>OY728123.1:628770914-630020914 GCA_963277665.1 Viscum album
CACGAATTTTCAACTTCCTTGAGTAATATTCAATCAAAAATATTATTTTTCATTATTACACATCCTAATCCCTTCTTTGAAGTATCATTTAATACTACAAAGAGTTCCCCACTTGTCACAAGTGTGAGTATTGGTATGGTGATAAGCCTCTTATTTAACACTTTGGAGAGTCCTCACATTCATTGGTCCAGAAAATCTTTTATACCTTTCAATTTATCTTGGTTTGGGGGTTTAAAAATTATGATAATTTCCTCAAAAATTGATGATAATTCCCATATAGACCAAGGAAACTACAGAACTCGATTACTAATGTTAGATTGATTCACGTTTGATTTCCCTTATCTTTGAAGGGTCCGCATATATTCCTTTGTTGGTGATGAAATTCACAAAGAAGGATACTTATTCCATATACAACTAAAATTTAATTTACATTTCATAATTTTTCTCCCTCTATAGAGACTTCATATTGGTATCAAAATTCTCCCCATGTTCCTCCTTTATCATGGAGTATATTAGGATACCATCAATACATAATACAAAAAAATCAAGGTAATATTTAACGAATCTATTCACTATGTCCATTAATATTATAGGACCACTACTAAGTCTAAAATGAATCACTATGAAATCATAGTGTCCATGCCTCATTCAAAAGGATGTATTGGGAATATCTTCCTTCCACACCTTTAATTGGTGATATCCCAACTAATGGTCTGCCTTAGAGAAATACTTAGCCCCACATAGCTGATCGAACAATTCATCTATCTATTGAACATGACACTTGTTCCTTATCATTATTTTTTTTGAGATCATGGTAATTAAGGTAGAGGCACACCGAACCATAATTCTTTTTTATGGAGAGGAACGTTGCACCACATGGCAAAGAACTCAGGCATATAAAATCCATGTCCATATTCCCATATAATTGTTTCTTTGGTTCTTCCAACTCAATGTTGTCTATTCTATAATTTTTACTTAATATAGGTAAAGATATATGAATAATTTCAATTCATAACTCAACCTATCGGCTAGGATAAAGATAGTGCAATTCTTCATGGAACACATTAGTGTAGTACCTCACAGTAGGAATGTCCTTGATAATGATTCTATAATTTGCCTCAATTATTTGAGCTAGATATTCTTCCTTAATAGAAACAAATCCACAATTGGGATGATGATTATAAATTTGGTTCATCCGCCTCTTTAAAAATGTACATAATTGGAGGATTCCTTGGTATTGGAACACTGATCTACCTTTCTCAATAGTTGATGTTGTATTTGTATAAAGATATCCAATCCAAGATCAATATAGCATTGAACTCCACCAAAGGAAATAAGATAAAATTTTTTGGGAGGTTCATTACACCAGCATTAATTGGGGAGGAGTTATATACTTCGGATGAAATAATTTCCACATTTATAATTATCACATATAACTCAACTTCCATATTTTGAGGTTGTGTTTTAAATGTACTACTAAACATAAAAAATATGAAAGAATACATAGAACTAGAATTGAATAGTACATTTTCTATTGTTGAATTAATAATTATCGTGTTTATCACCATATAATTTTCAGGCCCCACCTCAGTATTAGTGATGGAATAATATTTCCCTTCTTCCTTTGGATTTTTGGGTACTCATTCTCATTTACCTCAAGGGATCGTGGTTTAGTGCAATCGATTTCATAGATCCCTTTCTCCCTATAGTAAAAGAATTGAACCATGGGTGTTTATCTCCTTCCTCCATAACATTTTCCTACTTCCACATGCCTCTTAGACACTAATAATCATGGTGGAATTATCTCCCACACTTGAACATTTCCCTCATCCCTTTGAGTAAATTCCCATGATGATTCTTCCCACATTTTTTGACATGTGAGTGGTTGGGTTTTCTTTACACAATTTTCATTAGATCTTACAGCATAAAAATCCAACATTATTTTCATATCTTCGTATCCATGGTAATATTATCCAAACTCCATATCTAGTTTTATATCGCATTCAAAAACTTCTTCAACACTCCAATATTCTTAAATTTCTAGTGATTTTTAATGGTTTTGTTTTAAACCACTAATGAATTTATCTACTCTTCTAACATTCTTGATAACAAGACCCGGGGTATACCTTAAAATCCTTGTGAAGTTTTCTTCATAATTCATGATAGATTCACATTCTTTTTTCCTTAGATATATCACTAATAGAAAAATAACCTATACCCATGGTTCAAAACCGTGGGTATAGAACCCGAAACCGTGGGTATAGGTTATACCCATGGTTTTGGGAACTATGGGTGCCAGAGGCATCTGGATTTGTTCCTAAGCTATACCCACAGTTTTTCAGACCATGGGTATATCTTTTTTCCACCGTTTCAAAGCCTCATCCATTCTTTAAAACTATTATACCCACGGATTTAAACCCGTAGGTAAATATAGTGCAAAAACTGAGGCAATGGGTATTGAACCCACGACGTCCTGGGACATGCACTTGTAATCTGACACATCTCAGAATTTCAACTACACCATTTAAATTAATATGTATCTAAATTTTTAAATATATATTAATCTCCAACCATAATAAGGAAAAACCCATAGCGGGTTTCGAACCCACGTTTGACTCATTAGGGTTCTAGCATCTAACCAACCAAGAGGCATCAACTACTTCTATATATATATATCTACATTTATAAAAATATATTAATCCTTCTATCTATATTTGGCATGGTGTTCTTAATCAACACCCACCGTTTTTCAGCCTCTCTATCTAAAAGATAAATTTCTAGTCTCACCTTATTCATCTGAGAATAGAAAATCATAGAAAATATCTTCTCCATTGAGTTGATCCAGTATTCCTCAACTAGTGGATCGGAATATCCACTAAACATCGGTGGTTATTTCCCCATAAAATACTTGATATATGATTTCTCCCTCTTATGGGGAGGTGGATGTCCCACATTTTTTAGGATATTGTTCATATCCTGAGAGCGTTGGGTAAGCATCTTTATGAAATTTTGAACTCAACCTCCAAAGGAATTAGGGATGTCATTCTGGAAACTATTGCATTGTCCCTCTCATTGGTTGTTGCCCTTGTTTATCCCGTTTCCAACCATTTTATAAAGAAAATTCATGAAAAAAACAATGTCAAAAAGTCTTGAATAAATAAATAATTTCATTGTTGAATTAACTCTAAAGGCATCTCTTGTGGGATCCCTGTGTTAATAATTTTTCTAAAACAACGAATCTTGGGCGATTTAACATACTTAGCCACATACTTAAGGGTATTAAATAGTGTTATCTACTCCTAATTCCTAGATTAGCTAATCTATTATCTGATACCAACTATTGTGAACCTACTTTTATTATATGAATATTACTTAAAATTAAAGATAAACAATAAAAAAGTGTTAAAAACTATTATCCAAAGGTTTAGTGTCTTGGGAAAATTTGGACCAAACATAACATTTACATAATAAAACATAAAATTTATTTAATTCCTTCTCCAATATCTACTTAGTGGTCCACATGTAACCCTTAGTATAATTTGTCACCTGAGGATATACATCTAAGAAAGAGGTTAACTAAATGCCCAGTAAGGGGATAAATAAGTACATGAATCAATATAACATGGGTTAGAATAATAATCATCATCATAACATGAGAATTAGATCATCATGATAATCCTAAGATAACGTATTAGGTAAATTCATTGAATGAGTAAATGCATAATAATGATACATCACATCTTAGTGGTCATGTACAACACATAATTATGAACAAATCTAGCCTCATGTTCATGCATAACATTTGTTCATAATTATAATAACATCATCATTGTGAGAAAATATAGAATCATGTTCATGAATATTTCACGTGATATCATTAGATAAAAAAAATTACCCAATGCATTGGAGTTCTATATAATTCTGGTTACACCCATCATATCATAACATTTACGTAATCATTCTTTCTACATAAAACATATAACAATATTTCCATAAAATAACACATGGAAAAGAAAATGGATTTGATGAAAATTTAGTAAATAAAACCATCATGAATAAAAATTTGGATCCCCAAAACAAAAAATTAATTACATACTTGGTATAAGAACCACCAATCTTGAGTGAAGAAGGAAAAAACTCAAGGGAAGTAAAAGAATTGTTTTCATAGAAAGAAGAGCTCTTTGGAAAATATATTTGAATTTGACACAAATTTAGATTGTATACATGTATATACTAAAAAATAAAATTTAAATGAAATTTTAAGAACATAGTATAAAAATTTATATCATAGAATATGGAATAACCCAATGAAAGGAGTTTGGTTTGAGATTTCCATTAACATATGTTTGAAAAAATAATTCATTTTAATATCCGAGATAACAAATTAGATTAAATAATTAATAAATCCAGAACCTACTAAACATTTATTTTAATTATTATAATTTTATTAATTTTTTTTATGGCCATTATAATGAGTTATAGTGTTCAATTTCATTGTTCAGAAGTGTTCATTTTCTTGATTTTCAGGATCATATCACTTGTATACAACTATAGAAGATCGTGTAAATTGGGGGTAATTAACCAAAATTAAAACTATAAGTTATTAATGAAATTATAGAATTTTTATGGTATTATATGCTATTTTTTCAATATATGTGAGGATTATTAATTATATTAAAAGTTATTGATAATCATTTAGAATAATATTTGCGGTTTTCGATCACAACGAAGTCATTTTGTTTTATATTTTTATATTAGTTATATATGTTAGTTTTAGAAAATAAAAATGGTAATAAAATTTATTTTATAATTTATTTTAACCATTATAATGGTTTTATGACCAGCCTCGAAAAAGGTAAAATAAAATGGAAACTTTTCATCTCGAAGGTGAAAATTTAACACCCCACAGATGAAGATTTCATTTTTAGAATAAAAGGAATAGGAGAAGATAAATAATGAAGGATTATTACATTAACATAAAAAAATAACAGTATATATAAGTTGATAGTGTTATCATGCCATTTTTATGAGGTTATTTTTGGATAAAATAATAAAATAAAATAACATGAAAGGAAACTAAAAGAAAATGAAATATAATTTTAAGTCTTTAACTTCTTCTCCTTGAGAACCTCCTTATAGAAATAAGATGTATTCTATTGTTGAGACCAAAGTCTCTCGGACATGAGAGAGGGACTTAGTAAGATTAGGTTTTAGAAATTAGACAAGTTTCATATATTTTAAGGTGTGAGGTGAATACTTGGTGAGGTGTGGTATTTATAGGGGAGGAGGGGGGTTCTTTTTTATTATTTTATTCATTAGTTTATTAGTTTGGCTCAGGACTATGAATAATTTTAACACTATCACTATATATATTAAATAATTAAAGGGGGTTTAATATTATAGTTCTTACATCAAAAATGTCTCTATGAATAGATTATTTATCTTATAAAGTATATATATCATAAACTACCATATTTCATTACTCACTAAAAATTTAAATATTTTAGGAAAATTCAAAAACATCACCCTAACCATTTTTCAGTGAATACAATTATATAAATGAACTCCATTTTATGTAGATAATTTTCCAAATATGAAAAATTTATTTTTTAATTAAAATCATTTATTATAAAAATATATATTTCTAAATTATAACTGATTTTATGACACATTGAAAATGAAGAAAAGGTCTCATAAAATTATCATATAATCATAAGAAAAAAAATATTAATTTATGAATCCATTTTTGAAATAAAAGTTTTAAATAATTATATGAATTAAAAAATTTTAAATAATATTTTATGTTTTACAAAAAAACCAACACTTACTAAATTATTTTCAAAACATTTATTTACTTATAGTATGATATGATTATATAATATTATCATTTACTAGATATTAAAATTTTATTTCTACTTTCATAGGTGACGTTACTGTTCTATTCTCCAGATTATTATTCCTAATGTTCATGTGACTATTGCAAGGGTTAAGTTATTATTTCATCAATATAGGTTCCTTAATTTATTTATATATCACTAATTTCATTCTTTATTTATAAATTGAATATCGAGATCTACATTAAATGTTTGTGTTATGTGACACATAATTATAAAAATTTGAATTATATTTATAAATGTTTAGTTCATTACATTAAATGTGTATTTTGAATAAATTTTTATTATAATGTGAACACTTACTCTTTAATTCATGATTAGTCAGAAAAGGGTTCATAAAAATGATGGATTTTTTATTTTGATATAGATTCCTCTTAGTTATATATCACATTAATATTAATATTATTTTAATTACCTTAAATAAAATATTTTAATTTTCATTAAAGGATTGTTAAAACTGCATTTTTATTTGGGGTAGTAAATTATAATTTTAAAATTTTTCATCAAGAAGGATTTATTCTATAAGAAATAAAATAGTGTTGATAAATTGGGTAAATAATATTATAATATTGAAGTAAAATAGAATTAATTACATCATAAATGAATAATATTAATCTATAAAATGTATTTTTATACTATTACTTATAGAAGACTATTTTTTCATTTTTTTGAGAATAATAGGGAATTGTTGTGCATATTTTTATAAATAACATTGTAGTGTTCGGAACAAATGAAATTGAAGTAAATCAGACTACAAAATATCTATCACATCTATTCAAAATAACGAATACAGGTTTAATATATATTATTGGGTTTCTAAATGGTGTTAAATAGATTATATAGATATTACTTAATTAGAATCATTATATTCAATGTATGGAAAATAAATTTGAATCTGTTAAACATAAATGGAAAATATAGACCATTGGAAATTTATATTAAATTTTTATTCAACATGAGAGAATTCATAACACAAATGAAGTATTTTATTACAATTAATTTTTATTAGTTAAATAAATTTAAAAAATCTGGACAATAATAACTATTATATATAAAAAGAGTATATATACTACTAATCCTTTAACATATAATTTAATAAGAATATATATAATATTTTTGACATTTTCTAATCAATAATATTAATTTTTTAATAATTATTTTAATATATTAGAATAGGATATCAAAAAGAGTCATATTACAAGTGTGGGAGAAAATCAATCAGATAAAAAACAGATATTTGGTCTTAGTGGTGTTTCCATTTCATACTAATGCTTGAAAAAAACATGTATGTATCATTTTACTATAAAGATATTGTTTATTGCATTTATTAAATGTGTAAATTAAGAAAACATTGAATATGAATTTTTTATTTAACGTAAATTTTTTGAGAAATATAATACTTATTGTTTCTTTTAATTTTTATAGTGAATGAAAATTATCAAGATATTATACTTCATTTATAATCGAAAGTGAAAAAAAATCTTTTTAAGGTATGATTACATTAAAAAAATTTAATAAAATAACACAATAATAAATGATTTTTTATTCTTGTCTAAGAAACATGTTAAATTGTTTATAATATTTTTATCAAAAAAGGTAGTATATTCTATTAGAAATGATATAGGTCCAACACCCATTATTTAAATAATTTAATAATTTTCATTAACGTTTCTATTAGTTATATTAAAATTAATCTTTGTATAGGGTGATAAAAGGATATTGAAAAGGTTTTCTATTATTGGTTGTTATTTCCTCACCGATTAATATTCAATACCATCCATTATTATTACTAGTTTATTTATTATATTTTTTAAAAACTTCATTACATTAGGATTTTTGTTTTAATAATAATTAAAAATTATACTATTTATATATTTAAAAATTATTAGTGGTATCACAACATACCTGAGTTAATGACATTACCCAATAGACCAGTCCTAAAAATAGTGGTCCATACATAAATAATACAAAATAATAATTTAAATAAATATCTTTATTTTTAACCATATATATACCTATATGCATTAAAGATATTGAAACTAATGTTTTTATTGTTCTTTTGAAAAGTTTTTCACCCATGTGGTAAAACCAACATCTAGAGATGTTCGAATCTCATTGAGATATGACTTATCATCTAATAATAAAATATTCAATTATAATGGGTTATTAATGAAATATAATAAAAACATTTATTAAATATTACAAAATAATTTGATCACCATATTATACATGTGACTAGACTCCATTATATTACACAAGTTAATGGTTCATTATACAGTCTCCAAGAGTCTCCAAGTAAGAATGATAGAAGATGGTAATCTTTTATTCCTTCCTCTATTTAAAATAGATTTATAGGTAATCCAAGTGTGTATTTTCACCATGATACAAAAGTTATTACTCTGTAAAAATATTTTCTTCAACAACAGTTATATGTTAAATGAAAACAGATGAATCATAGCTTCATTCAAATGATCAACTCCCATATTCATTACATAAATATTCTAGCTGACTTTTCTCAACATGGAAATCTCAAAAAAAACAAATTACCACTAAAAATTCAAACTAGGATTATAGAAATAATATTTCATCTCTGTTATTCATCTACTGTATAAGATGGCTAATATAGGTTATCCCTTTTTAATTTTTAATTTTTTTATACCAAACAGGTATTAAAAAAAATATTGTCTAATAGTATTTCTTGTTTCTTTATTTAGTATGTTGTGGGTCTTCCTGTATCTACATAAAGATTCTATACTCTCTAGACACAGAAATAATTTCAATGAGCACACTATTAGTAACAAATTATTTTTTTTACTTATATTATTCCTTAATATTATCAATATCATATGCAATGGAAGATGTGTTAAATTTATCCAGTCATTTATATTATTATTAAATATAGTTCATTTGAAATTTTTATATATTTCAAAAATTTGTAATATAAAATAACCACTTAAGGTTACCCATGATATTTTGTGCATACTTATAAAATAAAATGATGTTGTAAAAATATAGTCAATTACTTCCACAAAAATGTATCCATAAATATTTAATATAATAATAATCTTTCTTTATTTCAACATCCTCATTCTTGGTACAATAGACTTACAATTTCATCTTCATAGAAGCTCTCCCATAACAAAATTTTTAAGTATTTCACTAAATATAGAAGATTAAAATGTATGGTAACTCCCATGTTGCTTGATTTATTCCATTAAAAAACTATATAGTTCTCATCCTGATTCTATACATAACAATAATAACTCAACCATATCCACTTATTTATCAAATGAAATTCCTTTAATCAAAATTATTTTTCATTTTAACTGAACATAAATAATAGAGATGGGACCATAATACATTTCATTTCCAGATTAATGAAATTATATAGACAACTCATTTCAAGTTAAAATTAGTCTCAGAGGTTCATATTCCACAATATTATTCGTACATAAATATCATCGTTCACAATGATTAAGTCTTTGATAAAAAAAGTCAAGAAACTGTTTGACATTATTTTAATTTTACTTTAATACCCATGATGTTTCTACTTCTTTATCAAGTGACTCAACCAATTAATCTTTTAATATTGATGTCATTTTCGTCTCATTCTTGGATTATTAATTAAATAACCTCATTATATTTGGAATTTAAATGCATTGTATCAAAAAAATTATAAAATTTAATTTAGAAATAATAAATATGGAAACTAAATTCAAGATATTTAAATGTGTCCTAAATTCTTATTGCATTAATATTCTTCTCAATATCTTAAATATTATCTCCTTTAAACTTATTAGTTTTGATAAGACACAATTTGAGGTGTTTGTGATGTTTAATTCCATAATTTTCATATTTGGAAACTTGAATACTTATTCTTGAATCTAAAGTTTTCAATATGAATCAGATTTTAATTTTCACTATGTGTTGAAAGTTATAGTAGAAGAAATTATGTGTATTCCTATATTGATATTGTTTATTCAGACACAAATCTTGTATACACATAAAAATTGATGGTTATAATTAACTAGATGGTTCTTACATGAAATTTTATGTTTTATAAGTAGGATAGAATTTATTCATAGATTGAACTATATGATCCTTAAATATAAGTAGGATTATATTTACAACAAGGAATAATGATTCTCACATATCTTGTCATTTCCCATTATAACAATGTATACTAGTTGAGGAGCTATTTATGATCTATAGGGAGATGACTCCTACAAAGTATGAGATTGGTGAAATATCTATGACATAAAAATTCTCGAATAACTAAAATCGTGTCAAGGCTTCATTAAATGACTTGTTCCAATATCCACTCTTCTCATGACTTTATACAAAGATTATTTGACATAATATTCTTCATCATTCCTATGTTGAGCATAATGGATTGATTCTAAAAATTTTCCACAACATTGGATTTATTTTCATAGCTTCACTAGTTTAGATCACCTATATCACTTACCAACTATGATATGTTGTACATATTATCTTTTATACATAGTTTTAATGTTAGACTCATTTTTCCAATTATCACTTCTATTAAGTGTTTCTCACCGACCAACCTACTGCATTCTTATTCACCCAAATACAAGTGTATCCTTCCCTCTTCCTCTTCCAATATGAATTAGAATCTCATTTTCCTGTAAAATGTAATCCAAATATTTATTGCTAAACACACATTTAAATAGTAAAAATTTTAAAAAAATAAATTCAGTCATCAAAAATAAAATGGTGCTTAAATATCACCATTTTTATTTGTTATCAATTCCAAATTTTCTTCCAATTTAAAGTTACCTTTTATACCCTATTTTTTAATAAATGAAAGCGATGGAAAAGTTTTCTGGAACACAGTGACATTTAAAGGTGTCTTCAATGAGTCTTCCCTTAAAAAATTAACACTTGCTGTTTTTGGAATTCATCTTCTACCAGTATTACTTTAATCAACATTAAAATTTCTCCATCAATACATGAGAGAAGGATTGTATCACATTTTTCATAGGATTGTTCCTTAAAAAATCTATTTTTCTTATCCCATTGAATAATATAAGAGATGTTAACATAGAAAACAATTTTATTCATTTACACACATCAATATGGAAGAAAAACAAAATTTTAATCATTAGGGCCTCCTCAAACTGATTCTCAATAACATCCATGATCATTTACTCACATTCACATTTAAAAAGTCAATTTCATTTATGTATTCACCAATGTTGTTAGATAAAAACATGTCTCTTATAATGATAACATATATTTGTTAAAATAAAGATGGGATAATGAAAACATTACTTCTTATAAACTTTGAAGGGGTTTTACAAATTTCTTGATTCAAGTAGAATAAAATTCATCTCATGTATTTTGGTAATTTTAGTATCTCATCCTCTTTGGAAGGTCTATACATTTCATCACATTGAAATCCCATTTATGTAATAATAAGAAAGAATGTATATTAATGAGGTAAATCATCTAAAAACTCCTCAAACTATGGAATGGGTATAATAAATATTTATCAACCCAACAATGAATTTTATTGAAGGTATAATATTTCTCTAAAACATAATGATTACTAAATATTTGGGTTTACAAATTTCTCACCATGGGGAAGCATGTTGCCCTTTTCTCATTATCTTATAATCTTAGTTGGATTGTCTTAAATTACTTTTTGAATTTCAAGATGTTCCCTCATTTACTGATTGTATATATTATTACTATTTTCAAATTGATCTATATATATGTTTAGACACTCCTTATACATATGATGTGATTTATGTTTGTGTACGGTATGTAGTTTTTCATCATCCTTCATGATGGAAGGATACACTGGTTCTTTCCCTTTATTCATAAATAATTATTCTTTTTAAGGAGTTCACTTGTTTCACTTGTTAGAATGTTGTTCTAACTTCATCCACCTCCAACACATAGTTTAATCCACTTTAACAATTCTTTTTTCAGAAAAATAATCAATATATCCAAAATTATGGTTAACCACTAATCCTCTCTTATAATATCTATCATGGATGAATTAATTTCTGGATTTTGGTATTCTCGTTTGTTTTTTATTTTTATTTCCATCATATAGTGTACCATTATGTGTCCATTCTCTATATTATAGAATAACTTCTTCCAGGTAGTTTGAAAATATTGGATAAAATTCTATATTAACTTCTTGGGATTATTTAAATCATATTAATTATTTTAAATATATACCAAGGCATGCATATTTTTCTTCCAATTCTTTTCCTTCTATTATGTTCATTTCATCTCATAATCTTGAAATTTGGAATGAGTTAGTAGATTCCACCACTCATCAAATGGGTCGATGGTGTCATAATAAGTGATTCTTGTTATTTTTACGGTTTTGGTCATGGTTTAATATTCAAACCATATAAATTTTTTACTAAGGATAATTAAAATCTTATACTGGGTAGTATATGAGTATTTTTTTAGAAAACATTCTCTTTCTTAATTTTACCTATATTAGTGATGATGTGTGTGGGGATACCATTAATCTGGTAGTTGATATTTCACAATATTATTTGGATAAAATTTTCATAGTTATATCTATATAACAAAGGAGAAATAGATTTGGGTATTGGATTGTGGTGGTCAAATGAGGTCAACACAATTGGTAACTCAGTGGTGGGAAATTTAGTAAATAAACTGGTTGAGTAATTGGGATTATGAAATCAAGGTATCAATGGTAAGTATGATGATATATATATATATTGTAGAGTGTGTCCTTCGGTTATAATTGGTGTCTCATAAGTAATGTAGTGTCCTTGAAAACATTTGATCAAGATATACATCAATTAATCAACAAGGAATCTATGGTTCATCATAAACATGTGATGTTAATCTAGTGTATATTACATTATATACATTTGATTGCATGAAATATGCTTAAAGTGGGCCATCATTGAAGAGTTAATTAATTTATTGGACACTAAAATATTGTCTATCAGAATTTTGTGAGTAGTGTGTGTTATAGGATACCAATCAACACATTCTAAGCGTAATTGAGTACCTGTACACAATTATTAACCAAAAATGGTTATTAATAGGATAATCAAAAAACATTAAGACTATAACCTGAGGGGTATCTTATATGGTTAGTTTTACTAGTTACTATAAGTTTTGATATGTTGTGTCCATTGATATGATGTGAATTTGGAGTGAACATATCACACCACATAATTGAAAAATTTGTAATTATGTGTTTAATAAGAATTATTTCATATTCATACATTCCAATGATATTTTTGGTAGATAGGTTTATAAAATTCATAAAATAGTTAAATAAAAGGTTTACAATTTCACACAATGTAAAATTTTTCCATAAAATTAAATTCCCAAATATAAAACCATGATTCATTCATATAACTTTAACTTCATTTTGGAAGATATATCATAGAAAAATGATTTACTTATATATAGAATCTAAAAATCCATATATCATGTGAAAAAATTTTAAAATATTTATGATCATAATAATATGTATAACAATTATTAAAATAAATTACACATGTTAGTTAAGTAAATGATATGAAAATAAAAAAAAACCTTTTTCATAATAAACATTGTCAGTATAAATACACCATCCCCCTATGTTAAAATTAACCCTTTTCTGAAGAAAAAAATTAAAAAAAATAGAAGGAATATAAGAAACATGAATTAATACTAATAAATAATAATAAAAATAATTACAAACTATGAAAAGGCCCTTTTAATGGGGGTAACCTTATCAATTTTTAAAAAAATTGTCCCTAGAGACTAAATATTTACCCAATGCATTGTTGGGATATATCTTGGGATAACTCATTATATTATATAATTCCCTTGAAAGATATCATTAAAAAAATCTGTAATCTGGAAATATGTCATTGTAATATCATTACCAACACATTTTAATTTTTAAGAAAAAACATGTTCTATTTTCTTATGAAAATAAAAAAATATCCCATTAATTTGATAACTGTTAAAATAATAAATTACTTTAAAAATGAGAATGTAATTTTAATTTAAAATCCATGTAAATTTTTTTACTATAAAATATATTAATAATGATTTTGATAATGAAAAAATCCCATCATGTTGAAAACATTAAATATATAATTTTGAGATATTCTGATGAATTTCAAAATTGCATGTATAAAACAAAATTAATAATATTATTTTTAAATATTTTTATATAATGTAATAAATTTAAATTAACAATTCATTTTTCATACAACTAATAACACTTAAAAGAATATGGATCTTGAAGATAAAATATTTTGAAAGGAAAATATTAAAACCAAATTTTAATTAAAAAAATTAACTACATTGACTAGAATGTCACTCAAGACATAAGAGGTTATCTATCTCAAATTTGAATTATGTGAGACTTATTTATATTATAATCTATGTTTTCAAATAGTTTAAATATTATCGCATATTATTTTTTATCAATTTTATCATACATTTCAGGATACTCAATATTTTTTTTATTCTACCTCGCAAGTGGTTTTAATTCAAATGATATAGAGTATATAAGGTGTTTTTGTGACTCAAATCCTTTTCATATTTCAGAATCACTCATTTGTATCAAAAATATCTTGATTTTTATCTTGATTTTTTGTTTTATATATACATTTCTTTCTTTTGAAGACATTTATTTTCATTGATATCATATTTTTTTATTAAATACCCTGTATAGTAAAATCATTACACCAGAATAAATAACTACCATTCATCTTAACCAATATTTTTTACCTGGTCCATATCTTTATTATATCCAAATTTTTGATATCCTCAAAGCGAATAATATATTGATCATTTCAAATTATTATAATAATTTTCATTACCCCTTCAAAAAGTAATACATTATACTATTTTTATGATTTGGGTTTTCAATTAATGGTTTTTTTAAAATTCCCCATATTTTTTACAGTATTTATCTATATTCAATAAAGTAATTTATTAATGTTTATTTTGAAATAGTACATGTTTTATTATTTTTTCAACTCTATTTTTTAAAAACAAAATCTCGAAGTATCGTATATCATTTTCATTTTTTGAATGTGTTGAAAATATTATTTATAAATTTTTTATTTGGGAATAACAATTTATGCAACCATTTTCATTAATTTGAAACATTCACTATAGGATTTCATTGTTTTAAAAAAATGATTTTTAAATGATTTACAAAATATTTCTTTTAAAATGTTTTCAAAATATAGAGGATATTTTTTATTTCCTATGAAATTATCTCAAAAGTGGATAAATGTTTTTTTTAAACAAGTCATTGTCTAGTGACATATCTTATATTTGATTGAATATATTATACAAATGTATTAATCCAGCTTATTTTTCAAGATGAATAATCTATTTTCCAACCATTTCGATGATTGATCCATCACTATATTTTTCTTACCTAATTATTTACTATATATTATCAAAATATTTCAATAGATGCATTTTCTTTCTGACTACGCTATTTGTGATTCATTTGGTCGAAATTCGTTCATCGGGATACCATAAATTAATTTAATTGAGGAAATTAATAAATTAACCATATACCCTTTATCTAATATGGTTAAAATACCATATTAAATTTTATCTTGACTAAATGGTATTTTCCTATGTAGTTACTTTAGGTCATTACATACTAATTTATTTTCCAAGGGTTTACCATGTTATGATTGCTAATGGAATTTTTTATGATCTCATTAGGAAAATATGAATGAATCCAATATTCATTACAGTGGTTATTTATTATGTGTTTAATGAAACCCTTTTTCATTCTATATTTTCTTTAATATATAAATATAAATGATTAATATTTGGAATGATTTAGGGAAATCGTTTTATTTTAATGGTTTTGTTATAATATGATAATAGAATAATTTCATGTGGAACTCAAAATTATGATTTATAACTGGTGGTGTTCTATATCTCCCTCTAATTCAATTGATTAAATTTTATATATCCTTAGATGAGTACTCACAAGTACCATTTTTTTTCTCATAAGAGTTAAAATTGATAGTGTGTATTATGAATGTTATTTCCCTTATACTATGGTTCGTACCATATGTGTAAGATTATTCATATTTTTTACTTATTTTGTAGAATATGTTACAATATCATGTCAGGATTTTTTACTCACTTGATTGATTAATTTCTTATTTTATTACAACCTTTATATAAAAATTTATGTCCAAAGGATTATTGGGTTTCAAATTTCTCACATATCATGATTTTACCCACATGATCATCTTATTATCACTAATTATATTTTATTCTTAACTCTTATGTTTACCCAAAATGTGAATATGATATCCCACACTATTATATTTCCATTTTCCTACTATATGACGTTTCAAAAACATATAAAATATATACAAAAATTTCTAATGTAGGGAATTTATGAGAGTTTCTCAATACATTCTATGGATTCGGACGTTGTTAATATAATGGTAAAATTTACATTAGTTGAAAAAAATGATCATTTTTATTTAATGTATGTACAAATTAACTAAAGCAAAAAAAATAAAAGGTATTGTGAATGTATTTGAATGTAATAGTTATTTCATGTAATTACATGACTGATTTTTATGGGTTGTCAAAGTTGTTATGGGATCAGGTTTTATATAATATTGAAAATTGTTATGTTATTGATTAAGGAAAATTTGGGAGTTCAAAATTTTCATTAATATTTTCTAATTTATAGTTTATCCTTATTTAAATGTTATCAATAACACTTTAGGTCAGTTTAGAGAATATTTTGGGGATTAGGATATGAGAACCATCGTAAAAATATTAATAATTAAATACAACTTGAAATATTTTTAATGTAAATATTGTATGGATTTCTTAAAAACGAAATAAATGTCTTGAAATTGGAAAGGGGATGCAGGCTCTATGAACATTATAAATTGGGGAAATAACCCTGAATATTATGTGTTTTTTATTAACTCAATGTTGACCTGGTGTAAAAGAAAGAATCCTAACTTTTCACCTTACTATACTCCCCAATGTGATATTTTTTGTTTGATTATAGCATATGTACAAAGTACTATAAAGAATTAATTTCCTAGAAAATTTAATGGATTAGATTAATATATATGAGAAAACAAAACCCAAGATAACTTAGTTAGAAGCAAGAGAGTTATAAATACCCTATAAATAACATGATAGAAATAAATGTATCATTGTTTGAAATAAAAGTAAATTACGAAACAAAGACATAGTATTAAACATTTATATTCCTATAAATTAATTATTTTGGATACTCTCATAAGTATTTTGGTTTTAGTATTTGGTTAAAATAGGATCCTGAGGTTGATGTAGGGAAATTTATGTATCTAAAAATCTATATGTGTTATATCTTAATATGGGAGAATAGTCAAATAGTTGAGAATTATTGTACATTCTTATAATCTAAAAATGGTGAGTTTTTTATTATTATATACTGTAGTGATTTTCATATCATAATAGTAATTAATTTTTCTTAATCATATTTATTTTTAATATTGAGTAATATTTATCAATGGTATTTTGGTATAATGGTTATGTGAAACATCTAATGATTTTTATTCAGTAATTGTTGAATTAAATGTCCTGAAACATTTTTAAATAGAATAGTTATCATAGAACATTGATCGTATAAAATGTTATATTTTTTGGGGATAACTATTAGAGAAAACATTATTTAGGTATAGATTACTCTAATTATTTAAATATACTTGATGATGAGGTAACAATTGTTTGATTGATTTTGAAAAGTAAGTTATATAGTATTGGAATTGATTATAGATTTAATGAAAAGGTGATCCATGAAATTTTTGGTGAATCATATATCATTTTTTTGATTATTGTATATATTCTGTAGTGTTTGATTTAGTGAACTGGTGTCTACTAAAATTTAATGATTAATAAATAATTTAATTCTTGTAATAATATAAGATTTCAATTAAATTTTATAAATAGGAGGTATAGATAGATTTATAAAATTTTGGCATAGAACAATCATTTAATACATAAATAATAAATCCATTTAGAGGAATATTAAATATATCTAATTGTATCACACACCCTATAAAAATAAATGTCTTGGATACTTATTCACTAGATACATGAACATTTATTTATGTAAAAAAAATTAACTTTGTTAACTTTCCACTCTTATTTTACCCTTCTTGATATACCCTACTTAAAACCTATCTTCATAACCAAAGGAATGTAAATATAAGAAATAGTTATCTTATATATTCTTCATGGATAAACATGGGAGATAAAAATCAACAACCATATTCAAGAATTAAGAAATAATAAGGTGTAGAGATCATAATAATAACATACAGACTTCTTACCCAAAATTTCAAAAATAATAATCTATATTCATGGAATTAAACTTAATCATTTCAAAATAGATAAATCATTAGTGTGTGGAATCATCATAAATAAATCATAGACCATGAGTTCAAATAATAAGTATAAAAACATTTCATAAGATCATGAACTATAATATGAATTAAAACTATATCATATTTCAATATTAACTACCAATACCATCATATTATTGTGGATCAAGAATAAAAAAAACTATTTACCATATCATAAAGGATTAGAAATTTACACAACCTTCCCAAGTCATAGTGGATCATGAATCCTTACATATTTCACAAAGTTGATTGAGCACGTCAACTCTTTTCCTATAATTATCTCAGGAGATATAAGTCATTATGAAATACTTTGGTGGGGTATAACTAACCCACCAATCATATATTGAAATCCATTCATATGTATAGAAAAAAATTATAATACAATCACTATTTCATCTTAGAATAACCTATCGAAAAGAAAGTTGTTTCATAAACATTTCATCATTTCATAATAGCATAACCCTTGGAAAATGAATCAATATCACAAATTCATCACCATGATAACAATAAACCAACTAAAGAACAATAAATATTGTTTCAATGGATCATATCTTTAGTAAATAATAAGTAACATAAATATATGATATTTTAGATGAAATAAATATTAAAAGTTTCACTAGAATAATTCTTGGGTAATGTACCCTATTCATTTTGATACCAATTATTTAAACTCTAAATTTTTTTAAAAAAAAATAGAAATAATTTTTTTAAAATATGTATGGGGTATTTTTAATAAATCTTCATAGAATAAATCATTCATGATGATGTTAAACATCATTTATGAAAATATTGTAAAATGAATGACTCTATTCACATCTTTGGTAAAAAGTACCTCATTTAGAAAATGATAAAAATATTCTTTTTAAACCTTTTTATATAAATTTAATCATGTATAGAAATTTCCATAAATATCATTATAAAATATTAAAAAATATTCTTTAAAATAGTTTAGAAAAAATATACTAAAATTGTTTTCCCATCGAAAGAGAAGAAATAATGTCAGCTTTTCTTAAAAAATCATACCCATATTAAGTTGAAAAGAGATGGAAATGTAATTAATGGTTTAAAATTAATAAAAAAATATAGTATATTAAAATCAATTGGGTTAGTTATATAATTATCAAATTATTTTTTTCAATGGACTTTCATGAATAAACAATCTAGATTAAAATGAGAATAGAATATAAATCTCATACCTCATGTCTTGTCTTATTTCATAAGAATTGAAAAAACTATATAAAAAATATATATTTATTATAAAACTATTTAAGAATGGTAATTAAATATATAATAACATATATTATTTACTTTTAAAATTTTATCAGTTGTCAATTAAAAATTTGTTGTTAAAATCACTATTTTAGGTGATAACTCTTGCATTTTTCATGTATGTTTTGGTTCAGAAATAACAGTCCTTATATTACAATCAAGGTTCCACCATCTAAAAAATTTTAATCATTTAATTAGTATCATATGTTATAATTATATATATTATTATAAATATTAATATAAATTGATGACGAAATGTGATTCTTATCACTTTTTGGAGAAGGTAATCTGTACATACACACGAGTGGTGTTTCTACAAAGGGATGGTTGGAGAAAAATAATTTTATATAATAATTATAAATTTTATGACTAAAATAATATCATATATATCATATATATATTCATTAAATCTATCATTATAACCATTAATGTGAATTAGTTAGGACAAATTAAAAATACAACTTCATTGAGGTTATAGTCCAGATGTTTGTAAGGGTGATGTTTTCTTTTCCCATAGGATGGAAAGGAGGATGGTGATGGAATTTAAATAATAATTATAAAAATTAATAATATTTAATATGATAAAGTTATTATTTTATAATGGATACCATATATTTATATGAGTTAAAATAAGTAGTAATATTGAAAGTACTCAGTTATGGGTCAAAAATATTCATTAAGAAACCTCACTTTGATTACAAATTAAGACTTAAAAATATGGTATTTTGGAAATAAAAGAAGACATATACTGTGGGGAATTAAAATAAAAATGTATTAGGTAATTTATTTGATGATATTTTTTGTTCAAACATTGTAAATGTCAAATAATATGATGTTCACTTTTACATGTGAAGGAAAGGACACGCGTGGAATTCATCCGATTATTAAATAGTTTGGTTATAATAATCACATCATGTGGAACCATTGTACTCAAAATTAGAAGATAAAATGTGATTTTATATCAGTAAAATAATAAAATCAAATTTTTGCTATATTTGGATACATTTCAAGCCTTATCTCATAGTAAAACTACATTAAAACAATTTTAACATTAACCATGATAAAAATGATTTTTTCTTATTACATATCTTGTAAAAACCATTAGATAAATATGAATAAATATAGAACAAATAATTTAAGAATTTAAATAAATTAATTAATCAATTTAGAGTAATTTTTATTATTATGATACTGAAACATTTCATGAATAAAAAAAATTTTATGAAAATCCGTTTTTTACCATAAAAACATGTATATTTATTTTTAACCAATTTATTACCAATGGATTAATTTTTACAAAAGTAAAATATTATATTTCATGATTTTGATTATAAAATTCACACGACCATTCCAACCACAATTTAATAACTAAATGATTAAATAATGATATTTTAATAAAACAATGGTGTTTTTATAAACTCAATGTTCTGTATAAAGAAATATATTAAATAGTATTTTTTAAGAAATATATTACAAAATCTATAGGTGTTAAATTATAACCATTAAAATTTATTTATATATTAATGTTTTTTCACTCATATATAATTAAATATAGATACTTCTACCTCATTGCATTACTTGTTTCCTATGTAGCATCCTCTAATTTTTGGTTTAACCACAAAACATTGACAGGGTGATTGGCATTATTTTATAAGAATTTATCTATATGATCCATAATATAAACCAATTATTCCATATAATAATTATTATTATCTAGTGTTTGAATTCTGGGTTTAGTACATGTATAGTATTATATATGTATTGTCTTAGGAGATATACATAGAACACACTATTATTGTGTGTGAGATTCAATGGATGTGTGAAGAGATAAAAATCCATCCCAACAGGGTACAAAATATTGAAGGGAATGATACATATAAGGATAAAAATCCTCTCCATTTCAAATAAAATAACATCATTCCAATGAGATATTCATATGAATACCTTTTAAATAACTTTTAACACTAGATCATGATGATGATTTTAAGCATGACATTTTTATCTACTCTAATAAACCCTTATGTGATGATGAATAGATCTAATCATATCAAAAATTTCATCCAATATATAATTTCCCAGTAAAGTTAATTTTATAAAATTATACCTTCATGTTATATTTATTCAGTTTCTACCACTAATTGATCCATAAGGAACCATCTGATTACTAGAGGGAAAGCTATTATTACATGAAAATTACAATAATTGAATATATTGATCCTAAACACCTATAAAAATTATAGAGAAATATATCAAAATTTCTTATTGTGTTTTAATGGTACTATATGACTAATCATAAATCTGAGGAATAAAACTAGTAATGAAAGTCAACATTGTATCTTGATCTTATTGAAGATATCTCCATAACATCAAGGTAAACATAGGATATGAATCAGATATAATAAATCATGGTAGTAAAACATAGAGTTTTTAGGAACCTTTTTTTTAACAAATTAATTTATATTTTATGTGTTACATTACATGATACACCATGTTAAGATTTTTTAATACATTACAACAAGTTAAGTTTGTGCTACATGATAAACTGACATGGCTTGCATTAGACTTTACGTTGAGTTTCTATGAAAAATAATTTTATTATAATAATTATTTAAACAATATAGCAATAACCTAGTAGTTAAGATTAGTAATATGAACTGTAATAACTAGTATTTATATATTATTTATATTTATTTTATATAAATAAAACATATTTATACTAAAACATGTAATTTTTTTGTAAAGTCTTTATATGTTTGAAATTACTATTTTCCTCAAATTAAATGCTTTTTATGTCCATCTATGAACAATAAAAAAACTATTTTATACATTTTTATAAATTTAATTTTTTAAAATATACATAATTTTTTAATTTATAATTTCATAATTATCTTTGAGTGGATTTTAGTTATATTTCTAAAAAACATCATTTTTGGATGAATAGTGAAAAACACTGAATTTTAATTCAAAACTACATTTTAATCTAATTTTTTATATAGTTAAATTATATTATAGTATTATTTTAATGTTTAATTAGATAAATTTTCAACAATTAATATAAGTTAGGTAATTGGAATCAATTTGACATTGAAATTGGGTATAAAAACATTTCACGCCTTTAAACATTTTCTCATAAAAACATCGATGTTGTGACAAGCCTGTAGGATTAATTTTAAATTATTTTATGCAAATTATATGGGTACAATTTGTGAAAATTGATTGCATATTTTCAATCATAATAATTTATAATTTTTAATAATTTCAAATTAGTTTTCTACCAAAATTATTTGTGAATGATATTTAAATTAATTACATCAATAAATATAAAAATTAAAATAAAAAAGGACTCAAAATTAATAATAAGGCCCAAAATGACCTAGAAACATATTCAAAATATATTTCATGTTAATATTTAGACCCTATACAAAATTTGCTTTCTTATAGACCATTATTATAGCCACTTTACATAGGAAAAATGTGGGTAGAAATCCCTTTTCAAAAATTTACATGAACTCCACTCCTCCTCCACTATAAAAAGGAAATCAACTCCCATTTATTAACACCTACAAATTCTTTTGGAAAGGATAACCTATACCCATATATACTCTCAAAATACATTTTTAAATCCTAGAATCCACCCTTTGGGTATAAATAGAATCAAGGAATCCCTTTGAATCATCCAACCTCTACCCATATCTACTCTCAAAATACTTACCTTATTCCTAGGATACCCAATTTGGGTATAAATCCAACTAAGGAATCCCTTTGGTGCATACCAAAATAAGTTTTCCAAAGAATAGGTAACATCCTTCAAAAATATATTTTTTTATTTCCATTATCCACTCCCTCATCTCTTCTTATTCCATGATTATATAATATACTAAGTATCATAAATAAACTTATATTTTATTATTCTAAGGTTTATGCCTACACTTACACACACTTCCTTATAATTCTTAATGAACTTACCATTTGTGAGTACGGTGGACTACCACCTCATGAAATGATTTAGTTCATTTTACCTTTACCACATCTCATATTGGGAATTAGGGTGGAAATATATTTTTTTCATGATATATTTAATATTCATGATATATTTATTCTTCTATAATTATTATATAAAACATACCTTCATGATTTACATTTTGTTTAAATATGATAACTTTTTTTTGGACTCTCCGACTAACATCTCTTTAAAATAAAGTGATTTGTTCACACTATACATGGGATGTATTAAAGATGGGGTTTGTAAAAATATATAATATATAATAAATAATTATTCCAATGGAATTTTATTATATATGCATTTCATTTACTTTTATTATTTTAATGTGATAAGAAGACAGAAACAACATTCATTCCTACATTTGGCCAACCATCTCCATAAATGGTCTAGTTAATTTTCTATTTGTATATTTCATAGATTATTATAAATACATATGTATGAAAGATATATGTTATTTATATAATTTTTTAAATTCTATAAATCATGATATAAGTATGAGGACCAAAAATATAACAAATTAAAACACATTCGAAGCATAAAATTGATATTAATTGAAACATAGCCTCAACATGGAATTGTTCATAAATGGGTAATATAAAGTTATATGTAAAATCATATATGATATTAGATATAACAATATGTGTGTGTTAGATTTATAAAAAACTTAAATTTATTTTATATTAGGTATCAATGATTATTACAATAGTCAAAATATAAGGTAAGGGGATTTCTAGTCTCACTTTTATTTCTGTGGGATTTATGTCTTATTCCCCACTCATTTATTTTATATGGTTTATAGAATTCACAAGAATATATTATATTATTATTATCCTCAAATTTTTGGGAAATTACGTATCCATTTTATGATCTCCCTTTTATGTGGTTTATTTTTTAAAAGTTACCAAATCGTTAAAATAATTTTGTCTTAATATTCCTTCTTTGAGACAAATTCCATGTTATGCACCTATATTCTTATAAGAGGTGTATAAAATAACATTTTCACGTGTTATACCATGAATATCATAATTTTCTTGATATTTGTTTCTTTACATAATTTCATTTCCTTACATATAAATTCTGATTCAAAGTTACCAGTGATAAGAGATTCTTGTAACAATCTCATCATTTATTGAGATTGTTTAGGATTATGATTTTATTGATTAAATATTATGATCCATATTTCATTAATACTCTTTAATTTTCTTGTCATGTGTTTATTCATGATGTATACATGTATTAGCACCATTTTCCCACTTTTTGGTACTTATGATAATTACGAAATTGTTTTCAAAAAAACATGACATTATTTCTCTCTTTGGTCGGATACACATTTTATTCCAAAACCATATTTTCAAAAATGTTTTAAAAAAATTAAAATTATATTTTAAACATTTTTCAAGTAAAATAGATTTTTAAAATGTTTTATGGTATACAGAGAATTCTTTATAATTTATCAATCTTATTTCAAAGAAAATTTGTTTAAAATTTGTTCATGTTTTAAAAAGAATTTCTCAAAGAAGAAATGATATTATCAAAAATAAATGATTCTAAAAGAACTTACCAAATTAATTTCCATCTAATATGACATATTTTGGGGTTACTAATAAATTTTTATATAAATTCAATAAATGATCCATTCAAACAATTTATTTGAATGGTATATATTTTTATGTAATGACAGTTATGAAACCCATTTATCTTTCAAGGGTTATATGGTTATGAAAACTTCTTCTTTTCATAGGTTATGATTTGATGAGATGATTATGATACATGCCTATCTTTCATATATTAATAAATCGTTACACCTTTTTGACACCCATTTCATTTAAAGTATTATGATATGACTATTTATAATCTTGTGTCACATGTATGTTTGATTTCATTATGAGATGGGTCTGACCTATGACCCCCTCCAATGCATTGGGTTAATATTTATATCGCATGATAAAATGATGGGTATAAATTTTATGGGATTTATCCTCAATGAATGATGTGGAAACCCAGTCCAAAATGGGAATCTGGGGAAACCTGATCCACTATGGGACAATGGGGAAACCATATCCCTTATAAATAAAGGATAGTGACTGGGGATGGTGGGTTTTCACTCCCAGTAGGTGTAGTCCCCATGAACTTCACTAGTAAGTTTTTGAAAATATTCCTTGACTTATAGGGAAAGATTTTATGTGTTTATGTGTCTTCCATGATCCTATTTATTATTCTTTTATTATGATATTTATTCTTGTGATCATATTTATTATTACTTATATCCCTTATTAACCCTTACTGAGCATCTTAGTGAACTCATTTTTATGTTTCCTTTTCTGCATGTTATGAAGATATATATTATGTATGATATATCTAAGAAGGTTTATTGTGATGGAGAACCTAGTGGGAGGTAATATTCCTCACTTATGAACTAGTCTATATGTTTCCTGGTTTCTAAAGGCACTAAAATGATACACTCTTTTGGTTTCTTTTTGTGTAATTTGTTATGTATTCTGCAAAAATAAATTAATGTTAATGTATGTTAAGATAGGTTTGATATTGTTGGTATCAGAGAAGAATATTAGACAAACTTTTTAAACTATGAAGATAAAACCTTAGTGAAGACCCTAATAACATGTCCAAGGATAGGTTTATGGATGATGAGAAGTATAGGAAAACATTCTAGAGTTTTTAAAAAGGATATAGCAAGTCATTTCCTAGTAATAAATCCAGATCTAGATACTATATGTGTATTTTTCATTGGAAAAGATGTACATAGGTGTAAGAAACTATAAAACATTTTATTGAGCTATACTCAATTGATAACTAATGCAAGAAAATGGGCTATGTTTCACACTTGGTTTGACACTTGTAGGGGATATGCTTTGGGAATTCACTAACTCTTCATGAACCATTACGAATGCTTTAAATATAAGTTGGATATAAATATCCTTGTATAAAACAAATTTGTTGTATATTAAAGAATGTTTCATAATTTATACATCCTATATGTGGTTTTTAATGATTATGTGGTTCCACTCTATTTAAACTACTTCTTACTCTATGTCTTTGAATTTTTTTCAATAGATAAAACCCAAAGTAACCATGTTAATAGTGATTACAAACAAAAATGTAATGATGATCCTTCTGAGTAACTAAATTCTATGAGAGCTATAATAAATATATCATTGTTATTCTCACCCAAATTTCATAATTTCTTAATAATTATATACTTCCAAATGTTCAAAGGATGGAACATCACTCTATTGAGTCCTGCATAAGGAAATGTCCAACTTCTTTCAGTGGATCATCTAATCCACTTGTTTTTTAATAATGGATTACTATCATTGAAAAGATATTATCTATTATCAAGTTTTTGGATCATTAGAAAGTCATTGTCATTATTTATCATTCAGAAGGTAAAGACAACCAGTGGTGGAATCTAATGAGGAATACGAGAAAGCAAGAAGAAATTGTATCCTTTGATTGGGATGAGTTCAATAGCTTATACCTCAATAAGTACTTTCCTTGTGTATTTAATATGAAAATGGAAAATTATTTCCTTGAGTTAAATAAATTGGATGATGAACTCGTCATTACCTATGAGGCTAATTTCATAAGACTTTGGAGGTACTCGACTA
Organism: Viscum album; assembly: GCA_963277665.1. NCBI lineage: Eukaryota > Viridiplantae > Streptophyta > Magnoliopsida > Santalales > Viscaceae > Viscum > Viscum album. The sequence goes on from OY728123.1 coordinate 628,798,135, forward strand.
GTAGTGTCATTAAAATAGAAAGTAAGGATGGATAATTATTCTGTGGAATAAATCCAAGTCTTAGAAAGTCATTTTCTATAAGATAATTTATTATATACGAATATATTGTGTATTCTGCAATAAAAGTTGAAATGGAGGTCTAAGTTATATTCAATCTCATGGTTTTGACAATAAAATGAAGATAGAATTCAAAAGAAAAACAAAAAAAACATGGAGAGAAGAAGATTAACATTCAATAATGCTTCATTTGTGGAATGAACCATGGATTTAATTGTCTTATGGGGTCTAATAAATGTTTTATTTAAGGAAGGGAAGTCCATTGGGAAATTTATTATCAAAATGATTCGAAAAAGTTACCCAATGATGAAAATAGAGGGAAAACTATACAGAATTCACCTCCCACACTTTAGTGCTTCAAGTATAATGAGGATGGGTATTGTAACTAGTTACCAAACCTAAGGATTGGCTATAATGATCGAACTCTACATCCTCTTAAACTGAGGGAAAAGTTAAAATCTTAGGTGATTATTGATTCTAATGAGGGGTGTGATAATGACATGTTGAAGGATACACTTACCATTCACTCTAGAACTGCTAATATCTTATTTGTTTCTCCATCTACCCAATCATTAATATCTAAATAATTTTAAAATGTTATTAATATTTCACTCCAAGGATTATATGTGGAATTAGTAGTGAAGACCCCTAATGGTATGATGATTTCAACTTAAGTTTATGATTCCTGTCTTATTGACATTTGTGGGAATGTTCTTCCTGTAAATCATGTCATCTTTACTTTTAATGAATTTTATATCATATTAGGCATATGTTGGATTTGTATTCATAAATACCATATCTATTTCTAATTAAGGGATGTTATGTTTGATATTTAAAACCAACCTATGATCCTATATCAATGTGACAAAAATTATGAACTTCCTGTGCAGATTACATCTAGTGTACGGGGCTTAATTCCCATTAATAATGTGTTTTTGTCTCAAATGGTTAGGGATAAACATGATATCAAGGATATGCCAATTGTTTTGGAATATTTATATGTGTTCCCATAATATTTCTTGGACTTCCACCAAAACATGTAGTTGATTTCTAGATAGAACTCATACCTGGTTCTACAAAAATTTCAAATACTCTCTACAAAATGGCCCTAATTGAGTTGCAAGAGTTGAAGAAGTAACTCCAATAAAATATTGAAAGGTGATTCATTTGGGAAAGTGTGTTACATTGGTATTCTCATGTTCTCTATGTAAAAAAGAAACATTGATCGTTGTGACTCTTTATTTATTATCAGGATTTGAACAAGATCACTATCAAGAACAAGTGTAATTTTCCACATATTGATGACTTTTTGATCAAATACATGGAGATCAATATTTTCAAATGTTTACCTTCATTTTGGATATCATTAATTGAGGGTCATGATATTGGATATACCAAATATGTCATTCCATAAAAGGTATTGACACTATGAATATATAGTGATTCCTTTAAGTATTACTAATTTCCATATTATCATCATAGATATGATTAATTAATCCTTGAGATATTACCTCAATACATTTTTGGTAATCTCTATAGATTATATCCTTATCTACTCAAATATAGAGGAAGAGCATAAAGAAAACATGATAATTGTACTAAAGACCCTATATAATGAAAAGCTATATGGAATATTTACAAAGTGTGACTTTTAGATGCACAAGATTTCAATTTTGGGTCACATAAACTCAATAGATTGTATAGTAGTATTTCCATTAAATACAGAGGTTATTGAATGTTTTCCAAGACCAACCACGGTGACTGAGATCTATAGTTTTCTTGGTTTTTCTAGATATTATTAATGGTTTGTGGATAATTTATCCCAAATATCTAATCATTATTTAAATTAACCCAGTAAAGTTATAAGTTCCTATGGACATAGAAATGTGAGAAAAATTTAAAGGAACTAATGAGAAGATTGGTCAGTGCACTTGTGATTACATTACCCTATAGTGGAGAAGGGTTTATAATCTAGAGTGATGCATCCCAAAATGGATTAGAATGGGAAATTATGTATAATAATATAGTTATGGCTTATTCCTCATAATAGTTTAATACCCATAAAAAAATTACCCAACTCATGATTTTGAGTTTGAATTATCCATTTTTCATTAAAGATGTAGAGGAATTATTTTTATAAAGTCAAGTATGATATATATATGGATCATAAAAGTATAAAATATATATTCACACAAAATCGGTGGACCATTCTCCAGAGAAGATTGTTATAGATGATGAAAGATCATGACATCTCAATAAATAACCAACATAGTAAAATGAAAATGTGGTCGATGATTTGAGTGGAAAGGATCATGCTAGATTATCCATGATGAGGATCACAAAATATCCAATATTTTTGGATTTGAAAAGGATTGATCTTGAAATATTGAAGGAATTGGGAAAATATTTTATTTCTCAATTGAATTTCCAACCCATTATCCAAGTAAAGATCGAAGAGGAGTAGAAGGAATATATAGATCTGTGAAAGAATGTTAGAGATGTTCAGGAGTTTAACCTTGAACATGATGGAATGATAAGGGTCAAGAATTATGTTTGTGTTCCATCTATGTAAGATTTTAAGAAGGATCTTTTAGAGGAAGTGTTGGATCCCGGTGCATAGAAGAATCCCCAAACAAGTGGGTTTTAAGAAATTTCCACCGACGATCGACGTAAACTCATCGACGTCGGTGTAGAGCTTCCTGATCATATGTGAGGATCTCGCATGAATAATTTTAAGCACAAACATAAACCGTAAAAATGCCTAGTATAATCTGAAGTCGCCCACAATGTATTATTGTCGTTGGTGATCACTACTCAATGAATTTGAATTTGAATTCATCTAGATCAACCACACAAACTTCAAGGAATATATAGGAGAACCATTCGTCATAATCCATGTGCTAGCGTGGAATTTTCACCAACGCCTTTGACGCTCTAACGACCACTATGTCACTTCACTAGCGATTCCTGAGAGAGAGCTCGATCCAAGCTCCATAGATCCAAGGCCTATATCCCTAGATTATGAGAGAGAGTAGAAGAGAGAGAAGCTCCATGAATAGTAATTGTAAATCTCCTCTCCTCTTATATTTATAGTGGTTAATTAAAAAACCTGGTATCGCCTCATTGGCCCTGAATACTTAACGCACTGTCAATGACATTTTATGACTTCTAAACCAAGTCATAAATATTATTATTACTCACTTCTAATATATTAAAATATATTAAATGATAATAATTGAGTCATTAACTCGACTCGTCGCTCCCAAAAATATTAATTGAACCTTGTATAATTTAATACTCATCAATTAATATTTTTTCATTTATTTACTTAAAACTCATAAATAAATTAAATAAATAAATTCAGTTATCATTATTATAAACTCAAATAATATGGATTTATTTATTTAATTGGAGATCGTTTAAACTTGGACAAATATTGAACCCCTGTGGTGGGGCCCACCATGTCTAAAAATTCATATTCAACTGAATAAGACAGATTCTTGAAAACACATTTGTGTGTGACCCTCTAGGACCTTATCTCGACCACCATGAATAGAATTAATAGACCTAGAGTGGGATCTAGAAACCCATCATGGCCCCAGAAGAGATAAATATTTTCCCAGCAATGACATCCAACCTATGAACACGCACTGTGTAATATAATCTCTTTGTCTATAATATCTTATAAAGCAGGATGCTCTCTCGTGTCATCACCCTTTTCTTGCTTTATTGTTTGTTGATTTAACTGGATGGATTTACCCTTGACTACCTCATACATAGTCCAATAAAGGTACTTCCATCCATAACAACATGTCCTGGTATGTATTACTTCCATAACCCAGAAGCGACAAATTCTTTCTTGACCATTCAACCAACGTCATGCCACCAATGACACACCAAACACAAACTACCTCACCACGACTTCATTTTCCTGGTTTTCATCTTGAATAAATGTATGAAATCAAATTAAATACATTGTTAATGATCTCAAGTTAGGAGACCATTAAGCATGATGGTAGATAGGAACATCCAATGACACCCGAAACATGTGGAGTTCCTATTGGTGGGTCAGTCCTCATGATCTCACTACTATAGATCACCAAGTGAGAAATTCTTTAGAAGAAGTCTCAATTCTTATGATCCCCCAGCACCTGATAGTAAAACATCTACTATTTCCAATCGGTAAGATCTATCTAGACCATAGAACATATATTTAAGATTAATGTCATGGTATCTAGAGGTTCTCATTATTGTATGGGAGCTTCTATAACCTTTCGATAAGATAATTAATGTTGGACATTACCATTTCAATATTGGATGAAAAATATTATACACAATAACGGTAACATTTCATCATTCATAGCTAACTGTATAAATGATATAGTAATCAAAAGCACTGAATGGTTAGGTTTAGGGAACCCACTATTTCAATAGGAAGTTCATAGATATTAATTTTATATTCTTCTTGGAAGTATGGATATGTATAGAGACATGAAATAATACCTCTAGTGGGATTGAATGAAGATATATATTGTAGAGTTTTTATCTCATTTCTTGGTACTCTAGCTAGTTAAGGATGAATAAAAAAATATAATGGATGTTGCATACATTACCCATACCAAAATGGAAATGGGAGAACATCACTATGGATTTTTTTCATTGGAATCCCCAAAAATACTAAAGGTTTTTATATTATTTGGGTGTTAGTTGATCACCTTACTATGTCATCACACTCATTACTATCATATAATACTTCTCTCTATATCAGCATTCTAGCATATACATTAAAGAAGTTATAAGGTTGCATAGAGTACAAAATTCTTGATTGGAATCTGAGTTTTACCTCTTTGTTTTGGAAAACTATTCAACAAGAACTTGAATATAATTTAGTTTAATCACCTAATATCATTCTCAGAAATACGGTCTATTTGAAAGAACAATTCAAACCCTAGGGTATTGGTTGATATCTTTTTTTATGACTTAAAAGGTGGTTGGGATCAACACCTTCCACTAGTTGAGTTTTATTACAACAACATATTTCACTCAAGAATTCATATGGATACATTTTAATACCTCTCTGGGAAAATATAAACCTCTAAAGTGCTGTGATGAACTATGATAATGAAATCTATTGGGATGATAGATTATGGAAGAAATGGTAGAGAAGTTTGGAAGTATTAAACAACATATCAAGGTAGCTCAAAATCAGTAGAAAAGATTTGTTTTTAACCAAAGGAGTAATCTAGAATCAAATTTTGTTAGAAGGTTATTCTGTGAACTTCCCCATGGAAGAAGGTTATGACATTCATAAAGAAATGGAAACTAATCCCTAGCTATTTCTTTTCATTTAAAATTATTGATCATTTTGGGATGGTAGATTATTACTTGTAACATCCGACAAATATATCTCAGTCCATGATGCGTACCATGTATATATCTGGAGGAATTTTATACATGATCATTAATATGTACTAAACTCAAATTTGAACCCGCTAGAGAAGGATCTTTCTTATGAAGATCAACCAGTAAAAATTCTAGAGCATAAAGATAAATTTATACAAAACAAGAAAACACACCTAGTCGATGTTTTTGTAGAAACCACCAATTGGAGGAAACTATGAGGGAACTTGAGGATATTATGAGTTATAATTTTCCTAATTGTTTTATCATAATGAATAATTTCAAGGTAAAATTCATTTTAATGGGGATAGAATGTAACTCCATAACATTTTATGAACATCTTTTTCAAGTAAATTAATTTTTATTTCATTTATTTCATTTGATGATACACCATTTTAATATTATAATATATTTTATAACAAGTTAAGGTTATTCTACATGCAACACCTACATGTCTTTCGTTACATACAACACTCAGTTTCTACAAAACAACATTTTGTTGTTATAACTATTTAATCGATATAGACATAACCTACCAATTATACACATTAATATTTAGAGTAATAACTAATTTTAAAATATTATTAGTAATGGTTTTATATAAATAAAACATATTTATACTAAAACATCTAATTTCATGGTAATGTCTTTATATAATTTAAAATACTACTCGTCTCAAACGAAATTATTTTTATGTCATTATGTGACCAATAATTAAATTAAATTTTGAAACATTTACTAATTTTATTTGATAAAATAAACAAAAAAATTTGATTCATAATTTCGAAATTATCTTTGCTTGAATATTAGGGATTTTTCTAAAAAACATCATTTTTGATGAATAATGAAAAATACTGAATTTTAATTCAAATCTTCTTTTCACCTAATTTATTTTTATATTTAAATTATATTTTAATATGGTTTTAAAGTGTAATTAGGTCACCTTTACATGAATTAAACCTATTTATTTCATTGAAACCAATCTTACATTAAATTGGATATAAAAATATTTCAACTTTTAAACATTTTCCAATAAAAAACATGATATTTTGACACATCTACTGGATTAATTTTAGATTAATTCATACAAATATTTATTTATAATATATAAAAATGAATAAAATATTTTAAAATAATAATAATTTTAAATTTTTAATAAGTTCAACTTATTTTTTGACCGAGAATATTAGTGAAACTGATTAAGAGAAAATTTAGTTTAACAAAGGAACAAACCTTGATCATAAGGCCCAAAAGACCTAGAAAGTTATCCAAAACCATTGGATGTTCATATATATACCATATCATACCTTTTATAATATTTTTAACATTATTGGAGCCATATTACTTGGGAATAATGTTGGTGGAATTCTCATTCCAAAAATTTACAAGAATGTCACTCCACTGTAAAATGACGCTAACTACTCCCAATTATTCACACTTCAAAATACATTTTTCTATACCAAAATCTAACCAAATATCCTCCAAACATCCATAAATTCATCCTATATTCCTCATTTTTTTTATAAACCCAATCAAGTAAACCGTTTGGTGAAAACCAAAAGGAGATACCGAAAGAAGATATAACATCCTTCAACAAGCTCTTTTTTTATTTTCATTCTCCATGACCAATAAATAATCGTATTACAAGATTATATAATAAATTCATTATTATAAATATAAATATTTATTTTAATTATAATGGTTTTATATACTCTTACTCAAACATACATCTAATATGTAACAAACTTATCATTCATGTGTACAGAGGACTACAACCTCAGGAAACGATGTTGATTTTTTTTCATTAACACCTATCATGGTTGTAATTATGAATAAAATACTATTTTTATATTTTACATATGATATTTATGATGTATTTATTTTTCATGAATTATTATATAAAACCTAACTTCATACTTTCAATTTTGTGTAAATATGATAAATTTGTTTCTCGACGTGTGAACTGACACCTACTAAAAGCGATGTGATTCCTTCATGGTATTTTAATATTCATGTAATTTCATTTTAATAATTTTTTATTCTGATTGAATGTTACCATGTGTTAAGAGTCTATAATAAAAATCTCACCATTTATTGGGATTTTTAAGATTATCATTTCACTGATGAAATATTTTCATCCATGTTTCAAGAACACTCATTGCTTTTATTCTCCTATGGTTTGTCATTATGTATTCATGTATTAGTAATCTTTTTCCACTATTCGGTAATTTATATAATTAAGAAAAAATTCAAGAAAATCTAAACATATTGCTCCCTTCATCCAGATACTACTTTTATACAAAAACTATGTTTTAAAAAAAAATCAAAATGTTTTTAAAATTTATTTAAAAATATTTTTAAAATGATATTTAGATTAAATTTTAAATTAAAAAGTATTCGAAAATTGTTTTATTCTATTAAAAGGTTCATATATATATGTTTCTAATATATTTTTAAATGAAAATTTTTTCAAAAATGGTTTATATTTAAAAATAAATTTTCAAAATAAGAAATGATATTTTCCTCAAGAAATTTTTTTAAATGATCTTACCAAATAATTTTTCATATTAGATAACATTCATTAATGTTACTCATGACTTTTTGGGGAAATTCTCTAAAGGTTTCATTCATTTTATTTATATAAATGGTTTATGTTTACATGGCATGATGGTTAAGAAACCCGTTTCACAATAAAGGGTTATATGATTATGAAATTCACCTCTTCTCAGGGGTTATTCTTTAATGAAATTATTGTGAAACATGTCTTTTTTTCCACAGGTTAAGATATGATAACACATTTATGATAGTCATTTCATTTCATGGGTAATTATATGACTGTTTATGATCATGTGGAACATGTATGTGTAATTTCATTATGAGATTGGTGGGACCTATATCTCCCACCAATGAATTGGGTAATGGTTTATATATCATGGGATAATGATAGGAATCAAGTACATGGGATTGATACACTATAGAATTTAGGGAAACCCAATACTCTATGGGAAGATGCTGAAACCAGATCCACTATGGAAACATGGGGAAACCTGATCCCTTATAAGAAAAGGACTATGACTAGGCATAGTAGTATATCCCACCCTGTAGGTGTAGTCCCAATGAAGTACCCTGATATTTTTTGGAAACTCACCTTGAATTATATGGATTGATGTTACATGTTTATGTGTCTTCCCCAATTCTATGTCTTATTCCTATATTGTGCTTTCTTGAATTATGGTCATGATTCCCTTATAATTCATGACTTATAAACTAATAATAATTATTCTATGATTCATGTTTATGATATTAGATACATAGGGTGTGATATTCTAATGTTATGATAACATTATCATACCCTTATTCTCATTTTTATGCTTACATATCTCCCTTGTTTACACTTATTAGGGATCTGATCTCACTCCTTTTTATATTTTTGTTCCCCATGTTATGAATATGTGTATTATGTATATTTTATCTAATAAATGTGTTAGTCATGGAGAACCTAGTGAGAGATAATATAGATTACATATATACCAGTGTTTAGGTTTCCATGTTTCCAAAGTCACTAAACTTATACGATCATTGGGTTTCGGTTTGTGTAATGTATTAAGTATTACACAAGAAATGATATAATATTAATGTATTTTAAGTGTGGGTCACTATAATGTTACCCCTTGAAATATAACCCCTTTTTACTATATATACTATAAATATTATCAAGATATAAATCATCTCAAATTTTAATGAAATGTTGTAAATTCATACGGATATTAGATATAATCCAAATAGCATTGTTCCTAGTATATGTTTTGGGGAGTTAAATGATGATAACCTTGGTGATATTTTCTTACTTACATTATGTCATGGTTAATGGTTTTAACCCCTCTTTAGACTTATGTATCTCATCCTTAACTTTGTGATATACTGTGAAATGAGATACACACTTTGGAATATCCCTCATCATGATTTTCCCATAGAAATATTTCTTTAGATATTAATAAATCATCATACTTTTGAGATCAATAGATAATTTTGAACTATGATCTTCTCCTATTAACTCATTCTTTATGCCTTAAATTCAAGAGACAAATACTTGGTTACTAAACCTTATAATTCCACCAAAATCATTATTTAACCTAGGAACATTAACCACGCTATTCTGTTGTTCTAAATCCTCCTTCTACGCCTCACTTATCCTCACATGGATGGATAGTTGAACATTCAAATGAAAAGGAAAGGATTTATCCCTTTTCCACAAAATTTCAAGTTACATCTTATATAAATCAATAAATATTTTAAATATTTCAATCAATTTTTTGGATATTCTAGTATTTGAATTCATACTTATTATATCACCGACCTTGTTGGACATCCCAATGTGGTAGAGTATAGAGTAGTCACAATCATTAATCATTCTTGAACTCATTTTCTGTATAAGATTAAAATAATTTTTGTGAATATATACTTCTCGATTTTATGATTTGTACATATGAGGCACAATTCACTTTAAACATAATTCCTTCATATCTTTCAGTAAAGAATTACTACTTCTAACTAGAAATCATAGTTCGGGTAATTATTCTCATGAACCTTCAATTAGTATGAGTACTATGTCATCACCATATCATTCTATATGTGGACACATACCTATCACCTCATCGATATATTAATATAGACCGTAAAACCTTCTGTACAATAAGGAATTGTGAGTAAAAGGGAAATGACCTACCTTTTATTAATATCCTTGTAATTTTCTTCACGTTTATCTTTTCATAAAAACATAACCCTCTCTCTTTTCATATTGGTGAATAGATTTGATATTCATGGGAAATGTATCATAGAGGGTCAGTGGTATCTAGAAAACCCATGAAATCAATAGATTTGTTTCATGGTTGGTATAGGAAATTTTCTAAAAACATCCTTATTTTAGGATCCTCCCATAAACTATAAAATGATATTATATTCCTAAGAATGAAACTCCCTAAAGACAAAATTTAGACAGGGTAAATTTTTCAAATAACTTCTCCTTCCTCAGTTCCATTATCACAAGTCTAATATAACTTTTATTATATTCATTTATATTTAAATATATAACAATATAATCAGTAAAGAAAATGAAAAACTAATCAAGGTAATATTTAAAGACTTTATTCACTAAATTTACAATGATATAAGGTGCATTAGTATGTCCATATAGCTTGCCTATAAATTTATAATTTTCATACCTAATACCGATGGTTTTCGTGGGTATATTCAGAATATTAACCAAAAATCTATGATATAGATAATACAGGTAAATCATACAAAAGTATTGAGATAAATTTAAATGATCAACGAAATCATTGATATAGGGTATATGATACTTTTAGTTGGTAGTTTTATAGTTCTGTTATTGATAATTAATGAATTGACACATTGACCAATAATTCTTCATAAAAAATGACCAAGTTCACCCAAAGGTGACACGCTAAGGAATATGAATCCCTTATCAATGTTATCTTAGAATGTTTTCATAAATTACTTCAACTCAATCATGGTTATTCTATACAAAGTACTTGAAATAGTAATAACACCAGGTATGAGTTGTTTTGAAAACTCTACATCATGATTCAAATGATGACTAGGAATATCTTATAGAAAAACATTAATAAACTTAATTACTATAATTATATCCTCATTGTGGAGTTTCTCACTTACCATATGAGATATATTTTCTTTAGTGATAGGAATCAAGTTCAATAGAATAGAATTAATTTCCATTGTGATTTTTTTTATCCTTCCACCAATAAATAGTCATTGGCTAGTTCATAATATCAAATTTGAGTTTCCTTGTATATAATTCGATATGAAATATATTTATTTAATACGATTAAATTACATGAATTATATAAAATTCAATTATAGGGATAATTGTAAGATATGTAGGAAGTAAATTCCAATAAACATCAATTAGCATGGAACCATAATCTTGATATGTGATCATTATACCATTAATAGTTTTTAGAACTAACTCAAAATTTAATCATTGGTGTGGTAAAGTTTTCCATTATGAAATTCATTAGATATAAATTTGTTGGTAGATATTGAATAAATTTTTATTTTATTTTTTTTATATTGGATGATTAGTGTGCCTTTCAACACATCATTTTCGTAAGCCACCTGGATAGTTTTGATCACTTGACAATTACATTTCTCTTTGGGAGTAATAGGTGCTTTATGATAATAGTTATAATAAACATTAATATTCATGAACTAATTAGCACAATTCCTTTTACAATTATACATGAATAATTATAGTGTTAGTGGAACATTAGTTGGAAACATAATTTCCTATGTTTTATAAATTGGTATACTCGTAACATTTGGACATTAACATTCTTTTGGACTTTCCCATCCACATTTAAATCTCCAATAAATTCCATTAATGAAATTCATAGGATAATCCTTCCATAATTTTTGGAATATATGTGACCTAAAGTTTATTCCAACTTTTGTTTTATTCATGTTTTTATGAGACTCTATCTTCATTTAATTTTCAAAATGATGGAAATGATGGAAATATCCAATATCTAAGTATACATATTTATCACACAGAAAAAATTATTTAAAATTAAAAAAGTGTCATATATATTAAATAAATTAGTTATAAGATTTTATGAAATAGAAGAATAATTTAATTGTTCATTTGGGTCTGATGATTAAACCAAAATCACTATATGCTTGTATTATAAAATTTTTCTTAAATGTGACAATGTTCATCAAACTTCTACACAACCTCAAAATAACATTTTACCTTTTTTAATGTAGATTATGATGGAAGAACATAATAAAAAAATATTTTCTTAATTGAATCCCTTTATATTGAGTCCTTTTATTCATATTTCCTTTTAATCTTAATATTATTCCTCTATTGATATGCTTTTACTTATAAATAATAAAGGCCTAGGATAACTTTTTAATTTTCCAAATGCTGGAGAAAATATTATATTATCTCATTTTACCCATTAATCATTCAATAAAAAGTGGGTCATAAGTCCCACTTAATGATGGGAGATGTTTCCACATGAAATAATCAATATTCCATCTTTTCCTCAATTAACTTTTTGAAATATGAACATGTTTAATGGACATAGAGATTTGTATGATCATTTCAATAAGATTATGTGTACCTTCTCCAATGACATTTATTTTCTAGTGATGAAAATAATTTCATTTCCCACAACATTCAATGTCATCATGATTACTTCTGGATCCATCCCTTTCCTAAAACCCAAAATCATTGTGTAATAATAAAGTTACAATAATATAGGTGGGAAATCATATAATATTGAAAAATACTTCATTTTATGTCTAAATAATGACCCTGTATTTTATATCTATACCACCATACATTTAACATAGGTCATCAATTATGTATTCAAGTCCTTCATAATGGTTTATATATAATTTGTGAATAAACCCAATAATGACCCATTAGATAGTCAAATGAGGTGAGATTTTATGGATTACTCACTTTTCACTAGAATTATAATTATGATATACCCAAAAAATCTTTTTGGGGTTATATACCCTAGATTTATATGTTTCAAATATTTCTATACTAATAGTATATAGATAGAAATTTATTTCTAGAAAATTCAAAAAAATATCCAACTAACAAAAATAGTGGGACATTACCCTATACATAGGCTTATCCCCAAGTTTTTCAACAATGTTCCCTGATCCAAATCTAAAAAATAACTAAACCCAAAATTGATAAAAATTGACCTATCCCAATAATTTCATACATAAAAATTACATAAATATAATTGAATATTCAATACATCTAATAAAATAACACACCTATTAACCACAAAGGTTTAGTGTACCTTAATCAACATGTGTTTCTCATATTGTAACGGATCATGCTTCAACAGAATCTTCCTATATCCTGGTGGATCAGTTATTCTTGCATGTTTCCCATAGTCAATCAAGAACAACATCTCATTTCCCATAATTATTTCATTAGATCTAAGATTATACCAAATTTTCTTGAGAATTATAATTCATCCATCCATAACATGATTAAAACTATATATATGTGTTCCACACTATCAAAAAATATTCATCACAGTATAACTCATGAAAAATGAATACATTTTATAAAAATTTCAAAATTTTCTCATAGTTTAACCCATGGTAAATGAATGGGATTCATGAACTTCCCAAAAAAAATTATAAAACATACAAAGAAGACAAAGATAGTATCCTTGGATCATATCACCTGAAAATAATAAGAAACATTAATGGATGTTATAATAGATGAAAAATATCCTTATAAGATTGCTTAAAATATTTTTCCAAAAATACCATTTTTATTATGATTCCAATTATTTAAAATATAATTGTTTTAAATATATTATAGAAAACATATTCATTATAAGGAATGAAGAAACAATTTAAAGGAGAATTAAAATAAATTAGTGGCCATGACTTGGGAAATTCCATTCATGTCATAAGCGTTATAATAAGGATTCTATTCACACCTTTCATAATAATTACCTCATTCATAAACATACAATAAAATTAATTTTAAACCTTTTTTAAAATTAAAAAAAATTGTAAAAATTACATTAAAATCATTATATAATTTGAAAAACATTCATGAAAGTATTTCAGAAAACATGGTTATAAAAGAAACATGTTTTCCAACCAAAAGATGAGAGATAAGGATGGTTTCTCTTAAAAAAATCTCAAGAATTTTTTAATAGCCAAATTAATTTTAATATAAAACATTTTCATATATTCATAAGTTATATTTTATAGATTTATGTTTTTTATAAAATTATTATACAACTTTTTAGTCAAAAAGAAGAAGCTTTATTTTTAACCAAATTCAATTCTTCTGTATTATACGGTTTTATTTTAAGATATAGATTTCCAAAATTATTAAATTTCAATTTTAAAAAAATAGATTTATTTATTAATTTGTACTGTAAAAATTATATTTTGATGAATTGTTTATATTTTTTTGAAAATATTTATTTTTCAATGAATTTTGAAAAATACTAATTTTAATTGAAAATTTTGGTTTTTTAATTTATTTACAAATAAAAGTTATATATTTAGTTAGTTTTAAATTTAAATATGATATTTTTTAATAAATTTAATATATTAATTATTTTTAAAATGAATTTAATACTTGAATAAAGACTTAAAATGATATATATTTAAAAGGGTGTCTTTTCGAGAAAACTATTTTTCGTTAAATTTTTCAGTTTAATTATAAATTACATTCTACCACTTATATGTTTTGAATTTTTAAAACTAGTATTCCATGATTTTAATCAATTGTTCAGAATTTTTTTAATAGGTCATTTTATTGTTTTTCAATGTGACTGGAAGTCATGGTAGTTTTTGTTACCATGGTAATAGGTAAATCGAGGAATTAAGGGTTAAAAATAAATGTATAAGGACAATAAAAGGACACTAAAACATGGATAAATTTTAGTAGAAGAGTAAAAAACATCTATAAGAATGAAAATGTCAAATATATGCCTTTTTTTCATGTTGATGAGATTATGAACTTCATAAAAGTATATTTTACCAAAAGTCCAAAATGTCACACTCTTGTTTTTAATAAATATAATACTTTTAATATGAGCCTCAACATAGGATATTTAAATAATTAATATACTAGTGAAAGATAAAATATTATCTTCATCATGGTAATTTATTTTAAATTTCTAATGAATAAATTAGTTTCCTAAATTCTTACACAATATCAACAAAGTAATTAGTCAATTAATGAAAAAATCCAATAAATTGTATTAAAATTTATAAAAGAAACAAAAATTAGTTAAAAAATATTATAAATTAACATAACATATTACAAAAAATTTTATGGATGTAATAAAATATTTGGTTTGAATTTTACTATTTTTCATAATGTTATTAAAATCTAGGTAATGACTAGTTCTAAAAATTCACATTATAGATATTTTATAAAAAATTATTTTATTAAATAATTTAAAATAATTAAAAATATTAGATTTATAAAATTTATTGGTATTTTATTTATTATATCATTCATGTTTAATTTATTCACCTTTTCTTCATTTATATTAAATATCTTGACCCCCCCCCCCCATTGATAAGAAATACTTGTTTTCACTGAAAGATTAAAAAGGGTTAAAAAGATGTCAAAAAATAATGGTACAATTTAAAACTAAAAATTTCCAAAATATATTGGATGAGAGAATTATGACCAATATTCATAATATATTATAAATAAATATATTTTTCTCTGTTTTAAATTTAAAAATAATTTGTATGAATTTAATATTTAGTGAAATTCCTAGAGTGGTTCTCCCCTCTCTTATAAAATGGAACATATTATTCTCATTCCTTCACACATAAAAACCATTAAATTCATCAAATACATACCAAAATACCTGCCTAGAAAACCTATGCTTTTTATATAGATCATGGTATTGGAAAAATACCAACCATATAAGGATTAAGTTATTAGTCAATCGATACTTTTTGAAGAAGTGGTATAGTTTTTAACATTTTAGTTTATGTTTTATTCCACTTCCAATTTCAAAAAATATATTATTCAACCATAATTATATAATAAAACTATATATTTTGTAAAGTAATTTTTTTATTTTAATTTTAATACAGATATACAACTCCACATCCATAAAATATGAAATTAAATTAGCATTCATGTGCACTTTAGACAATCACCTCACGAACTGATGTAATTTGTTCTCCAAAATCATCTCTCAAGAATGGTTATAATTACAAATTTTTTATATAGATATGATATTATTGATAAATTTATCATTATATATTGGTAATATAAAGCATATTTTTTTACCATTCCATACACAAGAAAATTATAATGTCATCCAGGCGTAAATATGGACTACCACCTTCAAGAAGTGATGTGATTCATTTTTTATCACCACATCATATGGATGATATATATAAATACTTATGTATATATATTTAAAAAAATATGATATTTATAATATTATTATCATTCTATAAATATTAAATTATACTATACTGCAATACAAAATGATTATTGAAAAATAAAAAAATTAATTATACTTACATATGACCTATCATATCCATGATTGTAATGTGTTTCATTTTCCATAATCTTATTTAATATTTGGATTTCAGAGTCTAATTTATGTATTAAAATAATAATTATATCATTATTATTATTTTGGTTATAATTTAATAATTACATCTTTGACCATATTTGACATACCAAAGACATTTTGGACTTATGAGCTGAATATCATCAAAATATTTGAATTGAAATTAATTAATTGAGTAATTATATATAACATGGTGAAAAAACATAAGAATAATGATCCTAAAGACATTTTTTAAGAAATAATAGATTATATAAAGTTTTTTTAAATATAATTTTTTCCATTTTCTTCTTTTAAAAATACATTTTGAACGAAATTTTTTTCCATGCTCCAAATGATGTACTATTTGACTTCTTCGAGAAAAAAATAATGAAAGGAATCCTTCTTAGCTTATATTAAATGAATTAATTTTCCCACTCTCATGACTAGTTTTTCATTTGAATATTCCTTTAATATTTTACATGTATGTATTAGTAGATAATTGTTTCAGTTAAATTATGTAGTAATTTATATAAATAATTCATTTAAAACTGTAAAGATTATTTTCCATGAGAATATTATTATGAGTGTAATTTTAGAGATTGAAATAATTTACATAGTGTTATTATTTTATTTTTAATTAAAATTTTTATGATTATATGAAGTTATTTTATAAACCATGTATGGGTGGTAACATTTTTTATCAATCTTTTGGGGTTCCATGATAAACCATGGATGGGTTAGTCTGTGATAGACCTCCAATGCATTGGGTATGGAATTTGACCGTATAGTTATTCCATTTTTATGAATCAAATGGGAAATATGTTCCATGTCAAATATATGTTTTATCAATGATTTCATTGAGATTTTAGGGGAATATTATGATTTCAGAAGGTTATATATGGTTTATATATGTTGAGAAAAGTATATTCCATTTTTAAGGGTGAAAATTATAAATTTTTGGAAAATTTATTATGAATTTTTCAAGTCTTCTATGAAAAATTTATGAGATTTATTATTCCATTAATAATTCTTAGTAAATTTTTTATTAAAAATTTTTGGTATAAAAGGTGGTTTCTTGGGTATGTAAACATTTATTATGATCCCCAATATTATTTTAAAAACGGGAATTTTTTATAAGTATTCTTGGAATAATGGTTTATTTCTTTCCTTTTATGCCCCTTATTGATATTTTCTGCTCATAACATATTTTAAAATAACCTTCATACAGCATAAGGATGGGTAAAGGAATATAAGATGTTAATATTGAAGCCATAAATGTTTTTTATAAAAATAAACCACATTTTACTTTAAAACATTAATATAGTGAAAAAATTGATATTGAATAAAATTACCCACTTCATAATATATTGGATTATTTTTAAAGAGTTGTTACCGAAATCTCTAAAATTATAAAACTAAATGTTATTTATAGATGAAATAAAGTGAATATTAGTTTGAAGTTACTAGAATATGTGATGTTTACAGTTGTGTCCTTAAATTTAGTATCACATAAGGGTTAAAGAAACATTATATGTTAGGATGTTCTATTAACATAAGTAAAAATTCAGCTATAAGTACAAAGTATTGCATATTTGGTATAATTATGGTTATTTTATATACCTTTTCCAAGGATATCATATTTTTCATAATCCTTAAAATATTTTTTATCATGGTTTTATTATTATACTCACATTATGGTTTTCATTTTAGTGAATGGTCATATTTAATATGAATAAAAGTGAAAATGGGTGTGAAGAAAAATGATCATCAAAATAATAAAAATATAATGTTAAGATGATTTAATTGAATGTATTTGGCACATTATGATAGTGGGAAACTGAAGTTAGTAACTCAGAATTGATATCATCAAGATAGAAAGAAAAAGCTGAGGAAAAATATTTTTTTACTACTTCGGTCGATGTTAGGCCAAAAAATTAATTAGTGACAGGTATGTCACTTATTTATTTGAATTATGAAAATTCCATGTATGACTCTATATCTTCAAATTCCTTCATTTAGGATAAATTATCATTAATATTAATAATATCACCTCCTAAAATTATTATTTAACTTTTGGTGAACACTCCATGTAGATATATTAAAGAAACCAATATTTTTTTTAATATTCATTTTTTTAACAGTGAAATGGCCTTTTTATACTTCTTTTTGAACTTCACATAGTAGAGTTTGATATTATTTTGGGTTTGGATTGGATTTTTTTTCAATTCCATGATAGATTTCACATCCAAAAAATACTTTTTCAATGATTTCATACCTATAAAATGATAAAATAATGTAGAGAATTTGATTAGAATTGGTATTAAATTTTATATAGAACATATTATTAAAGATAAAGAAAATTTTTATTTTAGAAATTTTCTTTTAGTGAATGAATATATGGATGTTTTTATTGATTATTTATTTGGTGTTATTTATGATTTACGGATTGAGTTTTCAGTTTTCTTAGTACTTGATGCTAAGTCTACTTCAAAATCCCCATATTTAATGGATCCTGTAGAAATTTTGTAGATGAAAAAGAAATTGTAGGTGTTTCTAGATAAAGGTTTCAATAGTCTTATAAATTCACCATGGGGTGCTCCTGTTATATTTTTAAAACATCTATGATGGTTTAATGAAACATTTGATTGATTATAGTTCCTCTAATATCATCACTATTAATAATAGGTTCCCTTTTCCTCACATCGATGATTTTTTTATCATATCTGGGGAGAACAGAACTATTTTTAGATTTATTTTAGGGTATTTCATGATAATTTGAAGGTGAAGGAGGTAGAACTTTTGATGTCTTTTTTCATACTACATATACGCACCTTGAGTTTTTATTTATCCCCATGGGTATTATAATTCACAAGCTATATTTATGGATCTAATAAATGTTATTTTTCATGAGTTCCTAAATAATTTATTGGTTGTTATTACTGATGCTATTTTTTATTCTAAAAGTCATAAATATTATGAAAGACAACTAAGTATTTTTTTTAAAACCATAAAACAATTGAAACTACATGGAAAATTTAGTAAATGTGAATTTTGGTTACAAATAATTTTTTTTGGACACATTTCTTCTAAAGATGGAATAACTATTGAACCTAATAAAAACGTTTTTTAAATAATAGACAAGACCTACAAATTTCATAGAGACTCATAGTTTTCTAGTATTATAAGGTTAATATGAAACGTTTGATAAAAAAATTAAAAATTATCTATCCCACTGACTAGGTTAACTAGAAAGGGAGTTAAATTCATCTATAAAAGTAATTTGATGATTTTTTTAGGAACTAAATATAGTATTGGTTCATGCTCCAGTTTTGTCCTTACCCTCAAGAAATGGTTATTTTTTCATCTATATGT
Organism: Viscum album; assembly: GCA_963277665.1. Classification (NCBI taxonomy): domain Eukaryota; kingdom Viridiplantae; phylum Streptophyta; class Magnoliopsida; order Santalales; family Viscaceae; genus Viscum; species Viscum album. The sequence continues at coordinate 628,818,096 of OY728123.1, forward strand.
AGGATTTATTGAAGGGATATGGATTTGTTTTTATTAAGAATGGACATATAAATTATTATTTTTCATCACAAATAAAACCTCCTGAGATAAATTATCCTACCCATGATCAAGAATTATCTAATTTGTTTTTTCCATAAAAAATGTAGTGAAAACATTTATATGTATCTAATTGTGAAATATATACTAATAATAAAACATTGGTGTATATATTCACTCAAAAATAGTTGAACATGAGATAGATATTATGGATTAAATTGATCAAATATTATAACTATATAAATCATTATCATGATTTAAAATAAAAATATATAGTTGATGCATTGAGTAAAAAATTAATGTTGAATTAACCATGTTACATTTAGTACCTAACCCTTTGGTAAATGATTTGATGAATTTTCTCCTAAAATTTGTGGACGTTGAAACTTCCCCATTCTTTTTAAAGGATTAAAAACAATAAAAGTTTTCAGATAGAATTAAAAAAGATCATAAAAAAGATCATGAGTTATAGAAAAAGTTAGAATTTGTTATGAAGTGTATCTATTGGTAATATAAAAATGATAAAGATTTCGTTTTGAGTTTTCAAAAGAAGTTATTTATGCCTTTTGAATCAAAATTAGTGAGAAATATTTTGATTGAATCTCATGGTTCCCCATTTTTCATTCACCCTGGAATAACTAAGATGTACAGAGTCTTTATAAATTATTATTTCTTATATGGAATGAAAAGATATATTTCTAAATATTCCCTGAAATGTTTTACTTGACAACAATGTAAGAAATAATGATAATAATAAAAGTTTATGCTTCAATATTTTGTAGTACTAGAGGGGAAATTAGAAAATTTATCTACTGATTTTATGGTGGGATTGATAAAGATTTCTCGAAGTAAAATTGATATTTGGGTTTTTGTTGGTCGATTAACTAAATTGTTTCATTTCCTTTCAATTTGAGATAAAATTCCTTTATATATGCTTTGTTGACCATAAATAAAGGAGGTATTCATGCTACCTCGAGTTAACCTCTCTATTGTATCTGAACACGATCCAGGGTTCACTTCAAATTTCTTGGAAAGGAATTCCATAGACATTGGGTATGGAATTATCTTTTAGTACATCATTTTATGCATAGTTTAAAAGATGGTAAAAATGAAAAATTCAGGCCATTTAAGATATGATTCATTCTAGTTCAATGAATTACTAGGGATGAATTGAGTAATATATTTCTTGGTTTAGTTTTATTATATGAAACTTTTTCATTCTAGTATACAGATTGGGTCTTTTGAGGAATTATATGGAATGCGTTTTTGAAATAAATATTTTTTGTGTGAAGTAGGTGAAAGGAATTTCATGGGATAGGAATTAGAATAGGAAATGGTTGATAAATAGTAAATAATTCCACAACATATAAGAATAGATCAGAGTAGGATTAAAATGTATGTATATATACGGAGAAAAAATATTTCTTTTGAGGTAGGTGATTTGGTTTTTCTTAAAATATTTACATGGTAATGTGTTATGAATTTTGTAAAAAAGGAGAATCTAAGTTCACAATTCATTAAACTGTTTGAAATCCTATAGAAACTGGGATCATTTTCCTACCAAGTGGCCTTTCTTTTGAGTTTATCCTGGGTATGAATTGTTTTTAATGTTTCTGTGATAATAAAGTATATTCTAGATAAAATCCATGTTTTGAGACATGAGGTACTTTAGTTGGATGATAATCCTTCCTAGAAGGAATATATTGTTCATAATCATGACCCTAGAGAGTATGTATTGTTGAAAAAGATAATTCACCATGTTTAGTATTTCTATATAAATCTTTTGGTTAAATAAGTAACATGGGAGTCTTAAAATGCTATGGGAGAAAAATATCTCCCCTCATCTAATAAGTGAATAACATTGTGTGGAAGAAATTTACAAAAGGGGGAGGATGTAACATCCCTCGTAGTATTCATATAAAACGAACAGAAAATTAACTTTTTTATTATCAAAACACTTTTGAGGATAAAATGAGAAACTAAGAGATCCAAAATTACAACCACATACATCCAAAATAGAGAACAACACAGAACAAACTACAGGATCTAGCCCGCCCTAGAAAATGAACCATGAAGACAATACTTCACAAAAGTTGACTGCTTGGGTAGTTGTCGTGTGAAGGAAAGCATGGGCATGGTACTGATTGCATATCCATACCCTATCAATCATAAAAATCAAAATGGCATGCATTGGTTAATGTTTCCTTCTCTAAACTCCATCTGAAGCAGATCTATGTAGAGTGTTGGCATCTAAACATAAAGTTGAACCATAAGAAGAAAAAACTCGAACTCACCTTCTCCCAAATGAAACAAAAAATTCCATCCATTAAATAGAGTCATTAAATAGTAATTTGATATTCCTAGAATCATTTTCCCTAAACAACTTCTAGGATAAAGATAAAACCTGGATTCCAGGTACCACCATCATTAGCTTTTCAAACTCAAAAGCCAACTGGTCCTAGGACCATATGTACTCCACAATGTTGATCTTCCATTTATTGAACCCCCAAAACATAATTAGGTCATTATTATTAATACATGAGTATATATCCTCATTTAAAGTAACCCTTAGAGACCTCTCAATCATTTTAGCAGCACCATCATTAGTTGCATTAAGAAAAAAGACCTTCTCCACCACCTCCTCTTTGAAACATAAAAGCAAGTCCAAGGATTTATCACCCTAGTCCCCTAAGATCTGGAGTCTCCTAATCTCCGTATGTGTCTTATGTTAATTTAACTTTTTTAAAGAATGAATCTCTAAAAGATATGGTAAAGAGGAGTAATCATTCCTACCGTTACTCCTTCTAAGACTCCTATTACTCTTTGGGATTAAATCTTTGTCTTCCGAATGACTTGGTTTATTTCGCTTTGGTTCCTTCATGTAGATCTTGTGAGCATAAATCGGCTTAGCTTGGTCTGAGATAAAACCTTCCTTAGTAAGTCCTTCAAAAATATTACTCAAATGAATTTGAGTCCAGATCTGGGGATCTGAACCCCCTGCCTCCCCTTATACAGATCCCCACTGCTTGAACTTGACACCTCTGTGAAAGAAAAATCAATAGAAACCACCTCACCACCCTTTATATTCTCCATAATGACTATGCCCCCCTTTACATTATTTTACACTCGAGCATCATACTATAATATAATCCCATCACCATCTTGCACAGTACAAATGACATGACCATCCAGGTCTTGCCTCAACCTTCTAAACCCTCTGGACATCTTCATATTCTCTTGAGGCACCATTACCTTCAACCAAAGACTGTGACCCAAGCCAGCCTCAAATATATCCTTACAGTCAATTAGGGGGTTATCAAGATGATCCTCCTCCACGTGTCCATACATGCATTGATCTTTACAGTTCTAAGAGTCTCTAATTTATTTTTAACTGCTAACTAGTTGATAATCCCCACCTTGAAAAGACACTAAACTCACCACTGTGCCATCACCCAGAACCCCTATATTACCAAGGGGATTCACAAAACCTTGAGAGGTTTCCACATTTCCCTAAGAACTTCCTTTAACTGTAGTGTATTCTACATGATTGAATGCCCTTTTCCAATCACACCATCAGAATTTCATCCACATTTAAGCACCCCTCAAGGTCTTTCACAAATGAAGCCATCTCCTAGAACCAAAGGTTGTCTACCCGGTCCAGAACCTCGATGCCAATCTCAACATCTACACATCATCAACGAGTGAACTAAATGATTGCACTCAGTACTGAAAATAACAAACGATTCATATAGTACCCATTGCCTACAAGGATACTCATATCCTATTGTGATCCAAATAAAGTCAGGAGGTTTCCTTGAAGCATCCACTTCCAAACACACCTGGGAATTCACCGGATGGCATATTATTGTAGTTCGATGATTAGAGCATAGGTATCTCCTAAAAACACTCCACACCATACTAATTATCGAGGTATTTTGAAAAGGGATAAGAATTATAGAGACCCAGAGAAAGACTTACATGGACATTACATTACTTTTTCAGAATACTTAATTCATAAAAAAAACAGACTCCTAAAGATCGTATTAGTTTAGTGTCTTTGGAAACTCAGAAAAAAATATTATAATCATGGTGAAAGACTTTCAACATCTCCCATAAAGTTATTCCCCTTTTTTCTTACCTAAAAACTTTATTTATATCCTTGGGAAAAGAAAACATAAATAGGGTGATCTAAAATTCTCGGTATGGGTAAGCATGGACAAAATAAAGGAAACTATATACATTGGAACTTAAAAACATGAATATAAAGTTTAAACATCAAAATCTTGAGTTGTGAAATAAATATTGGCAGTACATAAGGCATAGATCATAAAGGAACATTAATCTTGATAAAATAGCATGGTAATAAAACATGTAATTGTGGAAAACCATTAAGCACATGATATGATTTCCATAGTAGCCAAGGCATTACTTCCAAGACCATTATGGTGGACAAAGTCCATTACTGAATTAGGTTTACTTGTCGTTCCATCTCTATAATACTAAACCAGATTTACTTTCTATTCCATCCATGTCTATCTCATGAGATATAAATCTTTACCCAATGCATTGGAGGGATATATAGGTACCACCCATCTCATAATTAAATCATTCTATAGTGTTCCACTAAATAAACCTAAAATCATTCATCATAACCCAACGAATAAAATTGGTTTCATAAACATCATCCCATCATGACATAATCCATATAAAATAAATGGATATCATTTCATCATAAAAAAAATCAAATCATGTAAATAACAGGGACATTATACTTGAAATAAAACAATATTAAAGAATTTCATCTTAGATGGAAAATAGTTTGGATAAAACACTTGAAATGAATTCTTGAGAAAAATGTCCTTTCTCTTTCAAAATCATTTTCAATTCTCAAAATTTCATTCAATTTTAAAAGAAAATAATTTTGTTGAAAATAACCATTTAATCTTTTAAGGGAAGCTTCATGGAAATAAGACGTTATTAAACTGAAAAAAATCAATTCGTGCGGTATAAGTTAAATAAACATTCTCCTCGTACTTTTTCCAAAAAAGTCAAAAACTACCTCGTATGGTAAACAAAAGAAATATTTCTTCCATAGCTTGTGGTAAAAGTAAAAAATGGGTAAAAATGGATTTAAACATACATGGAAGAATAGTAAACATTTTATGAAAACATTTTGAGAAAACAGGGACATGGATGATAAACATAACCCCAGTAAATACTTACGAATAAACAATCTCGGATAAGAACGAGATTGGAATAATTATCCCATACCTTATGTACAATTTCTTCAATATGTGTATAATATTCCTATATAGTGGGTTTAAACATATTATTAACCTATAACATAACCATAATTATATTTATGATATCATATATTATTCACTTACGACTTTATATTACCCGTTCATTTATCAATTCCTTGTAAAAGCAACATTTTCGGTAAAATCGTTTCATTTATCATACGTGTTTTGACTTTTAATTATTCATATGATATCATAGATCTTGATTACTTACTTCCAAAATGTAAAACATGATTTATATATATTATATATTCAGAATATATATATATATAATAGATTGATAAATGGAATGAAATTCACAATTCATGGAGACGGTAGGTTGTACGTACGCATGAACGTTGTTTTCGTTTACTTATTAAATTGAATGGAAGTAAGAAAATAAAATATACATAAATATAGTATCATAATTATGTCATATATTTCATGATTATTTATTATATATACTTTGTAATCATTCTGGATTGGTTAAAATGGAGAATGAATCTCATCACGTTGTGGAGACGGTAATCCGTACGTACGCACGAGTGATGATATCATTCCCATAATTATTGAATGGAATCAGAGTGGATGATATAATATCTCACAATTAGTATGATGTTATAACAATCATATATAGTTATTTATTCCATTATTATACCCATCCATGTAGGTTGTTTATGAAAAGAAGATTACACCACGGCATGGAGACGGTAGGTCGTACGTACGCACGCACGGTGAATTCATTTTGTATAGGATGGATATAAGGTGAAATAGGGTTGTTTAATATTTATAATAACATGTACTTATATTAGTGATACTGATGTTATTAATTTATGATGAAACAACTAAATAATAGGAAGTATAAGAGGAATGAAACTTGAAAGAATCGGTAGAAGAGATTACCACTTACAGGACGTGCCTCTTTTAAACTTCTTCTTAGGGAACTAGAGTTGGCCTTTTGATAAGACCAGAACCTCTATAATATAACTATAGAGGTTTATAAGAGGAATTTTCAGGGTTTTTCCAATCTTTAAGGCTTAAAATTGAGTGAAGAGAAGAGGGAGGAGGTGCCATTTTATATGAGAGGAGAGGGGCACTTTTGGAAACCTCAAAAATATTAATTTATAATAAATTAAAACCCCACCTAAAAACTCCCAAAATGACTCATATTATAATATGAGATGATATAGGGTTGTGAAATCATCATCCAATAAAATTTAGACATGTTGTAAAATTATTTTAAACCTTATCAATTTGACTTATCCTTATTTAATCGATTTAATCTTTTTTGTGGTAATAATTTTCTAAATTTTAAATTGTTATAAATACTTACTTATGTGTTCTGAATTATCCATAATTGGATACTTTATAACATTTTAGACCATATAAATTTCAATTAATAATTTTTAAATTTTTTTGTGATTTTTTAAATAATTAATAATATGTTATTTTTATAAAATATCAATAGTGTCAATTTTGACACTATTAATTTATTTGAATTTAAATAAACTCCAAACAGAAGATATGTTCAAAACAGAATATTTATTAGATTCCTAAAATGTCATATTAATCTATAATATTACTGTAGAACATTAATTATTTCATATAATATTTGTTTTAATATTTTTAAAACCATTTATTGGATATTTCTCTTAATAAAATAATTACTAGAACATTATTGTATAATTATTTAATATACTTATTTGTTAAATAAAAATTACAAAAATATTGAGATGAAGATAAATATAATATCATTAATAAAAATACTTTTAATCGAGTTTATATTCTAAAACAACCAACTTTTAAAATTTTATCTTTATCAAAATATGAAGGTGACAACTTTGACATCATTTAAAATAAAATATTATAAATGTCACAATCTATTTTATACGGCTCAGAATGGTCCACAAGACGACCCTTGGATTATTAGGGTTTATATATACTTGACCAATAAGGTTTTGTCAAGTTCAGGGTCCTTCTAATGGGTATTATTGTTTTAAAAAAAACTATATTATTGATTTTTCACTAAATAAATAATTTCTGCATCATTAATGTATAGGCTAATAAGGTAATTATATATTTATTAAAAATCACAAATAAATTAACATGATTAAGAAAAAAAATTATCTTTAAAATGAGTATTTATAATTGAATGTATATTCTTTATAACCATATATTCAAAATACTTTAATTATTAAAGTTTGTGTGAGACATCTTTCACTTTTTTAAAATAAAATATATTAATGGTATTAATCACATCCAAGTGGGTTCAAAAATATACCATTTCGACCCAAGTATATTTTAGGATGAAATATAATTATCCAATAATATTAATACAAGTGTTAGAGAAATTTTATAATATTATTTTTACCTATAATTATCTGATTTACCATTAACTTTAGTAAAAAAATTTACCATAGTTACTATTCATAATGTCTAAAAAAAAGTAGCCTATTAACATAACATGAACATACTGATTCCAAATATTAAATCCATTTCTTCCAAATTCAAAACACATAAGTTGCATTATTTAATTTAAAATCAATCCAGCTGTTGAGAAAACGGGTTCTAAAAGTTAAAACATTGCAAAAGATTGAAATGTTTTTACCTAAGAATTCAATGTAAAACTAATGATAATGACATACATACTATTAAATGGTAAAAATATATTCTATTTATACTTTAAAACCATTAAATATTACAATTTAACCATATATATTATCTTGATGAAAAAAAATTAATTAAATTTTATCGTATTTTTACTATTCATCAAAATATGAAAATTAACAGAAAAATATCAAAAAATTATCCAAATTTAATTTTAATACCCTTATTGAAATGATTAATTTTATTTTTTCAAATTGAACTTATAAAAATTTCAAAAAGTATATTTAAAGTGGGTGTGCCATCAAAAGGCGGCAAAACTACATTTTTTGAAAAAAAATTATTTTACCTGAAAATTATATTTTGTTCTCATACCATGTTCTAGAATATGTGAAAGATTAATGATAATGTTATAAAATTCAAAATTTGGTTAATACTATTCATAACGGCTAGTTTATAACAATTTTATAACAATATATCGTTGTTTAGTGATACTCGGTATTGTGTACAACACATGCTATTGAGGAAGGTCTCTCTTACGTGCAACACAAGCCAAGAATAGTGTTTGCGTATACTACATGATAATATGGTTTTGTGTATAGCGCAAGCTAATCTTGGTGTAGCATACAACACAAGACATCAAATAAATTAAAAATAATATTTCTCATAAAATTTTGGATTGTTACATTCTACCCCCCTTAAAATGAATTTCACCCTTGAAATATTTCGAGGTTATAAATTGTTTACTACTTGAACGTTTCTTTCATAGAAACCCACATCGTAAAGAGGAAAACTAAAACATAATTTTAAAAAGTAAATTTAGAAATGTAATAGTTACCCAAATTAACTCATCACTGGGTTTCCACATAAGGGAACATAGGTGAAAACATGGATATGGAAGAGAAATCTAACCATCGAGTTATAATGGAGAGTGGTAAAGAACATGGCTCTTAAAAATCCAACAATCACAAAGACATAAATTTTTTATTATATAAGGTACCATATGATTCATCGGATATGAGGGTATTAGGACAACTTTTTTGGTTTTCACGATCTTTTCCACAAAATGGAAAATTTTGAATTAGAAGAAATACTTACTTGATTTGGGTATAATCTCACCATTGATCATTCCATGAACAATTTCCACTTCATATCTTAAATAAATGAATTTGAATTTGTCATTCATGAAGTGTTAGCAGATCATGTGATTGAATGATGGTTCATTCCATCTGACTCAAACAAAATGTTAGCAAAATATATTAAATACGCATAAGTCCATATATGGTGATATTAATCGTATATGGCTCCAAAAATGGACTTATACTTCATATATCATACCACTTAATAAAATAATACTAATTTATACTAACCAGGTACTTCTTTTAGGCTAGTTGTAGGAAATAAAGGCTTGTCACACTTTGTTGTGGGTTCGATTCCTACATCCTTGTCCAACGTGATGGGTTGTCACCCATCCTACGGGTTTTCATTTTTCCAAAACATTACTATTATAACATTTCAGAAAAAATATCAAAAATTTATAGCCTTAAACAATACTATCTAATTACTTACTTAATCCATTCCAATCATTAGGCTTATCCAAAATACTTATGTCCAATCTCATAGTATAAGGAAAAATATTACTATAGATTTCATCTACCAAACATGCGATTACCATCATTAATCCCCCATATATCACAAAATATATCTTGTTGGTTATATTCCAAACATGTGAATACCTTAATCATGTATTCTCTTGAAACATGAATTACCATATAACCTTAGTGAAAAAAATAATTCTGTCAAAAGTTAATTATTTTCACATACCAAATTCCCAAAATTTCTATATACTCAAACCATAATTTCACTTTGTCCTTATATCAGTCATGACCTAATTAATACTATCAAACATATTATTTTCTCAGTATACCTTCATTATGAGCATATCAGCTTCTTTATAAAAAAATTCAATCATTTTTCATGGTTACCGGTGCCATATAATTATGAAAAATGAAAACATAGATATTCTAATATTTCATAATACAATAAATGAGATTACATAACACTGTTTTGGAGTCCTCTTACATATACACTTAATCATTCCACTACTTCGTTGTAATTTTCAAAATCACCAATAGTGATCACTTGTGACTTCCCTTTTTCCTTTTCCTTAAGAGTTTTCTGATCTCAATCATCATTAACCCTTGGATTAGGGAATTGGTTAGCATAACGCCCCATTTCCTTGCACTTGTAGCATTGAATTGTTGGTGGTGCATTCTCTGTAGTCTTTTCTCTATTCACATCATTAACTAACGTTTTCCCATTACATTGACACTCAGCTGCTCGATGACCTTATTTTCTACACTTAAAACATTTTCTAGTCCCTTTAAGACAATCTCCACCATGCTCCATTCCACACTTTGAGCACAACGAAACATTCGTCTTCTTTTCACCATTGTTTTGAAATTTTTCTGTGAACTCCATCTTTCTTTTCTTTTCAAAACCATGAGATGGATATGTAACACCACCTTCTAGTTCTACCTTGATAGCACAATTCCCAATTTCTCCATATCTACTAAAGGCTCTTATAGATAATGCCCTTTGAAGAGTTGGTTTTAAGCCACTAAAGAATCGATCAACATTACTTTCAGGTTGGATGATAAATCCATATGCATACCTTGCATGCCTTGTAAAATTCACCTCATATATACCAACAGATTCATTATCCTTTTTTCTTAAGCTCAGGGAACTCATTTTCCATCTTTCTTTGAAGAATATAAGGGAATTACTTATTGAAAACAAGGTCTTGAACTCTCCCCATTCCATGGATTCAATTTTATCTTGGGGCCTTGTATTCATAATTAGAGTCCACCACTGGTCTACTTCACCTTCTAAATGGTAAATAGCTAGAATGACTTTTTCATGTTCTGAACAGTGAAGTATGGAAAATATCTTTTCAATGATACTGATCCATTTTTCAGCAACAATTGGATCAGAAGACCCACCAAAATAAGGTGGACGTTTCCTCACGAAGGACTCAATAGAATATTGTTCCCTTCTGTGCACAATTGGAATTCCAGAATGATTCATAGCTTGTGTAAGTATAGCAATAAGATTTTTCACTCCATATACCACAACATTGGTTTGTTCAGGAGGAAAATCATTGCATTTTCCATTACATTGATCAACATGGTTCCTTTGGGTTCCAGCCATTGTATAAAACCCAAAAATAATAGTGTGAGAAGAAAAAATCATGCTAGGAAAACCCCATAATTATGGGGGAGTACCTTCAATATCTAACATCTTAGGATTAATTTTATGATCGTTTTCATAATTCTAGGACTATAACCTATACTTATACTTAAACATAGGGACTTCTCGAGACATACATTAGAAATATCTTTAGGGGTCTCAGTAAAGTTTTCACATCCTAGTTTCCAAAGGTTAACTAAACCTTTGCTCTGATACCAATAGTAGAGACTCAAAGCATGACGTACATTGATATTACATGACATTTGCAGAATATCTAATACACAAAAAAATATACGCCCAAATACCGTATTAGTTTATTGTCTTTGGAAACTCAGAACAAAATATTCTAATAATGTTAAAAGATCTTCAACATCTCCCATAAAGTTCTTCCCCTTTTTTCATACCTAAAAACATTATTTATATCCAAGGGAAAATAAAACATAAAAATGGTGAGCTCAAATTCTATGTAACAGTAAGCATAGAGAAAATAAAAGAAACCATATATATTTTAACTTAAAAACAAGAACATCAAGTTTAAACATCAAAATATTGAGTTGTGAAATAAATCGTGGCAGTACATAAGGCATAGATCATAAAGGAACCTTAATCATGATAAAATAGCATGGGAATAAATCATGTAATTGTGTCCAAAAATTAATCATATGATATGATTTCCATAGTATCCAAGGCATTTCTACCAAGACCATCATAGTGGACAAAGTCCATTACTGAACTGAGTTTACTTTCCGTTCCAGCCCTGTAATACTGAACCAGATTTACTTTCCATTCTAGCCATGTCTATCTCATGAGATATAAATATTTACCCAATGAATTTGAGGGATATATAAGTCTCACCCATCTCATAATGAAATCATTATTAAGTGTGCCAAAAAATAAACATAAATCATTCATCATAACCCAACGAATAAAATGTTTATCATAAACATCGTCCCATCATGACACAATCCATATAAAATAAATGGATATCATTTAATGATAAAAAAATAAAAATATTTAAATAATAGGGACATTATACTTGAAAGATAGCCATATTAAATAATATAATCTTATATGGAAAATAGTTTTGATAAAACACTTGAAATGAATTCTTGAGGAAAATATCCTTTAATTTTCAAAATCATTTTCTATTCTCAAAATTTTACTCAATTTTAAAAAAAATAATTTTTTTGAAAATAACCATGAAGTATTATAGAGGAAGCTTCACGGCAAGATGGTGTTATGAAACCAAAAAAAATCCATTCACGCCATATAATTTAAAAAATCATTCTCCTCGTACTTTTGCTGGAAAAGTCAAAAAGTACATCATATGGTAAACAAAAGAAGGATTCCTTTCAGACCTTGTGGTAAAAGTAATAAAAGGGTAAAAATGACTTTTAACATACATAGAAGAATATTAGACATTTTATGAAAACATATTGAGAAAACATGGACATGGATGATAAACATAACCCTAGTAAATACTTATGAATAAACAATCTTAGATAAGAATGAGATTGGAATAATTATCCCTTACCTTATGCCCAATTTCTTCTATATGTGCTTGAGACTCCCCTATAGTGGGTTTAAACATATTATTAACTTATAAAATAATAATAATAATATTTATGATATCATATATGATTCACTTATGACTTTATATTACTCGTTCATTGGTCAATTCCACGTTAAAGCAGCGTTTTGGGTAAAATGATTTCATTTATCGTACGTGTTTTGACTTGTAATTATTCATATGATTCCTTAGATCATGATTACTTACTTCCAAAATTTAAAACATGATTTATATATAATATATATTCATAATATATATTCATAATATATATTCATAATATATATATATATATAATATATCAATAAATGGAATGAAATACACCATTCATGGAGACGGTAGGTCGTACGTACGCATGAACGTTGTTTTAGTTTCCTTATTAAAATGAATCGAAGTAAGTAAATAACATATACATAAATCCAGTATCATTGTTATGTCATGTATTTCATGATTATTTATTATATATACTTTATAATCATTCTATAATGGTTAACATGGAGAATGAATCTCATCGCGTCGTGGAGACGGTAATCCGTACGTACGCACGAGCGATGATATCATTCCCATAATTATTGAATGGAATTGGAGTGGATGATATAATATCTCAGAATTAGTATGATGTTATAATAATAATATTTAGTTATTTATTTAATTATTATACCCATCCAAGTATGTTGGTTATGAAAAACAGATTACACCACGGCGTGAAGACGATTGGTTGTACGTACGCACGCGCGGTGATTTCATTTTTCGTAGGATGGATATAAGGTGAAATAGGGTTGTTTCAAATTTATAATAACATATCAGTATATTATTTATACGTATGTTATTACATTATGATGAAACAACTAAATAAGAGTAAGTAGAAGAAGAAAGAAACCTAAAATAATTGGTAGAAGAGATTACCTCTTCCACGATGTGCCTCTTTTAAACTTCCTCTTAGGGCACTAGAATTGGCCTTTTGAGAAACCAGAACCTCTATAATATAAATATAGAGGTTTAGAGTAAGAATTTTCAGGGTTTGGCCGAGAATGAAGGATTAAAATGGAGTGAAGAGAAGAGGGAGGAGGTTCCCTTTTAAAAGAGATGAGAGGGTCACTTTTTGAAACATCGAAAATATTAATTTATAATAAACTAAAGACCCACTTAAATACTTCCCAAATGACTTATATTCGAATATGAGATGATATAGGGTTGTAATATCATCATAAAATAAAATTTAGACATGTTGGGAAATTATTTTAAACCTTATCAATTTTATTTATCCTTATTTAATCTATTTAATCTTATTTGTTGTAATAATTTTCTAAATTTTAAATTGTTATAAATACTTACATATGTGTTGTTAATTGTAAATAATTGGATACTTTATGACATTTTAGACCATATAAATTTCAATATATAATTTTTAAATATTTTTGTGATTTTTAAAAAATTTAATAAAATGTTATTCTTATAAAATATCAATAGTGTTAGTTTTGACACTATTCATTTATATCAATTTAAATAAAATCTACATAGAAGATATGTTCGAAATAAAATATTTATTGATTCCTAAAAAGTAATATTAATCCATAAAATTCGTGTAGAACATTAATTAGTTCATATAATATTTATTTTAATATTTTTCGAACCATTTATTTGATATTTCTCTTAATAAAATAATAACAACAACATTTTTGTATAATTATTTAATATACTTATTTATTATATAAAAATTTAAAATAAAATACTAAGATGAAGATAAATCTAATAGATTTAATAAGAATACTTTTTGTTGGATTTATCTTCTAAAAAAACCAACTGTTAAAATTTTATCTTTATTAAAACTTGAAGGTGACAACTTTGACATCATTTAAAATAAAATAATATAAATGTCATAATATATTTTATAAGGCTTCAAATGGTCCAATAGTAGACCCTTTGATTATTAGGGTATATTTATACTCTACAAATAAGTTTTGGTAAAGTTTCCATTACTTTTGATGGGTATTATTATTTTAATAAAAACAATATTATTGATTTTTAACTAAATAAATAATTTCTGCATCATTAATGTATAAGATAATAAGGTAATTATATATTTCTTAAGAATCACAAATAAATTTCCTTGAAGAAGAAAAAAATTAATCTTTAAAATGAGTTTTTATAATTGAATTTATATTCTGTATAACCCTATATTAAAAATACTTTAATTATTAAAGTCTGAGTAAGATATATTTCACTTTTTTTAGATGAAATTAATTAAAGGTCTTACTCACAACCATGTGGGTTCAAAAAGATACCATTTAGACCCAATTATATTTCAGGACTAAATATTATCATCCAATTATATTAATACAAGTGTTAGGGTAATTTTATAATATTATTTTTACCCTTAATTACCTGATTTACCTTCAACTGTAGTAAATAAAATTTACCGTAGTTACTATTCATTATGTCTAAAAATAAAAAGTAGCCTACTGACATAATTTGTAAAAACTGATTACAAATATGGAATCCATTTAATCCAAATTCAAAACACATAAGTTTTAGTATTTAATTTAAAATTAATCCCGCCGTTGAGAAAACAAGTTCTAAAAGTTAAAACATTGCAAAAGATTGAAATGTTTTTACCTATGAATTCAATGTAAAATTAATGATAATGACATACATAATATTAAATTCTAAAAATATATTCTATTTATAATTTAAAACCAATAAATATTATAATTTAACCATATAAATTATCTTGATGAAAAAAGTTGATTTTAATTAAATTTTAGCCTATTTTTACTATTTATCAAAATATGAAAGTTAACAGAAAAATATTAAAAATTTATCAAAAGTTAATTTTTATATCCTTATTGAGATTAATAAGTTTATTTTTTGAAATTTAACCTATAAACATGTCAAAACTAGATTTAAAGTGCATGTTCCATCAAAAGGCGGCAAAACTATAGTTTTTTAAAAATACTTATTTTACCCGAAAAAATTATTTTTCTCTCATACAATGTTCTAGAATATGTATAAGATTAATGATAATGTTATAAAATTAAAATGTGGTTAATAATATTCATAAAGACTAGTTCATAATAAGTTTATAAAAATATATCGTTGTTTAGTGAAACTTGGTATTACGTACAACACACCCTATTGAGGAAGGTCTCTCATGCGTGCAACACAATACAAGAATAGTGTTTGTGTATATTACAAGATAATACGGTGTTGCATATATAACAAGATAATTTTGGTGTAGTTTACAACAGAAGACATCAAAGAAATTAAAAAGATTATTTCTCATAAAATCTCCAGGTTTTACAGGATGATTAGGGAATCTCACCCATATCCCAACCATAGGTGAGTCCCGCTACATATGAAAATCGTAGTACCATATTTGAAGGAAGATGAGAGATTCGTTGTATCACTAAGGAATGATTGACCAGGATTTAATAAGATCAACCCATGTCAAGAATCAAATCAGTATACATCTTCTGTCAAGAAAAACCATCATAGGCTTCTCTTTTAGAACCCAAGAACTAAACACAAACCTGTCGAAGGAGTCAACTGATGTTCTTATCTGAAAAAATCAAGTGATTAAGGACAGATTAAGTAGTTCTAAGGCCTCATTTGACTGCATAATCACGAGTGGTATATTAGGGAAAAGTCATGAATCTTGAGATACTTAGGGTACAAAGAAATTTGTGGAAAAGGGGGAAGAAGCTCCGGTTTCAAAAAGTAAGTGAAGAAGTGAACCACCTCATCGGAGGACGTCGAAGGTGGTCCCTCCCCTGCTGATGGGGGAGGTACCAGAACTTTGGCCTCCGTCGTCATGAAGGAATAATACTAATTTTATAATTTTAAGAAAATATTGATTTTTCTGTAAATAGTAAATAATACTGATTTTTATTTAAAATTATGTTTTATTTTAAAGTATTTACAATGTAACATTCTATATTATATTAGTTTTTAAATTTAATTAGTTTATTTAATTTATTATAATCCAATTTCTATTTTTCTTATATATTTCAAATTTTAATAAATTATAATGACATTTAAAATTTATAAAGTGTATTTTTCATAAAACTCTTTTAAAATGATTTTTTTCAATTTAATTTTAAATTAAATTCAGCGACATAAATGTTTTTGTTTTTCATAAATGTATTAAATATTTTGAATTAGTGGGTATAAATTTAATAAAAATCTATCTTTTATTTTTTTTCATTGAAAATTGTAAACATAGTAATTTTTGTTACCATAGTAAAGGGGAATTTTATTAATTATGGGTTAAAAATAAAATGATATCGACTATAAAATTCCCCTAACACATCAATTAATTTTATTAGACTAGTAACACATGTCCATAATCATTTGATGGTTGATGATATGGTCTATTTTTTCTTTTGTATGAGATTATGAACTTTATAATATTTTAATTCATAAAAATTCAGAAATGCCACACACTAGTTCTAAAAAATTATAATTTTTTTAAAATTTGGATAAAGAGAAGATATGTTTAGTTATTTACATTATTTTTAATGTTAAATTATTTATATTTCTCATATTATATTTCTTTATTTTTTAAGAGGATATAATTACTTTAAATTCTTACACAACAATAAAGCAATAATAATTTAATTAAAGAAAAAATAAAATAAATTTTATTAAAAATATTTATATTAATATTATTTTAGATAAATAATCTGATTCATGAATCTTATAGATGACCATTACTAGTTGGTTATATACTAAAATATTTTCTTCTAATTTTATTTCTTGTAATGATGTTAATAAATTAAAAAATGAATATTTCTAAAAAAATCATTAGTTATATATTATAATACATAATATTTCATTAAATAAAAAATATATATATAAACATATATTTTCCACGTTATTAAGATACATCTTTTTATATCAAACATGGTTCTTTTTGTGGCCTTTTTAATTTATAGTAACTATCATGAATCTTAGTGAGTAAAAATCCATATTATCACTTTATGTTTAAAAAGGGATAATGAGGTGTTAAAAAACAAATGTTAAGGGAAACAAAGTGACCAAATAGGCCAAAAAACTAATTTCAGATTATTTAGACCCATAATAAAAATATATTCTAAATAAATCATTATGGATCCAATTATAATTAAAAAATAATTTATAATAATTTAATGTTTTGAAAAATTCCAAGAGTTCCCTCCCATGTCTTATAAAAGGGTGACTCTTCTTATCATTACATCGAACATAAATATCCATTTGGTTTGGAAAAGACCTTCCCAAATACATTACAAGAATTCTTAACCACGTTATATAGGTATTTTCTTTGAAAAATAATAACCTTAGAATGCATTAGTTATTAATCCACAGAGCATTTCCAAAGAAGAGGTATAGATTTTAACCACATGTTTTAGTTTTATTTATTCTTTAAACACATTAAATTATTATTAAAAAATGATTATTTAATAACACCAATATATTTCATGTATTAAGGTATTGTTATTTTAATTTAATAGCCAACATCTATCTCATATTCAATCAATTGGGAAACAAAATAATCATTCATGCGTAAGGAGGAAAACCACCTCGTGAACTGACGTAATACGCTTCCCATCACTGTATCTAAAGATTAGTTATAATGATGTATTTTATTTTTATATTTTTTATTAATGAATTATTTATAATTTATAAATGATAACATAACACATATTTTCTTACCTTTCAATACATTGTATGTCACAAACCAGCCCGGGTCGACCCCGAACTGGGCACCCAAGCCAGCACGCGACATGGCCTGAGGGGCGTTCCTGATCCTAATGGGATGGAAACTAGTGTCGGGCATCAAAATTTAATAGGTGGGAATGATTTATCCCAAAATAAAATAAACTAAGCAGTGGAAAAGAAATAGAACAAAAGAAAATAAATAAAGAACAACCAACAACGCTACTAACCTGACTACAACCAAAACACCCCATGACCTCGTGGGTCACTCTCCAATACCACAACCAACGTCGCTCAAGGTGAACAACTAAAGCTGGAACCTGCAACATAACTAAAAACAAGAAAACACTATAGTAATGAGTATTAAAACTCAGTAAGCTAGCACGATATCTATTCCCAATGCACTACCATTAAATAAAGAAATTTACTAATTTCAGGTTTGAACTAAATATACACAATATTGGTTTTCATACACACACTTTCATTTTTAAAACAAGTATCAGTCCATTGACCTTTTTACTTTAAAAACACGTTTAATTTTTGGAAGAAACATGTGCATTTCTTTTTTTAAAATTGCTTTTGAGAACCATTTAGAAACCCAAATTTTATTTGTTAGTAAAAAGGGGAAAACACACTACATGCAACACACACTAAGGTAAATGGAAAAAGTGGCACACAAGGGCCAGCTACAGAACTATACCTCTCAATATTTCGCCACATAAAAATAAACACTAAAGGAAACATGGGTTGAACCTAGGAGATCGTGAACAATCCAGAACGTACTATACATGTGACTCATCCTGAAGGCATGCCCTAACTCAATGACGTCATAATGCCCTAAAGCTCGGCATAGCCCTACATGGACTAACCAAGGAGCCAAATCCCCATAGCAGTAGTAACTCAATATTACCCTGCTATGGGTCCACTAGCCAGTGTGTAGTCTAAACTAGTGATGAAATTGTTCTCAGAAGATTCACTCACTTTCCCAGGTTCCCATGTCAACACAAACAATAAAAAGGGGTGAGTCAACAATGCCAATCAAGTAACCAGTCACAATTCAAAAACATCATTCTCAACAACTCACACAATCATCGTACACAACAGGATCACCCCTGAGTCGGTCAAAGAAAGTTTTTCCAAAATAATTCATTTTTACTAAAGTGTCAAACTGGCTTTAAAAATCATTTTAAAATCACCCATCATTCAAAAGAAACCAACAATTTCACATCAAAAGTAAAACCATTTTCCAAATATAACAACACACTCTACTTTTAACAGGTTACAAACGGGCCTTTACCAATTTTAAATAAATCCACATTTCTCAAGATAACCAAAAACACTCATTCACACTTCCGAAGAAATCATTTATCATTTAAACCAAAACCACATTTGAAGTTTCGTGAATTGTGTTCAAAAGACAAAGTGGGATTCTTTCACTATTGTTTTTCTACTCGTCAAGAAAATATGTCAAGTGTTATGTATAAAATAAACATCTCTTTTTACATAGAGTGATCATTTAAAAATTAATTATCTTATATCATTTATCATTTATCAAAATTAATAAAAACATCAAGCAATTAATAAATTCTAAATTTAAAGGCAACTGTAGAGGGGGACCTACCTCGGCTCATTGTCCAAACACAACGACGTAACGTGCCTCGCACGGGTGCACAAGCGCTCGTGCAAGCTGACGATTTCATGAGCGTGGAAAAACCTTGACAACACGCTGCAACCGAAAATATAAATAAAATAAATAAACACATACTTAAAACAATCCGAATGACCAAACAACGCAAACACCACCTCAACATGTTTTCAACACACAAAACACACCAACACCACTATTTACTAATTAATACCTTTTACAAAAATCCACAATGTGTTTAGAAAAACCACACAACGTCAAAAATAACTCACTAATAATTTTAAAGACCCAACTGGACAAATTTGACTATAACATGGTGTGCACAACTTAATAAAAACACAACACGCATCGAGGTCTAATTTTGAAATCAAGAGCTCCTCAAAAGAATTTCCAGAACATGCTTCTCATTATTAATATTATTTAATAAACCATAAAAATGTTTATAGAAACAATTTTAAGGAATAACTCACAACTTTTCACACACACCAAACTCGCTCAAAAACCCCTTTTACGGTCAAACGCACACTTGCAATGTATCAAAATAGGAAATATACCGTTTGCATGATTAAAATCACAAATTACACAATTTAACAAAACTATTAAACAGTATATAATTGATTTCCATCAAAACAAATCTCATTTCACAAGATAAAATTTATTATAACAATATCGAGTGTCTAAATAACAATCAAGAAAGGTGCAGAAATCAAGAAATCGATGAAATATAAATTTAGATAAAATTCCCAAAGGCTTACTTCCTCAATTCCAATGTGGCAAAAAAACGCATGCCTGAGACTGGTGTGCGATCTCATTCACACCTTAGATGCATGCTTCGAAAGCATAAACAAACCATGCTCCATCAAAACAAACCCTAAAACAATGACCCAAACCAAAAATATCAAGGTCGTACCTCAAATAACTCAAATCCCACAAATCAAAACTCAAAGAACAAAGAAAAAACCTTAGCAAGGAAGGAGGGAAAAATACCAAAGAGGGGTGGCTGCTAGAGAGGTGAAACTGGAAGGGGATTGTGCACGCCGGAGGGAAAGGGGTGGCCATGGGTCGTAGGTGGTCGGAGGCCGGTGCACGAGCAGGTGAGCGGGACAGTGCTGCGGAGGCCGGGAGGGCAGAGCGAGGGCAGGCCGAGGGCGTGTAGTACTACTGGAGGTTGAGGTGCTGCTACGGAGGAGGAGGAGGCCGGATGGGAAGACGGCGAAGAGGAGAGGACCGGGGGGGGATGGTGCGTGCGGGGTTTCCAGAGCAGGTGTGTGAGGGTGAGGCGAGGTCGGCGGTGCCGAGTAGGGAGAGCCAACGAGTGGGGTGGGGTCTTGTGTCATGGTGGTGCAACGGGAGGTGAGACGAGGGAAGGGTGAGGGAGAGGGGCTGGCGGCTGAGCGAGGTAGAGGGAACGTCGGGGTGGCTACGGCCGGGCGAGGCAGAGGTAGCACGGAAGGTGGAGGCTGGAAATGAGGGGGGAAGCGCCATAGGAAGAAAGAAAAAAATGAGAAAGAGAAGGGGGGGTGCGCCGGGTGATTAGGGTTAGGGCCATATATTTTTCATTTTAAAAAAAACTAATTATAATAATAATAATAATAATAATAATAATAGTGAAACCATAAAAATAATACAAATAAAATTACGATAATTAACTTAATAATAATAATAATAATAAAACTAGAGTGATAAACTTAATAAAATTTATTTAAAAATAATAATAATAATAATAATAATAATAATGAAAATAATAAAGAACGGGGAGTAAATCCGGACACCTAAGCCGACTGCATGGCAACCTCCAACCGCATGCCGGCCGCGCACGTGTCTGAAACCCAGTAAAGGCGTTAAACGACAACAAAGTTTAATCTGGGGCTCAGCCCGGACCTCTGTGCGAATTCCCGAAACAAAGAAATAATAAAAATAAAATAAAAAGAAAGGGCAGTTGTGACAATTATCCCCACCACAGACACTTTCTTCCCCCATAAATTCACTCAGCCGAACGATGGACCAAACAAGAATCCATTCCCAAATAAAACTAGAACAAACCACAATATAAGAGAATGGGAGAACACGAGAGGGTTCTCCCCACCACAAAAACTCAACTAGCACGGAAATTTAACAGCTATACATACCCCCTCAGGAAGGGGGGCGATACAGGGACTCCCAACTGATCCAGACTAACCTCTATAGCATGAGCGAAACAACACCTCCACCAAAAATTTGGAACTCTCAACTCAGACCAAAGGAAGCCCGAACACTAGAGAAAAACCTCCGAACAGAACTTAACCCAAGTGGTAAACCCGAGAATAACCCCAAACCTGAACTCCTCTGCAGGAACTTATATCTCCAAACGAACACCGCTAAACCAAGATTAACCCATGAAAGGTCCAAACATACTTTTAAGAAAAATGCACGATCCAGAACACCATAATCAGAAAAATGAGGCTGTTTGGATTACAAACGAACACGTTCATCCCAACCCCAGGATGACACAATGGACCTAGAACGACGCCAAAACTTTAACATTGGAAGAATGAGAACGAAATGACTATAAATGTTTCGTTGGAAAAACGGGACACCAAAACCCGAACTGTGGATTCACACCCATGTCAACTCCTGACTGCGCGCGAGCTTCACCCCAAGACCTGTGGTTGGGGCTCTAATGGTTGAATCATCTCCTACCTCACAGTCAGGCACTGAAATCTTCTGTTCAGAGTGTCCTCCTCAGGCGACGCTTCCTACAAAGCTTCTCTAGATGATCCATACACCTACAATGATGGCACGTCTTCGGAGGGGTGTGACATAATGGCTTGTATTCCCTAACCGTCCATACTGACGGTACACCATTAGACCGTCTGGCGAACTAGAAGTTGGAGTCACCACAAATAACTCTTTAGAAACAAATTTTCCTGACACACTCTACTCATCAGATGGGGGCCCTTCACGAGAAACTGGATATGGTGGATTTTCAATCGTTTGCGCTCTGGAAACCAACTCATCAAAGAACACCTCATGCACCAACTTCTCAAAAGTGATGCTCCCAAAAAGGAAGGAATCACTTCTTGATCTCTGGATGAACACCCCTAATGAAGGTAGAAGTCTTCATCCAGTCCTGTGACACTACCCCCAGAAAAAGAAACACAAGATCCTTGAAAAGATCAACATATGCTTTCACCGTCTGCTGGCCATGTTGAACATGCATGAGCTCTTCCATCTTTTTCATCTTCAACTCCACAAGTATAAACCATTAAATGAAGGCGGCTTTAAATACATACCACATCATCCCAACTTGAAGTAATGGCGGGGTGAACATTTCCTACTCGTCCAGAGTTGAACCTCCGAATATACCCAAAATAGCATGCATTCTAACAGTTTTGGGAGTTCCCAATACCCTGAAGACGTGATCGACCTCTTCAAGCCACTCCATTGTCTCTAACAGACTCCAATCACTATAAAAGACAAACAACGTCCGAGAAATACCAAAAACTGGGCATGACTCATCAAAACTCTAGGCACCTTTCTGGGTGGTATTTCTAAAGAAGGTATATAATACCATGCCGAAACCAATATCAATCGAAGCAACATCAAAGAAAGCGGCTTCATCCAAAACAACTAGCTGAAAAGAAACAAACAACTACAGAAACAACCCAAAATTCCATGTCCAAATTTCCTGTTTCATTTTAGATTCCAAAACCACCCCCTTTTTTATATATCACAACCGATTTCTTTCAAAACCACTTTCCAAATACCAAATCTGCTTTTCAAACCAAAATCACTTTCCAAAACCATTTTCCTCTTCAAAATCCAATTTAGAAAACAAGGTCAAGCCTTTAATTTCAAACACACCTAGGTAATCCCATGAAACGTTGCACATGTTTTCATGCACATTCATTAATATGCACCAACATGCACTTTCCACACATCCTCTCACATGTCCAAATGTCTATAAAGAGAACCTGAGGTTTCACCCCAAACCATTCTTGACCAATTTCTAAGAAAACACCAGTTTTCCCAAACCAAAATCTTTCAGTTTTAAAACTCATTTCATAAATTTAAAGTCATTTAATAGAAATCAGTCCCATTTTCAAAAACCTTTTTTTCATTTCCAAAACGCGCTTACACCAACCAGAAAAAAAAGACACTCAACTTACATCAAATCACCGGAGGGAGGGACTAGCGGTCACACTTAACTTGGAGACATAGTAGTGGGCCATGCCTCAATTAAGCATCAACAACTTGGAGGAATTCCAACCGTGTTCCCGGACTCCACATGGGTCACTACTCCATGTGAGATCATGATGTAACATTGGTTTACCTTCGTTGTCATCCCTCAATCCAAAACTAACCAGAACAAAACAAAGACTCAATTCTCAGACTATACCTGGAGACTCGAGGTGCGGAACGGGCGAGGGTTCATGACATCCTTCCCGTACCAACCTCTCGAGTCCCGACATACCTAATCTCCATCTACTAGACACCCTAAATAACAAGGGCCTCCTTTGATACAATTTTGTCACAAACCAGCCCCGGTCGACCCCAAACCGGGCATCTGAGCTGGCCCGCGACATGGCCCGAGGGGCATTTCTGATCCCCACAGGCTGGAAACTTGTGTTGGGGATCAAAATTTAACAGGTGGGAATGGTTTTTCCCAAAATAAAATAAAATAAGCTGCAGAAAAGAAATAGAACAGAGGCAAATAAATAAATAACAACCAACTACGATACTAACCTGACTACGACCAAAACTCCACGTGACCCTGTGGGTCACTCTCCAACAGCACAACCAATGTCGCTTAAGGCGAACAACCAAAGATGGAACCTCCAACAGAACTAAAAACAAGAAAACATTATAGGCGTGAGTATTAAAACTCATTAGTCTAGCCCGATATCTATTCCAAATGAACTACCCTTAAATAAAGAAATTTACAAATTCCAGGTTTGAACTAAATATAAAAAATATTGGTTTTCACACACACACTTTCATTTCTAAAACAAGTATCAGTCCATTTCCCTTCTTAATTTAGAAACAAGTTTAATGTTTGGAAGAAACATGTGCATTGCATTTTCAAAATCGCTTATGTGAACAATTTAGAAATCCAAATTTTAGTTGTTAGTAAAAAGGGGAAAACACACAACACGCAACACACACTAAGGTCAATGGAAAAGGTGGCACACAAGGGCCAGCTACCGAACTAGACCTATCAATCGTCCGCTAGAAACAAATAAACACTAAAGGAAAAATGGGTCGAACCTAGGAGATCGCTAACAGTCCTGAACGTACAATACATGTGACTCATCCTGAAGGTATTCCCTTACTCAATTACGTCATAATTCCCTAACACTAGGCATATCCCTACATGGCCTTACCAAGGGGCCCAATCCCCATAACAGCAATAACATAGTATTCCCCTGCTATGGGGACACTAGTTAGTGCATAGTCTAAACTAGTGCTGTAATCATTCTCATAAGATTCACTCACTATGACAGGATCCCATGTCAACACATACAATAAAAAGGGTTGAGTCAACAATTCCAATAAAGTAACCAGTCACAATGCACAAACATCATGCTCAACAACTCAAACAATCACCGTACACAACAGGATCACCCTTGAGTCTGTCAAAGAAACTTTTTCTAAAATAATTCATTTTTATTAAAGTGTCAAATTGTCTTTAAAAATCCTTTCAAAATCACCAATCTTTCAGAAGAAACCAATAGTTTCACATCATAAGTAAAACCATTTTCCAAATATACCTACACACTCTACTTTTATCAGGTCCCAAATGGGACTTTACCAATTTTAACGAAATCATCATTTCTCAAGATAACTAGAAACACACATTCACAATTTAGAAGAAATCATTTATAATTTAAACCAAAACAACATTTGAAGTTACATGAATTATATTCAAAAGACCAACAGGCATTCTTTCACTATTGTGTGTCCACTCGTCATGAAAATATGTCAAGTGTTATGTATAAAATAAAAAGCTCTTTTTACATGAGTAATCATTTAAAAATAAATTATCTTATATCATTTCTCATTTATCAAAATTAATAAAAAGGTCAACCAATTAATAAATTATAAATTTAAATGCAATTGTAGTGGGAGAGCTACCTTGGCTCGCTGTCCAACCAGAACGACGTAATGTCCATCACACGGGCGCGCAAGCACTTGTGCAATCTGACGATCGCATGAGCGTAGAAAAACCTTGACAATGCGTTGCAACAACAAAAATAACTAAAATACATAAACAAATACTTAAAACAATCCAAACGAACAAACAACGCAAACACCACCTCAACATGTTTTCAACACACAAAAAACACCGACACCACTATTTACTAAAAACCTTTTAAAAAAATCCACAAAGTATTTAGAAAAACCACACAACGTCAAAAATAATTCACTAATCATTTTAAAGATCCAACGGGACAAATTTGACTAGAACATGGTGTGCACAAGTTAAAAAAACACAACACACATCAAGATCCAATTATGAAATCAAGTGATCCTCAAAAGAATTTCCATAACATGCTTCACATTATTAATATTATTAAATAAACCATAAAAAGGATTATAAAAACAATTTTAAGGAATAACCCACAACTTTTCACACACACCAAACTCGCTCAAAAACCCCTTTTATGATCAAACACACACCCGCAATGTATCAAAATAGGAAACTTACCATTTGCATGATTAAAATCACAAATTTCACAATTTAACAAAACTATTAAATATTATATAATTTATTTCCATCAAAACACATCTCATTTTACAAGATAAAATTTATTCAAATAATATCGAGTGTTTGAATAACAATCAAGAAAGGTGCAGACATCAAGCAATCGATGAAATCTAAATTTAGAGAAAATGTGCAAAGGGTTCCTACCTCAATTACAATGCGGCATAAAAACGCATGCCTGAGACCGGTGTGCGATCTCATTCCCACCTCAGTTGCATGCTTCGAAAGCATAAAAAAACCATTCTCCATCAAAACAAACCCTAAAACAATGACCCGAACCAAAAATATCAAGGTCGGACCTCAAACAACTCAAATTTCACAAATCAAAACTCAAAGAACAAAGACAAAAACCCTAGAAAAGAAGGAGGGAAAAAATACCAATGAGGGGTGTTTTCCAAAGAGGTGGAACTGGATGGGGATTGTGCGCGCTAGAGGGAAAGGGGTGGTCGCAAGTCGTAGGTTATCGGAGGCCGGTGCACGAGTAGGCGAGCGGGACAGTGCTGCGGAGGCCGGGATGGCAGAGCAGGGGCAGAACGAGGGCACGTAGGGCTACTGGAGGTCGAGGCACTACTGTTGCGGAGGAGGCGTTCAGATGGGAAGATGGCGCGGAGGAGAGGACCGGGGGGGCTGGTGCGTGCGGGGTCGCTCGAACGGGTATGTAAGGGTGCGGCGAGGACGGTGGTGCCGAGCTGGGAGAGCCAAAGAGTGGGGGGCAGGGTCCTATGGCAAGGCGGTGCAACGAAAGGCGAGACGAGGGTTGGGTGAGGGAGAAGGGCTGGCGGCTGAGCAAGGTAGAGCGAACGACAGGGCGGCTACGGCCGGGCGAGGCGGAGGGAGTTCGGCAGGTGGATGCCGGAAACGAGGGGGTAAAGCACCGTAGGAAGACAAAAAAAATGGGGAAGAGAAGGGGGGTTGTGCCAGGTGAATAGGGTTAGGGCTATATTTTTTCATTTTAAAAAAACTAATTATAATAATAAGACTAATAATAATAATAACAATAACAATAGTGAAACCATAAAAATAATACAAATAAAATTACAATAATTATGATAATAATAATAATAATAAAACTAGAGTTATAATATTAATAAAATTTATTTAACAACAAAAATAATAATAAGAATAATAATAGTAATAATGAAAATAATAAATAAGGGGGAATAAATCCTGACCCCTAGGCTGACTGCGTAGAGACCGCCAACCGCATGGCGGCCGTGCACGTGTCCGAAACCTAGTTACGGCGTTAAACGACAACAAATTTTAATCTGGGGCTCAGACCAGACCTCGGAACGAATGCCGAAAACCAAGAAATAATAAAAATAAAATAAAAATAAAGGGTGGTTGTGACATTGTATAACTGTAATAGGTTTCATGCGTATCTGTACACTACGGCCTCCACAAAGTGATGTGATTCTATTTTCATCACCACCTCACATGGATGATATATATAAGTATATATAGAGAAACAATTATGATATTTATGATATTTTTATCATTATTTATTTATAAAATTACACTTACCTTCTTTCTATAATGATCATAGTTAAATGGAACGGTTGATCATGCGAGTGTACAGTCTAACGTCTCCAAGACTATAATGAAATTCATTTTCTATAACCATATTTAATTTTTGGATTTAAAATTTTAAATTACATATAAAAATAGTAACTATTAAATTATTTTTATTCTATATATAACGATATAATGATATATTTTACCATCATCATCTTACTGAAGTCATTTTGAATTTATGAACCGAATACCATCAAAATATTTGAAGTAAACTTATTTAATTTGGTAATTGATTATAACAATTTATTTAATAAAAATAAAGGAATAATTAACATTAAAAATTATAATAATAAATTATAAATTAAAGAATATTTTTTATTCATGAAGATAATTACTGTACAATAGGATTCAAACTCAGGTTAAGGAATTTTCTACTAATAATCATCTTTTAATGTATCAATTAAAACTCTCATATTCATCTATTTCTATATATATATAAAATACTTGAAGAATGTTTTTAATATTCTATTATGATTGTTTAATGTATTTTATACCCATAATATACTTTTTTAAAAAGGTTTTAAAGGAATAGTTTTTTCATTATCCAAACAAGGTATATTGTGACATTTATGAAAAAAGTATAAAAGGAAAGATTTCTAACTTACACGACATGAATGGATTTTCATGATGTCATAATGATTTTTTCATTGAATATTCCCTTATGTGTTTAAAATTTTATTTTCAACTATAATTTTTCTTATTTTAATTGAACATTTTTTTAATAATTTATTTCAAAATGGAATTGTTAATTTTAGTAATAATATATTTATGAGTGTAATGTTGTAACTAGAAAACATTTAAATATTTTGATTGAATTATGGGTATTGAAAATTTTTAGGATGATAGATGGTTTCTTTATATTCCATGGATGGGTGTTTATGTTATTGACCCATCAAGGTTGGTTCGGTTATAAACTAATGATGAGGGGGTCCCTAATAGTGCTCAAATACATTGGGAATTGAATTTGACATCCTGGTTATTCCATTTGTACGAGTGTTTTAATGATTGGAATGGAAATGATTTCCCATGTAACCTACATGTTTTATTTATAGTTTCTATGGGATTTATTGGGAATATTAAGATTTCTCAAGTTATGATAATTATTTAACATATAGAAGAAACTATATGTTCCTTTTTAAGTTTTGAAAATTTCTATATGAGTTTTTAATGTATATAGAGAAGCCATTGTGAGTTTTTTTTCAAAGAGCCTCAATATTAAATGTTATATGATTATATTTTGGAATAAAAGTTCATTTCATCAATACAAAAAAGTTTATTTTGAGTCCATGTTATTTTTTAGAATCGAAATTTTTTATATTTTTTCATAAACTTACAATTTCATTCACTATTTTAATTTCCATTAATGAAATTTTAGTTCTCATACCACATTTTAAAAAAAACATAGTGACTAATTATCGGTAAAAGGAAAGTAATAATTTAATTAGAATGTCATGAATATTTTTTATAAAAAGAAATCTTGTTTTACTATAAAATTTTTATAATGTAGAAAAATAGTTATTAAATAGAAGTAACCAATTTTCTATATATGGGAATATTATTTATGTTTTCCGAAAAAAATCTCTATAAATATAAACCTAAAATATCTTTAGTAATGTAAGAAATTGAATTCAAGTTTTAATTCACTAGAATGTATAATGTTTAAGGTCAGTTCCTTACACATTTTTAGTTCCAAAGTGAGGAAAAAGGTATTTGAACATCAACATTCCAAAAATAACCACAAATGTTGAAAATGAAAGTGTTTTATAACATAAAGTTCATTTAAATTCCAAAATTTTAAATTCAGGCATCCAAAATCCTGTTTAAAATAAGTATGAAACATTAATCCCTTACATTATTTCTTATCTTGTTTCATTCACATTAAAAACTCTTATATAAATAGTATATACTTAATATTAAATCTATTAATAAATCATAATCATATTTGTCATAACATATATTATTTACTATTAACATCTTATCACCTCTTTATTAACAATTCTTTACTAAAATCACTATTCCAAGTGAGAATTGCTTCGTTTTTCACACATTTTTCTATTATGTGGTCTTGGTCATCATACATTGATCAGGGATCCACCATATCAATAATTTTAATCATTTCATGAGTATTATAATTAATTATTATATACAATATTATATTTATACATATAAACTAGTGATGAAATGTGAATTACATCACTTTGTGGATATGATAATATGTATGTATAAAAGGGTGATGTTTCCATTTTTCGATGGATTGACTTATAGAAAGGTTAAAAATAATTAAACTTTTACATTTCACTAATAATTATATAAATAACACACATATATAGTATATACATCATTATAACCATTTCTATTAAGTGATGATAAAAAATGAAACACATCGCTTCATAGAGGTGTTAGTCCACACATACGCATGAGGGACATTTACTTTTCCAAAATGATTAAAAATATGAGGATAATGGTAATTTAATCATCATAAAAACAAATCATTCCATGGAAGATAATTAATTAAAAATTTTATATTAGATTTCATAAATTTAAAGGATGTAGAAAAAAAATAAATGTACTCAGTTAAGAGTTATACCTATTCATTGAGAAACTTCCCTTAACATACAAATTATTCCTTGAAAGGGTGGAATTTTTTCAAGACAAATATATCTAGAACATGGGGAATGAATCTATAAACGAATTATTATATGGATTTTTTAGGATAGAAGGCTCAATATATGTAAATAATAAATATGCGGAGGTTCCATTTTATTAATGAGGGAAATATTACACATAGAATTACTTAAGATATTAATATGCATATATATATATATATCATAATTATGACATATAGAATAAAGGTAACCGGAATTATAATGTAATATGTTATTTTTTTAAAATAAACTCAACTAAAAAAATTTATAAAGTTTTTGATATATTTTAAGCCTTATCTCCTTGTTAAACAACTTTATACCTATTTTAAACCATAATTTTGAAACCACAAAAGTTTACCATGGTAAAATAATTATTTCAAAAGACATATAAAGGGAATTTTAATAAAATATTTAAATTCAAATCCCAAATTGTGAATCCATTTTACCATATTTAATTTATATAGGTTACATAAATTATTTTTAATACAAGAACACAAAATGCATAAAAACTGTTTTTTTTTTGGAAAAGACCTAATTTAAGAGTAAAAATAATTTAGCCATGAAATAAAATAAAGAAAAGTGTTATAGAAATTTTTTTGGATTAATAATAAAAAAAATTAAGAGTTTGTTATCAAGATAAAACTGAAATAATTAATACCACAATTCCATTATGTGTAATGGCACAAAAATAGTTATTAATTTGAACAAAATATAACTCATCTTCATTGACCTCAATAATGGGTTCTCAATTTAACCATAATGATATAAAATAGATTATTAAACATAGTAAACATATATGTTATCTATAAAAACTTATAAAATAGGATAAATAATAGTTTTGGATGGATTTTTAAAGCATTACCCCAAGTATTTACCTAGTTTTACCTATTTTACCCTTACTAATATGAAAATTCATTAATAGGGTTACTATTAATAAGAGTGAAAAATATGTTGAACCTATTATATTAATTAATTTACTATAATTAAAAATATTAAATCCATTTTAAATTATCAAATTTATAAAATTGGTATAAATTCATTTTAAAATAAGTGTGAAAATGCAACAAAAAGATTTCTAGAAAAAATTCCTTATTAAGAAAAAAAATCGATTTATTCCAGGTAAAATCCATTAGAATAACTTTAAATCATTTAATTATATCTATAATATATATAAATTTCATTAAAATTCATTAAACATTTCATGAATAAAATCCATTTTAAAAAAACATCTTTGTTTACCTTCAAATGCTTTATTTTCATTTCTA
Source organism: Viscum album (assembly GCA_963277665.1). Classification (NCBI taxonomy): domain Eukaryota; kingdom Viridiplantae; phylum Streptophyta; class Magnoliopsida; order Santalales; family Viscaceae; genus Viscum; species Viscum album. Next base: position 628,850,397 of record OY728123.1, read on the forward strand.
ACCAACTAATAACCAATAAATTCATTTTATACAAGTGTTAAAATTAGTTTTTTGTAATTTTGATAATACTATTTAATCCCACCAATCCTATAGATATATTATTTCTATAACTTTAAATAATTATATATTTATAGTATGTCACAATTTTTTTAGTCTCTGTGTTGCGTGTAAAGAATGTTATAAAAAAATAATTTAAAATGAAATATATGATAAAACCATAGGGATTAATATTATTACACATTTTAGGAATTTTAATCTTGAAATGAAATCACTATAACAAAACAAGATAGGATAATTTTTCCCCAACACATCCTCATGTTTCCATATAGCTTACTCTATTTTTTGGTTTCGCGACTATATTTTACCATGTCAATGGTTTGATTTCATTGAAATAACTCTCTAAACACTAGAATATTTATTATATATTCCTCATAAAAGATATATTTCTCTATCGGTATAGTCTCTATGTTCAATACATGTGGTGGATTAGGTATGTACTTTCATAGTATGGATACACGGAACACATCCTAAACATGATAGAGAATCAATGGAAGTGAAAATAAATAATCAACCATCTTGATATAATGAAGAATATTTAAGGGACCAGTATATGTCGGTATCAATATTTCATTCTCTCAAAATCTCATAACCATATTCCAATAATATATTCTTAGGAATACCTTGTCACTAACTTTGAGATCTTAATCTATATAATTGTTATGAATGTAACTTTTCTTTCAACTTTGAACTTAACTTATTCTTTGTTGAATGGGTCTTACTTTCCCTATCATTTCCTCGACCAGATCATGACCTAATAACATTATTCAACTTTATCCCAATCTATTGGAGTTTAACAATACCAACCACAATTTTTGCACTTACAGATTACTATTATATTACTTGACATTTAATAATGTATTTTATTATCACATAAAATTTATATGAAGGAATATTTAGTTTTTTTCAAATATAAAACCCACAATCATGAAATTGGGACACAATAACTGTACATATTGATTTTTTTATCAATTAATATTTCATTATGTTAATGATTTGTGTCAATAGAAAAAAAAATTAAAAATAGTTGTTATAATTATAATTGAATATATCACATATAGTTCTTGAGTGGTTGATTAGTGAATATTTCTCCACCTATTTTTTAGGTCCCACATAAGTAGTTGTGATTACATTGGATTTACCGTATTCTATAGTCCTGACTATTTTTTTATGTTTTTATCCTCATTATCCTAGGTATTGTGTAATAGAATTTGAAAATTACCTTATTTCCCACATTTAATACATTGAACTATTATTGGTAAATTAGGATGAGAATTATTTCCCTTCATATTGTAAATTAAACTATTAATTTTTTATCAAAATATTGTTTCTATATTTTGTACATTCTTATAAAAAATTCATCATCTTATTACCTTCAAAAATTCCCCATTGTTGTTTTTAATAAATTATTGATTCAAGGGAGATTGGATATTTATTCCACCAAGACCATTATCATTTAATATTAAAGGAGTTTGTATCCTTCTATTCATGGGTTTGATTGAGAATTAAAATAGGGCCACATTGCTAATTATAATTTGTGATGTCTAGTAAGGATTATTAGAAATAATAATCACTCCATATCTTATCTAGTTATCTTTCTCATTGGGAAAATATCCCGATTATATATGACACCCTTTATTAGGTTGGTTCCTTTAGGATTCAACCAATTCTAAAAAAATGGGTTAACATGAGTGATGAAAAATTAATATCATTATAAATTTATTTTATATCAATAATCATCCTCAAAATGTATTACTCTTTTTAATGGCCATATAATTATGAAGTCATTTTTATTACAACCTATATAACACTTATATTGATTGGTATTTTTATCACATAAACATTACATCATTTTCAAGAGAAACAACCTAATAGAGATATAATCTAGGATCGAAAGGATTTTTATCATTGGTATATTAGTCTACAAATAACTCTTTAATAATAAAACCAGAAAAATTAATTACTTATTCTTTATCCTATTATTTTTCCTTACATTCTATTTATAACATTTAATCAATTGGTGATATATATTAATGAAATGGGTGAGAAAAATCCCATGAATGGGAGGTATAACATGTCGTGAATAAAGGTAATGAATCGAAAGTACATCGTTGGGAATAATCCTATGAAAATAATAATATTATAATAGAAATCATGAGTAAAACATTATATAAATTCATGGAAAGTGTTATATGAATAAAATGAAACATCATGTCTTTGTGGTCAACCACCACACACAGTTGTGAACAAAAATATCATCACGTTTAGTGATGATGTATATGTATAAATAAAAACATCGTCATTATAAAAAAACTGCATCATGTTCACACATATTAAAAAAATCACATATGACATATCACATTAAATAATTAATTTGATGGATATATAATTTCATTCCCAACTATCACCTCATAAATGCAAAAAATTAAGCATTCCAAAAAGAATATATAACAATAATAGATTTGAAATAAACCATTTGAAGATAATGGGTTATATTATTCTTTAATAAATAATAATTTCATGAATAAACATTTTGGTTACCAAATCAATAAGGTAGATCTTACTTGGACATAAAACATTATTATTCTTGAGTAGACAAGATTCATTTCAAGATGATTAAAATACGATGTTTTGGGAATTTAATTCACTTTGAAAAAATAATTTTCAGAGAAAACATTTTTATATGGTAAGAACATTTATATCCACAAAATAAAAGGGAAAGGAAATTTTTTGGACCTAATAAAAACATTCCTATTTTTTTATGAGTGGATAACCAAAAAATAAAATTGGGTTTGAGAATCCCCTTACCGTAAATCCTACTTTATTTTCCCTTTTTTTGACTTTGGAATAATAAAATTAGCATTATTAAGAAAAAAGTTCCCAAATTGAATTAGGTTCATTTTTTCATCTATTAATCAATTAATATTATTAGATTTAATTTTATTACACTACTTGTTAATCTTGAATTTTTTTGATATCATGTTTTCATTTAAAACTCCCATTTTGTTTTGTTTCACTATTCTCATTCAAATTCATTTATAAAAAGGTATAATTAAATAAATAACCATGTAATGCCTATAAATATATATATATATTATTTTCTATCCATGATTTTGTTTTAATTATTCACTTAGTATTGTCTTTATAGGTGTTCAAACAACCTTTGATGGGACATTGTCAAAAGAGAAGACAAGAGAATTTTGAAATTTATATATATAGTTAATATGATATGTCATGACCCTTACTAGAGGGGCCCATGTCACGACTTCCCCAAGACCACCTCCAATAGGCTAGGGGATGGTTACTATCACTGAGTAGGAATATCCCACAAATGGGAGGAGTTATCCAAAGCACATGTACACATGCACACATCTCCAAGCCACAAAATATTGAAATGTAAAATCCACTGTGTAAAAAGTACATACATATAACTAAGGTATCACAATAGAGTATGAGAGAAAAATTACGGGAAAGTAAATAGGAAAAGAATATTATCCCACCAAAAATATTCTATAACGCACGTACAACATGTAAGAAATGAGGTTTTGGGACTACTGTCTGAACTGCATGAACACGCCTCTATCCTTCTGGCCTCGACAAGCACTACCCTATCCCAGTCTACCTGGAACTCTGTCAAAGTGTCGATTGTCTGCACAAGACATGACATTTTCATGAAAATCCTATGTAGGGGTGAGTATAACAATACGTTGTAGGACACCCTTAAACAATAAATCAATATGAGAGAGGAATACCAAAAAGGAATACCTCAATGGAAATTATAGTCAGCTCCACACGAGAATATTTCTCCAACACATGTAGAAACAATATCCAGATATACTCAATCTAAGAGACACAATTTAGAGGTAATCCAGAACAAATTACCATCCATTGGATTCTACATGAAGCACAATCATTCTAGGGGAACACACTTCTTGACCATGAAATCATCTTAGACACTCATGAAGAGGTATAGATTATTTGGGCCCCATCCCAATAAGAACATATTGGTCAAGGAAGAATATGAAACACAGAGAGGGGGTCAAACCCATAACTGATCAAAGGACACCATGGATCACACCCAGAACTGAGAGGGGGATTCCACGTAACCCTTAAAGATCAACCCTTTGTGTGTGGGATCATTCCCATAACTGACTGAGGTATACCACATTCCCAAAATGATGTGGCCCTCTAGGTGGAGGACTAACGCCCTACCCTCAGAGGTTACACTGATTTCGAAACACAAATAGGGGTGGTAGAGGATCGCACTCATGTCTCAGAGAGGGATACCATACTCTATCTAATATTGTCCCTCTAGAGGGGACTATAATCCAGTGATGTTGAAATAATATCAAACCGAAACATTAAGGAAAGGACCAAGGGAAACGCTCAAAAACATTACATGTCTAAAATAAAACACACCATTTATCTCAAAATTATTATCTCGCCCATAAGGTCCCAAATCCATAGATAGTACATCAAATGGACATTCTTTTTGAATGTTCTGAGAGTTCAAATTACAAAAAGGGGCCATTGGTCTTGTGGACCGACTGCACAGTCGGTTCACTGGGCTTGGGGACAGACCACATAGTCGGTTCACTGACCATGGTAGTCGACCACCCGAAATGTCCTCCCATGGATTGAACGAGGTATTCAACTATCATGGTCAAACGAACATGATAGTATTCCATCACGATCGACCATATGCATCCATAGGTGCGAGGCTGTTATGTCGTGGAATTTGGAGCTACTAGGACTCCACCTCAGTCACCCCAGGTCTGACCCAAGTCTGACCCAGGTCTGGCCCACCTATCCCATCTCGTCTCCCCTAGCCTGACCCACTCACACACAAGACACATGGGCTCCTTCATGTGGCATGTCTATCAACAAACATAGCCTCTAATTCATGCATCCTCCATCCATATCTCACACGACGGCCACCGCGGTCCATTCCCTCTAGCTCCCATGTGGTCGCCCATGGCACTGGCCACCTTCACTGGCCCTATAGTGCTGTTATGCACTACCTTTTTTATCGTCCACCACCGCCACTACTTCTGTGAGCTTCCATTATTTCTCTAGTGCCCAAATTTTAAAACTACTGTATATCTAAGATCCTAGGGTCCCAATCTACAGAGAATCAACCTCTGTTGACAATTCACTTTCAATCTGAGGGTCCAATTTAATTCATATCCACACGACAATTTCAAGATGTGACCATGGGGATACAATGACAAAGAACGCCAAGAACAGGGGAGATAACGGCACAAAAAAACAACCCTTAAGAATGAACCTCAGCCTTTGTTTGTGTCAACCTAAATTTGTTCTCATTAGAATGAATAATGATAAAAAATCAAGAAAACTCCCAAAATATCCCCATAATTATAAACCATATAACAACCTTTAAACCATGGATTAATATGTTCATGGATTGACCTAAATTCATTATGGAAATCAAGAATGGGGAAACCACAAAGAAATAACCACCGTACCGGGACTTGGTTTGATGGCTATTGAAGAACAAAGTGTCATTATCATCATTATAAAATTTTGTCAAATCCAAGGTGCATCATTCAATCACCCCATCGTCGTCTGCCAACAGTTTCTCTAGAGGTTCCTTCTCTACATCTCAAGAGATATTATAAGTATATCAGGATAAACCTGATATTTTGACAAAGACAAAAAAAATGATAGTCACTACATCAAAAATAATTGTATAAAATTATTTTATTCACATTTATGTCCTTCGATATTTTTTCTACAGATTATCCATGCTGACAAAAGTTATGTCACTCCTAGGGTAAATCCACTTCCCTGAACTCAATGGCTTCCTCGGATTTCTGTTCTAGGAACTCATTTAAGATATATTTCACTTTTTTAGTAAAATTACACACGAGTGCTATTAAAAGTTTAAAAAATGTCAAAAAATTGATCAAATAAAACTAGGTTTCAGAATATCATGTTTTCTTAGTTCCTAGTATTTAAATAAATTAATATTATATTTAAAAATAATACACCGAAAAATATGAGATGTAAGATTCTCCCCACCATGGGGCTTTACATCCCGTAAATCCCAAATAAATTCTACACAAAAAGATGAGGGTACTAAGTATGAATCTGAGCCTCCGGCTTCTATGTTCTCTCCTAGAAATTTTTTTTTACCCCCAGACATGCACAGAAAGAATCGATCACCTAATTTGGGTTACCTCCTATTGATCCTTGATCTCCACAATGTACTCACCAAAAGTCTCTCCGTCCTTGATTTCCAACTTTCCCCAATCAATTATGTGTGTTGGGTCATGCACATACATACTCAGCTACAAAATGGGGAAAATGTTGTGTACCTGATCTAATTGTGGTGTTAGAGCCTAGCGGTATTCCAAATCTCCAAATCTATGTTGTATCTGGAAATGGTTGTTGAAACTCAGAGATAGCTTTCTACCCTGTTCAAATCTTCATAATCCCCATCGAGGTGAAAACTAAAGTAAAATATGGTCTCCTTACTCGAACTCCAAAGGAATATGTTTTCTATCAGCATAAGACTTATGATGGCTCGATGTGTTCTTTTTCTACTCATATATGATCTGCACCTTCTCAGTAGTAGCTCGCACCAACTTCAGACCCATGAGTGCTGACTCCCCTAGGTCAGTATAGAAAAGGGGTTACCTGCAGGGTATCCTGTATAAAGCTTCAAATGGTGCCACACTAATGGTGGAATGGTAGTTGTTTTTTATGAAAACTCCCCCAATGTTATATGATCCACCCAACTATATCCAAAGTCTAACAAGCACACCCACATCATTCCCTATATGACATGAATGGTTCACTTTGTCTGTTCCTATTTCTATAGGTAAAATGTTGTGCTCAACTGTAGCTAGGTACCAAAATCATCCAATAATCCCGTTCACGTCTAGGATTTGAAACTAGCATTATGATATGAAATAATTGTCTATAGAACTCTAGGGATTTGAACTATATCCTGTATGTAGAGGCATCTCAAACTCTCTACTAAACTATTCTCTTAGATATATAGGAAAACAGCTGACTTGGTGAGTTGGTCAATGATCACCCAGATGGCATAGGGGCCCCAAGATGTGTGTGGTAAACCCATGAAGAATTATAATGATATCACATCCCACTCCCATTATGAAACCTCAAGTGGTGGAGCTAAACCTGCTAGAACATAGTGCCCAGCCTTCACTTTCTCAGAAGTGACGCATCGAGAGACAAACTCGACAACTCCCTTTTTCATCCTTTGTCACCAAAATAGACCATTGAGTTCTTGGTACATCTTCTCCACACCTAGATGTACCACCAAATGGGATGTATGGAACTCCATCAAAAACTCCACCTGCAACAAAAAAGGTATAACTATGCACCTGATGAAAAGAAAATTTTTTTCCCCACCTTATGAATATCCATTAAGAGAATTTCCTATGGACATCTGATAACATAAGGCCTCATAGTAAGTGTACCCAAGATGTAGTTCCCAGACTCGCTGTAAGATTTAAAATTTGATCATTATCGATTGGATGTAAGCTTCTCCATCTCCATCCATAGAGGTAATAATTAATGAGGACAAATACTCTGATTCCTCAATCAAAAACTGCGAATAAGATCTCCTACTGGGAGAATCTGCTACCACATTCCCCTTCCAAGGAGTACAGAAAATCTCAAAGTCATAGTCCTGGAGGAACTCTAACCATTGCCTCAGTCTCAAGTTTAGGACCATCTGAGAGAAGATATATGTGTAACCCTTACGATATGAGTAATTGATAAATCTCTCACCGATCAGGTAGTTTCATAACACCTTCAATGAAAAAACTTCCACTACTAGCTCAAGATCATGGGTCACATAATTTTTCTCATGCGGTCATAACTGGCACAAACCATATGCAATATCCTTTTTCCCCTAAATTAGGACACAACAATTCCCGGTCCCTGGTTCATCATAGAACACAATGTATTAGAAAACTTCCAATGGCAACTCCTGGCTGGGAACACTCATCAACCTCTTCCTCAGCTCCAAAAATCACATATGGCTCTTCTTTGTCCACACAAAAGGACACCCCTTTAATTTCAAAGCTATCAAGTGTGGTGCTACTATGGAGAATTCAAGTACAAACCTATGATAATACCCTTACAACCCCAGAAAACTATGCACCTCAGTAACACTCATGGGTGGCTCCCAAGAAAGCACTTCCTAAACCATTGTTGGATCCACTGCAAATCCATCCTATGAAATAACATGTCCCATAATATAGATCTCTATAATCCAAAATTGACACTTAGAAATATTTCTGTAAATTTGGTTCCAAGAAAAGTTTGAAGAACAATCCTTAAGTGCCTCACATTCTCCTTCTCAGATGCCATGTACATTAACATGTCATAAATGAATACCACCAAGAACTGGTCTATGTAAGGCTGAAAGATCCAGTTCATGAGTCCCATGAACACTGTTTGGGTGTTTATCATGCAAAAAAGCATCAAGAAGTAATCCTAGTGATGGAAATGAAATCTGACAGTCATCTTTGTTATATCCTTATCTCTTACACTCAATTGTTGATAGCCTGATCTGAGGTCGATATTAGAGAACCGTCACGCCCCTTTTAACAAGTCAAAGAGGTCATCGATCCTCGATAGTGGATACTTGTTCTTCAAGATAACAAGGTTCAAGCACCAGTAATCCACACAAAACATCAAGATACCATCTGTCTTCTTAAAAAAAATGGGACTACCCATGTTGAAACATTGGGTATCACGAATCTCATCCTATGTAAGTGGTCCAACATCCCCCTTTTCTCGCGAAGTTCTTTAGGATCCCTACGATAATCAAGTGTAGGTATCCAGGATTTCTGAGGGTGTAGATAAATTCCAAAGTCTACCTCCCTACTGGGGGTAAAAAAGAAACATCTTCAAGAAATATGTCCTTATATCCACCTCCACATTATGAAACAACGGACTCATATCATCCACTACACTGCGGGTGAGTCTAGCTGGTTGATGTTTAATCGGATTCACCCACCAATGTGCGATTCCATCCTATCCTTCATGTGTTTTGTTTTCAACAGCAAAGGAAAACTTAGTTACATCTCTATGGGAACACTGTAATCCATTCCTAAAATAGTCAATATTATCATTAACAATGGATAACCATTCCATACCAAGAATGACTTCTTAATTCCTCGATGCTTCTACCAAGTGATTCCAACCGAAACTCATGCCTCCAAGAGTCTGGGAACACTGTCAGCACAAGTTTTTCATCAACAAATCTTCTCTCTTAACAGTCTCTAGGTGTAAGGGTCATGTTAACAGTTCAACTGGAATCTATAAGTCTCGAACAATGTTTGAGTCCAGAATAGAATGACTAGAACCATTTTCTATCAAAACTACAACAAAGGTGGAAAATACATAGATCTAACCTCATAAAATCCTCAAATCCTTAGTGTCATAAGCCTCCATCAAATGTAGTTGGCTTCATCTCTGACCACCAGCTCCCCAAGCCTAGTGTGCAACACCTGGGGGTGGTGGTGGTAATACGTTGAACATCTGAATACCTCCATCCACCCTGTATATCCCTCCGCCATGTCTGCCGCCATGAAGACCACCCTTCTTACCTCTCTACCTAATCCTCAGTTTTCCCTCAATTGTTTCCCAATCAGATATATGACAGGTTAGGAAATATTGATCCATATCTCCCTCAACTTCCACATGCGTAACATTGTCTCTCCAAGGGCTAACTCAAGATTCCATGGTAAACCTGCACCATTGAACCTAAGTCATGGGATCATCCCTTGAACCAAATTTCTCACTTGGATACTAGTGACTATCATCATCTACCTACTACTGAGGTCTCAGCTACTCGGTTCCCACTTCTATCTCCAACTAGTATTGCCTACTCTGCAATAAAACTCTCTACAAGTAGGGATCTCTCAAGTACCCCATCATAGGTAACAATTATAAGGGGTACCACTAATGCCCTGATATCCCAGTGTAATCCTTGATTAAAGGTTCGAGCACTGAAGAACAGATCTCACACCATGTCCATGGAGTAGAACAAAAGTTTTTTGAAGTTCATTGAGTACTCTTCCATTGTCATACCACCCAATTGTAGATGTATTATATCATGTATGTGCACCAATCGTAATGTTTCCAGATATAACTCTTCTCTAAAGAGATGCTTGAAGTCTATCCAGGAGAGAGTTGTATCGTCGTGAGACTATGTCACCAAGCTCCACCATCACCCCATGGATCCCGAAAGAATACTTGCGGTGAGGACTGACATTTTTTCAGTAGGCATCCTCACAAGTTGGAAAACATAGGTGACTACCTCTAGCCAGTCCTTAGCCAACTAGGGGTCAGGCGCACCCCGAAACCTAAGAGGTCCTTTACTTTGAAACCTGTGCGACATACTTAGCATGTGTGCACCCTCATTTGGTAGTGATGGTTGTAATTATTCCTCAACAGGTAGTGGTTTAGTTGGAAAACCACCTGGAGGTTCTACCTTTAGTACATGCCCCTATACCGATGACTCACCATTAGGCAGATCATCCTCATGATCACACAATTGAATCTCGGTTGTCCATCTACATAGAGGCACCCTGAAATACAACCAAATATACCATAGTTAATAGAGTATATCTAGATATATGACATAATAAGTACATCGATACCACAACCATTCATATATGATACATGTACCATTTTTCCCCTACAACCAGTTTTTTCATGTACAAAGTTGAAAAGTAGGTAATCAGAGTTCTATTGTATGGATACATCAGCTACCGCACTGACACTGGAGTCTCGGGCCTGAAATATGAACTCAAAACACTTAACACGGTTTCCCCAAACTAACTTCACAAACTTTCAGTCCTAAAGTAGAACCAACGCCCTTTTAGACCACTCAGTCACGACCCATCCTAGAGGGGCCCATGTCGTGACTACCCTAAGTCTTCCTCCAATACGCTATGGGCTGGTGACTACCACCGAGTAGGCATATCACACAAATGGGAGGAATTAGCCTAAGGATATTTACACATGCACACATCTCCAAGTCACAAAATAATGAAATGTAAAATATACTAAGTAAACAATGAATTCATACCAATAAGATCTCACAATAGAGTATGACTATAAAAGTACTAGAAAGTAAACTGGTCCAGAATAAAATCCCACCAAAAAACTCTATAACAAAAGTCCAACCTATATGAAAAGTGGTACTAGGACTACAGTCTGAACAGTTGGAACACACCTCAGTCTATCCAACCTCCCTAAGAACCACCTAGTTTTGGTCTGCCTGGAACTTTATCAAAGTTTTGATTGTCTTCAAAAGACACAACACATGTGGTAAAATCCTTTGTAGGGGTGAGTATAATAATACCCAATAGGAAACCAAAAAACCAAAATGGATTAATACAAAATATTTCCACAAAGAAATGTATTTCAATCTCCATGCACGTATATGACTAAAAAATGTAGCAATAATAACCGGATATATTCAATCAAAGACACATGGTATAGAGGTTATCCCCAACCAATTACCATCCATAAGAGTCTGCTCAAAGCATGCTCATTCTGGGAGAAATCACTCCTTGATCCATGATATCATCAGAGACACTCATGAAGAAGTTTAGCTCATTAGGGAACTTCCCAATTGAGAAAATATTGGTCATGGAATACTATGACACACGAAGAGGGGGTTACACCCATAACTAACCGGGGGACACCACAAATAATTCCAAGAACTGACTTGGGGATATAATGTACCCAATCAAGATCAACCCTCTATGGAGGAGATCATGCCTAGAACTAACCAGGGGATTCCAGGTATCATACCCTGAACTGACCAAGGAATATCCCATACCCAAAAAATGCATCCTGCTTAGTGGAGGACCAAAACCCTACTCTCAGAAGTAACACTGATTCCACAACTCCACTAGGGGTGATAGAGGATCACACTATAGTATCGGGGAGGGATAACATACTCTATTTGAGACTCTGCCTCTAGAGGGGATTATATTCCAGGGATGTGGACGTAATATCATACCGAACCCTCACAGAAAGGACCCCTGGAAAAGCTCTTAACCATTACAGGTCCAAAATAAAAACCTATACTGTTATCAAAACGTCTTTCAAGTCTATAGGTTCTCAATGTTGCATAAGGATCATCAATTGGGTGTAGTTTTTTAAAGTTATGACAGTTCAACTTCCAAAGGGGGTCCCTAGGCATGTGGAACGACTGCATGGTTGGTCCACCAAACGTTGTGGTTGACCACCCATAATGGCCACCCATGAACCGACTATGGCAGTCTACCATCATGGATGACAATACATTGTCGTGCCCACATAGAAATTATGCCACTACATCAGGAGCTTTCAGGGCTCCACCCTGGTCAATCGGGGTCTGACCTGGGTTTGACCCACCTAGTACGGCCCAACCCACTAAGATCATTAAGGCCCACTCATGTGCGGGCTTCTTGGGCCACCGCACACAACCAACCTATCTACGTCTGTAGCCTCTGATCAATGTAGTCACTAGACACCTCTCACATAGTCTCCAATGTGGTCCTTTCCCACAATCCATGATGGCTCCCACACAGCCACCCACCATGTTCCATGCAACTCCTTTGCCCACAAAACTAGCCATGCCACCCCGCCGCTTACGCTGGACGCCACTGTCCCTACTTCTATTAGCCACCATTCTTCTTCCAGTGCAAAAATTTTGATATAGTCTTAGATCCAAGATCCTCAGGTTCTGATCTACACATACCTGGCCTCTATTTATGATTCATCATCAATTAGGGGGTCTGATTGCATTTGAAGCCGCCCAGCAATGTTGAGTCGTGAGAATGAGTATCCAATAGAGAATAATGCGAAGAATGAGGGAGAGAAAAGAACAATTAAAACCCATAAGGAATGAACTTTGAACTTTTTTCATGTTCTCCTCAATTTGTTCTTGTTATAACTAAGAATGATGAACCAAAATAATAAAACTCCCAAAATAATCCCCAAATTATAAACCATCCCGCAATGATCAAACCCCATATCAATCTATTCATGGGTTGACTCACATTCATTGTCGAAATTAATAATGGGGAAACCAAAAAGAAATAACTTACCTACCTTGATTCAGTTTGATCACTGATGAAAAATAAATCATTTTTGTCATCGTTGGTAAGGTTTGTCGAATCTGAGGTGCGCCGTTCGATCGATCTATCCTCATTTGCCAATGGTTTCTCAAGAGGCTCTTTCTCTACGTCTACAAATAAATTCTAGGGTTATGGGGATAACCCTAAATTTCTAAAGAAGACTTAAAAAGATTAATTTCATCAAAAATATTTTTTATAAAAAAAATATTTAGAGTTATGTGCTCTGTGACTTTTTATACAAATGGCATGTGCCGAAAAAAGTAATGTTGTTCCTAGGGTAAATTCACAGCCCTGATCTCAATGGTGCCTCATATTTATATTCTAGTAGTCTTTTTAAGAGTTATTATAATTTTTTAGGGAAAATTTTCACGTGTTCTGTCAAAAGTTTAATATTATTCAAACAATTGTTCTGGGAAAACAGGGTCTCATAATCACACATCGTCTCAACACTTGGTCTCAAAATCAATCCATATAATATTTAAATGTAATACATGGAAAAATATGAGATGCTACTTGTAACACCCGAGACTTTTTAAATCATCAAAGGAATCTTTTTCTACACAACACTTACTTAGCTTGCTTTACACACAATCGTGACCTTCCTCGATAGCTTGCGTCGTACGCAATACCGAGTTTCACTAAACAACAATACGCTATTAAAACTAGCCGTTATGAATAGTAATAACCACTTTTTGAAATTTTATAAATTTTATTTTTCAAAATGGACTTCATTTTTGGACTCAGAATATCGAAATTAGCCTAGGGTGAAATTTTGGTATTTTTCTGAAAACTTCCAATTTTTGATGAATAGTGAAACCACTAAGTGGTAGGTTAAAAACTGGATTTTGCATAAAACTTAATTTTACCGCTTCTGTGAATGGAATTTCAAAAATCCAACAGACACGGTTAATATCAAGGACTAAAATGTGGTTCAATGAGATGAAAATAATTTTTGGTGAATAGTAACTTTTTACTTTTTTGTACCACGGTTAATAGTAAATAGGGTAACTAAGGGTAAATATGATATTACTATTACCCTAAAACGTGTCCTAATCCTATTGGACAAGTGTATTTCGACCAAAAACAAACTTAGGAATAAAATATGACCATTTAGGCCCACTTGGGTTAGATTAGGACATTTATTATTAATTTATTTAAAGAAGGGTTAAAAGAGTTAAAATCAAAGTATATTTACTAAAACATTTTTAATATGGGGTTATACATAAGATAAATTCGATTGTAAATATTCATTAGAAAGCTAAACAGATTTCCTACATGATGGTATTTTATTTGTAATTTTTAGACATAAAATAATTTAATTTATTTATGACACAAAGATGATGCAGTAATTATCTTGTTAACGAAATATTGACATAATCGATGTTATAAACACCAAAATAAATGTAATTTGAGACTTTTTATGAATTACACTAATTTTCTAGGTTACTATGATATATTAATGTTGATTTAATCAACTTGGTTCGAACATTTAATTCTGTTATGACTTTCACAAAAATCATATATCAAATAGTGTCAAAATTGACACAAAATAGTTTTTAAATCAAATATTATATTATTAATTGTTATTGTATTCCTAAAAATCTAAGGTTCGGCCAAAAGATTTAGATAAGGATATATATATTAATAATAAACAATTTGGGGTTCGTTTGGCATGTTATTGTAAGTGTATTAATCATATAGTGAAAGAAAACAAAAAGACATGGTAAAAGTTAAATTATTTAACTTAGAGTTAAATCTAATTGATAAGGTTAAAATAATATCCTAAACTTGTCTAAATTCTATTGGTTGATAGGATTTAGACCCCTCCCGACCTTATCTTCGAAATAAGACCCTTTAGAACCATTATAAACCGATTTTGACTTTAATATAAAATAATATTTTGAGATATTCCTAAGGTGCCCCTCTCCTCCCTTATAAAAGGGCACCTCCTCCCCCTCCTCCTCACAACAAATTGAGCACTAAAGCTCGGCCAAACCCTGCCATTTTCCCCTCTCCACTTCCCTAGAATAGTCCTAGAGGTCCTGGTCTTCTCCAAAGACCACTCTTAGTTCCCAAAGTGGAGGATTCAAAGAGGCGTTCCAAAGAAGAGGTAATATCCATTACCGATCTTTTCAATTTCTTTCGTCTTCAACTTCTTCTTCTTTAGTTGTTTCATGACAAAGTAATAACATCAGTATTACTTACACACTGATATGTTATTATAAATATGAAACAACCCTAATTCACCTTCTATCCATCCTACGGAAAAATGAAATCACCGCGCGTGCGTACGTACGGAATACCGTCTCCACGCCGTGGTGTAATCTATTTTCCACCATCACCTTACAAGGATGGGTATAATGGTGTAATGAGTAACTATATATGATTATTATGAAGTAATTTTGATACTGAAATAATATATATATACTCCAATACAATTCCACGATCATAGGAACGATATCATCACTCGTGTGTACGTACGGAATACCGTCTCCACGATGTGATGCGACTCGTTCTACATGATCTTCATTTCATAATAATTATATAAATGAATTGAATGAATGAATATGGTATATACTACACTAATACCATTCTGGAAATGAATTATCTATAACATAAAGATATGAATAAGAACTTATTCGACAAAACACGTATAAGAACAAAAAGTTATAAAGACCCGAGTAACAAGTAACAATGAAATATTACTAACAAGAAGCCAATAATATGACCATATATGATATCATATCAATATGTATGATTCTGGAATAAGTCAATAACATTATTTAAACCATTATACAGGAGCTTCGGACATGAACAAAGCAAATCGGACCTAAGGTAAGGGAAATATCACAATCTCATTTTTATTCGAGATTGTTTATTCGTAAGTATCTACTGGGGTGTATTTTATCATCCACATCCATGTTCCCTCAATATGTAATATTGTTTCCATCCACTTGCAATAGTTTAAATACAATTTTACCCTTAGATGAGTTTTTAGTAAAGAATATGAAAGGAATCTTTTGTCGTTTTTCGTACGAGGTACTTTTTGACTTTTCCGACAAAAGTACGAAGAATGTTTTTTTTTAACTTATACGGCATGAATGGATTTTTAAAACATTATTTCCAAGAAGCTTCCTTTACAAGTTTTCAAGTTTATTTTTAATCAACTTCTTTTAGTTTATAATTGTATGACATGTTAAGAAAAGAAAATAGTTTTTGAATAAGAAAGGATATTTTCCTCAAGAATGGAGTTCAAGTGTTTTATCAAAATTATTTTCCATCTAAGATAATAAAGGGTTCTGTTTTTATCCCTATTATTACATTGATTTGATTATGTTGTAAGTGAATTATTTTTATGAAGTCATTTACCTTTTATGATTTGTTTTTGATGTCATGATGTTTCAAGAATCCCATTTTTATTACATGTGTTATGTGACGATGTATGATTTATGATTTATGTGGCACACATAAGAAAGGATTCATTATAAGATGGGTGGGACCTATATCTCCCTCCAATGCATTGGGTAAAGACTTTATATCTCATGAGATAGACATGGATGGAACGGAAGGTTATTTCGGTTCAGTGATACAGGACTGAAACGAGGAGTGAACTCGGTTCAGAAAGGGACTTTGTCCACTAAGATAGTCTTGGCAATGAGTCATGACTAACAAGAAATGATTTTCCATGATTATGTGTGCATGCCACAAAGTTTCAAGTTTCATGTTATGATTATGGGGATCTCATTTTCACTTCTATGATTTATTAAGATTTTATGATCTCTTTTGCAGGTTTTGATTTTCAAAAAGATATGATATGATTTTTATTTCCTTTATTGCCCTTGCTGAGCATTTGAGCTCACCCTTTTATGTTTTCTTTTCCCCAGGACAGGAAGATGGATATTAAGTAGAATATGCTAAAAGGGACCCTAGATATGATGAAATAAATGGGAGACACTGTAGAAGATTTATGAACCAGTTGTTTATGTTTCCCAGTTTCTAAAGACACTATACCTATACGGTCCTTTGTGGTTTTATCATATGTTGTAATAAGTATGCTTCAATTTTGAAGTATTAACAATGTATGTAAAGTATGGGTCGTTATAGTTGGTATCAAAGGAAAGGTATAGTCAACCTTTGGAAACTAGGATGTGAAAGCCTTAGTAAGAACCCTAAGGATAAGTCTAAGCATAGAACACAATCTTAGTGTTTCAGAAATGGCCTTTAATAACCTAGGATAAGACCTTAAGCATGAAAATTTTATTCTTGAATTATGTGGTTTCCTATTATAATTAGTGTTGCTCACACTATTCTTCTTGGTTTTAGTCAATGGCTGGAACCTGAAGGAACTGTGTTAATGCGGAATGCGATGGGCAATGCAATGATTGTCCCCCTGAGCAACCAAACGATATGGGAGCTGGAATGCAAAATATTGTAGCCATGCTCACACAACTTTCTCAAGCTATGAATCATGCAGGATTTCCAAACGAACAAAGGAGGGAGCAACATTCTGTTGAATCCTTCATGAGGCAGCGTCCACCTTCTTTCAGCGGGTCTACTGATCCATTAGTTGCAGAACAATGGATTAGTACTACTGAAAAGATATTTTCAGTTCTTCAATGTTCTGAACATGATAAAGTCATCCTAGCAGTGTATCGTTTGGAAGGAGATGCTGATCAATGGTGGAATCTTGTTAAGAATACGAGGCAAAGGGATGAAATTGAGTCTATGGAATGGGAAGAGTTCAAGAAATTATTTTTCAATAAGTACTTCCCTCGTATTCTCCGAACAAAGATGGAGAAAGAGTTTCTTGAACTGAAGCAAAGGGATGATGAATCTGTTAGTACCTATGAAGCAAATTTTACAAGACTTGTAAGGTACGCTTCTGGTATTATTATCCAACCTGAGAGCAAGATCGATCGATTCTTTAGTGGCTTAAAACCAAGTCTTCGAAGGGCGTTAGCCATAAGGGACTTCAATAGCTACGAGGAAATCGTTCGATGTGCTCTCAAAGTCGAGATGGAGATTGGAGTAACCCATCAGTCACATGGGTTTGATAAGAAGAGGAAGATGGAATTCAAAGAAAAATCTAAAGAGCACACGGAAAAGAAGATGAGCTTTTCCTTATCCTCAAAGTGTGGAAAGAAACATGGAGGGAGTTGTCTTAAAGGGACAAGTAAATGTTTCAAATGTGGAAAGGAAGGTCATCGGGCATTTGAATGCCACGATAATGGGAAGAAGATGTCTAATGATTCAAACAAAGGAAGGGATACACAGAATGATCCTACTACACTTCAATGTTTCAAGTGCAAGGAGATGGGGCATTATTCCAATCAATGCCCAAATCCAAGGGTTGATGATGACGGTCGACATCAACAAAATCTTAAGGCTAAAGACAAAGGAAAGTCACATGCAATTTCTATCAGCGATGTGGAGTACGATAACGAAGTGGTGAAAGGTACACTTACCATCCACTCTAAAGTAGCAAATGTTTTATTTGATTCTGGATCCACCCACTCTTTTATTTCTAAAGAATTTTCTAAGGGTATCACCGTATTACCTCAACAATTAGATGTTGAGTTAGCTGTGACAACACCTAATGGCACAACAGTCGCATCAGAAGTTTATAATTCTTCTCCGATCGAAGTTTGTGGGAAAGTGCTTCCTGCAAATCTTGTGATCCTTCCTTTAGTGGAATTTGATGTGATTCTTGGCATGGATTGGCTTTCTCTACATGGAGCTCATATCAATTGCCAAAGAAGGGAAGTCACATTTCATATTCCAGATCAATCTACGATCGTCTATCAATGCAAGGATGAACATAACCTTCCAGTGGAAATTTCATCCATCTTGTGGGTATTGATTCCACTAAATGAAGGTTATTTATCTCAAATAGTTGGTGAGAAACTCACGATTAAGAATATGCCCATTGTACAGGAGTTTGATGATGTCTTTCCGGAGGAATTACCGGGTCTTCCACCAAATCGTGAAGTTGAGTTTTCAATAGAACTCGTACCGGGTGCTTTGCCTATTTCAAAGACACCTTATAGAATGGCCCCAATTGAGTTGCAGGAATTGAAGAAGCAACTCCAAGAGAATCTTGATAAGGGATTCATACGCCCTAGTGCGTCACCTTGGGGA
Source organism: Viscum album (assembly GCA_963277665.1). Lineage (NCBI taxonomy): Eukaryota > Viridiplantae > Streptophyta > Magnoliopsida > Santalales > Viscaceae > Viscum > Viscum album. Next base: position 628,869,734 of record OY728123.1, read on the forward strand.
GCACCTGTTCTATTTGTTAAGAAGAAAGATGGATCAATGAGACTCTGCATTGATTATCGAGAACTTAACAAGATCACTATCAAGAACAAATATCCTCTCCCACGCATTGATGACTTATTTGACCAACTACGCGGAGCTCAATACTTTTCCAAGATTGATCTTCGCTCAGGGTATCATCAATTAAGGGTCAAAAGGGAGGATATACCAAAGACGGCTTTCCGTACAAGGTATGGACACTATGAATTTATAGTAATGCCATTTGGTCTAACTAATGCCCCTGCTATCTTCATGGATCTAATGAATAGAGTCTTTAGAGACTATCTTGATCAATTTGTGGTAGTCTTTATAGACGATATTCTTGTCTATTCAAAGAGCAAGGAAGAGCATGAAGATCACTTGAGAATTATATTGAAGACCCTGAGAAAGGAGAAGCTTTATGCCAAATTTACCAAGTGTGAATTTTGGCTTCAAAAAGTTGCATTTTTGGGTCATATAATCTCAAAAGAGGGGATATCTGTAGATCCAGCAAAAACAGAGGTTATCGAAAGATGGTCAAGACCAACAACAGTAACTGAGATCCGAAGTTTTCTTGGTTTGGCTGGATATTATCGACGTTTTGTAAAAGATTTTTCACGATTATTTAATCCACTCACCAAGTTGACTCGGAAAGGAGTTAAGTTTGTCTGGACAGAGGAATGTGAAGAGAATTTCAAGGAGTTGAAAAGAAGGTTATCCAGTGCACCTGTGCTCACACTGCCTTGTAGTGGAGAACGGTTTGTGATCTACAGTGATGCATCCAAGAAGGGATTGGGGTGTGTTCTTATGCAAAATGATATGGTGATAGCTTATGCCTCACGACAGTTGAAAATCCATGAGCAAAATTACCCAACACATGATTTGGAGTTGGCTGCGGTAATCTTTGCATTAAAGATTTGGAGGCATTACCTTTATGGTGAAAGGTGTGATATTTATACTGATCATAAAAGTTTAAAGTATATTTTCACACAAAAGGAGCTGAATATGCGTCAAAGAAGATGGTTGGAGCTGATTAAGGATTATGACTGCTCGATCCATTACCACCCTGGGAAAGCAAACAAGGTGGCAGATGCATTAAGTCGACAAGACCATGCTAGTTTATCCATGATGAGGATCACAAAAGATCCAATATTTATGGATTTACAAAGGATGGATCTTGGAATTATAATGGAAGGGGAAAAATCTTATCTTTCTCAAATGAATGTTCAACCATCTATACATGTGAAGATTAAAGAGGCACAGAAAGAAGATGCCGAGTTACAAAAGAAGGTGAGAAATGTTCCTGAATTCAACCTTGATTGTGATGGGATAATAAAGTTCAGGAATCGAGTTTGTGTTCCTCCCATCCCTGAATTAAAGAAGGAGCTGCTGGATGAGGCTCATAGTTCTTCATTCTCTATTCATCCTGGAAGCACGAAGATGTATAGGGACCTGAAAGAGTAAGTCTGGTGGGATGGCATGAAAAGAGATGTTGCTGAATATGTCTCTTGATGCTTGGTTTGTCAACAAGTTAAAGCTGAGAGACAGAAGTCTAAGGGGATGTTACAACCATTACCCATACCCGAATGGAAATGGGAAAACATCACTATGGACTTTGTCACCGGACTTCCTAAAACATCCAAAGGCAATAATGCTATTTGGGTCATAGTTGATCGTCTTACAAAGTCTGCACACTTCATTGCTATTAGAGAGGATTTCTCTCTAGATCAGCTTGCCAGGATATATGTAAAGGAAGTGGTAGAATTGCATGGAGTACCACTTTCTATTATATCTGATCGGGATCCGAGATTTACCTCGAAGTTCTGGCGAAGTCTTCAGCATACTCTGGATACAGAGTTGAGTTTCAGCACTGCTTATCATCCCCAGATAGACGGTCAGTCTGAGAGAACAATTCAAACCCTAGAAGATATGTTGAGAGCTTGCTCTATGGATTTCAAAGGAGGTTGGGATCAACACCTACCTTTGGTGGAATTTTCTTATAATAATAGCTTTCACTCCAGTATTCAGATGGCTCCTTATGAAGCTCTCTATGGAAAGAAATGCAGGACTCCAACTTGCTGGGATGAAGTTGGGGAAAGAAAGCTATTAGGACCTGATCTCGTTGATGAAATGGAAGAAAAGGTCAGATCTATTCAACAACACATAAGAGCATCTCAGAGTCGACAGAAAAGTTTTGCCGACAACCGAAGAAAAGACCTAGAGTTTGAAGTGGGCGATAAAGTGTTCTTACGAATATCTCCCTGGAAGAGGGTTATGAGATTTGGAAAGAAGGGGAAGTTGAGCCCTAGATATATCGGTCCTTTCGAAATACTAGATCGTGTTGGGAAGGTAGCTTACCGATTGGCGCTTCCACCGAATCTCTCTCAAGTTCACGATGTGTTCCATGTATCTCTCCTGAGAAAGTACATACCAGATCCTTCACATGTACTCAGCTCAGAAGTTGTACCGCTGGAGCAAGATCTTTCTTATGAAGAACAGCCGATAGAGATTCTGGATCGTAGCGAAAAAGTCCTACGAAACAAGACCACTCGCTTGGTGAAAGTTTTATGGAGGAACCACCAACTTGAAGAAGCTACATGGGAGCTTGAGGATATGATGAGGGAGAAGTATCCTCATCTGTTTGTTACAAAGTGACGAATTTTGAGGGCGAAATTCTTTTTAAGGGGGGTAGAATGTAACACCCGAGACTTTTTAAATCATCAAAGGAAACTTTTTCTACACAACACTTACTTAGCTTGCTTTACACGCAATCGCGACCTTCCTCGATAGCTTGCGTCGTACGCAATACCGAGTTTCACTAAACAACAATATGCTATTAAAACAAGCCGTTATGAATAGTAATAACCACTTTTTGAAATTTTATAAATTTTATTTTTCAAAATGGACTTCATTTTTGGACTCAGAATATCGAAATTAGCCTAGGGTGAAATTTTGGTATTTTTCTGAAAACTTTCAATTTTTGATGAATAGTGAAACCACTAAGTGGTAGGTTAAAAACTGGATTTTGCATAAAACATAATTTTACCGCTTCTGTGAATGGAATTTCAAAAATCCGACAGACACGGTTAATATCAAGGACTAAAATGTGGTTCAATGAGATGAAAATAATTTTTGGTGAATAGTAACTTTTTACTTTTTTTTACCACGGTTAATAGTAAATAGGGTAACTAAGGGTAAATATGATATTACTATTACCATAAAACGTGTCCTAATCCTATTGGACAAGTGTATTTCGACCAAAAACAAACTTAGGAATAAAATATGACCATTTAGGCCCACTTGGGTTAGATTAGGACATTTATTATTAATTTATTTAAAGAAGGGTTAAAAGTGTTAAAATCAAAGTATATTTACTAAAACATTTTTAATATGGGTTTATACATAAGATAAATTCGATTGTAAATATTCATTAGAAATCTAAAACGATTTCCTACATGATGGTATTTTATTTTTAATTTTTAGACATCAAATAAATTAATTTATTTATGACACAAAGATGATGCAGTAATTATCTTGTTAACGAAATATTGACATAATCGATGTTATAAACACCAAAATAAATGTAATTTGAGACTCTTTATGAATTCCACTAATTTTCTAGGTTACTATGATATATTAATGTTGATTTAATTAACTTGGTTCGAACATTTAATTCTGTTATGACTTTCACAAAAATCATATATCAAATAGTGTCAAAATTGACACAAAATAGTTTTTAAATCAAATATTATATTATTAATTGTTATTGTATTCCTAAAAATCTAAGGTTCGGCCAAATGATTTATATAAGGATATATATATTAATAATAAACAATTTGGGGTTCGTTTGGCATGTTATTGTAAGTGTATTAACCATATAGTGAAAGAAAACAAAAAGACATGGTAAAAGTTAAATTATTTAACTTAGAGTTAAATCTAATTGATAAGGTTAAAATAATATCCTAAACTTGTCTAAATTCTATTTTTTGATAGGATTTCGACCCCTCCCCACCTTATCTTCGAAATAAGACCCTTTGGAACCATTATAAACCGATTTTGACTTTAATATAAAATAATATTTTGAGATATTCCTAAGGTGCCCCTCTCCTCCCTTATAAAAGGGCACCTCCTCCCCCTCCTCCTCACACCAAATTGAGCCCTCAAGCTCGGCCAACACCTGCCATTTTCCCCTCTCCACTTCCCTAGAATAGTCCTAGAGGTCCTGGTCTTCTCCAAAGACCACTCTTAGTTCCCTAAGTGGAGGATTCAAAGAGGCGTTCCAAAGAAGAGGTAATATCCATTACCGATCTTTTCAATTTCTTTCGTCTTCAACTTCTTATTCTTTAGTTGTTTCATGACAAAGTAATAACATCAGTATTACTTACACACTGATATGTTATTATAAATATGAAACAACCCTAATTCACCTTCTATCCATCCTACGGAAAAATGAAATCACCGCGCGTGCGTACGTACGGAATACCGTCTCCACGCCGTGGTGTAATCTATTTTCCACCATCACCTTACAAGGATGGGTATAATGGTGTAATGAGTAACTATATATGATTATTATGAAGTAATTTTGATACTGAAATAATATATATATACTCCAATACAATTCCACGATCATAGGAACGATATCATCACTCGTGCGTACGTACGGAATATCGTCTCCACGATGTGATGCGACTCGTTCTACATGATCTTCATTTCATAATAATTATATAAATGAATTGAATGAATGAATATGGTATATACTACACTAATACCATTCTGGAAATGAATTATCTATAACCTAAAGATAAGAATAAGAACTTATTCGACAAAACACGTATAAGAACAAAAAGTTATAAAGACCCGAGTAACAAGTAACAATGAAATATTACTAACAAGAAGCTAATAATATGACCATATATGATATCATATCAATATGTATGATTCTGGAATAAGTCAATAACATTATTTAAACCATTATACAGGAGCTTCGGACACGAACAAAGCAAATCGGACCTAAGGTAAGGGAAATATCACAATCTCATTTTTATTCGAGATTGTTTATTCGTAAGTATCTACTGGGGTGTATTTTATCATCCACATCCATGTTCCCTCAATATGTAATATTGTTTCCACCCACTTGCAATAGTTTAAATACAATTTTACCCTTAGGTGAGTTTTTAGTAAAGAATATGAAAGGAATCTTTTGTCGTTTTTCGTACGAGGTACTTTTTGACTTTTCCGACAAAAGTACGAAGAATTTTTTTTTTTAACTTATACGGCATGAATGGATTTTTAAAACATTATTTCCAAGAAGCTTCCTTTACAAGTTTTCAAGTTTATTTTTAATCAACTTCTTTTAGTTTATAATTGTATGACATGTTAAGAAAAGAAAAGAGTTTTTGAAGAAGAAAGGATATTTTCCTCAAGAATGGAGTTCAAGTGTTTTATCAAAATTATTTTCCATCTAAGATAATAAAGGGTTCTGTTTTTATCCCTATTATTACATTGATTTGATTATGTTGTAAGTGAATTATTTTTATGAATTCATTTACCTTTTAAGATTTGTTTTTGATGTCATGATGTTTCAAGAATCCCATTTTTATTACATGTGTTATGTGACGATGTATGATTTATGATTTATGTGGCACACATAAGAAAGGATTCATTATAAGATGGGTGGGACCTATATCTCCCTCAAATGCATTGGGTAAAGACTTTATATCTCATGAGATATACATGGCTGGAACGGAAGGTTATTTCGGTTCAGTGATACAGGACTGAAACGAGGAGTGAACTCGGTTCAGAAAGGGACTTTGTCCACTAAGATAGTCTTGGAAATGAGTCATGACTAACAAGAAATGATTTTCCATGATTATGTGTGCATGCCACAAAGTTTCAAGTTTCATGTTATGATTATGGGGATCTCATTTTCACTTCTATGATTTATTAAGATTTTATGATCTCTTTTGCAGGTTTTGATTTTCAAAAAGATATGATATGATTTTTATTTCCTTTATTGCCCTTGCTGAGCATTTGAGCTCACCCTTTTATGTTTTCTTTTCCCCAGGACAGGAAGATGGATATTAAGTAGAATATGCTAAAAGGGACCCTAGATATGATGAAATAAATGGGAGACACTGTAGAAGATTTATGAACCAGTTGTTTATGTTTCCCAGTTTCTAAAGACACTATACCTATACGGTCCTTTGTGGTTTTATCATATGTTGTAATAAGTATGCTTCAATTTTGAAGTATTAACAATGTATGTAAAGTATGGGTCGTTATAGTTGGTATCAAAGGAAAGGTATAGTCAACCTTTGGAAACTAGTATGTGAAAGCCTTAGTAAGAACCCTAAGGATAAGTCTAAGCATAGAACACAATCTTAGTGTTTTAGAAATGGCCTTTAATAACCTAGGATAAGACCTTAAGCATGAAAATTTTATTCTTGAATTATGTGGTTTCCTATTATAATTAGTGTTTCTCACACTATTCTTCTTGGTTTTAGTCAATGGCTGGAACCTGAGGGAACCGTGTTAATGCGGAATGCGATGGGCAATGCAATGATTGTCCCCCTGAGCAACCAAACGATATGGGAGCTGGAATGAAAAATCTTGTAGCCATGCTCACACAACTTTCTCAAGCTATGAATCATGCAGGATTTCCAAACGAACAAAGGAGGGAGCAACATTCTGTTGAATCCTTCATGAGGCAGCGTCCACCTTCTTTCAGCGGGTCTACTGATCCATTAGTTGCAGAACAATGGATTAGTACTACTGAAAAGATATTTTCAGTTCTTCAATGTTCTGAACATGATAAAGTCATCCTAGCAGTGTATCGTTTGGAAGGAGATGCTGATCAATGGTGGAATCTTGTTAAGAATACGAGGCAAAGGGATGAAATTGAGTCTATGGAATGGGACGATTTCAAGAACTTATTTTTCAATAAGTACTTCCCTCGTATTCTCCGAACAAAGATGGAGAAAGAGTTTCTTGAACTGAAGCAAAGGGATGATGAATCTGTTAGTACCTATGAAGCAAATTTTACAAGACTTGCAAGGTACGCTTCTGGTATTATTATCCAACCTGAGAGCAAGATCGATCGATTCTTTAGTGGCTTAAAACCAAGTCTTCGAAGGGAGTTAGCCATAAGGGACTTCAATAGCTACGAGGAAATCGTTCGATGTGCTCTCAAAGTCGAGATGGAGATTGGAGTAACCCATCAGTCACATGGGTTTGATAAGAAGAGGAAGATGGAATTCAAAGAAAAATCTAAAGAGCACATGGAAAAGAAGATGAGCTTTTCCTTATCCTCAAAGTGTGGAAAGAAACATGGAGGGAGTTGTCTTAAAGGGACAAGTAAATGTTTCAAATGTGGAAAGGAAGGTCATCGGGCATTTGAATGCCGCGATAATGGGAAGAAGATGTCTAATGATTCAAACAAAGGAAGGGATACACAGAATGATCCTACTACACTTCAATGTTTCAAGTGCAAGGAGATGGGGCATTATGCCAATCAATGCCCAAATCCAAGGGTTGATGATGATGGTCGACATCAACAAAATCTTAAGGCTAAAGACAAAGGAAAGTCACATGCAATTTCTATCAGCGATGTGGAGTACGATAACGAAGTGGTGAAAGGTACACTTACCATCCACTCTAAAGTAGCAAATGTTTTATTTGATTCTGGATCCACCCACTCTTTTATTTCTAAAGAATTTTCTAAGGGTATCACCGTATTACCTCAACAATTAGATGTTGAGTTAGCTGTGACAACACCTAATGGCACAACAGTCGCATCAGAAGTTTATAATTCTTCTCCGATCGAAGTTTGTGGGAAAGTGCTTCCTGCAAATCTTGTGATCCTTCCTTTAGTGGAATTTGATGTGATTCTTGGCATGGATTGGCTTTCTCTACATGGAGCTCATATCAATTGCCAAAGAAGGAAAGTCACATTTCATATTCCAGATCAATCTATGATCGTCTATCAATGCAAGGATGAACATAACCTTCCAGTGGAAATTTCTTCCATCTTGTGGGTATTGATTCCACTAAATGAAGGTTATTTATCTCAAATAGTTGGTGAGAAACTCACGATTAAGAATATGCCCATTGTACGGGAGTTTGATGATGTCTTTCCGGAGGAATTACCGGGTCTTCCACCAAATCGTGAAGTTGAGTTTTCAATAGAACTCGTACCGGGTGCTTTGCCTATTTCAAAGACACCTTATAGAATGGCCCCAATTGAGTTGCAGGAATTGAAGAAGCAACTCCAAGAGAATCTTGATAAGGGATTCATACGCCCTAGTGCGTCACCTTGGGGAGCACCTGTTCTATTTGTTAAGAAGAAAGATGGATCAATGAGACTCTGCATTGATTATCGAGAACTTAACAAGATCACTATCAAGAACAAATATCCTCTCCCACGCATTGATGACTTATTTGACCAACTACGCGGAGCTCAATACTTTTCCAATATTGATCTTCGCTCAGGGTATCATCAATTAAGGGTCAAAAGGGAGGATATACCAAAGACGGCTTTCCGTACAAGGTATGGACACTATGAATTTATAGTAATGCCATTTGGTCTTACTAATGCCCCTGCTATCTTCATGGATCTAATGAATAGAGTCTTTAGAGACTATCTTGATCAATTTGTGGTAGTCTTTATAGACGATATTCTTGTCTATTCAAAGAGCAAGGAAGAGCATGAAGATCACTTGAGAATTATATTGAAGACCCTGAGAAAGGAGAAGCTTTATGCCAAATTTACCAAGTGTGAATTTTGGCTTCAAAAAGTTGCATTTTTGGGTCATATAATCTCAAAAGAGGGGATATCTGTAGATCCAGAAAAAACAGAGGTTATCGAAAGATGGTCAAGACCAACAACAGTAACTGAGATCCGAAGTTTTCTTGGTTTGGATGGATATTATCGACGTTTTGTAAAAGATTTTTCACGATTATTTAATCCACTCACCAAGTTGACTTGGAAAGGAGTTAAGTTTGTCTGGACAGAGGAATGTGAAGAGAATTTCAAGGAGTTGAAAAGAAGGTTATCCAGTGCACCTGTGCTCACACTGCCTTGTAGTGGAGAACGGTTTGTGATCTACAGTGATGCATCCAAGAAGGTATTGGGGTGTGTTCTTATGCAAAATGATATGGTGATAGCTTATGCCTCACGACAGTTGAAAATCCATGAGCAAAATTACCCAACACATGATTTGGAGTTGGCTGCGGTAATCTTTGCATTAAAGATTTGGAGGCATTACCTTTATGGTGAAAGGTGTGATATTTATACTGATCATAAAAGTTTACAAGTATATTTTCACACAAAAGGAGCTGAATATGCGTCAAAGAAGATGGTTGGAGCTGATTAAGGATTATGACAGCTCGATCCATTACCACCCTGGGAAAGCAAACAAGGTGGCAGATGCATTAAGTCGACAAGACCATGCTAGTTTATCCATGATGAGGATCACAAAAGATCCAATATTTATGGATTTACAAAGGATGGATCTTGGAATTATAATGGAAGGGGAAAAATCTTATCTTTCTCAAATGAATGTTCAACCATCTATACATGTGAATATTAAAGAGGCACAGAAAGAAGATGCCGAGTTACAAAAGAAGGTGAGAAATGTTCCTGAATTCAACCTTGATTGTGATGGGATAATAAAGTTCAGGAATCAAGTTTGTGTTCCTCCCATCCCTGAATTAAAGAAGGAGCTGCTGGATGAGGCTCATAGTTCTTCATTCTCTATTCATCCTGGAAGCACGAAGATGTATAGGGACCTGAAAGAGTACTTCTGGTGGGATGGCATGAAAAGAGATGTTGCTGAATATGTCTCTCGATGCTTGGTTTGTCAACAAGTTAAAGATGAGAGACAGAAGTCTAAGGGGATGTTACAACCATTACCCATACCCGAATGGAAATGGGAAAACATCACTATGGACTTTGTCACCGGACTTCCTAAAACATCCAAAGGCAATAATGCTATTTGGGTCATAGTTGATCGTCTTACAAAGTCTGCACACTTCATTGCTATTAGAGAGGATTTCTCTCTAGATCAGCTTGCCAGGATATATGTAAAGGAAGTGGTAGAATTGCATGGAGTACCACTTTCTATTATATCTGATCGGGATCCGAGATTTACCTCGAAGTTCTGGCGAAGTCTTCAGCATACTCTGGATACAGAGTTGAGTTTCAGCACTGCTTATCATCCCCAGACAGACGGTCAGTCTGAGAGAACAATTCAAACCCTAGAAGATATGTTGAGAGCTTGCTCTATGGATTTCAAAGGAGGTTGGGATCAACACCTACCTTTGGTGGAATTTTCTTATAATAATAGATTTCACTCCAGTATTCAGATGGCTCCTTATGAAGCTCTCTATGGAAAGAAATGCAGGACTCCAACTTGCTGGGATGAAGTTAGGGAAAGAAAGCTATTAGGACCTGATCTCGTTGATGAAATGGAAGAAAAGGTCAGATCTATTCAACAACACATAAGACCAGCTCAGAGTCGACAGAAAAGTTATGCCGACAACCAAAGAAAAGACCTAGAGTTTGAAGTGGGCGATAAAGTGTTCTTACGAATATCTCCCTGGAAGAGGGTTATGAGATTTGGAAAGAAGGGGAAGTTGAGCCCTAGATATATCGGTCCTTTCAAAATACTAGATCGTGTTGGGAAGGTAGCTTACCGATTGGCGCTTCCACCGAATCTCTCTCAAGTTCACGATGTGTTCCATGTATCTCTCCTGAGAAAGTACATACCAGATCCTTCACATGTACTCAGCTCAGAAGTTGTACCGCTGGAGCAAGATCTTTCTTATGAAGAACAGCCGATAGAGATTCTGGATCGTAGCGAAAAAGTCCTACGAAACAAGACCACTCGCTTGGTGAAAGTTTTATGGAGGAACCACCAACTTGAAGAAGCTACATGGGAGCTTGAGGATATGATGAGGGAGAAGTATCCTCATCTGTTTGTTACAAAGTGACGAATTTCGAGGGCGAAATTCTTTTTAAGGGGGGTAGAATGTAACACCCGAGACTTTTTAAATCATCAAAGGAAACTTTTTCTACACAACACTTACTTAGCTTGCTTTACACGCAATCGCGACCTTCCTCGATAGCTTGCGTCGTACGCAATACCGAGTTTCACTAAACAACAATATGCTATTAAAACTAGCCGTTATGAATAGTAATAACCACTTTTTGAAATTTTATAAATTTTATTTTTCAAAATGGACTTCATTTTTGGACTCAGAATATCGAAATTAGCCTAGGGTGAAATTTTGGTATTTTTCTGAAAACTTTCAATTTTTGATGAATAGTGAAACCACTAAGTGGTAGGTTAAAAACTGGATTTTGCATAAAACTTAATTTTACCGCTTCTGTGAATGGAATTTCAAAAATCCGACAGACACGGTTAATATCAAGGACTAAAATGTGGTTCAATGAGATGAAAATAATTTTTGGTGAATAGTAACTTTTTACTTTTTTTTACCACGGTTAATAGTAAATAGGGTAACTAAGGGTAAATATGATATTACTATTACCCTAAAACGTGTCCTAATCCTATTGGACAAGTGTATTTCGACCAAAAACAAACTTAGGAATAAAATATGACCATTTAGGCCCACTTGGGTTAGATTAAGACATTTATTATTAATTTATTTAAAGAAGGGTTAAAAGAGTTAAAATCAAAGTATATTTACTAAAACATTTTTAATATGGGGTTATACATAAGATAAATTCGATTGTAAATATTCATTAGAAATCTAAAAAGATTTCCTACATGATGGTATTTTATTTTTAATTTTTAGACATCAAATAAATTAATTTATTTATGACACAAAGATGATGCAGTAATTATCTTGTTAACGAAATATTGACATAATCGATGTTATAAACACCAAAATAAATGTAATTTGAGACTTTTTATGAATTCCACTAATTTTCTAGGTTACTATGATATATTAATGTTGATTTAATTAACTTGGTTAGAACATTTAATTCTGTTATGACTTTCACAAAAATCATATATCAAATAGTGTCAAAATTGGCACAAAATAGTTTTTAAATCAAATATTATATTATTAATTGTTATTGTATTCCTAAAAATCTAAGGTTCGGCCAAATGATTTAGATAAGGATATATATATTAATAATAAACAATTTGGGGTTCGTTTGGCATGTTATTGTAAGTGTATTAACCATATAGTGAAAGAAAACAAAAAGACATGGTAAAAGTTAAATTATTTAACTTAGAGTTAAATCTAATTGATAAGGTTAAAATAATATCCTAAACTTGTCTAAATTCTATTTGTTGATAGGCTTTCGACCCCTCCCCACCTTATCTTAGAAATAAGACCCTTTGGAACCATTATAAACCGATTTTGACTTTAATATAAAATAATATTTTGAGATATTCCTAAGGTGCCCCTCTCCTCCCTTATAAAAGGGCACCTCCTCCCCCTCCTCCTCACACCAAATTGAGCACTCAAGCTCGGCCAACCCCTGCCATTTTCCCCTCTCCACTTCCCTAGAATAGTCCTAGAGGTCCTGGTCTTCTCCAAAGACCACTCTTAGTTCCCTAAGTGGAGGATTCAAAGAGGCGTTCCAAAGAAGAGGTAATATCCATTACCGATCTTTACAATTTCTTTCGTCTTCAACTTCTTCTTCTTTAGTTGTTTCATGACAAATTAATAACATCAGTATTACTTACACACTGATATGTTATTATAAATATGAAACAACCCTAATTCACCTTCTATCCATCCTACGGAAAAATGAAATCACCGCGCGTGCGTACGTACGGAATACCGTCTCCACGCCGTGGTGTAATCTATTTTCCACCATCACCTTACAAGGATGGGTATAATGGTGTAATGAGTAACTATATATGATTATTATGAAGTAATTTTGATACTGAAATAATATATATATACTCCAATACAATTCCACGATCATAGGAACGATATCATCACTCGTGCGTACGTACGGAATATCGTCTCCACGATGTGATGCGACTCGTTCTACATGATCTTCATTTCATAATAATTATATAAATGAATTGAATGAATGAATATGGTATATACTACACTAATACCATTCTGGAAATGAATTATCTATAACCTAAAGATAAGAATAAGAACTTATTCGACAAAACACGTATAAGAACAAAAAGTTATAAAGACCCGAGTAACAAGTAACAATGAAATATTACTAACAAGAAGCTAATAATATGACCATATATGATATCATATCAATATGTATGATTCTGGAATAAGTCAATAACATTATTTAAACCATTATACAGGAGCTTCGGACACGAACAAAGCAAATCGGACCTAAGGTAATGGAAATATCACAATCTCATTTTTATTCGAGATTGTTTATTCGTAAGTATCTACTGGGGTGTATTTTATCATCCACATCCATGTTCCCTCAATATGTAATATTGTTTCCATCCACTTGCAATAGTTTAAATACAATTTTACCCTTAGGTGAGTTTTTAGTAAAGAATATGAAAGGAATCTTTTGTCGTTTTTCGTACGAGGTACTTTTTGACTTTTCCGACAAAAGTACGAAGAATGTTTTTTTTTAACTTATACGGCATGAATGGATTTTTAAAACATTATTTCCAAGAAGCTTCCTTTACAAGTTTTCAAGTTTATTTTTAATCAACTTCTTTTAGTTTATAATTGTATGACATGTTAAGAAAAGAAAAGAGTTTTTGAAGAAGAAAGGATATTTTCCTCAAGAATGGAGTTCAAGTGTTTTATCAAAATTATTTTCCATCTAAGATAATAAAGGGTTCTGTTTTTATCCCTATTATTACATTGATTTGATTATGTTGTAAGTGAATTATTTTTATGAAGTCATTTACCTTTTAAGATTTGTTTTTGATGTCATGATGTTTCAAGAATCCCATTTTTATTACATGTGTTATGTGACGATGTATGATTTATGATTTATGTGGCACACATAAGAAAGGATTCATTATAAGATGGGTGGGACCTATATCTCCCTTCAATGCATTGGGTAAAGACTTTATATCTCATGAGATAGACATGGCTGGAACGGAAGGTTATTTTGGTTCAGTGATACAGGACTGAAACGAGGAGTGAACTCGGTTCAGAAAGGGACTTTGTCCACTAAGATAGTCTTGGCAATGAGTCATGACTAACAAGAAATGATTTTCCATGATTATGTGTGCATGCCACAAAGTTTCAAGTTTCATGTTATGATTATGGGGATCTCATTTTCACTTCTATGATTTATTAAGATTTTATGATCTCTTTTGCAGGTTTTGATTTTCAAAAAGATATGATATGATTTTTATTTCCTTTATTGCCCTTGCTGAGCATTTGAGATCACCCTTTTATGTTTTCTTTTCCCCAGGACAGGAAGATGGATATTAAGTAGAATATGCTAAAAGGGACCCTAGATATGATGAAATAAATGGGAGACACTGTAGAAGATTTATGAACCAGTTGTTTATGTTTCCCAGTTTCTAAAGACACTATACCTATACGGTCCTTTGTGGTTTTATCATATGTTGTAATAAGTATGCTTCAATTTTGAAGTATTAACAATGTATGTAAAGTATGGGTCGTTATAGTTGGTATCAAAGGAAAGGTATAGTCAACCTTTGGAAACTAGGATGTGAAAGCCTTAGTAAGAACCCTAAGGATAAGTCTAAGCATAGAACACAATCTTAGTGTTTTAGAAATGGCCTTTAATAACCTAGGATAAGACCTTAAGCATGAAAATTTTATTCTTGAATTATGTGGTTTCCTATTATAATTAGTGTTTCTCACACTATTCTTCTTGGTTTTAGTCAATGGCTGGAACCTGAAGGAACCGTGTTAATGCGGAATGCGATGGGCAATGCAATGATTGTCCCCATGAGCAACCAAACGATATGGGAGCTGGAATGCAAAATCTTGTAGCCATGCTCACACAACTTTCTCAAGCTATGAATCATGCAGGATTTCC
The DNA here is from genome assembly GCA_963277665.1 of Viscum album. Taxonomy (NCBI): domain Eukaryota; kingdom Viridiplantae; phylum Streptophyta; class Magnoliopsida; order Santalales; family Viscaceae; genus Viscum; species Viscum album. The sequence continues at coordinate 628,884,744 of OY728123.1, forward strand.
AAACGAACAAAGGAGGGAGCAACATTCTGTTGAATCCTTCATGAGGCAGCGTCCACCTTCTTTCAGCGGGTCTACTGATCCATTAGTTGCAGAACAATGGATTAGTACTACTGAAAAGATATTTTCAGTTCTTCAATGTTCTGAACATGATAAAGTCATCCTAGCAGTGTATCGTTTGGAAGGAGATGCTGATCAATGGTGGAATCTTGTTAAGAATACGAGGCAAAGGGATGAAATTGAGTCTATGGAATGGGACGAGTTCAAGAACTTATTTTTCAATAAGTACTTCCCTCGTATTCTCCGAACAAAGATAGAGAAAGAGTTTCTTGAACTGAAGCAAAGGGATGATGAATCTGTTAGTACCTATGAAGCAAATTTTACAAGACTTGCAAGGTACGCTTCTGGTATTATTATCCAACCTGAGAGCCAGATCGATCGATTCTTTAGTGGCTTAAAACCAAGTCTTCGAAGGGCGTTAGCCATAAGGGACTTCAATAGCTACGAGGAAATCGTTCGATGTGCTCTCAAAGTCGAGATGGAGATTGGAGTAACCCATCAGTCACATGGGTTTGATAAGAAGAGGAAGATGGAATTCAAAGAAAAATCTAAAGAGCACACGGAAAAGAAGATGAGCTTTTCCTTATCCTCAAAGTGTGGAAGGAAACATGGAGGGAGTTGTCTTAAAGGGACAAGTAAATGTTTCAAATGTGGAAAGGAAGGTCATCGGGCATTTGAATGCCGCGATAATGGGAAGAAGATGTCTAATGATTCAAACAAAGGAAGGGATACACAGAATGATCCTACTACACTTCAATGTTTCAAGTGCAAGGAGATGGGGCATTATGCCAATCAATGCCCAAATCCAAGGGTTGATGATGATGGTCGACATCAACAAAATCTTAAGGCTAAAGACAAAGGAAAGTCACATGCAATTTCTATCAGCGATGTGGAGTACGATAACGAAGTGGTGAAAGGTACACTTACCATCCACTCTAAAGTAGAAAATGTTTTATTTGATTCTGGATCCACCCACTCTTTTATTTCTAAAGAATTTTCTAAGGGTATCACCGTATTACCTCAACAATTAGATGTTGAGTTAGCTGTGACAACACCTAATGGCACAACAGTCGCATCAGAAGTTTATAATTCTTCTCCGATCGAAGTTTGTGGGAAAGTGCTTCCTGCAAATCTTGTGATCCTTCCTTTAGTGGAATTTGATGTGATTCTTGGCATGGATTGGCTTTCTCTACATGGAGCTCATATCAATTTCCAAAGAAGGGAAGTCACATTTCATATTCCAGATCAATCTACGATCGTCTATCAATGCAAGGATGAACATAACCTTCCAGTGGAAATTTCTTCCATCTTGTGGGTATTGATTCCACTAAATGAAGGTTATTTATCTCAAATAGTTGGTGAGAAACTCACGATTAAGAATATTCCCATTGTACGGGAGTTTGATGATGTCTTTCCGGAGGAATTACCGGGTCTTCCACCAAATCGTGAAGTTGAGTTTTCAATAGAACTCGTACCGGGTGCTTTGCCTTTTTCAAAGACACCTTATAGAATGGCCCCAATTGAGTTGCAGGAATTGAAGAAGCAACTCCAAGAGAATCTTGATAAGGGATTCATACGCCCTAGTGCGTCACCTTGGGGAGCACCTGTTCTATTTGTTAAGAAGAAAGATGGATCAATGAGACTCTGCATTGATTATCGAGAACTTAACAAGATCACTATCAAGAACAAATATCCTCTCCCACGCATTGATGACTTATTTGACCAACTACGCGGAGCTCAATACTTTTCCAAGATTGATCTTCGCTCAGGGTATCATCAATTAAGGGTCAAAAGGGAGGATATACCAAAGACGGCTTTCCGTACAAGGTATGGACACTATGAATTTATAGTAATGCCATTTGGTCTTACTAATGCCCCTGCTATCTTCATGGATCTAATGAATAGAGTCTTTAGAGACTATCTTGATCAATTTGTGGTAGTCTTTATAGACGATATTCTTGTCTATTCAAAGAGAAAGGAAGAGCATGAAGATCACTTGAGAATTATATTGAAGACCCTGAGAAAGGAGAAGCTTTATGCCAAATTTACCAAGTGTGAATTTTGGCTTCAAAAAGTTGCATTTTTGGGTCATATAATCTCAAAAGAGGGGATATCTGTAGATCCAGCAAAAACAGAGGTTATCGAAAGATGGTCAAGACCAACAACAGTAACTGAGATCCGAAGTTTTCTTGGTTTGGCTGGATATTATCGACGTTTTGTAAAAGATTTTTCACAATTATTTAATCCACTCACCAAGTTGACTCGGAAAGGAGTTAAGTTTGTCTGGACAGAGGAATGTGAAGAGAATTTGAAGGAGTTGAAAAGAAGGTTATCTAGTGCACCTGTGCTCACACTGCCTTGTAGTGGAGAACGGTTTGTGATCTACAGTGATGCATCCAAGAAGGGATTGGGGTGTGTTCTTATGCAAAATGATATGGTGATAGCTTATGCCTCACGACAGTTGAAAATCCATGAGCAAAATTACCCAACACATGATTTGGAGTTGGCTGCGGTAATCTTTGCATTAAAGATTTGGAGGCATTACCTTTATGGTGAAAGGTGTGATATTTATACTGATCATAAAAGTTTAAAGTATATTTTCACACAAAAGGAGCTGAATATGCGTCAAAGAAGATGGTTGGAGCTGATTAAGGATTATGACTGCTCGATCCATTACCACCCTGGGAAAGCAAACAAGGTGGCAGATGCATTAAGTCGACAAGACCATGCTAGTTTATCCATGATGAGGATCACAAAAGATCCAATATTTATGGATTTACAAAGGATGGATCTTGGAATTATAATGGAAGGGGAAAAATCTTATCTTTCTCAAATGAATGTTCAACCATCTATACATGTGAAGATTAAAGAGGCACAGAAAGAAGATGTCGAGTTACAAAAGAAGGTGAGAAATGTTCCTGAATTCAACCTTGATTGTGATGGGATAATAAAGTTCAGGAATCGAGTTTGTGTTCCTCCCATCCCTGAATTAAAGAAGGAGCTGCTGGATGAGGCTCATAGTTCTTCATTCTCTATTCATCCTGGAAGCACGAAGATGTATAGGGACCTGAAAGAGTACTTCTGGTGGGATGGCATGAAAAGAGATGTTGCTGAATATGTCTCTCGATGCTTGGTTTGTCAACAAGTTAAAGCTGAGAGACAGAAGTCTAAGGGGATGTTACAACCATTACCCATACCCGAATGGAAATGGGAAAACATCACTATGGACTTTGTCACCGGACTTCCTAAAACATCCAAAGGCAATAATGCTATTTGGGTCATAGTTGATCGTCTTACAAAGTCTGCACACTTCATTGCTATTAGAGAGGATTTCTCTCTAGATCAGCTTGCCAGGATATATGTAAAGGAAGTGGTAGAATTGCATGGAGTACCACTTTCTATTATATCTGATCGGGATCCGAGATTTACCTCGAAGTTCTGGCGAAGTCTTCAGCATACTCTGGATACAGAGTTGAGTTTCAGCACTGCTTATCATCCCCAGACAGACGGTCAGTCTGAGAGAACAATTCAAACCCTAGAAGATATGTTGAGAGCTTGCTCTATGGATTTCAAAGGAGGTTGGGATCAACACCTACCTTTGGTGGAATTTTCTTATAATAATAGCTTTCACTCCAGTATTCAGATGGCTCCTTATGAAGCTCTCTATGGAAAGAAATGCAGGACTCCAACTTGCTGGGATGAAGTTAGGGAAAGAAAGCTATTAGGACCTGATCTCGTTGATGAAATGGCAGAAAAGGTCAGATCTATTCAACAACACATAAGAGCAGGTCAGAGTCGACAGAAAAGTTATGCCGACAACCGAAGAAAAGACCTAGAGTTTGAAGTGGGCGATAAAGTGTTCTTACGAATATCTCCCTGGAAGAGGGTTATGAGATTTGGAAAGAAGGGGAAGTTGAGCCCTAGATATATCGGTCCTTTTGAAATACTAGATCGTGTTGGGAAGGTAGCTTACCGATTGGCGCTTCCACCGAATCTCTCTCAAGTTCACGATGTGTTCCATGTATCTCTCCTGAGAAAGTACATACCAGATCCTTCACATGTACTCAGCTCAGAAGTTGTACCGCTGGAGCAAGATCTTTCTTATGAAGAACAGCCGATAGAGATTCGGGATCGTAGCGAAAAAGTCCTACGAAACAAGACCACTCGCTTGGTGAAAGTTTTATGGAGGAACCACCAACTTGAAGAAGCTACATGGGAGCTTGAGGATATAATGAGGGAGAAGTATCCTCATCTGTTTGTTAAAAAGTGACGAATTTCGAGGGTGAAATTCTTTTTAAGGGGGGTAGAATGTAACACCCGAGACTTTTTAAATCATCAAAGGAAACTTTTTCTACACAACACTTACTTAGCTTGCTTTACACGCAATCGCGACCTTCCTCGATAGCTTGCGTCGTACGCAATACCAAGTTTCACTAAACAACAATATGCTATTAAAACTAGCCGTTATGAATAGTAATAACCACTTTTTGAAATTTTATAAATTTTATTTTTCAAAATGGACTTCATTTTTGGACTCAGAATATCGAAATTAGCCTAGGGTGAAATTTTGGTATTTTTCTGAAAACTTTCAATTTTTGATGAATAGTGAAACCACTAAGTGGTAGGTTAAAAACTGGATTTTGCATAAAACTTAATTTTACCGCTTCTGTGAATGGAATTTCAAAAATCCGACAGACACGGTTAATATCAAGGACTAAAATGTGGTTCAATGAGATGAAAATAATTTTTGGTGAATAGTAACTTTTTACTTTTTTTTACCACGGTTAATAGTAAATAGGGTATCTAAGGGTAAATATGATATTACTATTACCCTAAAACGGGTCCTAATCCTATTGGACAAGTGTATTTCGACCAAAAACAAACTTAGGAATAAAATATGACCATTTAGGCCCACTTGGGTTAGATTAGGACATTTATTATTAATTTATTTAAAGAAGGGTTAAAAGAGTTAAAATCAAAGTATATTTACTAAAACATTTTTAATATGGGGTTATACATAAGATAAATTCGATTGTAAATATTCATTAGAAATCTAAAAAGATTTCCTACATGATGGTATTTTATTTTTAATTTTTAGACATCAAATAAATTAATTTATTTATGACACAAAGATGATGCAGTAATTATCTTGTTAACGAAATATTGACATAATCGATGTTATAAACACCAAAATAAATGTAATTTGAGACTTTTTATGAATTCCACTAATTTTCTAGGTTACTATGATATATTAATGTCGATTTAATTAACTTGGTTCGAACATTTAATTCTGTTATGACTTTCACAAAAATCATATATCAAATAGTGTCAAAATTGACACAAAATAGTTTTTAAATCAAATATTATATTATTAATTGTTATTGTATTCCTAAAAATCTAAGGTTCGGCCAAATGATTTAGATAAGGATATATATATTAATAATAAACAATTTGGGGTTCGTTTGGCATGTTATTGTAAGTGTATTAACCATATAGTGAAAGAAAACAAAAACACATGGTAAAAGTTAAATTATTTAACTTAGAGTTAAATCTAATTGATAAGGTTAAAATAATATCCTAAACTTGTCTAAATTCTATTTGTTGATAGGATTTCGACCCCTCCCCACCTTATCTTCGAAATAAGACCCTTTGGAACCATTATAAACCGATTTTGACTTTAATATAAAATAATATTTTGAGATATTCCTAAGGTGCCCCTCTCCTCCCTTATAAAAGGGCACCTCCTCCCCCTCCTCCTCAAACCAAATTGAGCACTCAAGCTCGGCCAACCCCTGCCATTTTCCCCTCTCCACTTCCCTAGAATAGTCCTAGAGGTCCTGGTCTTCTCCAAAGACCACTCTTAGTTCCCTAAGTGGAGGATTCAAAGAGGCGTTCCAAAGAAGAGGTAATATCCATTACCGATCTTTTCAATTTCTTTCGTCTTCAACTTCTTCTTCTTTAGTTGTTTCATGACAAAGTAAGAACATCAGTATTACTTACACACTGATAAGTTATTATAAATATGAAACAACCCTAATTCACCTTCTATCCATCCTACGGAAAAATGAAATCATCGCGCGTGCGTACGTACGGAATACCGTCTCCACGCCGTGGTGTAATCTATTTTCCACCATCACCTTACAAGGATGGGTATAATGGTGTAATGAGTACCTATATATGATTATTATGAAGTAATTTTGATACTGAAATAATATATATATACTCCAATACAATTCCACGATCATAGGAACGATATCATCACTCGTGCGTACGTACGGAATATCGTCTCCACGATGTGATGCGACTCGTTCTACATGATATTCATTTCATAATAATTATATAAATGAATTGAATGAATGAATATGGTATATACTACACTAATACCATTCTGGAAATGAATTATCTATAACCTAAAGATAAGAATAAGAACTTATTCGACAAAACACGTATAAGAACAAAAAGTTATAAAGACCCGAGTAACAAGTAACAATGAAATATTACTAACAAGAAGCTAATAATATGACCATATATGATATCATATCAATATGTATGATTCTGGAATAAGTCAATAACATTTTTTAAACCATTATACAGGAGCTTCGGACACGAAAAAAGCAAATCGGACCTAAGGTAAGGGAAATATCACAATCTCATTTTTATTCGAGATTGTTTATTCGTAAGTATCTACTGTGGTGTATTTTATCATCCACATCCATGTTACCTCAATATGTAATATTGTTTCCATCCACTTGCAATAGTTTAAATACAATTTTACCCTTAGGTGAGTTTTTAGTAAAGAATATGAAAGGAATCTTTTGTCGTTTTTCGTACGAGGTACTTTTTGACTTTTCCGACAAAAGTACGAAGAATGTTTTTTTTAACTTATACGGCATGAATGGATTTTTAAAACATTATTTCCAAGAAGCTTCCTTTACAAGTTTTCAAGTTTATTTTTAATCAACTTCTTTTAGTTTATAATTGTATGACATGTTAAGAAAAGAAAAGAGTTTTTGAAGAAGAAAGGATATTTTCCTCAAGAATGGAGTTCAAGTGTTTTATCAAAATTATTTTCCATCTAAGATAATAAAGGGTTCTGTTTTTATCCCTATTATTACATTGATTTGATTATGTTGTAAGTGAATTATTTTTATGAAGTCATTTACCTTTTAAGATTTGTTTTTGATGTCATGATGTTTCAAGAATCCCATTTTTATTACATGTGTTATGTGACGATGTATGATTTATGATTTATGTCGCACACATAAGAAAGGATTCATTATAAGATGGGTGGGACCTATATCTCCCTCCAATGCATTGGGTAAAGACTTTATATCTCATGAGATAGACATGGCTGGAACGGAAGGTTATTTCGGTTCAGTGATACAGGACTGAAACGAGGAGTGAACTCGGTTCAGAAAGGGACTTTGTCCACTAAGATAGTCTTGGCAATGAGTCATGACTAACAAGAAATGATTTTCCATGATTATGTGTGCATGCCACAAAGTTTCAAGTTTCATGTTATGATTATGGGGATCTCATTTTCACTTCTATGATTTATTAATATTTTATGATCTCTTTTGCAGGTTTTGATTTTCAAAAAGATATGATATGATTTTTATTTCCTTTATTGCCCTTTCTGAGCATTTGAGCTCACCCTTTTATGTTTTCTTTTCCCCAGGACAGGAAGATGGATATTAAGTAGAATATGCTAAAAGTGACCCTAGATATGATGAAATAAATGGGAGACACTGTAGAAGATTTATGAACCAGTTGTTTATGTTTCCCAGTTTCTAAAGACACTATACCTATACGGTCCTTTGTGGTTTTATCATATGTTGTAATAAGTATGCTTCAATTTTGAAGTATTAACAATGTATGTAAAGTATGGGTCGTTATACTACTTGATACATATAGTAGGTTAAAAACATTAATATAATTATAACTTAGTATCTAATTAACAAAATAAGTTTTGGTTTGGAAAGTGGTGGTGAAAAAATAATGAGTAGAAGAAAAAAATTGAAGAGATAATAGAAACTTAAATAATCCTCTATGTATTTTTGCTTTAGCGACATTAAAACTATGTTGATTTTTGAAGTTTTATTACTCAAGAACATATTTAGGGATTATAATGGGATTGAGAAGAAGTATTTTGGTAGTGGTTAGACTTTGGAATGTGAGGGGTATGTTTCCTCCAAGGAGAGGGAGTGAGGTTATTTGTACTTAAAGTGTAGGGTGTTTTTTGAAAAAAAATCAATAAAATAAAATATTCAAGGTAAAACTTTTTATATGGAAGAGTATAAAAAATAAATCATATATAAATATAATATAATGGTTTTAAATACTTTTAACCTCTTTATAATTATAACAATTATTTTTTAAAAAGTAATGTGTAAAAGAATGGAATTTTAATTAAGGGATCACTTTTGATTATAGGTCTTGGAGAGTGGTTTTTAGGTTTGTAAATTATGTTTACTTTATTTTAAGGAATAATTTGTGAAATTAAATATATCATGACCTATATTTAACTTCTATAAATTATTAGGTAATTATTTCATTAGTAATTATTTTATTTATGATATATTGATTATGAGAAAAACGGCATTTTTAGCATTCATCAGAAAATTAAAGTGTTTCAGTAAATTTCAAAAAAAATAACTCTTGTAAAATTAAAATGTGATGATTTCATAAATTATAATATTTTTATAATATAATTATCCCATAGTTTAATTTTATTTTTAATATAAATATTATTATTTAAGGAAAACCTTAAAATATATTGAATTAAATATGTGAAAATATTTTTGTTGAGTTTTTTAATCATGATACTTTTTTCATTATAATATTTATAGTCACCCAAATTAATCCTCATAAATTTTATTTAAAAAAATGTTTTTATTTTGAGGTAAAATTACTATTCCAATAGACCGTTTACTATTTTAGTGGTTACATTACCTTTTGTATATACGATATCAATATTTCACTCAAAATTCATTACAATTACTCTAAAAGTAATATATATTAATTTTATAAGATATTTATTTTATTACTAATATATTTACTCATTTATATAGTGTTATTTGTGGGTAAGATGATCATGATATATTGGGGAAATCCATATTTTCTAATTTTAGTTTTTCTATTTTATATTTTTTTCAAATTGTATTGTTTGGCTTTTTAATTATTTTCATAGATTGATAATGAAATAAAATTTATTAATAATATAATGATTTTTTTTATTTCTATGTATTTTTTATGTGTATAATATTATATAATATAATACAAAACTCAATTATTTAGGAAACAAATATTACTAATAAATATTTGATTGTTAAATCTATAGGTTCAAACTTGGTAACATTATGTTCAGTTATCTCATACATTTAATCTTAGTAAATGTGTTTAAATAGAAATTAAATCCTTTATATTTTTTTTGAGTAGTATATTATCAACCAATGCATCTCCTATGGTAATTTCAATCGTGGTGTTTAGTTAGGCCACATTGTTGTACACCAACCGAAGTTCTCATTACACACAAAAAAAAAGATTTATCATTGTTACTAACCCGTAGAGAATTATTTCAAAATTCTGTATGCACATGTAGTATACAAGAAATAAATTCATTTCGTGGGAAATTATATAATCTATACATTACAAAAAACATCAAGACTTTTTCCAATACTTAGACTTTTCTATGGTGTTTTCATTAATTTCATATCATTGATAACCAAACAAAAGTAAACACTTAAATGCTACTATGTTCTAATCTGTAGACCCTCAATCTTATATTGGGTCCTAAAACACATTCTCTAGACACTTTAGATGATAATAAATAAGGTGAAACAAGATAAAAATATATTTATATTACATTATTATAATAATTTGTTAATTATATCTAAAAAATAATCTCACAATTAAATTAACAAGGGGATTAGTGTATTTAAGTATTATCAATATGAAATTATAATTTTATATTACTTGTAAGTATCTCTCTATAATAAAATATCACTACACTCAGATTCATGGATCCTATAATTTGGTGATCAAGTCCAAATAAATATGGTGTATAAGGAATAATCCATGGATATGAGAAAAATAATGCCCAAGTCATCAAATCAAGTTTATGGTGTGATATATATGAATGTGGAACAATCATTTTCATAAAATGTAATAACATATTGTATTGGTAATCATGTCCATTCCTCTCATCACGTAGTGGATCTATAATCATGTCCATGTACCTCATTATGTATTAGATCAAGAATACGTCCCCTCCACCCATCATATAGTTGATCATAAATCTTTTCCTTTCCATACATATTAATCTCATGAGGCATAATATTTTAACCAATGAATTAGAGAGATAGATAATTCTGGTCCCACCCATCATATAAATATAACCACAAATATTTATGAAATGAGAACAAGAAAACATTCATATTTCAACATTATAAGTTTTACCTTTGAAAAAATAGATTTCTTGAAGATCATTCCTAAATCATTTCATAAGATATCAAAAGAAACAAGGTGGATGGTATTTTATAAATATCCCCAGGGAGGCTTAAAAACCATGAAGGATGTTTAAATAGATGAAAAAATATTTTTATGATGAACACTTTTAATGATACAATATAATATGAGATTAATAAATTGATCATTTGATACTATGAGTTTGGTACCCATGAAGGAAAATACTTTAAGTAATTTTGGAGTGTAATTAAAGAAAAATAATTTCCAATAAAATAAATCCTTTTAAGATAATTTTTAATATAGGACAAAAATGAGATTTTGGAAAAAATAAATAAAATTCATATAATAGGTGAAGATACGATTCATTGTAAAAATTATTTTTCAAATGGTGAATTTAAAAAAAAAGATTAGCCTTTAAACATTTGAAAATAATATTCAATAATATATCCAAGAAAATAACATAAATTTTACACAATTAAATGTGGAGTGGATGATAAAACATATGATCATTAAAGTGAAAACATAATTAATATATTCAAAAGATCATTATTAGATCCCACATCATAATGTTGATCAAACATAATTCATTCAAAAATTATTAAAGAGTAAATTGATGAAGAAAATAATTTGAATATGTTTTGATTTCAAAATCATAATGGATAACATTGGGGGAGATTGTATATGGACAAGAAAGTAAAATATCCACTTTAGAGAGGATGGGAATTATTCTTACCAACATAAAAATAAATAACGAAATAAATCAATAAAAGAAGATATATTTTAAATTAATATAATATTGCTTAGAAATTGAGAAATAAGAGAAATAAAATATCATCACATGATTGAATAATGATATATTTTACAACCATTGTCAAAGAGGATTAAATTTTTCAAAAACAATATTATTATTTCATGAAAATCCATTATAAATTTGGTAACATTAAATTGAAAATAATTATGTCACGACTCATCCCCCAGGGCCTGTGTCATGGCTACCCAATCCCACCTTCCATAGGACAAGGGTTGGTGACTAGAACTAAAAAGTGTATTCCCTAAAATGGGAAGGCATTTCCTTTAAACATGTACAAACACACGGTCTGAGAACACAACAAGAAGAAACTGTGAAGTAAACTGCTATAGAAAATGTGTGCTGAAAGTAGAGGGGTCAGAAAAAAAATCCCAACTTGAAGAGTAAAAGTACAGCTGAAAAGTAAAAAATAGATTAAAAGGAGAAAATAATCTCCTGGATCGTCCACCACAGATCCTACCTAAAGGATAGGTACAACTCACGATCAGTAGTCCCTGCATCGCCCCACACCAAACGGTCCACCCCGGATCCTACTTGAAGGGTATGTATAGATCACCTCCTCATAAATCCATGTTCATCCATCTCCTCTACATACAACCAGGTCCTGGCTCCCTCAAAACTTATCCTAGCTTTGCGTCGTCTGCACAAGACACAACAGGGTGTGGGCGAAGCCCGTGTAGTGGGGAGTCTAACGATTCTCAGTAGGGACCCTGAGACCCATATGGTCTCCTAGAATTCCACAAGGAAACACCACAGGGTAACACCATGAAGTTAAATCACCACATAGGTAAAGTACCACAAATCATAACCTCAATCACAAGCACAAATTAAAGATACCTCACAAAGAGTCTCAGCTCAAACCAGGTTTTCAGTGAAGTTTAGAAGTGCAGATGATTATTCGTGAAGCTAGATCATATTATTCTTTCAAGAGGAACTACTTATGACCATACCGAGTTTGACCCACACAATATCGATAGGTACTAACACCCACAATGATCCACACGGGATCTGACCTACCCAGATTCGATAGGTAACAAACTCCCAGAGACCCACATAGGATCTGACCCATATAGGATCGGTATATACTGACCCACATAGGATCATTGAGCACGGACCCACATAGGATCTGACCCACACAAGATCAGTATGGGCTGACCCACACTGGATCACTGAGCGCTGACCCACACAGCATCAGTATATGCTAACCCACATAGGATCGTTGAGCACTGACCCATATAGGATCGTTGAGCATTGAACTCCAAATGATCTGTCTCCAACCACCACCTCACTTCCAGCCACTGGATCCCTCACACCCAGTGCACTCAAGTTCTGTATAATCTTCCCTCGACATATCATTCATACCTCAACTATCACTATGCTCTAAAAAGTAGTAACCCAAATAACCTCCATGTCCTAAGGGTTCCAACACGATAGACGGTGCGTCAATCGGACGCCCGGTCTGTGAGTTATAAAAGTTTTAGCTCCAGGGGGCCAGTTGGATTCAGGTTTGATACAACCCATCTGAACTATATGTTTCTCTGAAACTATAATGTAGTAATTAAAAAGTACTGTCTCGCTACAAGGGTCTCAACACCGCAGACAGTTCGTTAAACGGGCATCCAGATCTCAAGATAAGGTCCTTTGAGTGTTTCTGGGCCTAGTTGATCTTGATCCTGGTCCGACCCCGTCTGGGCTGGGTGGAGGTGGACTCGGACCACTAGTGGGGTGGCCCATAAGGGCATCCCGACAGGAATATGGCGGCCCACAAAGGGGCGGCCCAGCCCACATGGTGCGGTGACCTACTAGGGTAGCGGCCTGTAAGGGAGGCGGCCCGATCCGAGGGTGGCGGCCCGGTCTAAGGGGGGTGGACCGTTCTGGGGGTGGCAGCCAGACTCCAAGGGTGGCGACCTACTCAAAGGGTGGCGACCTAGCTCTAAGGGTGGTGGCCCAGCTCCGAGGGTGGCGACCTGCTCCGAGGGCAGCGGCCCGGTGCAATCCTACGTGGGGGTGTAACCCCTCAGTCTTCTGAATTCCCAAGATGACAGAAGGTTGTTCGGTTGGTGAGGCGGTGGCATAGTGAGGGCTCCACGAAACCAGCCAGAGGCATGTTCAGCCTCCTTCGCAGATTTCTTTCTCTGGCGGCATGGTGGTCATGAAACCTTCCTTCCCGTGGTCGGCCATCATGCGGCTCACCTCCTCCATTCGCTCCGGCCGACGAGCTGCGACCTTCCTCTTGCAGTGTGAATCGACATGCTATCCACCACATAGTCAGTCAGTGTCGTCATGTTGTCTGTATTCCATAGAAGCACAAGGATGTAAAAAAATAGTGGAGGGTTATGTCCTGATTCGTTAGGCCCATGCCCTCCATGTTAGTATTTATTATGGAGGATGTTAAGAGGTTGAATAATCAATTGAATTAAACAACAAGATTAACCCCACAAGATTCCCCACAATAACCTCCTGTAAAGACGAATGAATCATGGGTCAACCCGTTAGTCGGTTGACCCGTGTTCTTAATATAATTACAAGAATGGGGAAGAGGGAATCAATAACGCATGATGAAAATAATCCTCCTATCTTGTATCCCATTGGAGAGCGTCTACAGCTTGGAGGCGGATCGTGTTCTTCATTCCCGCAACTAGTTCTCAATGATGCCACTCGTACGTCGCCATCCGGTTCATTGTTCAGTTTCACATATCATCTCTCGTTGGGTCGGCTCCGTCTTCTAAGGTTCCAGTATCATGGTTCTCGTTCAACACTTCATTGCTTGGCGAAGCTGTGCCGGTACCTCCCCCCAAACTCTATATATATAAGAGAGGGGGAGGGTAAGTAACAACATTGGAATTTAATGGTGGATCATTAATGAGGAAGTTTCATAATTTCCCCCAACGTTGTTGTTACTTATATGGGAGGGTCAATCCATTTATTGTCTTGACACGTCGCTGGTCCCACCTTACCACTTTTCCATTGGTGGAATAGAATAAAAATAAAATAATAAAGTTATTTTATTTATTCTATTAAAAAGTTACAAAAATTAACTTTTATCTAGACCTATGTTGGTCGAAGTGAAGACTCCTTTATGAAAACCTCGGCGCAACGGATTCAACAGTGCCCTCAGATTTTTAATCTGAGCAACGATTCAATGGTTATAAAATACCGCTCACGCATTTACTCAACGTAACTGAAAAAAAGTTCAGAAAATTATTAACAGTCACCCTCAACCCACACCGATCGAGTTTAGTCTCTTCCTAATTTAAACATGCCCCAACAAACCCAATGGTACTCTCGGATTTTCAATCCAAGTTACCATTTAGAAGTAATGGATTTTACAATAAAATAATTGTCACTTAATTATTTTAATTACGGCCAAAAACTAACTTTCACTGGTGGCCCATGCAGGCCAGTATTAGTATCTACCCAAAGAGATCTTACCCTCATGAGTTTAGTGGTGGTATCGGATTTTTAATCCATGTTATCATTCATGAGTTATAAGCATTTGAAAAATAGAATAACTTTATTTCATTATTTTATTTACAGTTATATCATTTTTGGGTTTCTCGGAGGAGGCTCGCGCCAACTAAACCTAATTTGTGCCTAGGGTAAACCCGCCATCCTGAGCGCAACGGTGCCCTCGTATTTCTGATCTGGGCAACCATTTAAGAATTTTTCCAATTTTTCAGGAAAAATTTTTATGCACACTATTTAATGTTTAACAAAACTTTGACAGATAATTTCGGGCACTCCGGGTCTCAGAATCACACGCTGTCAGATTTTGAGGTCTTTAAATAATTCTATATATAAAAATATTATATGGAAAACATTATGCACCTGTTGTATCTGTAGGAAAAGAGATAGATGGTACACCACCTCACCCACTCTGCTGAGAATCTAGAAAGGTCTGATGAACCTCAGATGTAACTTTCTGCCTCAGCCAAATCCCTACAAACCTCGTCGAGGTGAGAACCATAGGAAGTCATGGTCTCTCTCCTCTTGTATACATAAGAATTTTGCTAGCTCTAAGCAGTTTTCACTTACTAAGAAGTGAGGCATCGTGATACAAACTCTGCCACTACTTCCTTTATCCCAGACCATCAGTACTGACACCGGAGGTCCTGGTACATCATTTACACTCTAGGATGTACCGTTAAAGGGTATGTATGGATCTACCTCAACACCTCCTTCCGAAGTGTCACTGGTACCATGGAACGTCCTCTGAAAAGGATGATGTGATCCCCACCTTCAGAAATCCTTCAAGAGACCATCCTGAGGATATCTGAGCACGTCATGCCTCACAGTCAACATCTCAAGCTCTGCCCCCCCCCCCCCCCCGAATTTGCTAAAGAATTAGGGGAGTGATAGTCATTGGTTGGAGGTAGATGATCCATCATTATCTGTGAAGTATATCCACATTGTGACTAGCTGCTCTGATGCCTCACTCAGTAGTTGTAGACCAAACCTCCTGCTGGGTGGGTCTGCTACCATGTTCACCTTCCATAGAGTATAGACTATCTCAAGGTCATAGTCCTGAATGTACTCTATCCATTGTCGATGTCTCTAGTTCAGGGCCTTCTATGAGAAGATACAACTGAGACTCTTGTGATTAGAGTAAATATTAAATCATTCACCAATCATTTAGTTCCACCACATATTCAGCGCAAATACCACTACTACTAACTCCGGGTCATGGGTAGTGTAGTTCTACTTGTTAGTCTCTGTCTCCGCTCCTGAAAGCTCTGCTAACACTTCTCCATCCACAGGGAAGCCTCCCCCTTTTTCATCAAAGTTGAAAAGGGTGCTGCTACCCTAGAGAAGTCGAGTAAAAATCCATGGCAGTACCTAGCCAAAGGAGATGTCCCTCTCCCTTTTTGGAGGAAATCTTGGAAAAATCTTTTGAAAATATGTCCCCATGCTCTTTAACTCCTGTTTGGAACTCTAAATTCAAAACTCCTACAGCCACGAGGGTAAGTCTGGCCAACTCCAAACTGATCAGTTTCACCCTCCTATGCATGAGTTTATCCTATTCTTCCTGGGTTTTATTTTTTTCCAACCAAGTAAAACCCCATTCCCACATTTCAGATAATCCACAACCTTTTTTCCTAATACTATCAATCTGATTATGAATTGTGGATGCCCAGTCCATACCCAAACTAACATTGTAAGGCCTCTATGCTGCCACCAAAATGTTCCAACCGAAATTATCACCTCAAGGGTTTGATCACACCATCATCATAAGTGTGATTATCGAGTCTCCTCCTAGAGGTATCTCCGGACGTGGGGGTCAAGTCAACGGTTTAACCAAAAACTCTAGATCTTAGACAAGATTTGTGGTAGGAAGTAATGATTGGTACCTAGGTATATTGATATGACAGCTAGTAGTAGACACATATCATACCTATAATCATTCATGGAGTCCTTGGGCCACATTCATTGACTGCATGCACCTACTCCCATACCTGGTCCTCCAGCTCCCTGGTCCTGGTGGGGACCACATTGGTGTTGTGGTTATAACATGTTGAAATGTATACCACCACATGTTGCTCTCCTTGATCCACTTCCATGTCTTCTTCCCTGCAAATTCATATGTCCCAATCACTTCTTCTTCTTAAAAAATTTTACACACTCAAGTCTTCGAGACTGGCATCAGTTTCCTACTTTCATACTACTAACATTAACTGGTTGTGTTCACTCATACAATGAACATTCAACCACAAAGGTTCTCTCTAAAACCTTAATATAACTAGGAATGCATATAGGATTAGTTCTTTCTTGGATGTCCCTAAACACACCTCGCTCGGAGGTCCGTGCCCAGAAGCACTAATCGTACTATATTCATCGAGTACCTAGGATGGTCGGTACGGCTCGATGAATACTCATCTACCAACATGTCGTCCTACTGAAGCTATATAATCTCTAGGTAACTCTCATCCCTTATCTATTTATGGAAATATACCCCCTTCTCTGAGGAAGGTTCTCAAGCTTATCCACAGAAAAGTTCACCTCATTGCAGGATCTGGGTAATCTAAACCCTATAATCGTCCTGCAGATCCACATAGAAGTCTCTCCACCAGGACTTCCATTTGATCGAATGGTGCCCCGACTAGATGGAATCTTGGCCACCTCCTCAAGCCAGACCTTAGCCTCCTATGTTTTGGGCTTGCCTTAGAACCTGAGGGGTATCTGATGCTGAAACATGTGTAAGGCACTAAGCCTTCATGTATCCTCTACCGGTATCGCTGGTTGTAACTACAGACCAACGGGTAATGATATAGCTGACACACTACCCGAAGGTACTATCTTGGGCAATGATAAAAATATTGAAGCCTCATCACTATGCGGACCATCCTCATGGTCACTCACTGGAAAAGACCAGAATCTAAGATCACCCTACGATCTTCCAGTGTCTCAACAAGGTGGAAAACTCTAGCCACAGCCTCCATCTAGTCCTCAGCCACTTGTGGGTTCGTCTCGCCATGGAACCTCAGAGTCCTCTACTGCTGAAACTCGTGCAATGCGCTGAGTTAGCGTGCACCCTCTATTGGTGGGGCTAGTGTCAACAGCTATACAAAGGGAAGTGGTGCTGCTGGTACACCACCTGATGGTGCCAAAGCTGTAAGGTGGCCCTGCACCGAGGCCTCATCACTCGGTAGACCGTCATTTCATACTCTCTCAGGAAACTTGGGTATCTGTCATGGTTAAATGTTATACCTAGTGAGATGACTCAAGAAAACATAAGAAAGACTTTTCAAAACACATGCAATTAGTGTTTTCGTGCACTGATTTGGAAATCAGAACTCAGGGTCCTGGTGTGTGCATACGCCGGTCGCCGCACCAACACTGGACTCCCCATACTAAGAACCACACATCTAACACTTAACACTATTTCCATATATAAAAGATCAAAGTCCTAGTTCTTCAGTAAAACCAAACTCCTTTGATACCACTTTGTCACGACCCGTCCCCCGGGGCCCGTGTCGTGACTACCCCAAGCCCGCCTTCCATAGACCATGGGTTGTTGACTAGTACTGAATGGTGTATTCCCTAAAACGGGAAGGTGATGGTTTGTGTGAGGATTTTATTATGGAGATGATCTCGTAAGGGGAACTCCCTTGCTAGGGTTTTTCCTCATCGCTGCCTACCTCCCTTCCGCTGCGGGTTGGCTTGGTATTCCCCTTGGAGTTTGCTCGGCAGCTAGTGGTGGCCCCTCTTTCATGATGCCATCCTTTTCGGCTCGACCACCTCTGCTTTCCTCATCGTTGATGCCTCCTTTGTCTCACTCCACCTTAGCTGGATAGGGTTTCTTCTGGTGATGCGGTGATGGTCCAATTGAAAAGTTCTAGTTTTCGTGTCTTAGGGTTGTGCCTCGCCTCCAGTGTATGCGTTGGGTTGTCTGTTGTGGTCCTTGAGCACGATTTGGATAGTGGTTCCAGGATTTATGCTCTTTTCTGGTGATATATGGCTCTCAGGTGTCCGTCAATTTGGTCATTGGTCCTTGATATTTTATTTTATCATTCATCTTTAGATTCCAGATTTGGTTGTTGCCTTTTTGTGTTGGTTTTGGGTTTGCATTTTTTTTTGGGGATTTATGCACTTGGATTTGGCTTCAATTCATCCTGGGATCATGGTTATTCATGAGAATTTGTTCAGTGGAAGGCTTGAGGTTTCTTTAGGTTCGATGATTTTTGCTGATGCTGATACTAGAGGGTTCTTTCAGTACTGATTGGTGTATGATTTCAATGTGGCCATGTACATAATTAGAGAATCTATTTCAATCTGGTTCGCTGCTTGAGGAATTGTGTTGAGGCATGTTGGATGTACCGAGTCTACTTCACACCTAGATGTGTTTTATGAATCTGATTTCACCCTTACGTATCACATATCTCATTTCTTTTTGTTTGATACTATGGTTAAAGAATATGGATGTGATGGGTTTGAGTGTAGACTTGATTTGGGTTGGCTGTTGGTTCTTTCTGGTTTCTTATTAGGAACTATGATGATGAATTTTTTTTGGGTGTTGAAGGTAAGGACTTTTGTCAGTGGAATTCAACTAAAGTGATTGTTGACAGCACACTATTTGGGTCTGCTTCAGAAGAGGTCCAGAGCTGGAATCTTTCACCTTAGAAGACCATTCAGATTTGGATGTTTGAGAGCGTATGGCTTTGCCATCGGTACCGGGCTTGTGCATCTCTGCACAGGATAGATTGCTGAGCATTCATGTAATGGTGAAGGCTTTTCATCACAATGTAATTTCTGGGATGGGGAAAATCCTATAATTTTGTCCTGGGTTTCCTCCTTCATGGATTTATTTGGTTGTATGTTTGGATCTTGTGGTTTCTCACTTTTTCTTCAAAAGTGTTTCGATAATAAAAAAGTTAATTTTCACTCTAAAATGGGAAGGAATTGACTTTATACCTGTACAAACACATGGTCTGAGAAAAAAACAAGAAGAAACTATAAAGTAAACTGCTGTTGAAAAGCGTGGTGAAAGTAGAGGGGCCGGAATAAAATACCAATTGGAAGAGTACAAGTGCAACAAAAAAGTAAAAAATAGCTAAAAATGTGAAAATCAGCTCTTGGATCTTCCACCACATATCCAACATGATGGTTAAGTAAAAATAACAATCAGTAGTCCCTACATCACCCCACACTAAACGGCCCACCCCAAATCCTGTCTAAAGGGTATGTGCAGATTTCCTCCTCGGCACTCCATGTCCGTCTGTATCCTCCCAATACCACCAGGTCCTTTCTCCCTCAAACAACAACCCACCTACTTATCGTCTGCAAAGGACACAACAAGGTGTGGTTGAATCCCATGTAGGGGTGAGAATAACGATACTTAGTAGGGACCCTGAGACGCTGAAGGTCTCCTAAAATTCCACAAAAAACCATAGGGTAACACCATGAAGGTAAAGTACCCCACTGGTAAAGTACCACATAGAATAACCTCAATAAGAGGCACAAAGTAAACAAATCTCACAAAGAGTCTAAGCCCAAACTAGGTTTTCAGTGAACTATAGAAGTGCAGATGATTAGTCGCGAAGCTGGATCATCTTATTCTGTCAAGAGGCACTACTTCTGACCATACGAAGCTTAACCCAGACTTTATTGATAGGTATTAACCCCTGCAATGATCCACAAAAGATCTGACCCGCCCAGAGTCGATAGTTGACTAACCCCCACTAACCCACACATGATCGGTCCCACACAGGATCAGTATGTTCTAACCCACACAGCATCGTTGAGCGCTGACCCACACAAGATCTGACACACACAGGATCGGTATGCGCTGACCCACAGAGGATCACTGAGCGCTGACCCACACAGGATCAGGCCCATAGAGGATCAGTATGCGTAGACCCACATAGGATCGTTGAGCGCTGACCCACATAGGATCTTACCCACAAAGAATTGGTATGCATCGACCCACACAGGATCATTGAGCGTTGAACTCCGTATGAACTGTCTCTAACGTTTTCCTCACTACCAGCCACTGGATTCTTCACACCCTATGCGCTCGAGTTCTGTAGAATCTTCCCTCGAGATCTCAGTCGTATCTAGACCGTCACTAATCTCTGCAAAGAAAAAACTCAAAAACTGTCATGTCGTAAGGGTTCCAACGTGACAGATTGTGCATCAATCAGACACCTGGACTGTGAGTTATAAGCATTTTAGCTCTGGGGGCCCGGTTGGATTCGAGTGCGATCCAACCCATCTAAACTCAAAGTTTCTCTGAAACTATAATGGTGTAAGTCAAAATGAATTTCTCGCTCCAAGGGTCCCAACACCATATATGGTTCATCAAACGGGTGTCTGGTTCTCAAGATAAGATACTTTGAGTGATTCCGGGCCCAGTTGGGCCCGGGTCCGTTCCCACCCGGTCAGACTGACCCAGTCCGACCTAGTCTGGGCTGGGCTAAAGTGGACTCGGCCCACTAGTGGGTGGCCGGCAAGGGATGCCCAGTACAAATAGGGTGGCCCAAAAAGGGGTGTCCCGGTCCACAGGGGGCGGAGACCTCCTAGGGCACCGGCCTACTAGAGCAGCAGCCCGATCAGAGAGCGGCGGCCCGTTGGGGAGGCGGACTGATCCGAGGGTGCAGGCTTGGTCTGAGGGTGGCGGCCTGACTCTGAGGGCGGAAGCCTGCTCCGGGGGTGGCGGCCCAACTCCGAGGGCGGCGACCTTCTCCGAGGGAGGTGGCTCGATCAGAGGGCAGTGGTCCGGTGCGATCCAATATGGGGGGTGTAACCCCCCGGTCTCCTAGATTCTTGAACAGCCCGAAGGCCATTCGGTTGGCGAGGCGGTAGTGCCACAGAACCCACCGGAGGTGGGTTCCACCTCCACCATGGTATCGGTCGCGGATTTCATTCACCGGGGGGTGGCGGTCGCACCGCCTTCCTTCCCGCGATCAGTCATCTTGTCGGATGCCTCCTTCGTTCTTCACTGCTGACAAGCCGCAACCTTCCTCTTGCGGGGTGCGTCGACACAGTATCCACCATGTAGCCGGTCAGTATCATCTCGTTTTCGGTCTTCCCTGGAGGCATAAAGATGTTACAAAATAGAATAGGGTTCGGGTCGGGCATGTTAGGCCTGTGCACACCGCGTTAGCTTGTATTATGGAGTATATTAAGGGGTTGAATAATCAATTGAATTAAACAACAAGATTAACCCCCCAAGATTCCCCACAATAACCTTATGCAAAGTCTAATAAATCACGAGTCAACCCATTAGTCGGTTGACCTTCATTCCTTGTATAATTTCAACAATGGGGAAGAGGGAATCAAGAACGCACAGTGAACATAATCATCCTACCTCGTATCCCATTGGAGAGAATCTTCGTCTTGAAGACAGATCGTGTTCTTCGTTCCCGTAACCAGTTCCCAATGACGCCACTCGTACCTCGCATTTCGATTCGTGGTTCGGTGTCACCCATCACCTCTTACTGGGTCATCTCCGTCTTTTAATGGTCCGGCGTCATGGCGCTCCTTCAACACTTCGTTTCTTGGCGATGTTGTGCCGGTACCTCCCCACATGCTCCATATATATAGGAGCGGGGGAGGGTAAGTAACGATGTCGGAATTTAATGGTGGCTCATTAATTTGGAAGCTTCCTAATTTCCCCCAACGTTGTTGTTACATAGATTAGAGGTTCAAGCCATTTATTGGCTTGACACGTCGCCGGTCCCACCTTACCGCCTGTCTGTTGGAGGAATAGAATGAAAATAAAATTTTATATTATTTTATTTATTCAATTAAAAAGTTCAAAAATCTTACTATTTCTATGGACCGACTGTGGTCAAAGTGAAGCCCCATTAATAGAATCTCAGCACTGCGGATTCAATGGTGCCCCTAGATTTTATATCCGAACAATGATTCAAAAGTTATAAAATTTCACTCACACATTTACTGAACATACCCAAAAAAAAGTTCAGAAATTTATTAACAGTCACCCTCGACCTGTGGCAGTCGAGCTTAGGCTCTGCCAAAGTGAAACACGCCCTGACGAACCCAATTGTACAATTAGATTTCCAATCCGAGTTACCGTTTAGAAGTTATGGATTTAAAAATAAAATAATTGTCACTTAATTATTTAATTTACATCCAAAAATTAACTTTCATTTGTGGCTTTCTCTGGCCAATGTTATTTTCTTCCTAAAGAGTGCATACCCTCCCAAGATTAGTAGTTGTCTCATATTTTTAATCTGAGTTACCATTAATGAGTAATAAGCATTTAAAAAATAAAATAACATTATCTAATTATTTTTTTAATGGTTATTACTTTTTTGGGTTTTCACATAGGAGGCTCGCGCCTTCTAAACTTAAGTCGCACCTAGGGTGAACCCTCCATCTTGAGCACAATTGTGCTCTCAGATTTTTGATCCGGACAAACATTTAAGAGTTATTCCACTTTTTCAGGAAAATTTTCTAGGCGTTCTATTTAAAGTTTAACAAAACTTCAATGGACCATTTCAGGCACTTTGGGCCTCAAAATCATGCGCCTTCTGATTTAACAGCCTCAAAATAAATCCATATATAAAACAATTACATGGAAATTCCCTGACATTACATTAGAAGATGATATTAACAAAAAAAGAAAACATTATAATTTGAAGAAAAATTAATATAATTAATATATGACCATGTGGGAAGTATTTCACTATTTATGTATTAATTGTTCATCACATGAAATAATTCCTTAATGAAGGTAAATTCAACCACAGCCCCTTATTGAAATCATAGTTCATGAGGTAAGTGAAATCAGTAAGTGTACTATGTGATATAAATGTAAATACCAAGAAACTAAATAGTATAATCCATATATTATAAACATATTATAGACCAAAAATATTAATAAGATTAATATTCTAGATAGATAATCAGAACTTAGTGAATGAAAATTAGGTTAACAAAAAAGATTAACTTTAGCCCCGAATTCCATGAGTGTGATTTAAGCTTCTCTATCATAAAAATAAAAATACTAATCCCATATTTTAGAAACATATTAAAATACATTAAAATATTAACTCTTTAATTATAATTAATCACAATATGTTCATTATAAATATATTGTTTGTTTTAATTATCTTGTGTTAGTAATTTGGATAGTCTGTAAAATGATTTATAATGGTCATTGTGAACTTTATTATACGATACCAAAATCATAATTACGAAAATATAAGAATATTTAAATAATTATATTCTAATTATATATTTTACCCACATCCAGTTGATGGGAGATATGAGAATTGTTCATGGGAATAGAATCTATGATGAGATATATTTTGGTAATTTACTGAATTCAATAGATTAACATATAATAACAATTTGGAATTGTTATATATTTAAAACTCTATTAATGAAATATAAAAATATTTATAACATTAAATATTGATAAAATATATTTTTAAACCAATAATATATGGTAGTGATGAAAAAAAGGATGTCGTCACTTGTCGTACGCCTATTAGAAAGAAATTATTCCCCCCATTTATGCTCAATTTCTTCAATTTCAAAGATGAGTAGTGAAATTGATTCAACCACTACCTCAGGATCTTTATCTGGCTCGGTATCGGGTTGCTCTTGGGATGTGCATACATATTTAGCAATCAATTCTATTTTCCTCTCCAGATTTTTCACATTATCACTAATCATTTGAAACTAAGAATCACGATCATTAAAAACATTTTCTAACACCTGAGATTGTTAAGTCCATGAATAATAATTTAAATTGAAAGATATCATGAAAAAAGAGTTTTTTTAATGTTTTTTTAATTTATGATTTCTTTTAAATAAAAATATATCCACAATGTGAAAATAGAAAAAGATAAGTAAACTACTAATTGTCTCCCCACCAATAGCGCCAGTTTTGACACATGCCTGTCATAAGGCATGGCAAAACCATATTTTTAGGTTTTCATAGTATAGCATAGACGTTGACCAGGGTCGTCTCACTTGAGTAGCTTTCTCAGTTTGTTCACCTACTTAGTCTAATTCACCTAAGAAGTAACTATTTTTGTTGTTTTATGTTTTATGAAATAAATTTAACTTAATAAAATAATTGACATGAAAAATAATAGGAAACTAAAAGTCAATTATAAATTACCATGCAATGATAAAGAGAATGGAATTATTGATAAAAAGAAGTTCTCCTGAGAGAAATTTCAAGGAGCACCTTCATTGACCAGCTTCAAATATTCTTAGCGAACACACTCCATCCTATGTGTGAACACCTTAGTCTACCCCAGTTATAAAATAAAAGTCTACTTAGTAATATCCAAGAACACCCTCCATCCACATCCTCAATAGAGGGGAAATGGTTTTATATTAAGAAGTTATACTTTATACAACCATAGTGAGGATTACACCCACTATAAATTATCCTTAGAGTTAACTCAAAGAATGTTAAAAACATGGTCTTGGTTTCAGGAACCTATTTAATCCATTAGGATATTCCTCATATTAGTTACTCACGATCATTAGTATTATAGTTAATGATGGTAAGATTTGAAGAAGAAAATACAGTGGATCGGTGGACACATAAATAAAAACAATGCATGAATTTTATTAAAAATCTAAATTACAATTGAAAAATAAAACAAAAATAATGAAAAGAAATAAATAAAAAGGTTATGGGGAAGAATTTCGTTCGGCCACCCCTGGTGGAGATCTCCTCCTTGGTTCCTTGAAGGAATGGATGGAGAATGAGATGATTTGGGGAGGAGGTGAGGGCCTCCTTTTATAGGCATAATTCTGGACCCCAAAAGTTTTCGCATTTTTGTCCCCATAAATGGCCGATTAATGGATTTACCCCTTCATAAACGTTGTTCTTTAATGTGTTGGCCGTTCACCATCCTAATTTCAGCTTATTTGGAAACATTTTTTAGTAGTTATGAATTTCTCATTGGTGGTTTCTGTTTCGAAACGAAGCTTCATGGAAGGTTCCTCCAAAAGTATGTCGTTCAATGGCCACCTTCATGGATTTAAAAGTCCCCCAAATTTGTTTTATAGACGAAAATATCTGTCCTATAATTATCCCAGGAGATAAAACCTCATTTGGATGTGTTTAGTCTGAGTTGAGGTTCCGTTATGGAGATGGGGTCCACGCTGTCTGCCCAAAAATATTTCCAACTTCAATGAATTTGTGGGCCATTTATATAGTCGAATTAGCTCCTAGTCCAGTAGAAAAAGTTGAAGGAAATAAAATTTTATTTCTAAAAAAACTTTAATCAAAAAACTTGGACTTATATTTTTCATGTAATGACTAAAATACACTTGACGTAAAAATCTGTCTAAAAACCAGAATTAGGCGTTTTCACCATTTTTCTCAAAACACATCATAAATCCAAAATTGATTCTTATAAGCTCAAATGGATTATTTGAGATGATTAAAAAAATAAAAATTCATACAAAAATTGTAGAAAATATTAGCTCTATCATCACTCAATTTAGGTGGTATTTCTCACTTAAAATACTATGACATGTTCATTTTTCATATAATGGAAAGAATGTAGAAGTAGTTTTATAATTTCAGGTTCTTAATTTTGTCAAGAAATTCAAAAATATTTAAAAAATACACATTTTTTAACTTTATTTTAAGGAATTTATGGAAACTAATTTGTGTCTCATTATGGGGGTGGTAGTCCGGATATATGAACCAATGGAATTTTCGTTTTTCTAAGGGGAAAAGGGAAAATGTGGATAATATTTATTCACTATACATATAAATATTCTAAAAAAAATAAAACATATATCATATTATAATAATTTGAAAATTATAATTATAAATTAATGAGATAAAAGAAAATAGGTTAAGAAATTATTAGTACCAATATTGTGAACTTTAGCTTTCCTTTAGAGGATTTCATATTAATGGAGGACATATGCTAATTTCATTTGAATATAGGATTATAAAAATGGAAGAGGCCTCTTGAGCAAGTAAAATGGGAATATTTTCAAGTGAATTTAAAATTTATATTATATCCTTGAAGGGGTTCAGGTGGACCAAATTAAAAGTGAATAGAATGAAATATTTTTAACTGTTACCAATAAATATAAATAAATCACATGCTTCCCAGGGAACCTTGAAACAAAAGGGAAAAGTAATGGGGAAGAGAGATGATTTGTTCAAAAAACTTAATCACTAATTTGAATTTATGTTTTAATGACTTAGTAACTAATTTTTTCTCATATTTTATATTTTTTCATTTTTTATATTTTACCTTTTTAACTATTGTTTTCCTAAGTAGTTTTTTATGAAAAATAATAATATAAGACTCACTATATAACTTTACCCTACTAATTTTAAATATTTTATCCATTTTATTCAAAATATTTTTATGGTTCACTGGAATTATTTTTAATATTATTTAATAAGATAAATTTCAATAAAAGGTTTATTTTTAGGATTATAAGTTATGTTCATTATAAAATTATAAATTATTTATTTAGATAAATTTAATTAATTTTATCAAATATTTTGTATTGTAATTAAAAAAACATTATTATAATTGAAAATTTGATAAGTATAAAATAAATTTAGTATAAAATTAATTTTTTTAGTTTGATAATTAAATATTTATATAATATTAATTTTGACATGCATAACCCCTCATGGGATCTATGTCTGCTCTTCAAATAAGATATTCCATAGTGGTAGTTGTGGGTGGTGGATCAGCTAGCATGGATCTTAAGGAAGTTTACACAATATTGATCTTATCTTAAATAACATTTACCTATTTCTATAATTTTTCTATTTTGGATTGGGATTGGTCTATATAATACCATATTTATGAAACTTCAATTAAAATCTTTATCATGTGATCCTAATAAGGATGACTTCTACAACTCTATGACATTAGTTCTCCTTTCTACATATTATTCATTACGTAGTTCCTTTTTATCCTATAATGTAATATGAATTTTATAATACTCTTATTTAATAATTTTTTTCTAATGTTTCATAGCTTTATTTTAGGTTTGTGTTGTCTGTGAAACTATCTATTCAAAATAGTATTTATTTTGAAGAGAAATTAATATTAAAAATTCAAGGTACTACACACCTTGATACAACCCTCACCATGCCTTCACCATTTTTTAAACTATAAAAATTTAGATGGAGTTGTGATTAGTGTTTTCCTTAAACATTAATCACCAATATTAATTCATTCTTAAAATTTTTAACCCCTTAATTCTTGATCTGGACTTCTTTTCCACAAAATAATAAATCTATAAAGGTCAAATTCTAGGGATAAAATATAATGCGTATTAAATTCTCTCTATCGTATAATTCAAAATCAAAATCCAATAATATTTATTTTCAATAAATTTAATTAACTTGAAATGATTCTTAGAGATATGTGGTATCCATAATATTTCATCAAAATCAATAATATTTCAATATATTATCAAACCCGCTGCTAATTTTTTTTTACAGATTATCCCTCAAACCATAAGAGGAATTGCTAAAATTAAAATAGATAAAAATATTCCATGCATATGGAATCTCAACTACATGTGTAATCTAAAAAAACATTGAATTTATAGGCATAAATGATGGCTCGAAATCAATAAACAATGGCTTATTTTGGGATGATCATTCGATTTCCAACAATAATATCCCATTTACTGTGCTAACTCTATGGTGTATCCCTAATTCTATAATACCCACCCTCTAACCATTTAAACTAGTGTATGAATAAAAGTTCAGAGATGGATAGGTCCAAAAAATAAATAAGGATTTTTTTTATTTAATAAATCATGATAATTGTTTTCTGTTTTTTTAACACATCAACCATAAGCTGAAGTTATGAATACATTACCCTTTGGAAAACTATACACTCTATATTTAATTGCATATTATATTTTTCAATTTAAGTCATTGGTCAACATGAATTTACCATTTTATAATTTTTAATCACAAATTTATATTTAATTAAAATTAACCCTTGGAAATGAATAAGGCCAGTAAAATACATCATTTCAATTTTATTGACCACTAAAAAATTCATTAACATTATGTTGATTATCATATTTTGATTATAGAAAATGGATTTCCTAGTTTGTGACAGTTATTTTTATTTCATGCTTGTATTTTATAGTGTCTTAATTTCATTTAGTTTTGTAATTAAATTATTAATCTTTCCAATTTGTGAAGAGTTTAACACATTTTGTGTTTAATGGAATGATACAAATGATAATTGAAAAAGTTTAAAAATGACACTTTTCACCAATTCTCTTTAATCTCAGAATAACATTGGATTCTTAACAATGATCATCGAGAGTTTATAAGGCACAAAACTGAAGAACTGAAGAAAAATGAGGCTTTTGAATCATTAAAATGACATTACATGTTTTTTAATCATTAAATTCTACGAACTAGTGATTGTCATGAAATATAGACATGTCATGAAGTGAAGAAAAGTGAAAGATGGATTTACGCGTCGTGTAATCATTTATACATCATGTAATATCCAGAGAGTCCTAGTTAAGATCTTTCCACTAGTTTTTTAAATAGATTCTTAAATATATGACCTCAGGACCCACCATATATATTTTCTGACAGTATTATAATGCCACTAAATGCATCCTAAGATCCCTTCGATTTCTACAAATTGAGGTACATTATGATGTTTTAGGTGGGGTCCTAAAGACCAACGCTTAGAGTGCAAAGTTTTGTTATGAAAGGTTCTCCCCATCTTCATCTCCACTTCCATTATTCTTTTATTTCCATTTCATCTTACATCTAATATTATCATCACTAGGATGAAGGGGTAAACCCAACTTGTTCTACGGTTTTTTAATAAAAGGGGAAGGTGTTGTTTGATTTGTTTCTTTTCATTCTATTCTTGTATTTCATTTACCTCAACTTAATATTCATCTTACAGTAGCTTTATTTTTCCTTTTTCATGACTATTGATAATTGAATATGAAAGCAAACTTAAAATTTTGAAACATTCAATCCAAAAGGGTTTATAACCATTTTCAAAATTAGGAGGGTGACGTATAAATACTATATTGAGACAAACTTCATTCATAAAAACCCTAAATTACTAGATAAAGGTAAATATGGAATTTTTATGTCAAAGAGATGATACCATGACCATTGGATCTTTCCCATCTCGACTCCAACATTAATCATGAATTAATCAACCTATTTTCTAAAATCTTATTGTACCAGAACACTAAAATTAAAAAACCCTAACACACTTTTAAAATATATTTTTAAAATAATCAATAAATATGCTTCCTTTTCATTCTCCTTATTTAAAATAAATAAAACCCATCCTTTTCTCACCTATTTATTCAATAAAATAATCTAAATTATTTTGAAAAAATAATTAAAACAATTCACCATATCTGTGGTTAAAACTCGAACTTACCGAATACTAAATTTAAATTGATTAAGTATCATAGTTTTAGTTTTTATAAATTTTTTATTTTCATTACACCTTTTGGGAAATATCAAAATGGTCGTGTTAATGACCTACACTATTACAACCAAACATTTTATACATTTTATCATGATAAAAAATAACGACAAACAAAACATGAATTAACACAAAGTTTAATCCAAGTGACATAAGGTTATTTATTATATTTTTATTTGGCCATTTTATCCTTAAAAATATCATAATATATTTTAAATTAAAATTTTACCAAATAATTTATCCTCTGTATGAATTATTTATAAAATAAAAATGTATTAAAAATGAAACAATATAGCCAATGTTTCCATCACTCTAATTGGTTGAGAGAATTTTTTTCAATGTTAGTGTATTTTATTGGATATATATTTAATTAAAATTATATTATTTCAATTAATAAAACATCTATGTTATTTAAAAAATTAAAGGATCCATTAATCTAGAGGACATATTTTTAGGTTTAAATACTCTCAAAAGCTATGTAATAATTTGTTGATGTTTTAAATTTTTTATAAAATAAGTGCTTAAATTTAAAAGTTATACACAATGTTTTAATCTAAATATATTTCAATCTTAGTGACTTAAATATATTTTAATACCCCCATTCTTAAAATTCATCTAATTCATAAGAATATAATGAAATACATCTACACTGGAGACAGAATAGGATAAAAAAACTAAAATAGAATACTAATTGATGAATATGCTAATATATTGTGAAATACCACTAAATAATATAAGACAATGACCTATAAAATATATCCATATGATTAAAATAACACAAAGTCCCATAAAAAGCTTCTCTATTATGTAATATATACCATATCCATTGAGTGAAAATTTATATTTAAAATATGCATGATATGTTTATAAATTGACATTTACCACTAGGTTTCCTTGAAGATAAATATTCATGTATTCTAATAGATTTGTGTAGGATAACACAATAGTTTTTTATAATGGGAAAATAAATATATATTTATTTATTTATTTATATTTATATTTATATTTAACTAATAAGGTCCAAAGTCAATTTTTATGTATCATTTAAAATCCCTAAAAATTTAAAATAAAACTATGAAAAAATATAGAATTTATCCAATTCAGAGCGATTCTATTTGAAAAAAAAATATTATATAATGTAATTAAAAAAGGATCAATGATTTATTTAGTAGGTAATTGAATCATCATATAGTAATCATGAGAATGACTGAAAATAATAGTTTACAAGTAAATAAATTCTTTTTAAAATATTTTTTAATGATTATTGTATTATTAAAAAAATATCCAAAATATCATCATAAAAAACCAAATAAAATTACATGTATATTTAGGAGTGAAAATCTGTCCAAGAATAAGAGTAGTATGCCTATGATTTTGTTATCTCAAACAATATTAACAATTTTCATGTGTGAAAAAATATGGAAATTAAATAATTTAAAATGGGATTTAAATTATATTCTATTACGTATTTTAAAAAACACTTTATTTTTAATATAATTTAATGCCTAATATTAAAAAAATGAAATATTTTTTTATTTCATCTATAAGAACCTTTCAACCATACAATAGATAGAGGTAAAGTGGGTGACAAGGAACCACAATGAAAATAAGATTTCATATGCCCTACATTATGATATGTGTCACAAAACCTACCTAACAATAATTAATCCTCTATATACTATGATATAAAATAATGATATCATCCCCTAATCTATAGACCACAAAGAGGATATTTGGAATAATAATCTTTATATGAATGCTAATCTAGTCATGTTAATATGAGGGAGGTTGTCTATAAGTAGTTCCCTCTAGCCCAAATATCAAATCAATCAATCATGTGATGAAATATTTTTTTTCTGTAAACTCATAAATCTATAATGAATCTTTTTGAGTCTATGTTTGGACATCTAGTGGGGGAAGATATTTTTTAATGAAACCATTATTCCATTTCCCATCTCTTATATGGATTCTTAAGAGTATTTAGATAAAAAATCCTCAAATTCAATCTCAATTCCTTATACATGTACTCAATTATACTAATATAGAATCATAGACTGTTTTGATCATAAAATCTGAGGTATTTTAAAATGTGAGTTATATACCCAATAATAAAAAATATATATCCCTATCCCTCCACAAACATACTAAACATGTGCTTTAAAATAAAAAAAATTGTGTTTACTCTAAAACCTTCCTCTATATAATAAAATACGAGAACCGATGATGTATAAAAATATGAATGATATCCCATTTTGAATATATCATTATCATCATGTTAAAATATATGTATTTGAATTCTAAATGTAATATCTTATTATTACTTTCCTTTATTCCCTCAAAAATAACATGTCTTGTCAATCCTTATAATATGCCTCAACAATTCTAATTATATGAAAAGTTATTTATAAATTAGTTTGGTAAATTAGGAATATCCATGAAACTATTCATGATGAATATAATTTGATAGTACATATCCTATGACTCTTACAATGCATCATCCTTAAATAATTTTTTTAATTCCATGGACCGAATTGGAGAATTATAACAATAATGTAGCATACACTAAGTATCTCAATAATGTAAATGTGGTTATTCAATGAAGGTGGATAGTAACATCAACATACCGAGTAGTTAAAATCAAACTATAATAGATATGATAAATTATCACACAAACTATAGAGTTAAAACATGTAATGTATGGTATATCTCTCTATATCTCTTATTCAATATGAGAAATATGTAATTTTTTTCATCTACAGTTTCATGATTGGATCCCATTAGTATTTTATTAACATAAAAAAATGAAATTAAAATAAAATTAAAGGAATGAATATGAAAATTTTAATTGAAAATGAATAAAAATTATTAAAAAAGATAAATTATAAAATTAAATTATGGAATAAAATGAACAAAATGACTAAAAAATAAAGCTTTAGTGAGATAAAAAATTTAAAAACAGTGGAAAAAAATTGAAATTAAATAAATATTACAAATAAATAAAAATAAATGAATAATTGAAGATAAAATTAAAATAATAAAAAACAATTGGGACTAATAAAGAGATGATTTTATATATATATATATATATATTAAATAGATGGGAAATAACTAAAAAAATTAGGTAAAAAATATTTCATAAAATAAACAAAATAGATATAAATATTGAAAAAAACATCTCAACTTCATTTTTAATTATTTTAAAAAATTTATATGAATTTATAGAGTAGAGTGAGAAAGGTATGAATATTTTTAGGTATTGGGGTTGTAAGGTTGATAATTATTTAGTATTAATCCATTCAAAATTGTCATGAAACCATGCTAATTTTAGGAAATTAAAAGTTTTTAACTACTCAACTCATTAACACAAAATAAAATGTCCCTATAAATTTTTTACAACCTTATTATAATGTTTTATACTATTATATTATTTTATTTTTATTTCTTTTTGTAATTTTTATATTCCTAAGTGAAAAACTACATGGGATATATGACTCTCTAGATTTTCTAAACACTCCATATTTTTTAGTATTCCCATTTCCACTATATTCAGAGGCCATGATCCTATATTTTTTTTAAATCCCTATTTAAATTATATTATTGGTTTTGATGAAGATGTTCCATAGACCCATATCGATATGGAATTGACCCAAAAACATATACTAAAAAACTATGATAATGTATTCATAGAACACATAATCAAAATAAATTAATATTTCATTAACGATTTTGAGTTTGAATAATTCAATAGTATTCCCTCAATTAAAAAAATCTACTCCCATTAAGTTATTGTAATCCAATTTTTCATAATTTTAATTTGTTTTAACAGTTTCATCATTACTCTTTATATATTTATGTTTTTAAAATAATAATAATTTTTTCTAAAATCTAAGTTATTTTGTAAATTTTAACTACCCTTTCTCACTATTTCTGTGGATAGAAAATCATAACATTTTTTTATCACCTTTTTTGAATCATCATAATTATTACAAAATAATTATTCTTTTTTTGAACACATATATTTACAATTACCAATTTTATCTATCTTAGTATCCATATACTGTAAAAAACATTAAATTTATTCTACTTTTACTCAAAATATTTATATGAAATTATTCCCATAAACAAGTGACTTATATATTTAAAAAGCGGTAATAAAGAAATAAAATAACTCTAACAGACTATTTATTATCTAAAAAAAATATGTACTAAAATATAAAATTTATCACACATTCTAATAATGTCGTATAAAACAACCCATAGTTACTTTAACATTCTTTTTTTAGTTTCAAACCCATAATTCTTAGATTCATACCATAATCATGTTACTTATGAAAAAAGTATGTTATAATATTAATTAATTCACCAAAATATATTAATTATATTTTGAATCATCACTCTCCAACATTTTTTTATTTAAGAAATTTCCAAGAAATATTAACATAACAGGTTCATTCTGTTAAATAATTATTGAGTAATTTTAAATCAATAAAATTATTACAAGATTGAAAAAAAAAATATTTTATTCAATATAATTTTAATGATGCCTTTTTTCATTATTATATAGTATTTATTGATTTAATTATTGGAATATTAATTATTAATGGCTTCAAAACTTAAAATTTTTAAATAAATCGACACATTATTTTGTTTAGTCTAGGTTATAGGATATAGATGTGGTGTTCCTTATGGGATATATTTTTTTAAAATTGGGTCAGTTTATATATTTTTGAAATATGTTTCTTCAATGAGTATCTTCCAAGTCATATTTTTCTGAAAAAACTACTTTAGTATTTTATTTGATGTCTAACTTTCTCTCATAAACCATTAAACGATTTCTCAGAAATACAAATTTCACTTCATTCCTTTGATTCCTTTCAACATTTTAGATAAATGATCCTTTAGATATTATAAAACATTTATTGGGGAGTTATTCCATTTTAATTTCATGATTCTAAATTATTCTTATCTATATAAATGAACTAGTGAGGAATTTTTATATTGATATTGTTCACAACTTTTTAACTATTGAAAAACTAATTACATTTTAATAATAAATACTTTTTCTTATAAATTTTATTTTTATTTAAAATACTTTATCTTTGAATGTATTTTAAAAGTGGTTATAGAGAGCAAAAAATTTAACATCCTTTTGATTATTGTTTTCACCATAACCATAATTTTTTTAATAATTTGTTTTTTAGTTAAATTTATTTTCAAACTATATACCATTTGATTATTTCTTCCTTATACTCACTAAAAATTTGATTCCATGATTTTTATAGTAAATTAAAGATGAATAAAAAAGAAATACACTTTATATTTTGCTACTCTACATCTCTGCAAAGTTATAATTTATAGTATATTTACATTCTATATAGGTGTCAACTTAAAATAATTGATTTTCTAATTCATTGAATCTAAAATTACCTCTCACGAAGTATTATTATAAAAATAAAGAACTCCCATATTCTATGAGATTAGTTCTATATTCTATTGATGAATTCAAAGGTCAATATTAATAAATATCAATATAGTAAAATGTTACAAATAAATATTAAAGTTTCTTACCTAATTAAGTAATTGCAAACCATTATGTAAATATTTATATAATAAATATTTTAATCTATTGATATATTTGTTTTGAAATCCAACATCTTTATATTATATATTCTTAGTATTATTCAACTTATTTAATATTTTTTATGTTGGAAAATATAATGATAGAATTTTTATTCAGATAATCCTATGTAATAAGGGTTTTTTAGGTAGGAATTTAAATTACTAATTAACCTCCTTGAATTTTAATGAAATTTAATATAAGATTAATTTCATGGAATCTTCTAAAATAAAATTGATTCTACATGTTTCATATATTTTTGTAAAATTATAAATAGTTTTATAGTAATTTTTAAAAAATATTTCACTATGAAAATTATTTTAGACCATAATAAAAATGTATTATATAATCAAAAAAATATTCACATTGATATTATGTCACATACTACTCGTATATAATAAAAAATTCGGATGCTTATCATTATCAAAAAATGGTAGACTTCACGCATGATTTGGTTTATTTTCATATAAGTGATTAAAAAAATTCCCTACTATTGTCCTCTATTCTTTTAACTTTCATTTTTTATAAATTCATCTAATTTTTTTATTCAAATTAAAAATATTGTCTTCACCACGTTTTGAATTAGTAGTCCACTTAAACAATAGCTAATTGTTGTATACAAAAATAAAAAATTATAGAAACTACCATATTGAAAATTAAATAAATACATAAAACTATAAAATAGAGTTGAAATGTATTCTCATTGATGGATAAAAATTATTGATACTCAATTACATGATTTTATATTTCTCTATGATAGTGGAAAAAACTAGATAGGATCATTTAAAGAACAAACTAAGGTTTAGAAATTTCTAAATCCATTTATCTTATCTCGATGATATAGGGTGGGATTTAGGATTAAAACACATATAATTGTTTTTTTAGAATTAGTATATAGTGTATTGCACTTAAATAATATAGATTACAATAAGTGAACTTGTTCAAAAATATTTAATAGTGTACGATGTATGAATTTATTGGAAGGAAAATGTTGAGGCTTCAAAATCCACTATATTGGTTTTTTTCCAATTCTGATTTTTTTATGAAATACCTAATTATGTATATAAATAAATATAAATTAACATGAATCCACCTTAATGAATTGACTTTACCATTAAAACTCAGTTTTAATATATTTCAAAATAAATAATTTGTAAAGTTGTTGAATACAGAACAAGATTTAGGAATTTTCCTTTTTCCAATTAAACTATATTTAAAATTATTTAAAAAATAGGGGACAATCAATACCAAATTCATTATAGATTTTAAGAATATTACACCACAACACTTCCTTTATTTAAATTTATAATCTTCTTCATAATAATAAAAAATATCTTTCATAATTTTTATGGGATCATTTAATCTAGATTAATCATAAATACCTCATCAAATAAGTATTATAATGATTAAAGAGGATAAAATTGTAATATTATATATATATAGATAAATCAAAGACAACATTTCCAATTTTTGACCCTTCATCATTGATCCTAATTTCCCTCTTTTGTGCTTTCTGTCTCTATCCTAATATTTCTTTCTTTGATTTTATATCTATATCTTAATGTGTTCTGTATGATAATGGTTAAATATGTGAGTTTAATGTTTTTTGGAATGGTTTAATTCTATGTATTAAAATGACACCATAAATTTATATTTCCACATTTTACTATTTTACAATGAAATCTCATTACACTATTTTAGTTTATTCAAAAACTAATTTATTTTCCTTACCATGTTGTAATATGACACCACAATGTTGTAGCTTGTTTCCTCTATCTTATAATATTTTCATTCAATAGGTTACATTATCCTTGTGTTACAATGTCCCAACACAATTTCTAGAGCACATGTTATTTATTAAATGTAATAAAATAAAAAATTGAAATATTTTTGAAAAAAATATTATAAAAGAAAACTCCATAGAAGTTTGTTAAAAGTATTTTAAAAATACTAAATGTTTTTAAAAATTATTTTTGAAATGTAATGGCAGAATTAGTTTATTTAACCTAGAAATGGAGGAATAAAACATTTCATTTCATTTTTTAAGGTGGATTTATAAAAATGTTTATTTATGAATGTATTATAGGAATTATACTATTTATACTTGAAATTTTCCTTAAAATATTTTTATTGTACATGATATATAAGTAAAAATATCTTTAAAATTGTTTCAATGAGTTCAGGGATTTTATATTTTACTTTTCATATTATTAAAATATGTATTATTATGGACTAATGTAAATAAACAATTCCACAACACTATAGAGTGTTATGGGTTTTTTGAATCTCGTGGATTAATATATTTAGGAAATTATGTTATTTTCTCAAGTAAACACATTTCAATGAAAATTTAATTTAATATATTTTATTTATTTACTAAAACAATATTAGAATTAGTTTTCATTGTTATTAAAAAAATTAGAGTAAAACATTCCATTTTATTAGGTTTATTTGGGTGGTTCAATGATTTTAGAAAACATTGATGTATATTATATATTGTGTTTGTAAAGATAAAGGGATCTAATTTAATTAATATTCTTCATTGGACATTTATTGAGTAAAAAATAATTACTCTAATGATGATCTATTTTATCTATAAAGTTATCATAGTTTTCAACTCCTTGACGTAGTTTTTGAAAAATTGTAAACTTACAAGATTTTATTGTATAATTCATATGATTTTTATAATAAATTATTTAATGAGATAGTTAAAATAAATAAAATGGGTATTATAATTCATAGTTTAGTATTTATTATTTATTTTTATGTAGAAAATATACACTAGGAATTAAATGCAATAGTATTGGGTAGGGATGTGATTTAATTAAGTTGGGTAATTTATGTGTTAATTACTATATATTTGTATGATTGATACATGTTACTAATTAGATTTATTAAATGGGCTAATTTGTTTTGACCGTTTCAAAAAAAATGAAATATTTATTTCGTGGTTTTTGTATCATTAAGTTATCTAAGAATATCATATCAGGAATAATTTTTTAAAATTTAATGTATGTTTTTATATGTAAATGTGCATGTGGTTTTGAACATGCATGTTAAAATTTTCTATTCTTAAAATGTTTAAAATGTCTTTAATAGATTATTTGTTGAATTTTGATATCCATAGGTTTATTTTGAATAATTATTTATTGATAAATGAACCTATAATATTAATAATGTATAAAAATGAATCATATCGATGAATGTTTTTCAATGATAAAATGTGTTTAGGGGGAAATTACAATCAGAACATTATATGAAATTAAAAAATGATTTTAAAATCAAAATTTTTGGGAATTCAACTACCATGTCTCTAATATCCCAAAAGCGATGATTAATTTATTACATTTTCAAGAGATAGAGGGGATCACATCATGCATTATCGATCAGTTTAGTAGTCTTCGAACACATACATGATTCCCATATTAATTATTAATACAAAAAACATTGAAAATAATACATTCATATATCTTGTAATTAATTCAACATATCCTTCCTAATATCATTGGGAAAGGAAAGAAAATAAAGTATGAGCATGGATGTTTATAATGGGTAACATATAGTGTAATCCATCAAGAGAAAATGATGAATAATTAATACAAAAAAGTGGATAATTAAAACACAGTGCATTATTTGAAAAACCTAAGACCGGAGTACATTCATAGAAAATAAAAATTTAAAAAACACATTGATAATTGAAAATTAATTATCAAGAATGAAAATTCATAATTTTAGAAATTCGTGATCAGGCCATCAAGGACTTGAAAAAGATATAACATATGTTACCATCATGGAATTGGTAAAGGAATTATTAATAAATGGTTTATTGTGGTCTTAATACCCATAAAATATAGAAATCCTTCTATATTGTTTACCAAGATCTATAGATACATCAAGGGGCTATCTAAAACAAGGTTGCACAACTAAAATTCACATCAATCACATTACACATTAATTTAATTATCAATAAAATTCATTCCAAAAATTATATTTCTAAAAATAATTATTAGTTTTTGAGTCCTGGATATGAAATATGTTTTCTCAAACTGACCGATTAGGGGCCCACTTGGGCCAGCAGTAAGTCGAGAGTTACACCCAAAACTGTTCTTTAAAAAGATAGGTGTTGGTGACAAGAACTTAGTAGGAAAAACACTATATTCGGAGGCCATAGCGTAATGTAATTATAAAAATGAACACAATGGGATCCATGTAATAGTGCAAAGATATAATGAAATACTGATATACTTACATTATAATCATTACATGTATCAACCTCTCAGAAATACATCAAAGCACTACATGGTAATATAAATATGTAAATGGTAAAAATACACACCCTTGTAAAAATAAGGTCATAATATGAACATTAAATGCAAATGGGGATTCAAAATAGATCTCAAATGACCATCATTGAGGATAACAACTAACAAGGTTAGCACCTCAAAAGCCCATATTATCCTCTGATATTGGGTCTGCCTAAGCCAATAAAAATCATTAAATATTCTATATAAGACATAACATATGTGGTTATATCCCCTATAGGGGTGAGTATATACATACCCAATTGGACATGTATAAAATAAAGAGGGGGTTAGTAGAGTAAGATATTCAAATGAATACATAATTCTAGAGGGTAATGAAATCCCATATCAATTATGATAAAAATATACCCAATCGAAGAGAGAAATTAAATATCCATTGTTGTAGCCAAAAAATAATGATTATTCATCATGTAGTTATAAAGGTATAATCTTGGATGTCCAACACTAGGTAGATTATCACAATAATTGGGTGGGAGAGCCAACTTATCATCATCCCTCTCCATAGTCGAGGGAGAACTAACTCTAGTGTAGGACCAACTTCCCACTAAAGATAGAAGATGGATGAGTAACACTATATAGATAGATTAAATGTGACCTATGTTGTGTCTTGGATTAAGGAATCAACCTATATGAAATGTATGGGGAGTTAAACACATATGATATAAGGGATTACTGACTCCAACATCTATCTGATGAAAATACCTAATCAATGTCATCAGTTAACAATCACATAAATAAGTTCACCTTTTGAAACACCACATGTTATATATAAAATCTAAAACGAAGGATATCCACACATCCTAAATAGAACACTACTCGAGGTAGAATCCTCACTGATCTAAATATGATTCTAAAAGAATGATATGTTAAAGGTAAAAAAATTTGTGGTGGAGTTCGTCGAATTTCCTTATAGGGTGCACGACGTGTCTCACGAAGCCAAACCATGTCCATGTTCTATTACTAAGCTTTTTGTGTAAAATCAATGAGCATGGTTTGTATGTAAGTTCATAAAATGTGTAATTCTACCTAAATTACTTGGTGTGTATTTCCTTGTATAGGTCTTGGGAATCCCAGTCTCATAACTGGGCTTGTCCCTAATGGGAACAGTTTGTGTAATTTCACCAAGTATTACAGGGTGTGTGACATTAGAAAATGGAATAAGTTCTGATGTTCTTCCACATATCATTTCCATGCGGTTACATGGAAATTATTTCTTCCCCTGTTCCTGTACATGTGACCTTGACACACATCATGGATACCTAGGTTGGATCACTCAACCTGTGAACTCGACCACTCGGTGTTTGATATTTAACTTTGGTTGAAACTCTATCCTATACATGAACATGAGATACAAATATGTTTTCCTTTAAGACTCATAATTCATAGTAATGTTTTTGGTAGGAAGAATATCATGCCTTCATGGGGACACTAGATATGGAAATTTATCTACCCTTTATTTCTACCGACTCAACCAAAACTAATTAAACTTTAGTGGAATGTTTCAAATCTTTGATTCTGAACCCATGATAGCTTGAAATTGGAAATATAATCCTTCAAGTGGTATCCTCTATTCCACACATCGTCGTACATCATTCCTAATATATGACTTCATCACCCACATCTCACAACACATATTTCTATATCCAAAAACAAACAATCCCTATGTTTTTTTTCATCCATCATGAATCTAGGATTTTAATAATGCTCAAAAATTGAATAGAAATGTGGAATCATGACACCATGGGACAATGATAAAGAATGAAAATAATAGTCGTTATAATATCTCAGGAACTATTTGATATTATTTTTAGGAAATGAGATCATAACCAAATACTAAAAATTATAGAAAAAATGGGGAAACAAATTTTTCTATAGATATAATTAATTATTTTTATAGATTTATAATTATAACATCTCTCATGTGAACAATATAAATCACAGAAAAACATGGAAATATGGTATCCTTTCACAAAAATTAATTCAACGGATTGAAATTCACAATTGAAAAAGTCTCACCTCCATAATGGGTCGATCACAAGTAAAGAACATTTCTTATATTTATGATGTTGAAGATCCCACTACGTTCATCATTCACCTCATGAATCCCCTTGATTGTTTATTATCAATACTCAATCCCAGGTGTCCAATTCCATTGAATTTATCACTTCCTCCACTCAAATATCCCATGGTTTTGCAGCTAACCCTATAGATTCAGCATATTGATGTTTTTATCAAGAGAGATTATTTTTTAGTCAATTTATGTAAATTATGAAAATAAATTGTTTAATAACATAATGCATCCACCAATGGATTCCCAAAAACTAATTTCTGGTATTGAATAACTTTATGTTGCTCCTATAGTAAACCCCATGTGAATGAAATAACTCTTTTCTTAGTTTTACCAACTGATGTCCCAATCAATGAAAAACTCATTTATACCAAAATGATGAATGTGTGTTCTTTAATATAAATTAATATTATTAATATATTAAAATTATAGTATTGAGACCCCAAAATACAAAGCCAACACCAAAGAATAAATATCCATATAATTATATAGAAATATTGGAGGAATAAAACTAAAGAAACTAGAATTGATACATTCCCACCACATTCAAGTCTATTCACCACAAAAATCAAAAAAAATGTGGGGGTAATTAGCTTGAATAAAGAACTCATGTTACATTGAGCTATCCTAAATGCTCCCATGTAACCAAATCACTTGAACCAAATTAATGGTCTATCCATACAGGATATTATCTTGTCGATCATCTATCATAATTGGGTAATTTGATAATGTTTATCTATCATTGATGATAGTATCTCCCCAATCCATGACATGTGACATGTCAATGTTGTACCTCCTTGTCTACAACACATGGAATCCATATATCTCTCATTATAACTTTAGGGTAAAGTATAAGTGGTAAGCATCATTTCACATCCTCTATTAGATCTATAATGTCCCAATAAAACTCAAAGATAGATTTATATCCTGTACAAATATAAATAATCCTATACATGGTTATAATATAAGGAATACATGTTCTCCTTACTAAACCAAAAAAAATCCTATAAATAGTATGTGTAAGATTTCTATAGACTCTAGTTTATCCAATTTTTCTTACAGATCACATTAATGACCTCAGTCATTTCTTATACTAGTTTTTACCCAACACTAGATGTACTAAAAAACTCAGTATTACAAAAAGGATACCTTCAGGTTCTCTCATAAATTTCCCTTAAATGTTCCATTCCTATAATGGAGTGATAACACTTATTATAATAAAACTCAACCAATGGTAATTGAACCTCCCAACTCTGACAAAAGTCTAAGAAACGTGATCTTAATATGTCCTCCAAAATCAAGATTTTCTTCTATGAATGTTTTTATATGAATATAGGGGTGAATCATTGTTCTCATCTATAAAAAGATCCCAAAATCCTCTTATAGAAGCTTCTACAACCATGACTTGATCTGTTTATTATGGTGAATGATAAATAATATGCGTACCCAATTAAGCCTTAAAATCTCCTATACATACAACCACCAGAAAAATGAATATAAATCTACTCATTTATGGAATAAAAATGAGACAAATTGGTAACTAGGTCCCCATCCAACAAAATATAATCATGGTCTCTCACTATCCACATCACATCAAATACAAAATCTATCAATATGCTATAAAATTTTCATTCTGGGAGTTCAAGGGTTAGAGACAAACATGTAAGAATGAGACGACTAAACATTACCTAAAACTCATAGACATGTTGTAATTTCCACCAATTCCTATGCATCTTGTTGAGATCTATTTTTTTGAAGTGGTACCTAATATGATAGTGCAAGATGAAGACAATAAAACTATCACTTAGAATATAATTCCTCCACAACCTCAAGGAAAATACAACCACTACCAACCCCAACTCATGGGTTTCATTATTCACATAATGGGGTCACAACTAACTCAACCCATAAGATGTCACCACTTGCCTATAAATCAAACTCATATAATAGAATCCCAATATGATTTACATAACACCATGTATCTGATTCCCTCTTATGATAGCCTCAAAATTATAGCATTGGTCAATCGTTTCCTCAACTCCCCAATGGATCTATAATATTTTTTAGTCTAGGAAAATGGATACCCATTACATGTCAAATCAGAGAAAGAGGAAGCAATATTGGAAAATTAAATGGTGAACCCTTCGTAATACC
Organism: Viscum album; assembly: GCA_963277665.1. Classification (NCBI taxonomy): domain Eukaryota; kingdom Viridiplantae; phylum Streptophyta; class Magnoliopsida; order Santalales; family Viscaceae; genus Viscum; species Viscum album. Next base: position 628,929,154 of record OY728123.1, read on the forward strand.
CTTACAAACTGAAAAAAATCCACATGTCAATAATTAACTTACCTAGTTCACAATAAATTACTAGACTATGATTTTTTAAATATAAATTTACATAGTGCTCAGAGATGAAATTCCCTAGAAATTGAACCTCTAATATCTAAAACTGACATTTCGATAGATTACCATATATCTGGTGCTCCTTATGTACATCTTGGTCTAGCCTCAAATTCTTTGTTTTCTCCTCTTTTGACATAGAGTATATTATAATTTCAACAATAAAGATATCCATTATTGTTTACATGTATGGTTGAATGATCTAGTTTATATATTCTATGAACACTTTGGGGAAATTAGTCACACCAAATGGAATTACCAGGATCTCATAATTCTCATAATAATATCATATTTTCATATTAAATATATCATCCTCATGATACCTAAACTGATGGTATCCATAACAAAGGTCTTCCATTGAAAGAAACATGCACCTTTTAATCAGTCAAAAGGGTCCTTAATACTATATAATGGGTACTTGTTCTTGATTTTCACCATGTTTAGGTTGCGATAGTAAAAAAATACTAAAAATACAATCTTTATTGTTCATAGACAACAATATAAGAATACAGGGGTATATAATGTGTCTAGTAAAATCTATATTTCAAATGATTTCCAACTAAACCCACCCTACCAAACCATGATGTGATCCCAGGGTTAAAGGATATTTAGAATTTCATATCCCTCATCCAAGGTAATCTAAAAACATCTTTTGAAAATTTTCCATATAATCCTCCACTTTTATTAGAATATAAATACCTATAGATATTTTTATACCAAGGGACAAACATTCCAACTAATGGTCGATAGGTTGCAAGTGCCTCATCACATGCCCCACTTCCTCAATCATAAGATCTCTCTCACACATGATGGAGACATTAATCTCATTTATAAGAAGGAATATGACTCTATAATAATGAAAATAAATTTAGGAAGTAATCAAGGATATCTAGTATTTACCCAAAATGTCGTATTAAAGTTTCACCCTAATGAAAATGAGGTCCCATAAGAAAATCTCTCCACTGAATGCCAACTTGCACTATTTCTAGTTGTGTGATATGGACCAATAAAAAACTAAGGGGAATTCTATCCATATTTATGGAAAAATTATTCTAATAGAATCTTTATCCCTCACACCTAGGATACAAATATAGAGTAATGAATCTCAGCTACATATATAAGTATTGGGGCTAGAGTAGAGAAAATAGTTATCATACATCCAATCATTTCATGAGATAACTAATAAAACCCTTCAATTTAATGAAACTAATAGTACCCTTAACTATTATCTCACTTATCCTAGAATGGGGAACCTTTTGGTGGTGGGGGGGGTAGGATGTAGCATTTTACTCCTCTTTCAGCTCCTCCCTTCGAGACTTCAATTTTCCCTATATTATCATCACTTCCCTAGGGGATTCCTAAACTACACCTAATGGATCCCTGATCATATTTATACCACTATAATAGAGGTCTAACAACTAATTGTTGAATAGTTTTATCATATTGGTTTGGGTATCCAAGATTAATGTGACCTCACCCATCATAATCTAAGCATCTCACACCTCTAGGCTGACTACACCCTCTAGGAGAACCCTATACGACAGATCCATTTTTCTGAGTCTGAGCATGAGTATCACTCCAACCCTATGGCCTTGATAACTGATAACTCATAGCCACTGATTATTTCTTCACCTATAATTCCCACATCAATCTCTAGTTTCTTATATCATTATGTAATAATGTTGTCTATAACCAATTCATGTTCCAACACACCAACATAAGTGAGCATGTAAATAGAGACCACACAGTCTTGGATGTCTCATCAAAATCAATTCTTTATATTTCATTCCCAATAATTTCAATCTCAAATTTTATTGAGATAATATTGTGTTATTTTGGTAATCCTAAAGGTATACAAAACAACTCATATATCTCCTTAAAACACCTCAAGAATCTCCTAAATCAGTAATTTATTCATGCTCAGGGGGAAACACTCATCATAGAAATTAATTGAATATCTAACCATAATATATTCATGTTATAAAACTTTTAAGTGACAAAATCCCCCCATCACCCTATTTTTCACTGAAGAAGAAAATATGTAAGGGAAGCCATCTGATAGGTTGTGGTTTGAACAAGAAGAAAAACTAGGGCTAATACCTTGAGAAAATCCTCTACATCCTAAGGATCATTCTCACCATGAATCCTGAGCTGTCTTTAACACTAAAAAAATTTAAAATTATAATGTTGTACACATATACTTTCATAATGTTTTGATATATCAACTACCTAATATATAGTTTATCATCCTCTTGAACCACTAAAGGTGGATCCCTGATCTAACTATTAGTTAGAAGCACTAATCTATTCTTGTATGGATGAAATACCTCATGAATGTTCCCTGAACTATGACTCATCACTCAATTGGTCATCATCAAGACCCTTTATATGTTATAAAGATAGTTTTCATCATAGAGTCATCCTAAACTTTTATAAGACGTAGTAAAGTTAAATTATAATATCTGAGGATCTAAAAAATAAGTAAATAAAATTCAAAATAAAAAAACAATATATGATACATTTACCATTGGTTTCTAGATAACCAGTTCCTCATAATGTTGGGTCAAAAACAGGTAGTTATAGTCCTATTGTAAGGATATGTCAATGATTGAACTAACACGGGTTCCCCATACAGAGAGAAGAACTCTAAACAATCCAAAATATTTTCCTTGTGATCCCAAACAAATCATTACAACATGTCATACTCTAAACACTGACCCATATAAAACCCACCACTAATACCACTCTTTCCGTACCCATCCCACCCAGACCCCACCCAATCTGGTAGTAAGTCAGTAATGACACCCCTGACCCCCCCCCCATTATTCTAGGGGTTGTATATAGGAGAGAGATAGAAAAAACTCTAAAATAGTATGCCTTAGCCTAGTGTACATATATTTTTTCACATAACCAACTCTGTGAAACATTATATATATATATAATAAAATACTAAAACATATAAATTGTAATCAATGCAGGAAACAACATCAAGGAAATACATCAGAGTGCAGAAACATAATAAAACATATGGTAAGGGTAAAATACATTCCCAACTACAAAAGGTTTCAAACCCAAAGAACTACTTGTAAACTTGGTAACTTAATAAGGACAGACTCACAATAATAGGCTCTAACAATTGAACATGGATAACACCTCCAAAAAAATTATGATATTCTGATAAGGGGTCCACCAAAGTCACCGATAATATGAATACAATTTTCCTAAGACACAAAACATATGGGCATATCCCATATAGGTAGGAGTACATAAATACTCTATAATACACCCCAAAAACCAAAAAATAATTAAAATAATAGTAAATTTATCTACACTAATAAATAAATGGGTTAGGGATACCTAACATCAGATGTGATGATCAGAAAACGAAGTGATGATCGAATGAGGATCTCCAAATTCACAACTATATAAGAATGATGAGTCAATTTTCATTAGTAAAGGCCCCATATCCAATGTATATAACTATTAAAAATGTCACAAGAACCAAGGTGGATGTACCAAATCACTCCAATTTACTCAAGAGTTTCGGGAGAACTAACTCTAGTGGAGGATCATCTCCCTACCAAGGAAAAAAATATAGGGGATTACCAAATTATAGATCGAGAATTTGTAACCTTTGTAGTGTTGGGGTTTACTGAATCTACCTATATAATGAGTATGGGGGACTAACACCATGGAGAAATAGTGGTGTACTAGCCTCTAAATATCTTTGAAGACGAAAATAAATAACTATCATCGACAAATATTCATTAAATAACCATATTAATCATAACCAATTGAATCATATCTTAAATACTAAATAAATTTATATATCACATCCTACAAATAATAATAGTATGCATAATCCCCTCATGGGCCCAAATTTAGTTCCTAAAGAAATATATATTCAATTTAAAAGGTTCTTAGGAGAGTATGTTGTGTATCTAATAAATTAGAATCCTTATCGTGTCTCATTTCCTCACTTGGTATGAAAAAAAAGAAACTTTCATGTATATAAGTTCACACAGCTAGTGCTTCCACCTAAATTATTAGCCATAACTTCTGATAGAAATGACTTGGTAAACTATTTCATACAACATGGAATTTACCTATGGGGGTGTCCCCTAGGATTATTTCTTGGATACTCAGGTAGGGTCGCAAGAAGTGTGTACTTATCCACATGTTGTGTGATATTTAACTCCTACTGAAACCCTATACTTCTTGAAAATACGTGATACAAGAAATGTGTTCCTATAGGAGAAAAGATGTGTAATTTCATTTTTCATAAATAGGTAAGCCTATGATTATATGGATTATAACTCTTAAAATTCCTCTACCATTCAATATTTCCACTCACCCATACAACCAAAAAGGAAGGGGGAAGAATCTGATTGTGGATTCCTAGACTCTGGTGTTCAAGAATCAAAAACTTTGTCTCTTTATTAGTATCTGATGCACCTCCCATCACTGTACGTGGGGGGGAGGGGGTCCCAATCCATGATTTGATCACCACCATCACATAAAACCTCTAGATATATATATATTAAATAATGATTCCTTTATCATTTTTGGATCCATCATGATTAAATCTTGTCAAGAAATGTCAAATAATGACCACATGGTCCAATAATAAAGAACGTGATGAATAGTGGTGGTAAACATATAATAATGAATTGAGATCATAATTGAATTTTTTGATCTAGGTAAATAATTAAATATTGTGAAAATATATAGAAACAATTTGGTGAATAAAATATAAGAAATTAGTTTTAAGAATGATGATTATGTCTGATCTCATCTAAAGAATGAAAATCAGTCAATCATAAAGAAATATGATATACTTGCTTAAAAAATAATTCAATTGGTAAATATCCAAAAAATAATAAGTCATATCTTAAGAATATATCTATGAATGGTGAAGATAATTTTATCTAAAGATGGTGATAAAGATCCCATAGTGATCTTTTTCTATCAAATGAATCCTCTTAATCATTCATTATTGATCCACATTCCCGTGTTGCCAATTCCAACTAAGCTCTCACTTCCTCCTCTCTAATATCCCATGGTAGTGAATATAACCCTATAAAATCATCATAAAAACGCCTTTTTAGAGGTAGAATAAGTTTTATTTAATTTTATTAAATTAAACAAATAAAATATTTAGTCATTGAATCCACCCATGATTGGAATCCCTCAAAAAAACTCCTTGAATGTAACCATCATCTGGTCATGCCTATAGTAGAGCCAATATTCTAAAAACAACTGGGGTATCATATTTTCCATGTAAAGTAGAAATCAAAATAAAAACATTTTATTCTAAAAATATTTTGGGATTCCTATAATTCATGTAAATATTTTTAACATATTAAGTCTAGGGTCCAGTGACTCCCAAAACATTGTGCCAACTCTAAGGTAAAAAATTTAAAATACATATGCAGGAAAATTAAAAGGATTAAAATAATAATAATAGAGTAAATATGTATTTCTCTAATGAATGAAGTAAAATTATTAATTATATTTCTTAAACTAATATCATATATTAAAATGATATAACTTTATGACAATATTGAAGAAGTGGACATCATACAATAAAATTACATTATTTTTAAAATTTAGAAATGGGGTGGAAATAAGGTATAATGAAATTATACAAAGCAATAGGGTACATGATCTAGAGAATAATAATGCTGAAAAAAACACATTAAGAAATAAAGGTATAAATAAAACCATAAATTTTTTGAAAATAATGGTTTTTTACTTAAATTGAGAGTTGTAGAAATAGTAGTAATACATTAAAAATAACTTCCTTATTGATTTGTAAAATAACGATGTTATAAAACACTTTCAGAATAATGATCATTAATTTTAGAAAATAATAGATATTTATTATAAAATAAAAAATCATATAAAATAATCTATTGAGAATCATTGATACTTATAAATGAATAAAAATAGAGAATAATGGAAATTGATGTTGGAAAATCTTTTCACATGTTATAAGTTAAAAAAATATTCCTTTTATATTTTTATAAAGAGAGTAAAAAATAGCCTATTTTCCATATCATTAGAATAATAATTGTCAAACCTCTGTTTATAATTTTATAAGTATTTGAAAATAACATCAAATGGTCATTATAGTGAAAATAAAAATATTCTAGAAACAAAATTAAGAACATTTGTTTAAGGAAAAAAGATACTTGAATTAAAATAAGTGATAAATTTTATGTCCCATATGTGTAACTTACATGCAGTTTTTAGATTCAATAATTTTTAAAATGGAAAATAAACATGAGAAAATAAAGAATAATAATAATAGAATGAATATGATAGGGTTTAGTATATTATGATAATGATTGTTACTGAATGAAATCAAAACAGAAAAAATACCAAAATAAAAAGAGATTATAACAGAAAACCCATTCCTTGGGTGTATGATTTGACATATGTGTTTGATCCTACTACATTAAAAATTTAAATTTATCAAAAAACAAAGATAAGAAACATATACTTATATATTAAATTTTTTCTATCCTTTCATAATAATTTGATATGTATTCATCGAATAGTTCCTTCTTACGTTGAAGAATTGTGGTAGTTCAGTCGATTTACCCAATTTTCTTCAGTATATTTACCACGGTTAAAGGTGTAATGAAATTAATTAATCATATCCAAAATATCAATTATGTATTGAATATATTTTTTTATATATATAAATTTATAATCATATATCTATGGTAGAATTATGAATCACATCACTTCATGGATGTGGTAGTCCTCACACATGGATGAGCAATGTAATATTTTCCAAAAAAAGGAAGGTTAAAAATATAGATGATATATTTTATTTATAGAGTCATAATAATTTTATAAGAATAATATATATTAATTAATTTCATCTTTATAACCATCCATGTAAATTGGTGATGAAAACTTAATTACCGTAGCATATGGGGACGGAAGGGAATATATACGCAAGAATGATATTTTAATTTCCCATCAAATATAATAAAGATGTAAAGTGGATGTATTTGTGACATAAAAAAACATATTATAGTTTATATACTTATTTAATTATGTTATAATGGTTATTGAATATTTTGAGGTAGTTTAAGAAAAATAGGAATTCAAAATCCTCGGTTAAAAACATATTCCTATTATTTTTTTAATTTCCTTTTTATTGAAACTTCAGTATTCTTAAATTAAATTTTTCTAAAAATGTGGAATTTATTATGTGGTATTGTTTATTGTTATGTTATTCAGTAATGGATTGGTCAAATTAGTGGGTCAGGTATTTTGGAAAATGGAGTAGATGTTGTGGCCTTTTGTGAGAGAAGAGGGTTTCAAACATATAAATAATTAAAAAAATTTAAAAAAATATAATTCTGGATCAGTTATTGTTGATCCAAATTCTATAAATTAATAGTATTATGGAGATAATTTTTAAATATGATAATCCAATATAATTTTCACATGTTTTATGAAATTTTATTAGGTATCTATTTAGTTTAATCCCATTTTATACCATTTTAATATTCACTACAGTAATGAATTTTTAGCATGGTTACTCATAATTTTGACCAAAAGTGAAATTAGTATATTTCATATTTTTTGGAAAATATAGTTTCAAATATTAAAAAAATAATATCAAAATCATTTCTTATATGAGGATACAATTAATATTAAAATAAAACTATAAAATGTAAGTATTTTCTAGGAAATTGATTTCTCAAGCACAAAATGAATTTATTATAACTTGTTTTATAGTAAAAATATAGGTGAGTGAAATTTAATCAAATTGGATATATCATATAAAAATTTCATAAACATTGCTAATAAATAGATGTTAATTTAATTAAATAATACATTATACACAAAAAAAATATTTTCTTAAAAATGACACCTTTTAATTTCCAATTATTTTACGATTTTTTCTATAAAATTGATAATAAATATATGATTAATTATTTATATTTATAAATATATTTAAAAATTAAATGAAATAATATAAATATTACATTTTCAATTATTTTAAAATCATTTCTAAGGGAATGTTTAAAAAAACCATTCTAGGCATATTTTAACATAGTTAGTTAAAAAGTGATATTCATCCTAAAAAATTAGATATTTTTTATAATAAAATATCGAAATGTGAAGTGTAATGTTTCTTCCTAACAATAAAAAGGTCACTTATAATAATTCAATCTTGGGAGTTACATTATTCAGTACATTAAAAATTGTATCCCCATAATTTTCATGGATAAAGGTTACAAATAAAATATAGGTAGTTATTCATCATTACTTCTTCAAGTTCCCCTATTTCCTCTTCAATTTTATAAATTTATAAATACACCTTAATTAATAGAGTCATCCAATTATGGCACACTTTTTGTCTTACATCAAAATTCATGATATCCCATTAAAATTAAGATTAGTCCATTTCCAATTCTATTTCTTCATATATGGGCATATACATTTGGTTTGACAGGTATTAACTCAATAAAAACATGAGTAACTCATCTTGTAATTTAAAGATGATAGGTGGAATTATTAAATATCAATATACAACAACAATTATTTCAAAATTTTCAATGGCCTGATGTACCTAGTACATTGTTTCCCTTTTCATTAAAATGCTTATAACACCCTTCCATGAAGACACCTTTCTAAAAAATGATCTCCAATATGAAATTAAAATAATTACTTTGGTTATTTTAATTATACTTTTTTTTAAATTGGCGTACCTTGATATAAAATTGAATATTTATCACGTTCCCTATTGTCCCCTCAACAAGTTTTGGGACAAATATCTTCCCCTCTAAAAATTAATTCCAATAATATGGGGTCTAACACCTTCTTTTCATACAACATTTCATATATTTCTATTTTAATGCAAAATATTTGAAATTATAATATTATAATTTGACCAATGATAAATACTTATACCACACATCATAAAATTAAATTGATAATGATCTCATTATATCTTATAATATTTAAATATTACATTAATATTTAACATCAATATGAGGAATACAGATGATACTCGAATGTATATACGTGTTGAGATAATTCTAATGAATCTTCCAAACATTTGATTTAAATAATGAATCATAATCATATATAATCAATATATTTTCACAATTATTTATAACAACATAAGTAATATCGAGCTGTGTGAGCTTCTCATCTGGATGAACCTCCCTTATAGTGTAGAAATTTGTGCACATGGAAATGTTATCAATAATAACTCATAATTTATTATTCATAAAAGGAGTATTAAAAAATCACTTGATGATGTCCATATTAATATAATCACATTTACAAAATAATAGGTAGAGGTTGTAAGACTCTTTTAGGATATTTTATCTTAGCCTTTAACTATTGAAAAAACCAGAATGTTGATAAATATAGTATAATTTCCCATTTCATATTATACCACAAAATGTGATCCTTAAAATACTAATACATTTTTTAAAACATTTTTTATAATGAAATTATAGCTGTAATATTACTATATTAATTGTATTTTTATCTCATACATTGAAGGAACACAACCCATTATTCAAAATTGCATCACATCATCTTCATAATTGAATTCTACCTACTTCCCTTCAATCATAAAATTGATTTTTTTAATATTATAATCATTAAGTATAGAATATTTAATTTATCAAATAAATATGTTTTAGAAATTATTTGGTATATATATGATGTTTTTAGATCCCTAATGGAACTTAAATACAACTTTACTAACTCCTTGAATATAAGATCATTTTCATTCTAAATATTATTCAAAAATGCATGATCTTTCACACACATAGATTCACCCTCATTATTTTCCAGCAAATTTTTTAAAATAGTTAGAATTCAAAATTCATGAGTATTCCTATCAATTAAATTTCCATCATGTTGAGCTCTTTTGTTGTAATATCTATTTTAAAACAATTACCATATATATTTCACATATTTCACCAATAAGGTAATGTATCAATATCTTCAATGAAAATTTTTTTACTTAAAACTCTATATCTTGTGTTGCATACTTTTTTCATGGATATTACTATTGTCCTGATTAATAAGAACAAACCTACAAATCTGTATGAGGAAAATAAATTTTCATACTTTGACACATCAATATATATATAAAATACACCCCTTCCCAATGGTAATGTCAATATCAGTGAGTTGACCAAACCCCTATTAAATTCATTAAAAATATAATCAAAATATTTATACCATGTGGATATAACCCTATTATGTATGAAAATTGTTAATGTTGTGAAATTTAAAAAAAAAATTGAACAAATTCTAAATAGTATCCCACTACTCTAAGGATTCCATGTACCTAAGTTATATTATAGGTCTTGAAAATTACATCACTCCATTTACCATTGAAGGATGTGATGATATTCCTTCCTTATTTACAATATTCAATGAAAAGGAATCATTTTTATTCCATAATTCTCATTTGAAAATTTTTCTATATTACAAATTTTATCAATGATTCTCAAGAATGATTCACATATGAGTATTATGCGCATCATATATTTTTTTATTATGCCTTGATAAAATTAATAAACACACATAAAAATTATCTATGTAATCAGTTCATACTATTTTCATCATTTCCATAGAGATATAATGGTTATTAATAATTCCAAATGGAATTACCATAAATTCATAATGTCCATACATCATATGAAATGGTGTATTTGTAATATCATACTTCATTGCTTATTAAAGATGATACACTGAATAAATATCAATATATGGAACATATTTTTCCCAATACTATTAATTAACAAAATCATCAAAATGGGATATGTGATACTTATTCCTTATAGTAATAACATTGATTTTTTTGATTAATCAATGCATAATCTCATAAATTAGTATTTCTTCTTATCAAAAAAATTGGGCTTCCCCATCGTGAAAAATTAGAGCATAAAAATAAATTATCACACAAATTATATTTTCATTTCATTAAATCCAATACATCCAATAAATAAATCCACTTGGGAGTCTTATATATAGCTTTCTCATTAAGGATGAGATTAATGAAAACTCATCATCACAGTCTTATGGATTTCCCAGTAGTTCTTCAAGAAATACAATAATGTATTACATCATTATAGGTACACCCTCTATTCTAATGATGTTTTTCCCATTAATAGGGTACACTTTCTCTTCTTATATAGAAATTTCCTTAGGTACATCTACTAGATGTTGGTATAGTAATAAATTATATGATGATGTTTCCCCTCTAATGATAAGGGATTCAAAAATACATTGATTAATAGAAATATCCTTACCTTAAAAATAAATTTTCACACTATAAGTTGAAACCTAATCTAAACCAATGATAATATATACATTAACCATAAGTATAGTGTCGTGTTAGAAAAAAAGGTATGTACATGTCTAATAATGGCGATTGAATGGAATAACATTTTTATAATAAAATTTCAAACGAGATTATTTATAAACAACAACCGTATTAAGGTTTTGGGAAAATATATAATTCTTTTGTAAAATAGGGAAGATAAAAAAGAGTATAATGCTCCGGAATAAAATAATGGATTAGAAAAATTTTAGGTTGTGATCAAGGTACCAACTATCAGATCTTTTGAAGATCAAACTAAAATTGAATAATTACATAAGCTTCTTCTAATCCCCTTGGGATCTTTTGATATTGGTTCCCTTGATTCATGTCACACTGGATTGAATAATGCTCATTCTCTTTACTGATTATGCACTAGATAAAAATGGTTTCTTTCGATCCCTTACATTAAAGAGCCTTATCATATTTTATTCCAAACATAAAATAGAATTTCATTTATATTATGTAAGTAACTGGGTTTTTCATTTCATAAATATCATATGTTTGAAATCCCATATTCCCTTTATTATTTACTAAAATATTTCTATTTTCATTATATTTAGTTAACCTATTCTTTTCTTGATTTCTTAAAAATATATAATATCTAAATATTTCATTACTTACCTTTGTGGAACTTGATACCGTATAATTTTATGATGAAAATGTTTGAGAAAACAGTTCCCTTCATAGAATATATAAAATATTGTCAATGAAATGATCAAACCTTACTATAGTATTATGTATATTTTCCAAATCATTCTTGGATAATGATATAATGCTTTCCTTATACACAAAAACACTTTTTTCTTCCTTATTTATTAAATTTATGAACTGCCTCTCTATAACATCTCTTTTCTCTTGAGGAATTAATTTATTTGAAAAACAACTATATTAAAACATATCTATTATAAATTTCCTATTTCCTATTACACTATATTTATTGGGTTCAATTACCTCCATTGATCAGTATATCCTATTAAGAAATACACTATCAGAATAACTTTATTCCATTCATTACTTCCAATGTCTAGAAATATTTTTTGGAGGAAAATAATAAATTTTTTATAAACCTATTCATTAATTGATTTATTAAAATGATGTATCCTTCTATCATATGAAGTGATCCATCATAGGAGACTCATGCAATGTAATAATTAGTTTCCTTGTATGGGGTGAGTTATTCATCATAATCTATGTTAGATACCATAATTTGATTATGATTATCTCAGTTTGGAAATTATCTACAATGGCTTTCTCAGTATCATAATCCCTATACTGAAAATGGGTGTGGATTACATTCATCTTGTTAGGTTTCATCTCTAAAAAATTGTTTAAGTAAGTCAGATTATAAAAATTTTGAATATTGAGCTGTGAAATAAAAATAATTATGATGGTAATAGTTCTAAAATACCGTTAGGGATTATCATAACACCCATGTTAGCTATGTTTATATAAAATAAAACTCCCATTTTATCTAATAACCTTTTTTTATTACCAGCTATAACAACTCATAATCTAGTAACCCAAATACATTATCTATATTATTACATTAGAAAATAATATAAGGGATTACACAATGATAGATTGGTTATTTTAATATTCATAAAAAATTATATTCCTTATTTATTCTCATATTACATTGAAAATATAAAAACATAGAAAAATAATCATTTTCCCCTAAATAATTTAAAAAATGCTTCTTTATATCTTGGAGAAAGGGTTAAGAATAAATGAACGAATATATTATTAGTAATGGCTACACACGTTAGAAACTAACATGGGTAACTAAGTTATGATAAATATAGAATATTTGATAATCAAAACACCTTCCATTAAATAACCAATTGAATTTTAATGTCCATACATGGATAATATAAATATAGTAATCAAATTGGTAATAGAAAATTAATTATCTATAAAGGAAATGTGAAATTTTGGAAATATTGGATATTATCGTTAAGTCCTAAGAAAATATATCACAAATCTTACTTCTTATGTCTCAATTAGGACATTTTAAATAAACTGGTTGGTGTAAAACATATACCAGTATAAAATTTCATGCATACTATTTTTGTTTCATAAAATTTGTTGATGAATTGATGGGTTATCTATTACATGTCCCCACCCATCATATTAACATCATATGAATTCCACATATATTTTATGATTAATAAAATCTGTTCCCAAAATTCCTTACAAATAAAAAACTATCTGTATTGAATCAAGAAAACATAATATTTCCCCTATTAGGGAAATAACAAATTTAATAAGGTTTATTTATAAAATATAACACATTAAAAAAGTATGTGGTTAATTTAGTAATAATAAAATGGAAGTCATAGCATATAAATCCATGAAACCAAAAATATAGATAGAGAGGAGAAAATAATTTCTATCTAAACGATAGAGACTAATAGGGAATTTGATAATGAGAATGTTAATAAACAAAAAAAATCGGGTCTGTAAAGGATGAAAAATATGATCAATTCATCATAAATGTTGGTTTAACTAAAAACTAAACCCTTTAATAAATATGATTTAACATATATGTCAAACATTTAAAAACACCCTTTTCACTAAGTATTAGAACAACATTGTAAATCATTTTAAAAATTGTTTTCATTCCACTAAGAAAATAATAACCATTTCATTTAAAATAAATATTCATATTATATTATTTTCTTTAAAAATTTGAAAACACTTAAATAATTCAAAAAAATAATAATGCTTTAGGAATTGAGAAAATTGACTCATGCCATATATGTTAAAAAAATTCTTTCACACATTTTTAAAAAATGTAAAAAATAACAATGTCAAAAAATTAATGTAATATTACTTATTAATATGTTTTAAATAACATCATAGTAATATATAATATTCTTCATATAATAAATTATGTGTAAAAATAATATTTTATAAAAAATATTGATATCATATATTTGGGTTAAAATATTCTAGATATAAAAGGAGAGACAATTTCGGTATCAATTACATGTAAATTATATATTGATTCTTAATCCAACAGGATAATAAATGTAAAAATCACTTGAAATACTCATAAATAACCATAGGTAAATAATTTTGTTTTGGGAATAATGGATTTTAATCATATAGATTTCCATTTTAAATATTAACATAAAAAATCTGGAATAAAATTAGATTGTAAAAGAAATCCTTTACCTTTTGTCTCTACTTAGTCGCACATGTTTGATCATCTTGTATAAAAAATATTGATTTATTAAATATTTCTTCAAGATAATTATATATATATATATATATTATTTAAATGTTTATTTTATAATCATTATAAATTTTTTCACTAAATAGTTTATTCTTAAGTCAACCACTTATAGATGATCATCCATTTTCCCAAAAATTAAACTGGTATATTAAAAATGGTAAAATTTATTATGAAATGGTTAAATATTATATATAATATTGATAATGATATCATTATAATTTTCTTAGTATATGAAAATTTATAATCATATATACATAGATATAATAGGAAAAGGGTTCACGTCACTTTGTTGAGGTGATTGTACACACATACGCATGAGTGATGTTATTATTTTTCAATATATGAAAGGGAAACAAAGAATATTAATTATTATATTTATATAATAAAAAAATTTATAAATATACAATATATTCATTAACTCTATTGTTATAACCATAAATGAAAAGTGGTGATGAAAAACAATTACACCATTATACAAAGATGGAAGGTTGTACGTAAAATTGAGTGTGGTTTTTGTTTCCAACTAAAAAATGGAGGTTGGAAATAGGTTTAACCTTTACATAAAATCATAATATAATGATGAATTTAATTATATAATTATTCTAATATGGTTTTATAATATTTTTATTTGGTGTAAAAAAGAATAGAACTTGGAAATTCCTGAAAATACCATATACCTCTTATTTAGGGAACCTCATTTTTCATACTCCAAAACCCATGTTGAAATAGAAATTTGGTCACACCAAGGCATAGAAGATGTGGGGAGGGATATTGGGAATTTAATTTTGAAGTTATTTATTATGATTAGTTTTTAATATAGTTTGAGAATTAAAGAATATGGGGTTTTCTTTAATAAGTGAGTTGGGTGGAGAACCTGTAAAAATTTGAAACATTTTATATAATATCATTATTACTAAATTAATGTGGATGAAAATCATAAAATTTTAGAATATTATATGTATATGTTCAAAATATGATTAAAAAATTCAATTTTAAAAAATAAACCAATTTAATACTTATCTCTTTAGATTTACCACCCCCCCCCCACCTCCACTTAACCAATTATCTCTATTATCGTAGTTATGATTTTTTTTCTTATTACTATAAATTAAGATATAAAATTAAATTGACATAAAAACCAAAAATCTGGTAATTATTACATCAAAGTTTGAAATCATTTTATCAATTTCAATTCCTAAATGTGGAATAATTTAATTTTAAAATAAACTGATAAAAAGTGTTTAAAACATTTTTAATGGAAATAATTGTTCAAGGATAAGATGAGTTTATTCTCACTAATTTCCTTGAAAATACTATTATATGAATATAAATTTATTTTAATAAATATATAATATACATGTTTCATTAATTTCATTTAGAAATAGTGGGGTATTTTATATGAGTAATACATTGTTCGATTAAAATATTTTTCTAAAAAATAAAAAAAACATTTAAATGATTTTATCTTTATATTAAACCAATTGAAAATAAATTATTGGCTAAATATATATTATATAACATATTATCATAAATAAATGAAATTATTTAAATATATTATTTTAAATTATTCATAAAAATTTATTTCTAAGGGAAAATATCAAAAAACATTCAAGGATTATTTCATGATTGTATGTTAAAAAGTGGTATCCATCCTATCAAATTATATGTTTTTTCCTATGAAAAATGAAATTCATAATTTTACTATCATTTAACTAGTATGCAAGTTTCATTTTTCATAATTTATTTATGTGTGACATAATAATGGTATCAATTGATTATTTCATTCATGAGAATATAGTTTTATAAAACATTATTTTTGAAAAACCATTAATAAACACTATAAAATATTCTTAAATCCCTCTTTATGTTATAACAAATACTTTAACAATGTATGAGTTCTGAAATATTTTTGAAAAAAGAATTTCAAATTTAACCAATTTTAATTTTAGATATATTTGTTTATGAATGATATATAAAATTAAACTACTCATATTGATCCATCCTATTAGATATTATGAAATTACATTTATGATATTTTTTAATTACATAATTGTAAAGAAAAATGAGATTAGATGCTAGGAAACTATGACAATGAATCATTTAATTGAATTTTGTGATGGATTACATGAATATATAGTAAAATATTTAGTTTAACCAATGATTTTTTGTTATGGTGTTAGACATCATTATCAAATATGAATGCATATTTATAAACTTTTATTTGGAAAATAATCATGTATTATATAGGCCATCAAATAAAATTATAATAGGATTTTATGTTGAATAATTCATACTTAATTTAGGATATTTTTATTCCATTCACAAATGAATATAACAAAATATTTGGATGATTATCTAGAAAAATTCGAAGTGTTATAACTATAGTTTAGATGAACTTATCAAATTTTATATAATGGGATTATATAAGAATAAAATAATTATTGACTATAAGAATTATATAACCTTTGGTTGGTGATCCCTAGGTATCATTTTCAATTATAATTATTGAATCTACTAAATATAAATACATTTTGAAAATTTGATCATCATATTAATGATTATAACTATTATTGTTTTCATATATGATAAGTTCATTATGTTATTAGGGAGATTTTTTTAATAGGTTGATGAGAAATTATGATAGTACCATGAAATATACATGTGTTTCCATCTTCTATAATCATTTTTAAATCTTGGGTCTCCTTTGTATAATTTATTATGATTTCATTAAACATGATTTCAATTTCTATGAAGGCATAAAACATAATATAAACTTTTAAGTGAGTTAAAAAAAATTCTGGAAGATAAAAAATGTAATAAATAACTGGCGTGTAATATTTAATTGGAATTTGAAATGCCACCATAATATTTTTTTAGTTTTTTAGGATAATAAATTTACATTTCAAATAAGTTAGTTTTTCATTAATTCACTCATTATCTTTTATTATCAGTATTTATTAAATGGTTTCATGTTTTATTTTTTAGATTGTCAGTTTTTTTAATATATATTCAAAAGAAGTTATTTTATAAATAATTATAATTCTATCAATAGTAACAGAATTCAAGCATTGATAATTTGAAATTTTATATATATAAATAAGGTATAATATGATAAATTATTTATAATAGAACTGAATTATTAGATATTTTTAAATTGTTTATAATTATTCTAAGGTTCCATTACTTTTTCTTAGTTTAATCGGTGAAACATATATTATTTTAGTAATGTGAGGAATACCTTGTTATCATCTTCATTTAAAAAATAAAAAAAATTAGGGGCTGTAAAATGAAAAAATATATATACATTAAGATCTATATCATCTATGACAGTGCAAAAAATTGCAATGAACAAAATTTGTAACATTAAAAATAAAAATATTGTTGTAAAAATGTTGGAATATGATTCAATTTATTTTTTATTTACCTGTGTTGATATTATATCATGTAATATATGATGATATAGGAGAAATATTAAAGTTAGAATCACTTTCAACAAGATAATGGGAATCATCTTGGATTAATTATATGATAAATGTTTAGTTTTGAAATATTAGGACATGGAAAACATAACAAATAATAAACATCATATAATTTTTGTTTTATACTACTTGAGAAGATAATTAATATTTATGAACAAAGATAAAAGTGAAAATGAACTTTTATTTAACTCCAGTATTAAGATGAGTATTATTTATGTGAAAATATATATATAGTGTGAATTTTTTAATTATGGATATATTGAATTATATGATGAATTTATAAAATATTCTCAAATAAACTATAACTATATAATGGGATTTATAAACATGATCTAGAAATAAAATTATTTATCTATATAATGTTTAATATTTTAGTATAATGATTTTTTTTATTTAAAATGTTGTTTTAGATTATAATAATACACAAAAAATTCTACGAAGAAAATATATTTTGTGATAAGTATTTGATAATAATGTAATAGCTTAAAAATTGATAATACTGATTCATAAAATGTTAAAAACATAATATAAAAGGTATTTAGTTCCTCAGAAAGTGTAAAATTTCAGGCTTAATTATGGTATACATGAACAATTATAGGGATGATTTAGTGGTCACTAAAAACCAAACTCCCCTACATAGTTATTCATGGGTTGTTTATATCATTAGATCAATTAAAAAACCAATCAATGAAGGTTCGAGATTAGGACAAGATATAATAACTATAAAAAAATTATATGGTTGAGTTATAATTTTTATAGTGTGGATAATAATTTTTATTGAAAGTTTTTGATCCAAATATCTATGTTTTTATGTTATTTTCAACAAGATATAAGATAAAATAAAAAATATTATCTGAAATTATATGATTCCCAATGATTAAAAAAACATCAAAAAGTCAATAATTCGTTCAATATCTTCCATTATTTACCTCTAATGATAGATTAATTATGGACAATTATTCCCCTACTAAAATTTAGTTAAAAAACCATCATAACACTTGTTAAATTATTTTCCAATAATATCAATATTTTATCTTATATAAGATTGATAAAGTAAACTTTTTAATTACCATGTAGAATTCATGGAAAGGACACCTTCATTAAATTATAATCTAATATTCAATTTCAAATATGATAGTTAAATATAAAATCAAATTTAAACTCATTCAATGATTTACTCATATTCATAAAATCTCCAACATAATTTTTTTAATACAACATAATTATATTTATCCCCACTATGTAATTTTTACCCTCTGTCCTCTCAAAATATCCTTCTAGAATGTTGTGTCATGATTAATAAAATTTGTGGTGTAATAATTGATCCCTAAATTCTTATGATACATGTAAATTTTATAATCTGATTCTTTCTAACATATAATTATATATAATGAAATGATTTTCTTCCTACCTATGTCACATACTTTAGTTAATTAATAGTGTTACACACACACTCATCAGAATCATGTCACATAAATCAATGTTAGATGTTTTAATTTGATATCGACACAAGATTAAAACTTGAATACCACAAGATTTTATCTGGATGTAATAAATGTATGTTATAGTGTGATTCACATGATTTTTTAACACATTTAATACCTTCAAAATGTTTCAAAATAATAGTTTCACAACCATTCATTATTATCTTTATTCAAAAAAAATCATTACATTAATATCGAATCCTAATCAAATATCATTCTATATAACCATGATCATGTTAACAAACATCTAAACCCCCATTAAAATAACATGAATGAATCATATCCATAAAAATATCATTCATACTACCATATACGTGGGAGTTATCTTAAGAAAACACAATTATATAAAATAATATTCACCAGTTTGTTGTAACAATTTTTGTAATTATTAATAATATACTAACAAGTCTCAATTTGTGTCATATTAGTTCTATATTTTTCAATTCAAATGTTTAGGGTTCTTTAATATGTAATTCATCATCCATATCCTAATATCATTTTTAAGGAAACATGGTAACACAATGTATGATCCCATCCAAAACTCCAATTACAATTATCTCTTGTTTTCTTTTCAAAGAGATAATTTTTCTTCTCTTCTTCCAATCAGTCCCCATCCCCATGTAGTAAGTTTTTTTTTCCACTAAGAAAAAAATTCAACCTAAAGTATTTTAACTCATTATCAACCAATATAATATAATGAATGGGAATATTTAACTAATTATATCACTTAGATATCAAAATAAAATGAAATAGAAAACAACAATAAAGCATAGGAAGGCATCTATTGATAAGGTAAATTTAAAAATATTATCAACTTAATCCTTCATGGAGAAAACATATAAATAAATATATATTCATTCCACCATCATAATGATAATCTATTTCATGATATAAATATTATTTTTCAATGAATTTTCTACTATATTTTTTTATCAATTTATTACACAATAATTATGATAACCAATCATTAAATAGTATGTCTAATTAACCGTCATTCCATTAATTATTGTCTTTATCATTTTCAATTAGTTTATGTATTGTGGTATCACATATAAATCCAATTATATTATTCATAAAATGAAGAAATTATTATTCTTGGAGTGTATAACACCTAGGATTTATATATATATATATATCATATCTTTTTTTATGAATATTCAATACATTTAGCGAATACACACCCAATGATTATATATGTTAATTATCATTTGAAACTAAATATATAGTCCTCTTATTTCAAGAAATATCACCAATTTCTTGCACAAATATCATCGTATTGCATACTCTTCAAAGAAATACCTACTTAAAAACATTCTTCATAACCTGGGGAATGGAAACATATGATAGGGTGTTCTAAGATTCTCAATAAGTGTAAACATTAAAGATATAAATCTATGATCATATGAAAGAATAATATCAAAATAATTTTCTGAGATTATGAATACATATTATATATTTCATAACCAATCTATCTGGTATTAAAAAAAATTCAATGGAAGAAAACATTATTATTTCAAAATACATGAACCATAAGATAGAGAAATCATCATAAATTGATCATGGACCATATTTTCATGTCATATATGTGTAGAACCCTTATAGATATTAAATCCATTTAATATTTCATGGTTAAATACTAAGACCATAAAATCATAGTGGATCATGAAACAACACATATTTCCCATTTTATAACAGATCATTCATGATAACCTATTTCCTATTTAAAATATGGTAAGGTATATTCAATAGTTTCCCATAGTCGATCAGGCACATAGATATATTTCCCATAGTAGATCATGAACATCGGCTTTTTTCCTATGATTATATCATAAGATATTAAAAACTAAAAAATTATTTGGAGATATATATATAGGTCACAACCATCACATTATCTATACATTTGTGTGCAACACATATTATAAAACATTAAAAATATCATAACTAATGTAATTTAATGGGTTTCATTATCATTTCTCCATCAAAAAACTTATAGAAAAGAAATGGGTTTCATAAACAATTCATTATTTCACCATATCATAAATTGTGGAGAAGGAATGGATTCACAAAACTAATTCCATCAAAATCATAAATTTAAACCATAAAAATAATTCATAAGGATGGTACCATTGGATTATATACCATATAAATATTATGTATCATCAAAGGATGTCATATTATATGGAAAATAATTTTGAATAATCAATTTGAACATTTCTTGAGAAACACACCCATTTCACATTGAGATTGCATATTTAAAATGTAATATATTCTGAAATATTAATTAAAATATATTATTTTAATATAACATATAAAACGAATAATCTATGCTTTAAAACATTGATTTTTCATAATGATGAGAAATATTTTTCATGTCATACACATTACAATAGTGATAATTTTTACATTTTTTTAAGAAAAGGAAAATAGTACATTGCTTGGAAAATGACGAGATGATTCATATTTAAAAAATTGAAACAGTCACTCATGGTTGAAAAATTAATTAAATGTTCATTTTAAAACATTAATTAAAATATTTTTCAGAAAAATATATTTGGAAGAAAAAGGTTTTTCGACTAAAGAGATAAATAAATTTAGTTTTTCATTAATAAAATATTTTGGAATATTGAGTACATAAAGAGAGGTAATGAAAGGAAAAAACATATTCTCATGAAATAACTAGAGGATAATAAATTTCCTGATATTAAGGAGATTTGTATCATAATATTTAATCATCTCAACAGAAATCCTAAACAATTATGATTAAAAATTGGATTGTAACATAAAAAAATTTCACATTTTGGTAAATTTTGAATAATAAGTGCTATGAAAGAAATCCAAAAATATGGATATTCAAATAATCATTACATTCAAAAGAATAATCATATATTAAATTCAACCATAGTATATTCACTATACAAAATTAAAAAAATCAACATTTTATATGTCTCATATAGATAATTGTTTGAATAAAATCTGTTATCACTTGGTAAATTTTAAAAATTAAAAACCATAAAAGAATAAAATGAAATTGAACATTAAATATAATGATTATAAATAATTTTATTATATCACATGTCAAATTCTCTATTTATAAACCTCATAAAATTATGTAGACGCATAATATAACATATGTCCCAAATAAGACAATTTGAGACAAAAAATCCCATATATTAACTCCTGGCATCCTTTATACATGTTTAAACCACATGTAAAACAAATATAGGTTTATTATAAATATAATCCAAAAAACTGAATTATATATATAATTCCATATATTATTTATATATTAACTTTTATTACTCTTTTATTAACAATTCTTTGTTGAAATCATGTTTTGGGTAATTACTGCTTCATTTTTCATGTATGTTATGGTTTTTTATCTTCGATACTCCTTTGTTGATCATGAATCCATACTATAAAAAAATTAAATCATGATAAAAATATCATATATATTCATTTTATATTTATTTATATTAATCAATTAATGTTAGAGAAAGAAAATTAATTACACTATTCATGGAGACGGTAGGTCTTATGTACGCATGAACATTGCTAACATTTTTTAGACGAATAAAAAAAGAAGGTAAATAATAATTTATATTTAAATAATTATTATTATTTCATATATATCACATATATTCAATAAATTTGTCCTTATTATCTTCCATCTAATGTTTAAGTGAAAACTGAATCACATCACTTCCTGAGGTGGTAGTCCACCGTTCACATGAACGATATTATTGTATTCCCAAATAATGGAAAATGAGGTTTTTTATGTGATATTATATCTAAATATGTATATTTATTTTAAAAACATAATATTGATATTTTAAATACATCACTATATCCATCCCTTAGATGTGGTGATGGAAAAAAAATTTCATTGGCGGGTGAGGCACTAGTCAGCCGTACACATTGTAGACGGTTTCATTTCCAATCTAAGGGATGATGATATTGTTATAGGTCATTAAATAAACATAATAAAATTTTATTATATTATATATACTATTGTTATTATATTGGAAACATTACTTCATGAATTAAGGTGTTAAGAGAAGAAGTAAACAAAGAAAGATCTTAATGAAGATAATTACCTTCTATTAGAAAAACCACCTTCGAATATCTTATTATAGACCCTATGGTTGGATTTTGGGGGTGGAAATCAGTTATATAATGTCTATAAGGATTATTGGGTGGTATTTGGGCAATTATTTTTCTATACAAAGATATTAACATGTGTGAATAAGTGAGGGGAGGAAGTTCCCATTAATAATTTAGAAGTTGCATCTTTGTAAATACCCAAAACTATTTAATAATGGGAAATCAATCTCAACGCATGTGCCTATGAAATATATAATTAAATTATTTTTTCGGAATATATGTTTGGAACAAAACTTCACCATAAAAAAACAAATTTAAAATATTTTATTCCTTAGACATTATGTTTGTATAATTTCACTATTATAGTTTTCACCAAAACAACTTGTTTTTTATTTATTTACCTATGTGATTTATCACTTAATAATAAAAATAAAGAGTATCATTATATAATTTGGAATAAATGATACTGAATTTTAATTCCAAAATATTAAATAAAATTACTATATGTATTGAAAATTAATTTTTACACAGGCCCATAAAAAGTGCAAAATGTATTTTAACCATAACCGAATTAATAATAGTTACAGTTTTTGCTATTCATTGGGAATAAAAATTATGTTTACCTTATTACCTAAAATTAACTATTCTGATTACAAATATGGAATCCATTTTTCTAAATTCCATTCAGATATATTAAAATTTTTAGTTTAAAATTAAACCTTTAGACGTGATGATAAGAAAATTTTACAAAGAATTGTTTTTCATAAGTTTAGAAATTTTTAACAATAAAGTTCAATATTAAATTGATTCCAAGGAAATAAATTTCATTGATTAATATATAAATGAAATATTTTTACTTTTGAAAAAAAATAATTTTTTCATGTTTTTAAATGTCTAAACATATTAAAAATTCGTAATAAAAAGTAGTATTTTTCAGAATTCATTGAAAAGGAAATATTTTAAGAAAATTACAAAAAAATAAAACTAAGATAATATTTACATGATGATTTCAAAAATTATTCTAATTTTTTGAACTAAATTTTATAATATTTCTAAAATTTTAATTAAAAATTAGTGTGGAAAATACGAGAAAAAAACCATCCTTTTTGAAAAATATAGTTTTTAATAATAAAATTGGATTCATTCATATCTCGTCCATAGAATACGTTTATGAAAAAGTAAAAAACATACTGAAATATAATTTATTATTTAAATTACGTTAAAAATAATATTTAGTTACATTATTTATATAAATCACATTTTTGCACACAAAATATTTTTTTATAAGAAAAAGGTTACCTTTATTTTCAAATGGTTTTTATTTTATTTTATAATTAATTTTTAATCAAATAATTCATTTCATATACGTGTGTAAGCTATATATTTTAATAATTTAATTAATATTATTCTTATAAAAACATCCAATGGTCGTCTGATAAATATCTTATTAATTTATAACTTTTAAATAATATGACATGTTTCGTCAAAACTCTATGTTGTGTATAGCACAGGATATCAATGAAATTAGATTTATTTGAAAAATAATAATTCATAAAATCTTCGGTTGTAACATTCTACCCCCTTATAATAGATTTTTTACCTCATAATTTTTTCACTATAAAATAAATAATTGATGATACTTATGCATCATCACACCCTCTAGATCCCAAGTAGAATATTTATTTATATGGTTTTATCTCAACAAATTATCTTGGTATGTGGTATTTCTTCATATCACTTTCTATACATGATCTAGAATCTATAATTCTTATTCCTCGTAATAATTATAATTCTCCAGTGGTATGTGCTCTAAGTTTAGTACGTGTAAAAGATCAATTATGTACTTCATCAAGAGATATATAAATAACGCACTGTCAAATTTAGACATATTTACAGGAAACCCAAAATTATAATCTATTTTCCTATTATAATAAACAATTTAAGATTGAAAAAAATATATAGTTCTCTTCTTTCCTTTATATCATAAAACAATTTCATCCTTTGTTTTTTTATTGATAAATTTCCACTTTACCTCATATTCCATGAAATGTATTTTCATAATGATTTTTTCTTTCATTTATGAAGCACTAAAATCATCATATAATCTGTAATTTAATTTTTCATCCCATAAATATTTATAAAATCCAAAATGGTTCAAACATGTTATCCAATAGTTTAAATTATTCAATTTAATCCATTATATAAATAGTTAACTTCAATTCTCCTCAAAAACATTTCTTACTAAAAGTGAATCCTATATATTTGAATAACATAATTTCATATCCTTCAATGATATACTAAAAAAATGTATCTTTGTAACAAAATCAAGGAACCATAATCAATTCCATAAAATCACAACAAAACCATAAATTATTCTAGAATATAAATAAAAATTTATTCCTTAAATGATGATCAATCGTATACAAAAACATTTCCATATAAAATCTTTGTTCAAGATATAAATGATATATGATAGTTTTATTAAGAATAAAAAAATGTGATTTGATTTTTCCATAATTTATATATTGATAGATAATAAATTCCTAAAATAACATCAAATTTAAATAAATAATTCATAATAATATTTTCATGTATCTCATTCATAAAAAATCAAATATGAAATTTCCACTATAGGGTGCTGAAAATATCATGATTGACATTAATTTTTGTTATTTCATAATATTTTCATTTTACTTTGTCTTCAATGGTTATTGTCTCTTACCGTCTTTATTATCCATTGGATTAGGAAATTTATTTTCAAAATTCCAAAAATATTTTCATTTTAAGCATTGGAGTGTGAGTGATTTATTTTTAAGAGATGTCTCTCCAACAATTTAATTGAATGGTTTCTTATCATTAATTTTATATTCATATGCACTATATCTAAACTTATTACACTTTTAACATCCTCTTGTACCTTTCTATAAGTAACTTAAGTGATGCATCCCACATTTCAAACATTTTGGAAATTGAAATTTCATTCCACCATGTCATTTATTTGACTTCTCATGAGACTCAATATTTATTTTCTTTTTAAAACCATGGTATTGTTTAGAATATCTAATTTTCATTTCTACCATAATTTCACATTGTAAAACTTCATTATGGATACTAAATAATCTTATAGAAAATTAATTTAAAATACATAGATTAATTCCATCAAAGAATTGATCAATTTTCTTTCTAGGTTGATTATTAATCCAGAAGCGTGCAATGAATGTCTTGTAAAATTAAATTTATAGGTAATGATATATTAACCATCCTTCTATTTAAGCTCAACAAATTACTTCTCCATCCTTTTTTAATATAATATGATGGATTTAATTAATAAAACAAATCTTCTTAAATTCATCCCATAAAAAGGAGTTGATTTTATTCTTTTGACTTGTCTTCATAATATGGTTCATCTATTGATCTGATTCAGCTTCCAAATGATAGAAAACCAAAATAAATTTTTCATGCTTTGAACATCATAGAATGGAAAACATTTTTATCATTTGTGTTTATCTACTAATCAGTAGTAGTAGTAATATATTTTTTATTCAAAGTAGAAAGGACAAGGAAAAGGCAACATCCCCTCAAGGGGTCGAAAATGGTGAAGGCCAAGAGCATCCCCTTGGACTACAGAAGCACATTCTGTGGGAAGATAATTAAGGGAGTCATAAATAATGAGAACTACTCAAGAAATGCTATTTCAAATTGTACATTTGGTAGATGAATTTATAGTATAAAACCAACATTATACTGAAAAGTTAACACTTGCAAATGGTATCAACCCTATGTTACGCTAAATAGTTTTCGATTGGATTTGAATCATTACATTTAGATAATTGTCAAATGTGTGGATCAGAAACCATATGTTGGGTGTTAGGATTACTATTAATCAACCCTATGTTTGAAAATTTGAATGTATGGTTAATCAATGCAACGTTTGGGATATTTTTCTAAAAAGTTGAATGTATGAATTATGATACTTATGCTACTTGTGTTCCCTATGTTACATGAAGATGAAAGTGTGGTTAAAAAACAATATGTTAGTAGGAACCCTATAGTACATGAAGGAACCTTACACTATGCGAAGGAACCCTACGCTGGGCAGTTCAATCCTACATTGTGTTTGCAACGATGAAGTTTTTAAGATGCATTTTAAATCCGATATTGTCGCAACAGTCGAGTTAGAATTGAACACCAATTTAAGTATTTTTATGATTGTTTCAAAGAACTTAATTCATTGGAGAAAATCACTCACATTGTAAATAGAAGTTACAACTCCCTTAGTCAATTGGAATTTTAATTTCCATGATCAATCAATTTATTCTTTTGGATATGGAATAACGAATAAAGCTATATATTCTACATATTTATTCATATTATCTCTTCAAAAATATGTGTGAGATAAGAAATTCACATATGTGACTATATTATTAAAATTAAATTTTATAGTGTTGCTACAAAATATGATTGATTCGGAAAGAAGCTACACTTTGGATATATAAATGTTCAATATTTTACTATTGTAATATTACTACTCCTATTTAATTTTGTTTGTAATTCTGATTATTTTGTAACAAGGATCGCTTTAGAATATTTAATTCTAGAAGTTCTAATTTTTTAATTAGGAAGATCCATCATTTTTAGTTGATTTTTCTACAAATGTGAAGAATAACTTGAATAAACAAATAAAAATATTTTGATTTATTGGAGTTTCAATTGCTCGTACTCAGTTTTAGTAGAGTATCAGCTTCTTGATCTAAGATTTGGATAATCGGTTCTTTATTATAGTACCTGAAGAGTTTTTTGGCCATCTTGTTATAAAGGTGTAAACTGCATGTGCTCAGTTTTGAATTCATGATCTTGTGATAAGATGATCATTCAAGTGAAATTTACCAAGATCACAAAGGGAGTGATTAATAGAGTGGACTAGGGGATCTTTATACCTCGAACCGCTATAAAAATCTTTGTTATTTATTTCCATTAATCTGATACATATCATTTTTACAGAAGTAAACACTTCTTATTGGAATAAATCAATGTGGGTGTAAAAATCCAAAATTGTGGAAGATTTTTTTAAAGACATATCCCCCCCTAGTGTTACTTTGTATATTATGATCTAACATCCATATCCCTAAATATTAGGTTTCTCAAGAGAAAATTTGTTTTGTTTTATGTTGTATTTATCATTAACATGATTCATTCATGTTCTATCCACTAACTAAAACCAACAATAGTAGTGTGATAAAATTTAATCAAAATGTCAAAACATATAGTCATGAAAAATAATTTATAAGATTTCTAAATCATAAATCAACATTTCAATCTATAATAGATAAGGTTTATACTATGTCACTTGTGACTACCATTTATTAATATCCTTTATAATATTCCATAATGAACATGGGGATAAACAAAATCATATCCCTTGGGAGATTCAAACCTAGTGTATAGTAGGGGCATACTCATCAAGTACCATAATAATGTTCTAAATATAGTCGATCAACACTTTTTGGGATTTTTCCCCTTATAATAATATTTACCTAAACCACATCCACTTGTAGAATCTAAAAAGGTGTAAATTTCTAGGAAAAACGCATAATCACTTAACTAACAAAACATTATGATGTTATCCTATACTTAGTCTTATAAATAGGATTCTAACTAAAATTTTTTCATCCAATTATTAACTAAACTATTTCTCTGACAACAACTATAACAATCGAAGCTTTATATATGTAGATATCACATATATTTAGATGAAAATTATATATATTATAAATACAATCCCACTGACTATACAAGTTAAATGTATTTGGATACTAGATACACAATCCATTAATTTCATGAAAGATCGTCAACATCTCCCAAAAGGATCTCCCAATTCAATACTCTTTATAAACATATTCCACTTAAAACCTTTATTCATAACCTAGGGAAATTAAACCTAAAAAAGGGTGATCTTATAGTGACCCTAGAATTTTACACATATTATTACATGATTTAAGAATATTTATCCATCAAATAAAGAACAAGGATCATAAATTCTAGTATATTTTGAATAATAGGTATATAATTAGAAAAAAATGAAGAAAATAAAAACATATTTTTATAATATCTATAATGATCTCTTAACATCCTTTGAGATATTTCATATTTATAGTATAACCCGGGGAATACATATACAAAAGTTATGAGCTAAAAATCTATGTATGGGAATAATCTCAGGAATAAATCATAGAAAATGGGTTATACAGCATAACATTATGACATAAAAATGACTAGAACATGACTAAACATATTGAAGCATAAAAAATAGAACATTTAATCATGTTATCATTGAAAAATAAGAATGTTTTAGCAACACAAAACCTGAAATAAACATGAGTCAAGGCTAACTTCCAATACTATATAACATGGTGGACAAAGTTACATAATGGATTAGGTTTACTCCCTAATCCCTTACATAGAATCACATGAGACTAAAAATTACCCAATAAATTGGAGAAAATATGGGAGCAACCATCACAACATGTTCATTCATATGTGTGCAACATTAATATTTGGATATAAGGAAAAAACATTAGGGTTTCCCCTGTAAAGAAATATGTATCGTAATCATGTCATAAGGAATAACCAATAGGTGTATCATAATGATCTATAAGAATGAATGGATTAAAATAATACTTGGAAATTATTATAAGAATATATAAGTAGATCATGATAAATTATTTCAAAATAAAGCGGAAACATGTAAAAAGAGCGTTTAAGAAACATTATAAATGATCCACTTTAGTACGGCTTAGGGGGGGAATATTAAAGAGTCATTAAAGAATAAAAGGAATATTTTTTTGTATAAAACAAGAAATGAAATAAGATAATCTTTTTGTAATTAAATTAGTTATTTAATTGAAATAATGGTGTAATAAAATAGATTATGGAGTGTACTTGAAAATGGGAATGGATTTGGGAAGCTCCCTTTAAAAGGGCTTGCTTATAGGGGTAATTGAAAAGGGAATCATATAAAATATATATTTCCCCCTAAAATAAGGATGCATTCATCTGGATATATAATATTATAACAAAAATATAGAATTTAAAAGGGTTATATAATAATAATTAATATATACATTTGTTTAAAGAGAGAGAAATAATAACCTAAAGGTAATTTCAAGGTTAGAAGAGACCCCATACCTAAGGTCTGAATGTGTTCTGCACTTACACATAATGTCCTGGATAATAAAATTGGATATATTAATTAATTAATTAAAAATA
This sequence comes from Viscum album, assembly GCA_963277665.1. NCBI lineage: Eukaryota > Viridiplantae > Streptophyta > Magnoliopsida > Santalales > Viscaceae > Viscum > Viscum album. The sequence goes on from OY728123.1 coordinate 628,960,195, forward strand.
TATTATAAATTTATTTTATTTATTAAAATTTTATTAAGTTCATTTATGGTCATTTCAATGAACTAAAATGTTTAATTATGTTTTTCGGGGAGCGTTCACCTTGTGGTTTTATGGTCAGTACCCTTGAGAATAATTATGGGGGTTCTTTTCAAATGGAATAAAAAATATAGAATTGTAATAAAATGGTATTATTATAATTCCATAATTTCAAATGATCTAGCATATAATTTTTTTCAGATATGATAATGATTCATTAGATAAAATTTTGATGAAAAATTATTAGATTATTTTGGTGGTTTTTACAACCATCACAAATTAGTATCGTATTATTTAATTTTATGTTTATATATTTGTTACAGAACATTAAATATGTTATAATATACATATTATAATATTATTTAACCATAAAAATTGTTTCATTTCCATCCTTTAAGGTGATAATGAAAAAAAGAAAAATCATCGTCCATGAAGGCAATGAATCAACACATCACGAACAATTTTTTCATTTTTAGAATAAAAGGAGAAGAGAAAAAATTTGATGATGGATATTCAATTAACATAAAAATGAAATTTATATGTGATTCTGGAGTTTTTATTCAATTTTTCATAGGTTGGGTTAGAATAAGGTATAAGAAATAAATAATTTAAAAGGGAAAGAATGCAGATTTTACCTCTGAAATATTGTCTCATCGAGAACCACTTTAAGGAACTTGGGTTAGGTATTTTTTTGGGACCAATATCTCATGTATGTGTGTAAGAGGATTAGGAAATAATTTATGATTAATTTAGACAAGATAAAAGGATTAGAAGGTGTAACAATAATGGGTGGTGATGGGTGGTATTTATATGGGAGGAGATGGGTGTTTTTTATTATTTTAATCATTTGTTTAATATTTTGGGTCAAGACTGTAAATAGTGTTTATTATTATGGACAATTACAGTAAATAGTTCATATTAGTTATAATAAATGGTAACTTTCATCATTAACGACTCTATTATGAATCAAGAATTTAGGAATTTGGATTAAAATGTTAAATACCATAAATTATTTTATTTTCACTATTCACCAAAAATTCAACTATTTTAGAAAAATACAAAAAAATCATCCAAACCATTTTTCAATGTTTAGATTTCATAAATGGACAACATTTTATGGAAATAATTATCAAAATATGATAAATGTATTTTTTTTATTTAAAATCGTCATTTATTTGAAAAATACTGATTTTAATGTTATAATTGATTTTATAACCCTTTGAAAATTTAATTATGGTCTCATAAATTTATATTAAAATTATAATACATCACAATATTAATTTACGAAACTATTTAATGAAAATAAATTTTCTTTGAAATCATTATATTAATTATAAAATTGTAAATAAGCATTTATGTTTTAGAAAAATACCAACACTTAATTTGTCAATTTTTTTCAAACATATTTACTTATTTCATGCTATAAATATATCATATTTTTATTTATACAATACCTAAATTTTATTTATAATTTCATAGTTGTGGTTATAATTAATAATCTCTTTATTACTTTTCTTAATGGTCACATTACTAATCCAAATTTCAGGTTTATAGCAATAATATAGGTTTCTTAATTTAATTAATTATTCAATTATGGGAATAATGTTTTGTTGGTTTATCTATTTTCTGATTCTAATTTATAAGAAGGGAAATTTTATTTATAAAATTTTGGGTCATTACATATTTCCCCCCTTATGAAATTTTTTCCTTGAAATTTTGTTTTACAGGATGAGGTAAAAACATGTGATGGTACTTCTCCTTCATTTATTCCTCGAGTTCCCATGTTTCCTCTCCATATTTATAGTTCCTCTATAGTACTTTGACCAGTAGAGTAGTCTTGTTGAATTGATCATTGTCTTTATAGCCCAAAAACGTTACTTGCATCTCCTCATAAGAGATATCATTTTCCATATATACCACCTCAAAATTCAGTACATGTGAGGGATCTGGTATGTACATCCTTAAGAATGATATATTAAATAAATCATGTACATTATACATGGATGGTGGGAGTTCTTATCCAAAGGTTGCATCTCTGATAGGATTAATAATTTATAAGGGGATTATATACCTAGGACCTCACTTTCCTTTCTTCACTAATCTCTTTTATCCCTTTGGTGGAGATGTACATAGGAATATCTTGTCTCTAGCTTCAAACTCTAAGTCCCGACAAGGATTATATGTATTTTTCTTCTATAAACTTTGTGCTTCCCTAAGGTGTTGTTAAATGGTTTTCACCTTTTCTACCAAATAGTTCACCATTTTAAGTGCTAGCATCTTATGTTCACTATCTTCTGTATAGCATAAATTTGTTATGCATATTTCCCATAAATGGGTTTATATAGAGCCCTTTATATGTTTGATTGGGAACAATTACTCTAAGAGAACACAACTAGTGGAAGATTTAAATCCCATCCTCCTTTGAAGTCTATAGAACATGCTCCCAACATGTCTTCTAGTGTTTGATTAGTTTGCTCATATTAGACAATAGTTTAAGGATTATAATCTATACTAAAGTTCAACGAAGTGTTTAGGGTATGTTGAAGACTTTTCCAGAACATATAGGTAATTCTTAGATCTCTATCAGATACAGTCGATAATTTTACTCCATGCAGCCTCGCTGTATCTATTGAATATATACGTGCACGTTTTTCAAGTGATAAATCCCCAAAAATTTCCAAAATGTGATTTATATTTGTAAGATGATCCATAACAACCAATATAGTATTATTTCCTCTGAGTGTCTTTGAAAGTCCGATGACAATTTCCATGGAAATTTTTCCTTATTTACATGTTGTTATGGGTAATGTTTACGTTAATCCCTTCTGATTTTGTCTTTTAATATTTACTTACTAATATAAAAGACACTTATATGTTTCTTCCTTAATCACCTTCTTTATATTGGCCCACCAATAATGCTCTCAGATGTATCTATACATCTTTATGATCCCTATGTAGATGGAGAAGGCCAATTTGGGTTCATAATTCAATATCTTCCTCTTTATCTCTAAATTTGATGGTGCATATAGTCATGACCCAAATTTTATGACTCCTTCCTCGTCAATTTTAAACTCTAAGTATTTATCTTTTCTGATAGCTTCAACCTTCTTCTAAATTTCCACATCATCTCTTTAATGACCCTTTACCTTCTCTAAAGGTGTTGGTTAAGTAATAATTTGAGAAGTAATTGATTATTTTTCTTCCATAATGATTACCATTTCCATCCTTTACATGTATAATAAGATTTTACCATTATAAATTCTCATCATTGATAAATTTACACGATCATTTCTACTAAGAGCATTTACCACTTTATTTGAATTACCAGGATGGAAGGGGATTGAGAATTCATAATCCTTGTTGATATCTAACCATATTTTCTAGTTCATATTAATTTATTACTATATAAATATATATTTAAGGCTCTTGTAATCAGTATATATCTCACACTTCTACCCATTGCGGTAATTCTACCAAAGTTTCCATGAAAATATCAAAATCTCCTACAATAGATCGAGTTTGGGATAGATTTTCTAATGAATATTTATCTTCCTTGAGGTTTAGGCTATCATTTTATCATTTTTCATCAGTACATAGAATAATACCTTCTTTGAAGCATCATTGTATACCAAAAGGAGTTATCCACTTTTTGGCAGTGTATGTTCTAGTGTAGTGATAGGCCTCATTTTCAACTCATTGAAGTAGTCTTTTAAATAAATAGGGTAGAAAAAAATTACTCCCTTACAAGTCAGCATGGTTAATGGGGTTGAAAAACATAATAATTTCTTCACAAATTTTTTGTAATACCCATCTAGACCAAGGAAACTACAGATCTCCATTATAGATGTCACACTTGGCCACTCCTCATTTTCCTTTATTTTAAAAGGGTCCATCAATATCCCTTTGAGGGTGATAACATTCCCCATGAATGATACTTCCTCTATTTGGAACACACATTTATTGTACTTTTCAAATAGTATCTCCCTTTGAAAATTATTTAGCCTTGTATTAAAATTCACATCATTTTCCTCATTACTCTTAGATTATATTAGAATATCATCAATAAAGACTACCACAAAAATTTTCTAGGTAATATCTAAAGACTATTAATTAATTCCATTAAAATTGATGGAGAATTAGTGAGTGTGAAGGGCATCACTATGAACTCATATTTTCCATACCTTGTTTGAATGGTAGTATTTGGAATATCTTCCTTATTAACATTTAACTAGTGATATCTCGACCAAATAACCACCTTAGAGAAATACTTGGTCCCATGTAATTGATCGAACAAGCCATCTATTATTAGTAGGGGATAATTATTCATTATAACTATTTTTGTGATCACATGAAATTCAACACAAAGGAGCATTTATCTGTCCTTTATAATAAAGAGGACTGGCTTACCCTAAGGTGAATCACTCTAGCATATGAAACCCTTTTCCAGATTCTCTTAAAACTACTTATTTAGATTTTATAAATCAATGGTATAAATTTTGTAAGGATTATTTAACATGTTCATAGATCCAAGAATAATTTCAATTGACAACTCGACCTCTAGGTAAGTAGGAAGACTAGGAAATTCATTAGGGAACACATCACAACAGCTCCTCACAATGGGCATGTCCTCGATCATAATCCTCTTCTTTGTCTCAATAATGGGAGTAAGATATACTTTCTCATAAGGAAATAAAATTAAAAATTGATTTGTTGATTTTGAAGGAGAATCATCCTCCACTTTACACTTATAAAGAATTGGAGGATGCCTCGAGATATAAAGAGTGATCTCCCTTTACCAACAGATGATGTTGTTTTTATATAAAGATATACATTCTATGACCAAAATAGTATAAAACTCCACCAAAGGAAGTAACATTATATTTTCGTAGAGGATTAGTCAATAAACTTTGATCAGGGAGGAGTAATATACTTTGGATGCCATAATTTCTTTATTTTATATTCTTATGGATATCACAAACTCTATATTTTGATTATGTGTTTGAATAGATCTACTAAACATGAAATAAATGAAAAAATGTGTAGAACTATTATCGAATATTACATTCACTATTCCAGTATTAATAGCCTATGTACCTATCACCACATCATTTTCAGGCACTACATCAGTAGTATTGATAGCATATTCCCTTACTTATTTCACAACAGGTTTTTTCTATTGATTTCCCTCAACAACCCTTGGCTTAGGTGATTGAATCGCATAATTCCCATGATCCTTATAGACAAAACACAGTACTACATGATGATTTTTGATCTGAAACTTCCTTTATTCATTCTTATTAGTGGGATTAATCAAATACATTTGGCGATAATTATCCTAATTTCTCTATATTTCACATTTTAAGCATCTCCTTGATCCCATTAGATAGTTTCTAGGATTGTTATTCCCACACAATTGACATTGGGGATGTTGGGATTTCTTTACATCATGGGATTTATCTATTGATACCTCCATATTAAACTCCATTTTATGTTGTTTATCTCTGATCCCACAAGACCACTAAGAGTCTCGGATCTCTATTTCATCCTTAATGGAACAACAAACAATATCCTAATAGATTTTAAAGTCTCTAATTTCCAAGGATTATCATAGACTTGTATTTAATCTATCAAAGAAGTTATCCACCTTACTTTCAGTGTTAATAAAAAAGCAAGAGTTGTATCATGCAAGCATTTTGAAGTTTTATTTATACACCCTCATAGAGTCTACTTCCTTTTTATTCAGTATGAGGACCACCATTTATATGTTAAGATGGTGAGTTATGGGAAAATATTTATTGAAAAATATTTTCATCAATCATTCCCAATCCATTGAATGAATTTCACCCTTATACATTGTGTTTTTGATCAGTTTCAACCACTGATGAACTTCCCCCATTAAACAATAAACCCCCTACATGGTTGCATCTTCTTATGAGAATTAATAATATATAATAACTTCTCCATGATGTTAATCTATTATTCTATGATAAGGGGACTAGAGGATCCACTAAATATATGAATCCTTTGTCACATAAAGGATTGGACAATGATTTTCTATTTCTTAGGATAAAGAGGGAATTCAACATGATGTATCTTACTATTTATAAATTTATCTAGTTATTTGAGTTCTTTTATGAAGTTTTGAGCACCCATTCCCATCAGGTTTCGCATCTCATTAGATAAATCGTCACATTGTCTATCACATTTATTTTTGGCATGGGTTCTCCAATTTCCATCCATTAATTAAGAAAAATAAAATAGAGTTATGGGGATTTAGAACAAAGATAATAACCATATTAAAAGGAAAATTCAAATATAGAAGGAGAAAATTATAAATGAAAAGTATATCCTGACATCTGATTCACTAATTTTCAATCTAGGTGATCCATGATGATAGAATTATCCCTTAGGAGTTTTCTATAGTTGTCTAGTCAAAATATCTAAAAATTACAAGACTATCCTCTGATACTATCTCTAGATATCCTAGATTTTTACACTTATTATTAAAATATTTTAATCATATTTATCCTTGAAATACAACCACGGGATTGTAAATTCATGTGTATTTGGAAGACTAGGTATATAATTAGAAAGCATGGAACCAAAATAAAAAACATCTTTTATTTAATGTCCATAATGATCTCCTAACTTCATTTGAGATATTACATATTCTTAGGATAACCGAGGTAATACATAGACAAAATGTATGAGCTAAAAATCCCAATAATGGAATAAACATTGGGATAAAGCAATTTACATGGGTTAGAAGGCATAACATGATAACATAAAAATGCATGGAACATGAATAGAAATATGGAACAATAACATATAGGGTATGGAACCAGCTGATCATGGAAACACGTGAATGTTTTAGCAACACATAACATGACACAAACATGAGTCAAGGATAACTTCAAATATTATATCACATGGTGCAAAAGTCCAATAATGGTTTAGGTTTACTCATTAATCCCATACATGATCTCTCATGTGACTAAACATTACCCAATGAATTGGATCTCAATCTAGGACAACCCATCATAAAATGTTCATGTATATGTGTTCCACCTAAATAATTGAATATAAGGATAAACATAAAGGTTACCCATATGAAGAAATGGGTATCGTAATCATGTCATATGACATAAACAATGGGCATATCATAATTGTCTATAAGAAGAAAAGGATTTCAATCATACATGGAAATTAATAAGGGGAAATAGGCATATATCATGATAAATAATGTCCAACTAAAGTTTAAACATTTAAATGTGTGCTTAAGAATCTTTCGAAATGAGCCACTTTAGTGCGGCATTAGAGAAAATATTAAAGAGTCGTTATAGAGGAAAAATGAATAATTATTTGTATGAAATCATAAATGAACTAAGATAGTTTTTCATTATGTAATGAGTGATTTTATAAAAATATTGGTGGTATAAAACATATTATAGAGTGTACATGAAAATGGGTTGGAAATTGGTAAGTTCCCTTTAATCTAGCTTGTTTATCGAGAGAAATTGAAAAATAAACCTTATAAAATATATAAATACCCATAAAATAAGAGTGAATTGGTCTAGATACATAAGTTTCAGACATAAACACGAAATTTAGATGAATTATATAAAAATAATTATAAAATAAATTGTCATAAATTGAGATAAATCGTAGCCCAAAGGTAATTTGGAGGTTCAGAGAGATTTTTTACAATATGACTGAATGTGTTCTTCACAAGCACTTAATGTCCTAGATAATCAAATTAAATCCATTAATTTTTTAATTAATATAATCTATAACATTTAATCTATTTATTATTATTTTATTAAGTAAATTAATGGCCATTTTTATGTGTTATATTGTTTAAGTTTTTTGTTCTCAGAGCATTCGTTTCATGGTTTTATGGTCAGTTTTCTTGAGTATAATTATTGGAGTCCTTGTAAAATTGAAGGAAACCCCATGACATGGAATGAAATTTTAATAATATGGATACATTATTTTAAATGGTCTCATATATCATTTTTTTATATATGATAATTATTCATTAGTTAAATTGTTAATGAAATTTGATTAGTTTATTTTTTGTATTTTTTATGACCATCATGGACTACTATCATTTAATTTAATATTCTTTTTATATATTAGTTCCAAAAAAATAAAATAAGTTATAATATAAATATAATATTACTATTTAACCATAGAAGTTTATTTTTACCAGACTTGAAGGATATAATGAAAATGAAAAACTCTTCATCCATGAAGGTGGTTAATCGACACTTCACATACGAGGTTTTCATTTTTAGAATAAAAAGTGAAGAGGATATATTTGATGATGGATATTCCATTAACACAATAAAAATCAACTATATATATATATATTATACTAGAGTTATAATTCTACATTGGATATGGGATTTGTGGATATGGTAGAAAAAGAATGAATTTTAATGAGAAAAAAGAGGATTTTACCTCTTGAATATCTTTTCATTGAAGAGATCATTAAGGAACTTGGGATTGGTCTTTGGTTGAGACCAAAAGATCCCAGATGTGCTGAAAGGGTTTTATAAGGTAATTGGGAAGAATTTAGATAAGTTACAAGGCATATAAGTTATGACGATAAGGGGTGGGGAGGGTGGTATTTATAGGGGGAAGGGGTGTTTTTTTATTAGTTTATCCATTTTTTAATTATTTTGTCCCAAGACTATAAATAGAGTTGATTCTTGTGACAATGTATAGTAAATAATACATGTTAGTTTTAACTAATGGGCAATTACATTATCCATACCTCAACCATGACTCAAATATTCAAGTATATAGCTTAAAATGTTAAATACTATAAATTACAATATTTCTCTATTCACTAAAGATTCAACAGTTTTAAAAAATCTCACAAAATCACCCTATCCTTTTCTCAAAATTTATATTTAAATAATGGAATCCATTTTATGAAAATAATTTTATAAATATTGTAAATTTATTTTTTAATTAAAATCTTAATTTATTGAATAAACATTGGTTTTAATCTCATTACTGGTTTTATAACCCTTTGAAAAATTGATTAAATACTCATAAATTTATCTTATAATTATAATAAAACATAATATTTATTTATAAAAAAAATTCAGAAAATTAAATATTCTTTTAAATCATTATATTAATTATTATATTATAAATAAAAAGATTAATTTTATAAAAAAAGATCACTGAATTTATCATTTTTAAAACATTTATTTTCTTATGTCACAATATAAATATATCATATTTTCATTTACAAGATGTCTAAATTTTACTTATAATTTTATAGGTGAGGATATTATTATAATGGTTAGATTATTACTTTTAACAATCACATTACTATTCCAATGGTCAAGTTTATAATGGTCATATAGGTTTCTTAATTTTATTCATATTTTACTCATGAGAATAATGTTTAGTTGGTTTATCTATTTGATGTTTCTATTTTATAAGGAAATTTCATTGATAAAATTTGGAGTTGTTATAGTTCTTATATACTTCGTAAGGGTAAACATGAAAGATAAAAATGAATGATCATATAAATTAATAATATAAGAATAATGGTATTAGATTATGAATATAATATACAATGTTCATACCCAATATACCATGTTTTGTAAAAAATTCCCATGGAATAAATAAATCATATAAAAATACATGAACCATAAGAGTGAGAAATCATTATAATTAAATCAGGGACTACATTTTTCATGTTATATAAGTGTGGAACCATAATAAAGAAATAACTCATTTCATATGTAAATATTAACTAAGGTGACCATCAGTTCAAAATGGATCAGGAATCAACACCTTTTTCCAATTTCACAATAGAACAGGCATCATCACATGTTTTTCATTTGAAAATAGATATGGAATCATCACTTGATTCCCATAGGGGATCAAAAATATCAATATGTTACCCATAGTAGGTTAAATGCATCATCTTACAACCCATAATTATCTATTGACATATAAAATATTAACCAATATATTAGAGGGAGATATTAGTCCCACCCATTACATAATAAATAAATTTATCTAGAAAAAAATAATAAAACAATTATTTTATCATAAACCATATAAAGAAATTGGTTTCACAAACATTTCATCATATCATAACCCATGGAAAAAAATTGGTTCCATACACATTTTATCATTTAACTATATCTTAACTCATATAAAAGGAATGGGTTTTATAAACATATTTTCATCATAATCATATAATTATACCATCAATACAAAGAATAAGGATGATATAATTGGATCATTTACCTAGTAAAACTTATGTAGTAGAAAGGATGTTTTCATGGATGTAAAAAAATTGAAATATCACTTGGAACATTTATTGACAATAATATCTTTTTCATATTAAAATCCCATAATTAAAATATAAAAACCCAAAATATTAAATAAAATATTTTTTATATAAATAACCATGAAAACTTACATAGGAATCATTAAATCCTTGAGTGGTCATGACAGCGTGAAATACTATTCTTTCCATATACATTAAAATAATGATTTCATTCACATTTTTATAGGAATAGTGAAAAATAAACCTGCGTGGAAAAGGATAAGATGATTACTTTAATAAAATTTTTAACATTACATTCATGGTTTTAAATAAATTTAAAAAATAATTATAAAACACTCTTGAAAATAATTTTAGAAAACATGGATTTTGGAGAAAAGGGATTCCAATGAAGATTTGAATAAAATATATTTTTTTATAAAATATTATTTAGAAATAATTAGTACCTAAAGAGTGGAAAATGAATGGAAATAATGTATATTCATAAAATAAAGATAGAATCAGAAAAATAATGAGTTTATTAGGAGGTAAATCATATGATTTCATCAGTGGAAGAATAATCATAAATAATAATGATAAATAATGGGATTGTAACATAAAAACTTTTACCATATGGTATATTTTGAATCATAATCGCTATAAAATACATAAATCCCTATGGATTTTTCAATTCCAATAACATTCATAAAAATCATCATAAATAACACTAAAGGGTAGTATTTACACCACAAACAAGTAAAAAAATTTGAATATGGAATGTGTCTCACCGAGATAAAAGGGATACAGAAATCCCTTAGCACTTGGTAACCTTAAAATCATAATCTAAATCAAGGAATAACATTAAAGAAAACATTAAATATAATGAAAATAAATTATTACATGATATAACATGATAATGGGGCTTTGTAAACACCTCATAATAGAATATATGTTTATAACATAACTTATATTCCAGAGATGAAAATTAGAGACCAAAATATATTACATTAAGTCTAAAATTCCTTCATACATGTTAAAAATCTAGTATAATAAATAAAATATTATAATAGATCTATTAAAAAACAAATATTATATATATCATTCCATATATTATTTACATATATCCTTTTATTACTTGTTTATTAATATTTTCTTGTTAAAATCGCATTTTGGGTAATAATTGTTTCATTTTTCATGTACATTTGTGTTAGTTATTTTTTATCCTTTTACATTGATCATGATTAAAGAATTTCAGAAATTTTATTCATGATATGAATAAAATATATATTCAATATATATTTATTTATAGAAATCCATTAAATTTAAATATAGAAAATAAATTATACCATTCATAGAGATGGTAGGTTTTTCGTACGCATGAACGTTGATTCCATTTTCTTGATTTTCAAAAAAACTAATGGTTAATAATAATTATACATTAAAGAATCATTATTATTTATTATTTATCACATATATTCATTATATTTACCCCTTTTCCATTCCATGTAAATTGTAAGTGAAAACTGAACTGCACCGCTATGCAAGGTAATAGCTTATTATACTCATGAGAGAAGTTATTATTTTCCCATGGAATGAAAAGTAATGAGGTAGATTTGATATTATAATAAAAAAAGTATATATATTTCAAAAATATAATATAAATATGTTAAATTCATAATTATATATTGTTAGGAGATATGGTGATAGAAAACGAATTATTTTGGTTCACGATGTGATAGTCTGTCATACACATGATCAATGGTTTTGTTTCATATATGATAGAATATTAGGTGGATATAGTTTATTATATAAAATTAATAAAATATAAGTGTATTTTATATTTTGGTGTCACAATATTTTACTGATTAAAAAATGAATTAAGGTGGTAATAAAGAAACAAAAAATGAAAAAGTTTAGTGAAGACAATTATCATTGCTTAGAAAACCCATCTTTGGATCTCTTATTATGGAAAAAAGGGTTGGCATTTTGGGATGAAGATTGCTCTATAATGTGGATTAATTTGTTGGGTGGGGAATTTGGAAGGTTATTTTGGATCCAAAGGGATTATGAGGTGTGAATCAATTAGGGTAGAAAGTTCCCTTTTATAATTGATGACAAACATCATTGTAAATACCCAATACTCTTTAATAATGGGAAGTCACTCTCAACCCGAGTGCATAAAAAATTATAATTAAATTATTTTAGGGAATATATTATTGATACAAACCATTAATACTAAAAAAAATTATTAGACATTATATTCATTATCCATAAAGATTACTTAATTTTACTATTTTTGTTTTTATCACAGTCACTGGATTTTTATTTATTTACCTATGTGATTTATCACTAAAGAATAAAAATAAAATGAGTTATGTTATATTATTTTTCCCTGTGATTATAAATTTAAAATCTAATTTATGAAATATAAATATCTACCAGTGTAGAAAATTAATTTTAATACGAGCGCAAGTAACGTGAAAAACTCCAATTTTACATTAATTATAGTAATTAATTTTTAATATTTTTAATATTCCGTATGACTAAAAAATTGACCAAAGTACCACATATAAATTAGTATTATCTATTATAAATAATATATTTTTTTAATTTAAATCTATATAAGTGTCAAGATTTAATGAAAAAATAGTTTTTTAATGAGACTATATTTATAAGTATACAAAGTTGTATTACCAATGTTTAATATGAAAATGATTCAAATAAATGATATTGGAATAAAAATATAAAATTGAAAAACTGATACTTTTATAACCATATTAATTTTTTTATGATTTTAAATTCTTCAAAAAATAATATAATTCTTAATAAAAACTAATATTTTTCACTGTTCTTCAAAAAATTAATCATTTTCGAAACATTCCAAAAAAAACTATGATAATTTTGACATATTGATTTCAAAAAAATTATTTTTTAAAAATAAATTATCTAAAAGTATAAAAGAAATTAATTTTGAATAATTTTAAAAAATAAGATAAAGTTGTATTTCGAGAAAATACTATTTTTAATTGTAAAATTATATTTATTCTTCCCTCATTCATAGAAAAAATATAAGAGGAATGTTAAAAATAAGATTTATTATATCATATATAAATTTCATAATAGTAAAACCCCAAAAGTTATTTATTTAATTTATTGATATTAAATGAATTTGTTTGTATAAAAATAGTTTTTTCAGAAACGGATTTCATTTTTTTAAGTTGTTATTATTTTAATTTTTAATTAATATGTAACCAAGTAAATAATTTTTACAAATTTTTTAAACCATATATAGTAATAATTTAGTAAATAATATTCATTCCCACCATTCCAACGACTAGGATATAACTGTCAAATTAAATATTAATATTTTAATAAAATGTCATATTTTTTAAAAACTTAGTGTCGAGTAAAATAAACTATATTGATAAAATTAAAATTATTTTAAAAAATATTTCATAAATTATTAGGGTTCCATAGTGTTCCATGTAATACATCTTTCTACAATAAAAAATTCACCTTCGTAATTTCACACACGGTATCCTTGTTCATCTACAAAATAAGTATAAAAAAAGTATTACCCAATATGATGAATCATTAAAATCGCTCAAGACAAGATTTACAATGCCTTTATCATTATGAAAACTATATATCTTCATTTTTTTTATAAACACCATTTTTTATTTTAAATCATGAATATAGAGTAAAAATAACCCCAAATTCTATTATAAAAGATGTTATAAAGAGAAAATATTTTCCATGGAGCTATTGGTTTAGAAAACTCTCTTGATTAATCCATTAAAAATCTATTTAAAAACACATTATCATACATCTTTTTTATATAAATATATAACATAAGTTGTTCATAACATTAAATCTAAAAAATAAAAACATATCTCTCATTATATACATTTCAAAATTATTTTTCATTTAGGTAGAAATGTATTAATAAATAATATCTTTTTTTGAAAAAAATTGAATCTGTATATATAATCTCAATTATTGAGTTTAAATTAACATCCATAGTATATAAATTACCATAAAAATTTCCTTTCATAAAATTCATTAATTTTTTTATTTTTAATCACCTTTAAATTGCATTATTATGGTTTTTTTTATAATTTATAGTGAAATAATTATCATTGAATATCATGAACCATCTCCATAAAAAACTAAATCAATATTATTATAATACATAAACATATTTTTAATGAAAACCTAACAATAATGGTAATTTCAAATCCATTTTGAAAATATTTTTAGTTTATTTGTTTAAATAATAAAAGAAGTATTTAAATATTATCAAGTATTATTTCTGAAGATAAGGTCACATCAATGTCTATGAGTTCAATTTGAGAGTATCCCTTAAGATAAATATACACATTATTCCACTTTTTTCTCCATTATCGTCAGTTTTGATATAAAAAATCAATTTCCCAAATACATTCATCTTATTAGGATGTGGAAAAAAATTAAATTTTAATTCTTTTTATTCTAATTTATCTTATTCTCGATCACCATAATACAAACCTCGTGTTTCAATATTTTAATAACACCATTTACTTCAATATGATAAATTAATATAGTGTGATTATAATTCATTTGACATAACTTGGTTTGTTCACCCTTACTAATATCTCTAGTGATTTTTTCTTACTACACATGTTTTCAGTGTCATGTTAACTAGGTTCCTACTTTCTTAGATCATTCCTTATCACATGATTTTTTAGAATCAATATGAAATTTTTAAAATATATTAATATAATAAAAAATGAAACATCATTTCCATCATTTTCTCCTTGTAACTCTTCAATATCATTATTAATTATCATTGATGTACCTTGATCCACTATAACTATAATATCAAATCATTCATTTATTTTCTAAAAAATATATTTATATTAGTATTAAATTTTGTTCCATGTGTATCTAAATGAAATATCACATCAACTCCTATACTGTCATATTTTTCAAAATTTCACCTTTAATATTGATTCACATAGGCTCCGAGATATAATGAGACATTTTGAAGCTATGATTCATCAGAAACAAAATTTCATAATGTTTCTTAAACAAATTTGGTTGTAATAAGAACTAGGTAAGAATTTATATATACACTATACTGGTGTGTAAGTACATAAATTTTAAGGTGTTTGAATTTGGTAACTTGGTTCTCAAAATATCTATAAAATTTATGTTCTTCGATTTAATTACACAATATTTAAAAAATTTTGGAGATTTATATATATTATTTATTCTAGGCTTCTCAAAATATAACATAAAATATTTATAATTATATTTGGATCCATTATAGATAAGTATATTTTGATATCATTTAAAATTGTATTTTTAGATGATCGTAAAAAATATTTAAAACTCTAAAGATAATTTTATTAAATTTTTTTAAAATAATAATAATGAATAAAATGAAAATCATAGAAAAAAGTAATTAATTAATTATATATATATTATTTAATAATCATTAGACCTTAAAAATCACAGTGTTTCAAATAAATTTTCTTTTTTTTCTCTAATTTATATCACATGTTTACCATTTTACTGATATTAAACATCAAAAATATTGAGTCTTTCATGATTTAGTTTTTGTATGCTTTCCGAAAATTCATACTTTTAACATTTCTAAAAGTAATTGTGTTATATAATGGAATTAATTATATGAGAAATATTACTTATTTCATTCAAACATCTAAACTAAGTATTTTAATCATTAGAAATTTATTATGTATTTCAACTGTCCTTATAATAACACTACCATTCACTAATGTATAACCTTATTTTCATTATTATGGTGATATGAAACAAAAAAAATATTATGGCTCAACCCATTGATAATGAGAATATTATTTAATTTATATTAATTTTCAAATTTAAATGAGTCCTCCTATTTTCATTTTGAGTGTTACATTATTTAAAATTGTAATTTATTCTTCACAATTCATCAAAATTTCATTTATGATATTTTAGTTTTTAGAAATGTCTAATGATCGACCACTTCCATGAATCTAAGGGTTTACATTATTTACTACATATTATATCACCAAAACCATCATTAATTCCTCATTATTATTACCACTATTAATTAAATATGATGGTTATACCTCCATATCATCTTATATATAATATTTAGTCACTTTATATAGATTTATAATGTTTGATCACAACTCCCAGAAGATTTCTCAAGTGAATCAAAATACCTATATAATATGACCTTCTCTTTTAGATGTTGTAGTATTTAACCTTTCATATATTTTTATTATCACAAAAAACATTAGACACATGTATATCATTATGGTAATGAGATATTATTCAAATAAATATATGATTTTTTATTTTCATAATCAATATTTCTAATTTATTCCTTAAAAAAAATATCATTTGTTGGAAATATACTTCTTAAAATCTGTTTTATCAATTTCTTTTCAAATTTTAATCTTTCAACTTCCTTAAATATTTGTATATATTATAAGCATAATCCTATAATATAATTTTTCCCAAAGCATGGAACTTAAAGAATTTATAATTCTTGACTTAATTTTAATTGTTATTTTTAGAACATTTCCCTAATGTTATAATGTATGAATCTACATTCATACAATAATTAGTCACTTTCTTCCATTTCATTTAACTATTTCAGCCTTCTAATTCCAATCAAAATTGACCAACATTATTGTTCTTATCACTGATGGATAATTTATAAGATTATTAATAGAATGAAAACAATTTATTTTTTGATTTTAACGATTATGTAATTTCCTTGATAGAAATTTCAAATAAATTTTTTTGATTTGGTCAAAGAATTTTCTACAATAAATAAATTTTAATTGAGAAATTTATTTAAAAATAATAATTTATTTTATTTTCACATAACTGACTTTTAAATAAGGTTTAGGAGGGAAACCCAAAAAATATTAACACAGGTTGTTCAAGTTGTTCCTCTATCCATTTTCTGTATTTTACTGATCCTTATCTCATTTAATAACATAGGGGCCTCCAAGCTCATAATTTCAACTTTTTTCCATAAATCAAGTGCTAATAAAAATATAATTGTGCACCACAATACTTGAACCTTTTTAATATACCAATTTTATCATGGGGCCACACTAGAACCTATTAACAAAAATGGAGACCCATTAAATACACCATATCCTCTTATCACCTTCATCCCAAAAAAACCCTCTTTACATTTCAGCCTGAGGACTCCCCCCACTAAGCATGAATGGTGGGAAACCAAAAAAATGAGGATGGGGGTCTAAGTTCAAACATAGGGAAATAACCATATGTGTATGATAGCTTATATTCAAGAACCACTTGGTCTTTGATCTTTCATAATCTCATGAAACTTCCATATTTCTTAAATGATTTAATTTATTTCACTATATTTTCATGAAAATATTATTCACATATTTGAAATCACCATATATATTGAATTATTAAGATATTTTATCAATGAATCATTAGCTTTATTCAATTCATTCACTTCCATTTCAATATTCCATTATTCGTTTACACACTCTAAGCGATCCATTATCAATTGAAACTCTATTATTGATTCCTCATCACTACATTAAAATTCATTTGGCATATATCCATTTATATTTGGATTAATAAAAAATTATAAATAAATTCATAACATCATTCAATGTATAAATCCTCTTATACTATATCCTATTCTTCAAGAGAATATTGCATACCATGTTTTGATAGAATATTATTTTTCATTAATGAATTATTCTCTCCTATGAAATTAGAAAATTTTAACTCTTTGAGTACTTTAAATCTTTTTTAGATATAATGATCATTGGATTTGATCATCCTCTGCATCACTTTTTTTCTTCATAATTTGACTACCTAACAAGTACTAATCATTCAATAATTGAAACACGTAAATGGTGGTTTTAATTTGTACAGTTTATTTACATGGTACATTTCGTTAATGAAGAATGGTATGAATTCATTGAAGATCAATGTTTCATATTTATATTTTATTTGATCCAAATATTACTTATATTTATTAATATTGTTCCTGTTTTTAAAATGTGGAATAATTTCATCATTTTTAATCATTTCATCAAAATGGATTCCCCTGTCTCATCTCATATTCTAGCACAATTTTTTAGCATATATATGGTAAAAATTCCAATGTCATCAACCAAAATTTAACAATATTTTTATAAAAAACATTAATAAAAATTCCCATTAAATACTTTATAATTATTGAATTTTCTAGAAGGTATTATAGTTTTGAATTGAGATAATTATCATATTCATCCTCGTAAATAAGTCACACACAAATTCAATTTATCTTAACTAAATAGAATTAAATTCAATATTTTGTAATTTTATATATAAATAAATTTATTTATTATCTCCCTCATTGATTAAATTAATTCATATCAACAATGAGTTCGTTATTGTTTAACCCCATAATCATGTATACTCCCTCTCTTAGAGTTATGTGAGTAAAGAAATACACACCCTTTCATTGGATTCAATTCATGTCATAAGAGATTAGGATTTACCAAATTCATTGTGAATACCTAAAATCATATTAAAAATTTTCACATACCAACTTTGATATCTCATTCAATTGGGTTGTAAAAAAATCTCTATAAGAGAAGAAGGGATTTTTCAGTCTATACAAGTTGAAAAAAAAAAGAATACATTCATGAAAACAACCTTTGGGGTTCGTTTCACAAAACTAGATACACCAATAGGCATGAAATATATGATAATATTGTGTAAATATTCAATAATAGAGTCAAATAGTGGTAGAAATAATTAAAATAAAAAACAAACCAATCCCACAACATATAATCAATGTAAAACCCAAAAATTTCTCAAAACCAACATTTGATAATTCCATATGTCTGGTGGGAAAAATCAACCATCTCACCATCAGATGTTAAAACCCCAAAAACAAAAAAACATGATTACTCATTTTGGAACCATGTACCTTCCTATATAATACAAAGAAAGGTATACCCACACATGAGGGTATGTGCAGGGTGTGATAAAAATATGCCCAGTGATATCCCACCTATATGACATCTGTAGACATTTTTAAGTAATCCAAATATTCTAATTTTAAAATAAAATAGTCAAATATATACAATTTTCAATAGTTTAATATTAAAAATTAAAATTAAACCATCCTAATATCTTATAAATGATTACATAAATTTTAATTATTGTTAAAAAAATATTATTACTTTCAAAATCAATCATTATAAATCCATTTCAAAACCAAATTATAATGTAAAGTACCCTTAGTATGATATTGGTCATGGATAACTATATTTTTAAAACAATAACCAGCCATAACCAGCTCCCACTAATCATTTCCCTATAGCTGTATCCAACGGGGTTAAATTAATACCCAGATGTGTGACTCCCCAAACAATGTCAGGTTAAATAGGTCCTCGATACTCCTTCCAACAAAGCAATGGAACACCTCGATTTATGATTCTCCCTAAAAATAAAGGGCATTTACCAAAAACAAACCCCCACATAAGAATATATGGATCCAATGTTATACACATATAAAATGCTTCAAAAGTTCTTATCAAAATTTAAGAATCAATTCCAAAACCTTATTAATTATCAAAATCATTCCATGAAATATAGTTTTCTAAAATAAATCAATAGTGCTTCGAAATCATATTTTTTGAGTAAAATTCAGAGGGGAAAACTATTTTAAATAAAAATTATCCATATAAACATTTCAATAAATAATATATTGTTATATTTAAAATTTAAAATTTCTATTTAGAACTGATAATGTATGTATATTTTATAAAACAAAGGATTTAGACAAACTCACCCACTATAAAAATTGGAATTCCAAAAATTCAATTAGATTGATATTACAAAAGAATAATAGGTCTCTAAGCAATAAGAAACAATACTAATATAGGTTATCTCAATAAAAGATAAACAATTCCTACATTTCTATAATGATGTAAATATGACAAAACAATTTCCTTCATAATTCTTAAAGAAAACCCAAGGATAATAAAAGGTATAGAAAATTATTCCCATTATCCTAAATTATATTTAATAAATCCAAATATAACACTTGAAAATAAATATATTTAGTCTCCACATCCCTGATCTAAGGTTATATTATAGAATAAGATATGGGATCTATAATAATGATGATGAAAAAATACATGACCTTGAAGAAGATTAGTCCAAAAAACATAGATCCATCAAAATCAATCACCAGGAGATAAAGAATATCCAAAATCACCAAGTAGAGACTTCTTGATTGAGATACTATACCAATTGAATAATAAATGAGTAAATTAGTGGTTTTTTTGCCTTAAAATTAAGATTTCATATTAATTAATTAACATCACATGGTTTTCCTATATGTCTTTTCAAACCTTGTTCCTATTTTTTCCTACTGTATAAACCACATGGTTTGGTACAAAGTTTTAAAAAAATTTCACTAACCATGTGAAATATATTTATAACATATCTCATGTTTTTAAATGATACATTCATGGTTTGTAATAACTTTTCACTTAGCCATGTGACCTCTTAGTTAATTCAAAAATAGGTTTCACGTGTTCTTGGGATGATTTGCATGATATGGACTAACCATGAATTGTCCCAGAAAACAATAATTAAACCTAAAATATTTCACCTAAAATATCATATAAAATCTTAGAACTAGATATAGATAAAACAAAAGGATATATAAACCGGAAAGTTATTTTGAGATGTCATATATTTTCAAGCCATATCACTTTCTATACTAAAATGTATGGTCATAAATGTATGATCCAAAAATAAATATGGTTATATATCTCTCATAAATGATTCCCCATTCCAAGTATCATGATAATGGATTCTTTTCCTCCATAATACATAGACTAATAAAAGATACCTTACATAAAGGAGTTTCTCCTTGGAACTATGAACCAACATAATTTCCTCGATCATAGAAACATTCACTTCTATGGAATGTTATTCCAAATTCAAGACTAGTGAAAGATCAGAATGATATTTCTAATATGGAGATAGATGAAATACATTTTGAATAAAATTAAACAAATATATTAACAGAAAATTATATTCTATCTTCTTAATTCACTCAATAATATTAGATTGACCAACATATCTTAGATCCAACTTACCCTAATTCCCTTGATGATGGTTACCCAACTGAGGTGATACATTCATGAAAACAAGGTCACCAACTAAGAATATGAAAGGATTGTGCTAGTGATGTACATCAAAATTATGTAAACTCTTAGCAATAACAAAAAAATATATTCATATAAATTGGATCATCTTTGTTTTATCTTAGAAAATGAAAGGTCCCACAAGAAAAACATCAGAGAATATGACCAACAAAGAGGAAATTTATAAGGGTAACCACATAGATCCTTAAATGGACACAATACGATAGATTACTAGAAACTTTTGATAAAAGAAAACTCAGCTAGTTAGTCTAAAATCCCAAGATTATAAATAATTTATAATTAAAATAAAATCATATCCAACATTATCTGGATAGCATGATTTTATGAACACATATCGGATGATGGTATGTCATAATCAATCTTACGTGGATCCTTATCACCACCTAGAGACTCTTCTATAACCTAGAAGTAAATATATGTTCTGTATAATAAATATTAGAACGTGTTACACCAAAAAACCTTAAAAAATACTTAAAATATTTCCCATAAACTATTAACTTTAGTGATGACCTGATTCGGAATGAGGTGCGCTGAATATTTCACCTGATCAATCACCACCCTGGAAAAATTCATCCATCAAGGAATTTGTGGTAAATTATTGAATAAATATATAGAAATATCATCCAATTAATAATTGGGATACAAAGATGCTGAATTAGTCTATAAGTATTTTATTTATCTTCCTTAATCTACTCATCAGTATTACAATGACATAGAGGGTCAGCTATGTCACAGTTAATTTTTATTTATCATAACTAACTATTAATTCCATAATACATATTCATAGTGATATGTGGAAAAACCTATGTAAAACTATTCCAATACTATATCATGGCCTTCCCAAAAGATTCTAGGATGTTGAATATACTCTTAATGAAAATTTACCTTTCTAAAGGGAAATACTATCTGACAATGGCCTCCCCAATATATAATTATTCAGTGATTTCATTAAACTCATTATCCTACTATTTCTCTAGATGAATTCACTCAATAAGAGAATATTTCAATGAGGAACAGGATAAAATTATGCATTTCTCATCCTCCATTGAGTCATAGTGTATCTAAGAAAAGATTCCCTTGATATTACATACCACCATATAATCTATGTCTGTGTGAGAAGACAATTCCCTACTAATTGTGTCAGCAAAAATATGCCTCTTCCTTCGGGTGTAGGTGATGTTAATGTAAAAAATCTGAAGGAATTACACACATCACCTCTACCTAAGTTCAAGTCTCTCTATGAGAATATATTTCTGAGACAATTATGATTATAATATATAGTGAACCTCTTCCCCCAAAATGTATTTTCTTCAACCCAATAGATAATTCATATTTTAAGTAAGTTAATGTCATGTGTGGGATATATAATTTCATGTGGAAGAAGCTGACGAGTGTCATCATCCACCACATGGTCTCCCTATATAAGAACAAAAACCATACATGAACCTATGGCTTCACAATACACCACATATACCTACCATATTCTAGAAAATCATGATAAGAGATGATCCAAGGTTCCATTTAAACTTTCCAAAGAATTACTATCATTTTTTTACTATGATGATTTTAATTATAGTCAATCGTGATGAAATATTTGAATAGTATTTCAAAACATTCTGATTAAAGCTAGTTAAAACCAATATTATATATATCTAAATGAAATTATGTGTCTTATCCCATGATAAGACAACCTTCACCTTCACATAATCAACTGAGACAACATGTTCTTAAACCAAATGTCCTCAGAGCATCACATCCATAATCCATAAGTCACATTTTCATAACATAGAATAATGATGGTGATTCATAAATATTATCAAAACCATTTAAAAAATATTCTCATGATAATACTTGGGGTTTTAATAAAATATGATATCAACCATAAATTCCATAAAAAGGTGTCGATATACTAGGGGAAAATATGGTTCATCAAAGAAATAAAAAGAAGTGGCCTTAATTAGCCCACTCTACAACACAATATATTTAAAGTTGACATAACTACTCTAAAATGTATTATTTGTGATATAAAACTCCTTATCTATGAGATTATGACAACATTTCCAAAGGGTGAACAAGAAAACCCACATTTCATCCTCAAAACAATCACCCATTAAATCAATACTATAAAAAGTATATTTATTCTTATTCATCACTCGATTATACATCATATAGTTGGCACAATGGTGGATAGTTTCATCATCCTTATTATTAAAAATAATAGTACATTTCTATAGTGACACAATAAAATGACTAAAACTATTAAATTTTAAATCATCCATTGGAATATTCTACTCTTTTATCTCATTGAGTTCCATATGATAAAAAGTTATATAAATCAGCCAAATTCATGGCATCGGGTTGATCAAAAACTATATCTTTTTTTGGTGTAATACTATGTTATTATTTGGGGAATACATTAAAAAAAATCTGTCACACTAAAGGATGAACACAATAAGAGGACTCACTAAGAACTCAACTACAAAAGTCTTTATCAGACTCTCTAATTCCTAAAAAGGGGGTATGTCTCACCTAAACCACATATCCCATTCACCCTAAAACACATTAGTGATCCCACCAATGGTATTAATGGCTATTTACAAATATTATACATCAACATATATATGATGGTAACCCAATCGATCCATCCTTAAGAAAATATAAATGATATTCTGATCATGAACCAAAAATTCCCAAGATAACTCAGTATTAAAGTTGAAGAAAAAACATGTGGGGAATCAAAAACCATGCTCCATTTTATTTCAACATGGCATCACAAACACTATAACACATGACATAAGTCCCATAGGATGTTTCAAAAGATTCGAAAAACATGAAGATGCAAAAGAGTGTGAGGCACCAACATAAAATAGAGAAGTTTCCACATATGATGGAATAAAAATTGTACATCTAATTATCATTGGGATTTAGTCAACTTACACTGGAATCACTTATATTTCATGAAACTGCATCACTAAATAGGTCTATGGTTGTATTCATGTATGATTAAAAACTACCAAATATGAATTAATTCTTATTGGAGATGGTGAAACTGAACTATATCTACCTTTAGAGATATCTTGATACAACCGCTAAAATTAACATAAGAGACCATAAGACTGTTATATTTCTATAGTTAAGAAAAATAAAATATAATGTTCCCTATAATTATGAACCTGTATAAGTTCATCAAAAAAACTATACCGACTACTGATTATGTGGAGGAAATTGGTTGTTGTGTACTACCACCAACATGTCTATGAGTCTCGTTTCACTTCATCTTCATTCCATGTGATCCACTAATGATTCCACTATATTGAGGAGGAAGTTCATTAAAAACTAAACTTCTTGATAGATCAATTTATTCCATCAGTGCTCTATCTAAAACATCCCCATAGTGGATAATTTTTTCATGAACACTAAATGATAAATTTCTATTTTTAAATCCATTTTAAATCTTTAAGCCTTCAAATTTTTATTTTACAGAACCTCAAGAGAAAAATAGACCAATTTTGAAAAAAATTAAAAATAAACTATCACCCTAAAATCTCTTAAAAATATATAGAATCACTAAATACATCATTATATTCATTCAAATTAGGTGAAACAAATAATAGAATATGGTATTGAAGTCTATCCACTCAATGCCCTCATGTTGTTTCCCCGGGACCATTATATCCCACCATAATCTTTGAGGTCCCATGTGATTAAAGATTGAATACTTCACACTAATAAATTCTATATTAACCATGTTGTTAATTATCTGGTGAATCATTTCAAACTATCCAACAACTCTATGAGGGCTATAACTATCCATAAATGATGGTGGATTTTGGGTGAGTAATTCCAGAGCTTAATTTTTTCACCTCCTTTTCTTGATTATGCTTCCCTGTCCTTATTTTGAGTAATAGGTTATTTCTATTACACTATAAAAACTTATTATATTATATACAAAACAATGTTTTTATTAATCAAAGGGTTTCCTTATGAATTATCACTCCTGAATTCCACTTAGGAATCACGAGGAAGACTTCTAATAAACTTAGTACTATATCATTGAAAAAAACAAACATAAATAGAAAATAAATATATATTTAATTAATATAAAATAATCAAAGAACTAATATAAGGTCAAATATCAACCAAAGATATGAAATTGCTAATATCCATTCATAATTTAATGCTCATTATGACAAGTACAGACAAGACACTCACTCATAACCTAAAACATATGTTCTAAAAAAAATATCTTTTTCTACCAAATCTCCAAAAACATGATAATATGGGGAAATACCTTTCTAAAATACCAATTGGTCACTAACTAACATCTATAATCCCTCATAATATCTTCTAAACTAGTTTTCAATAAGTCCCTAAGGGTGTTCCCAGTCCCCACTCGCTGGATATAAGAACCTAGGTTTCAAAAACCACCTTTTGGAATTAATTTTACAAACATGATACTAAAACCTTCATGAAATATAATATAGTGATGGTTAAATATGTTATTACATATTAAAATATTTTTACTATTTCATAAAAGAATAAAAATCCAAACAAATAATATATAGTATATAAAAAAACCCAATGTAGTCAAAACCAATAATGATTTACACTATGTGTCAGATTGGTAACAATCTACCTTATTGCCCCCAGATACTCAAGACCAACAAAAATAAGAAACACAATAACTCATCTAATTGTATTTCCCTTTCCAACATCACATAATCATGGTCTATACACACCTAAAGGTACGTCCAAGGTGTGAGAAAAACATGACCAGTGGGATCCCACGTAATATTACATAAGCAGTCTTTGCTAAATAATCTAAATGTGCACATTTTAAAATAAAACAAGGAATGATATACACTTTTACATATTTTATTATAAACCATAGGAATTACCAATTTTAAACAGTTTATATACATTTTTACTTAATATAATTTTTAAATCACTTCAAAACACACAATTCACCACTTTTAAAGCTTGCATCACAAATCCATTTTTTGAACATAGCACAATGGAAAGTACACTTAGTATAACATAGGTTGGGATAAATATGATAATAATTATATGACTATTAATTTATAGTGTGAACTAAAACTATCCTTGTCATGTCATCCAATGGATTATTGGAATTGCACAATGTTTTCTTCCAACTATGATTCCATCTAAACTAGCACCTAACACACCCTAGAAAGGATCACAGAAATACCTTGAAGTGTGATGACCCTAAAAATCATTGAGAATTGATGAAAGAAAACCTCATCTTATATACCCATGTATACCTTATGTTTTACATAAAAAATGGTTCAGAAGGGATTATCTCAATTTAAGAATAAATTACACAATCCTTTTCTACATCAACGCCATACTCTAAAATCCACATTTCTAAATTAAATCAACTTTACAATGAAATGAATTTTTTTTTTATAAAATACAAAGGGTAAAAATTATATTAACAAACACAACATATATATTTCTTTAAATCAAAGGTCATTATGATGAAAATTTAGAAATCATTTTTTGAAATAAGAAGTCGTATGTAGCTCATAAATCAAAGAGTTTAGATGAAACCACCACCCTTAACACTTTTAATTCCAAAAATTAAACTAGATTCATGATCAAATGGAATAATAGTGGAATCAATAATGATATATAATCCAAAATCATGAATTCATAATCAATAATCCTTAATTCATCAATTTATAGAAGAAAGGAAATGGGAAAAGAAACATAGCTCCACAATTCTTAAAAAACACAAAATTATAATTGATAACCTAGAAAACATTCCCAATTACATGTTGGATATATAAGATACCTAGTTAAATCATTCCATAAAGTATATATATATACTCAATTGTCCTAATATAAGGTTTTTTTCAAGGGGAAAAGTAAGGATCTGGAAGAGTAATGAAGAAATAATAAATAATCATGAAGAATCTTGATATAATCCTAAAGTATCCATCTAAATCGATCGCTAGGATAAAATTAATCTCCAAAATCACCATGTAGAGTCTTTTAAGAAGAGATTTTATTCTAATGAAAGAAAAATGAGGCAGATTATATGTGTTTTCTATTAAACAAATATAGAATAACTTATTACCATTATATTATTTTCGACACTATTTGTCAAAAAAATGTGTCAACCATGCACCCATTTCTAGGCTACTGGATAATACACACATTTTAGTAGCATGGTTTGAGAAAAAATGTACCAACTATGAAAAAATCAGTTTTCCTATATTTTATGGTTTGAGGATAAAGCCATATAGTTTTGACTAACCATTCACCTAACCAAGTTCCCTCCTCTGGAACTACATAAATGGTTACACAGTTTTCTAGAATGACCTTACTGGTTTATACTAACTATTCACCTTACCATTAATATTTCTATAAACACTGAAAAAAAATAAAACATTTACCTGAAATAACCTTATATATTCTTAAAGACAGATATGATAAAAAGGATATTCATAAATGAATGTGTTGATAGTTTGTGGAAATAATGACCAAAAATTAAAAAAATAAATTAAATTGAAATGGAATAAGTATTATCCAATGATAATAATTATAATATATAGTGATAGATACATATACATAGATAAGGTGTGAATCATTGGTCACTAAAATTTAAGTCTCAAAAATAATTATTCCCATACCAATTTGAGAATAGTAGGAGTGAATTTAAATAGTCAATAATTACATGTGATAGAGAATAATAGAAGAAAAATTTCAAATGAGATAGTTCATATGGTTTAAATACTCTTTTTCTTATGTGGGAAATCTATAGCGTTTAGAATTTGTGTTCTCACTTTTGATGCCCTAAAATTAATATCAAAATTAACATGTATAAAAAGATGAAGCTGATGTAAAACACTACCATCCATAATTATATAAAAAAGTTTCATAGTGTTTATAAATCTTATTTTATCCTTATCATGTTTTTCCAAGGCATTAGAAAGTGTATACTATCATTCTCCTTCAAAAATCCAACTAATATTTCAATAAAACACACCCAAGAAGTTTTTTAACTATCTAATTTATTCATAATATTTTCTAAGAGATTATATAAATTTAAAATTCCATGAAAAAATTATGGTGTGATGGTTTTTTTAAAACAATTATATAGTCTAACTCAAATATGATAATAAATATCAAATATTATTAAACTGCCTAAAATGTTTATTATAATTTATAACATGTGAACAATCATTAATATGATAGTTTCATGAAGATATTAATATCTAGGTAATAATTTTTTCTTTAAGTTCTATAGAAATATCTCATAATAATGTTCTGTCATAGAGAAAAAAAATTTGATGTAAAAATATATACATCAATTCTAATAGTGAAAAAATATTCTCGGTTATGAAAAAATATTCCTTGGTTTACTACACTATAGAATAATCCTCAAAATTTTCATGTGACATTTTTTATATTATAGAAATTGTTTCACAACTCATTATCCCAATCAAGTTATATATATCATGATCTAATATTGTGGCATGATCTATATGTAATATTACAAATAAAATACTTATAAAAATTCATCTATGGGCAACAAATGTGTCTCACAACATTATTATCACATTTTTATAACAATTATTCTTAATTCATATTATTTCAAAGTAATAATATTACACCATGAAATGGATCCCCCTCCCCTCAAAGTATTATTATTCCTTTTCAATAAAACAAACATTAAATGGAAAATAAATCTTCTTTTAAGTATGTATATAATATATATAACATAAATCCAACATAAAAACTATGAAATGAATTATATAAAGAAATATATCATTGTATGCTTCTAATATATGAGTATTATTTAAACACTAAACCACTAGATATAATGATTCATAAGGGATTCTTTCATCCCTTGATATAATGATCAATAAAATATTGACCATGTATCAATTGGGATTTTCTTTTACATGACCCCATTCCTCCCAATAATACTCCTCCTCAGCTGACGCTATGAGAAGGGATATAGTGACTACCGGAGTACCATCTCCAGCAGGACTAGGGATGGTGACTATCACCATGGGTAAAATAAACATGAATTGGGAGGAATTTCCCTATGATAAAACTTATAAAAGATAGAGATAATATATATACACCAATAAAAACATACTCAGATATAAAAAATAATCCCATTTCCATAAATTTAATGTCACACATTACTAAAAGAACATAAATAAATATACTAGTACTGAAATATAAAGATGACAACAAGCATGAATCCTAAAAAACTCATGAAAATATGAAGCTAGTAATATTCATCCAGATCTAAAATCTGCTATAAATTACCTAAAGTAGTTTATATATGTATGGGGTAAGAATGAAATTATAATTTTTAGGATCATCCTTAGAACCTCTCTTGTAAATGATGAAAAATGAATGCAAATGAATAGTTAATAATAGTTAAACTGTCTCGTCCCCAAAATAGGAATACTATGTTCCCAACCTCACCATGGCTATCTCTCATGAAGTATCACCTAAAAGAGATCATATAATAAAATAAATCAACAAGGGTTCCTCACTACCACTTCCCCACTAGTTTGATTCTCTTCCCTAATGTCTCACATCCTAATATATCTCTCTCCAAAATTAATCCATCCTAGAGACACCTAGGCTATGTATCACGACATGCACCTCAGAGAAATATCATTGCATCATCCCATATCACCTCTATATATTGTAATAGAGTTGTTTGTGGGATCCATCACATCCCATATGATGTGTATCAAACATCAGTTATTATACCTCAAGCCATCAAATCCCAAACACTGAGTAAGGTACCTTGATCCAACATAATCGACACACATGAAACCTATAATAATCCTTTAGATAAAATATCCCAATAAAAATGTGTTTGAATTAACCATAATCCACTACCAGCCACTATACATGTATATGGGGAACTAACCACCATGAACACCAACATATAAATCTACCAATATAATATAGATAGGCCAGTGGGGGTAGTCATTCATCCATCCTCCCAATGAGATGTTGAGGAAAACACTATCCTAAAGTCCACTGGGTGTTAGTTTCCTAAATAAAATTGGGTTGGGTAGCATAAAAAATCATATAATACATGGATATATTATATCTCCCAACCACTTTATAGGTATAATATATTCCTTTAATCAAATACAACTGATGTCCCTTGGAATCTCGGCTACCACTACTAGGGATTAGATATTTTATATGCACAAAACCATTTAGGGAGATAAATTAAATTGATTCCTTACTATTTATAATTTTCTTCTGTTTATTAATTTATTATCCACTAATTAAACATTAAAAGTATTCCAAATTTCATTACATTAATCATTAGAGTGAATTTTATACGCACTAGGCGCATTCCTAACCATGTCCAAAGTTTCTCAAGATAATTTATTTTTCATTCCCGAAAAAATCATCACCATGGGTATAAAATTTATTAAAAATTAATAACCAACCCATATTTTAGGTTACTCTAGGATAAAAATCTTAAGAAACATCCAATAGAAATGTAACCAAGAAGACCTAGTTGCATCGACCTTTGTGGAATGGAATGTAAATAAATATGCAACTAGTCCATCGGCCACAAAATATATTCATATAAAGCAAGCTTTCATCTTCAATCACAAAATAGGGTAACCACATCTACAACCCATTCCATAACATTCAGTTCCATCACCAATACCCACATGAATATCCCCATGCACCTCATAATCACATGCATCAACTATTTCCACAAACATTGGCCTCTACCCCAATATCACATCATCCATTCCAGGCTCATCCATCCCATGATTCTCAAATATAGTGAGAAAAAATCTATATAAACTAAAAAGTAATCTATAAAAAATAATAGTCAACAGGGTAAACTAGTCCCTAATAAAAAACATTCATCCTTCACATGAAAAAAAGGATCTCATATCCCCCAATACAATCCATTCATCCTTCTCAATAAAACATGCAATCTCGGTCCCAATAATTATATTTTACCAACAAATGGTTTCATTACATCATGAATTAAAAAATTCATTATTTATAAGTTCCAACTATGGGAAACAATGAAATCATCTATGAAAAACTATTTAAACTATTAAACATGCTATCAAGTATCAAACCATTTTAAAAAAACTGATAGAAAAAAATTTCCCATTTTATATGAATTTTAATTATTATTGTCAAAAATAACTAAAATGATTCACATTATTTATAATTTATATTAACACATGGAAGATCATATTCAGTTAAACAAGTACATTTGATCAATTTTAATAACAGTAATATTATAAAATACCTTAGATTAAATTAAACATGCTTTTTCTTTAATTATATTTCCAAAATATTAATAATTACCATTCTTGTGTTCTTTAACATTATACAATGAAAGAAAAATGAAATAACAAGAATGTAAATATGTTGTAAAATCATATTATAAATATCACACTATCTATAAAATCAATAGAAAAACCTTTAAAGTGGTATTAAACATTGACATGTAGTTATTAACCAATTTCATAATTAATTAAGTTAAATAATTAGTAGATTCATTTGAATATCATCCAAAAGTAAAAACTATGCTATATTTATGAATTCACATGAATAAAATAGAAGAAATAAATACACAAACATAGAGGATTCATCATTCTTCTCATGAAAATTGGCAAATGTTGTGGATACTGATCACTTCTATCGTAAGAAGCTGAATCCCACCAAGGACATGACGCCACAACCGCACCCATAAACAACAAAAAATGAATAATATATTCAATAGGAATCTACATTACATGTTAGGAAATAAGTGGGTGGAATAATGAAGAAAAAAACAAGAGTACTATAGATAACTACAATTGGATCATTGTGGATCCCAAATAAGAATTTGGGAATCAATCCACTTTGAAGGGATCTTGAAATTCCTAATGAATGTTACTTTTAACCTGGAGTATTGGGAGGGAACTGTAGGTTTTTTAATGAATTTATAATCCCTAGTACACTAAAATAATGGATCATTTATTCTTTAAATATCCCACATTTTATATTTCTCTAAAAAAATGTAACCTCAAACCTCACAACCTACTTTAAATTCTCATCTTAAATTACATATTTACAATGTGAGTTTATCGCCACCAGATTTTATGAAATAAAGTATCAGAATATTTAATATGTCAATATTAACTTTATTTTAGAAATTCCCATTTCTCAAATCATCCTACACATTCCACGATACCTTTTTTAGGCATAAAACACATTAATACTATAAACCACTCATTGATGAAATAATTTCTCCTCGCATCCATATTTTAGCATCCAGACACCATCATACCTCCACTAATCCTCTTACAAGCTCCGTAGTCTTTGTAAACACACGAATGGTCTGTCTATATGGATCTAGGTCTTTACATCGTATATGTTTCAAATAATTCTCTTCTTCAATAATCTCAAACCAAATAAAGAGATAAAATTAAAGGGTTATTTGAACAGCCACCCCAGAAGATAACTCTTAAGGATCTAAATATTACAGGATATTAACCACCTCATCAATGGAAAAAGGTGAAGAACCATAAAACCATTGTAACCATTTCCTTATAAAATCTCCAGGGAAATTACCTCTTAGATGAGAATAGGTAGAAAACAAACAACATGAGGAAACCATCTCATATCCCAAAAATGGGTCAACAACCACAACTAGAGTTACAAATATAGAGTACAAAAACAAAAAAAATGATTAGGGGAATGAGAATATATATGTGAATCACATTCCTAGGTACTCTCTTATATTCCACTAGTCCATCATAGAACATGGTCTATGGGAATAGCACACCGATGTAATATCATCTCCTTTAAATCAGGGAGCTTTAAAGGCCACTCCTGAAAGGTCTCATCATTTTAAAAATTGATCTCAACCATATCAATGATGTGAGAGTCATCAAAAATGTAATTGTTGGGATATGAAATGTGAAACAAAACTTGTTTCTAGATCTTATGTGGTGAAAGTCATATCTGATACTCTATTGCTCCAACGTGATCCAACACCATGAAAGGTCCAACAAATATGGTAGAAGGTTTAATCCCACAACCAAACCATCATTTCTCATGATGAGGATTCACCTTTAAGAACAAGTTATCTATAACATAAAACATTAGATTTCTCCTCCTATAATTAGTATAATATTTTTGAAAAAATAAACCACCTTAATTATTTATCAAATCAACCTTACCATCTCATTAATACATTGAACTAGCTTTGTATTGAGAATTTCTGCATCTCCTACCCCATTCCATCAAAATGAAGAACATAAATTTAATATGAAAAAATCATAAAATTTTGTCATACCAATGGTGTAGTGAAAACATTTTTTATAAAATAACTCAACAAAATTCAGTTTCCTCATCCATGAACCACTAAAATCTAAGACAAAAGAGAAAAACATATCCCCAAGAGTTTTCATGGTCCTATCTAACTGATCATCCTAATATGAATCAAAAATTATTGTTATGGTTTAACTATAAGAAAAATCATATTGGACACCCCTCCACACCCTTGAGGTAAATTAAATATTTCAATTAGAGATGATCTTCTTCGGGACTCCACAGAGTATCACTACTTACTTCTGATACTTCCTTGAAAATATCAACATAGAGCACACATACTTAGTAATTATGAAGTGGGATGATTTTATTGGACAGTAAATAATGACCTATATTTAATCAAATCCACATTTAGGTCAAGGTAATCTAGTCATAATTTTCCCCAATGTTTCCATCAACTTCCATGAGTGAACATATAATTACTAGAGTAACCTGCTGGGAACACGGTTCTTGGAAATCACTCTTTGGGAGACCAAACATTGAGATGCAAAATCTAAAACAACATGCTTTAACCCTATCCACCAAAACAAGCCTCTATAATCTTGGTATATCTTTTTCATGTAAGGATGTACTAATAAGGGTGATGAATGGAACAAATAGATAATCATGTAACACATCATCTAAGGAATATAAATACTCCCTTGGAAAAACACCTGGTGTCTTCCATCCTTAGAAAACCCATCAATGGAATCCCTAAATAAAACTCAGTCGCTCCATACCTCCCCCACATAATCCCCCAACTGGGCGTCTTCCACCTACATCACCAAAGATGACTTTAATTTCATCTAGAAAATAAAAATGTTACCACCATCCTCTCATATATCTGGATGCAACACAAATAGATATTCCATCTCTACCTAGTAATCTCTAGATTCAAACATGGAATTAGTATGTGACTTCATGCTCAGTGAATTAGCCACAACATCCCCCTTATAGATGAATATGAAATCTGGAAGGCATAGTCCTACAAAAATTATATCCACCATCCATATCACATGATCAATTAATGATGGGGGAAGACATACCTCAAGCACTCATGATCGGTGAAAACTGTAAAATTCTCACTGATGAGGTAATATTTATAAAACTTCAAGTCAAACACCACTCTAACTAACTCGAGATCGAGGGTGGAATAGTTATTCTCAAGAGGGTATAACCATCAATACCCTTAAGAAACAAATGATACCTATTTAATTTGAAAATATTGAAAAAAAAGATGTGATGTTTCATAAAAATCATCAATTTATATTATATATGCTACCAAATAAAAAAATCAAGTGTTGACCAACTTCTCCTTGAATTATTTAAAATCTGTATCACACTGGTCAGTATCCAATAATTATTGATCCTTTCTAGTAATGTATGTTTGATGGATATCATTATCATATAAATATACCACAAACCTCCTATAATAGCCTTCAATAATAAGGAAACTATTATTCTATGGAATAGTTTTTGGGTGATTCACGTTAGACAGCTGCATCTATCATCAAAGGATCCACAACTATTCCATGGTAGTACATGACATGCCCCTAAGAAATAAAAATCACGAAACTAGAACTTTGACTTTACTAACATATCAAATAAAATATTATGATGAAGAATTTTCCCAATAGTACATAAAATCTCTACATTATTCTTCTTATACATGGAGTGGATTTTGTTGACGAAAACCACCATGACCTTATCTAGGAACACCCTGAACACTACACTTATCGATTTTATAAGCATGTATGGAGTGTTCATGACACTTAATGAAATCCAAATTAACTCATAATTCCCATCAAGACAACAAAAATTGTTCTTCTAAATATCCTCATCCTTCACCCACATCTGATGATATCCTAATTGCAGATCAATTTTTTAGAACCATGTTTCTCCTTTAAGTTTTTTGAAAATATAATTGATCCACTAAAGAGGATTTTTTTTCTTCAGTATCAACTGGTTTTTTTTATCATGATCAATAACAATATGTAAACATCCAACAACCTTCTTAATAAAAAAAATGAGTGCACCCATGGTGACACACTCATCCAAACAAAAACTCACTATAATAGATCATCGAGTTGTACTCATAAATCTAAAAAACTCTAAAGGTTCCATCATATATGAATACATCGATATAGGAGACACATATAGATATAGATATATCCCAAACCTAATCTACCATAAAGGGTGTAATTGAAAAACTTTCTTGGGAAAAACATCAGGGTACTCTTCTATAAATCTATAAAATGATGAATTATGAACCATCAAAGAAGGAAGATAATGATATAACACGCCTTTGATCTATCCATGGGTATCTATTTTCAATGAAAACTTATGTCTCTCCCTCTTAATCATATAACTCAACCTTCGTCTTGAATTAATCCACAATGGAATGAACCAAATAAATATAGTATTTTTCAAGGATGTTATCCTATGACTATGTTAAAAAGCATAGGAAGTTTCTCAAAGTTTAGTCTTTCCCCAACACTAGCTCTTATATTCTACATACTTAATAAAGATAATATTGAACTACAACTAGAATAGTCCACTCCAAGGGAATTGGAAGCCTCTCAACCTTAATTCCCGAATCATGTATGAGAGTAGGTTATATGAAGAATTTCATATCTCCCAAATTCAAAAAATAATACACCAATGTAGAAAATAATAAAAGTGTACCTTAGATAATGTCTCGCTAACCTGAAGCTAGGAACGCTAGAGCATGAAGCTAGCTAGGGCCTATTACAATGCCTCTCTGACCTTGATAATGACTATTTCAATTTCCACTCTACTATTTGAGGATGAGGAGAATCGCATGGTTGTGATTTTCTTTCCCCATCTACTCACTTCAAATCCCAAACTGGGACAACCTGTTTATTTTACCTCAGCTAAAATGTCATGAAAGGAGGAATATAATGTTAAACACCTAAAACATGAAAAATTATCAGCAATTTTAGGCACGATTACCACATATGACCACATCCTTCATAAGAACAATAAAATTCTAATCCATTTCCATAGTTCTAAGAGCCACCACCCCTATAGAAATGAGATAATGATGGATTTTTTCAAAACCTCTACAAATTAAAAAATCTTTTATCCTAAAAATTGGAAATATGGGACCACAATTATTCTTTTTTAGAAATACAAATTTCTACCCTCTCATGATGAGGTAGTTCTATCCAACGTCATCTCAATTACCTTTACTCTTTTCATCACCTTCAGATTTTCCGATCACATGAATAGGATAACATGGTGTTGGGTATCTATATGTAATGATTCCTAAAAATTCATCTCATGTTCCTCCTCATCTATGAAAAGTTCTGAGAAATATTATGTAAAGGTTATAAAAAACACTCCAAATAATCTCACATTGGAACTCCCTTGTCGAAGGGAATGAAACTCTTGGTGACTGGACACCTTTATAGTCAAAGAAATAAACTATTAACAAAATTGGTCCTCGAACTTATCCAATGAGACCATTAATTCCTTTAGATCCCTAATTTATAAGATCCACCACTTCATCACTTCCCCACATAGCATCATCACATCCAATGAAACCCAGTTCTCCTTCCAAGAACGGATTGAACTGAAAGTTATCTCATCCCCCTCCAACCAATCTTCAACAATTGAATCAATAATGGTGCCCTAATACTTCTATAGAATCTAGATTCTAAACTATGATAGTGTCCTCCTCCATGTGTTTTCATCGTCAACCTCTAATCTATAGAGATCTACTGGAATATCGTCCCGAACATATTCAGGGAAAACCTAAGTAGGAAATCAACCTATAGACAAAACTGTAAGATGAAAATATTGTAAGACTCCAAAAACTTGAATATATAATATTAAAAATTATTTATTTATTTATTTAATTATATTTCTTGTTGTTTCAACCTATCCTAATTTATACCCATTTCAAACATATATACATATAATAAAGATACTTAATTCATTCCTAGGTCTTTACCCCACAACTAGCTTCTCTTCTATTAGTAGGTTCAATAAATATAAAGGTCTATGAATAATATCATAGGGGGAACTAAATACCTCTTTACTTATTAGCCTTCTATGTTTATATTTCTTATTAAACATAAGTGATACTATTTTACAACCAACCAATGAATCCTCACCAGTTCTTTACTCAAAAATCCATATTATCCCTCAACTGAAACCTTTGATGAAAATCTATCACTACCCCCTATTTCTAAAGAGTACCACTGTAAGGAATAAAATTAGAGAATGAAGATAGAGACAGATTGAGTCCTGCCTCTAATATTCCCTAGGTTGGAAAATTTAATCTAGGTTATAATTTGCATAAAATGGATGGCATTACCCTCAAGGAGAATATTCAAAAGTGAGAGATAAGAAAAACATAGCAATCAACACCTGCTCAGATATATAAAATAATCATAGTTACATACACGTAATTTTATGCAATACAGAAAAAATTAATGGAAACTACTATGATTCCCTAAACCTGGGTGTCACTCATAGGTTCCCCAAGCCTGGTTGGCCACATGGCCTTAAAGAGATCTCCCTAAATTCCAGAGGATACCGACCAACAGTGAGGTCATATGGTGTGATTGTGGGAAGACTATGCCCTCATTATTAAATTGTAGCATAGAGGATAAATATAATAATAGGAAAATAGAGGAAGAAATATAAAAAATAGATGCAACAGCGGAAACATGAACTATAACACTAGACCAAAAACCCATCATAGCAGAAATAGTAATAGGAAATAAATAACAAAAGAAACTGATAATAATACTAAAAATATAGAAATAGAATCATATACAAAATATGATGATAATGTATGAATTGTCTCTACAAAATCATAAAATAGGTATACATGGAAGTAGGAAAAACATTCTATACAAAAGAATCAAAAAAACCAAAAACTATCCATCATCCTGAGCACTAGGTGGGTCATCTACTACCAAACCCCATCTCAACATAGGAAAGTAAGATCATATGTCAAAATCGGGTCGCTTCCCATTTTCATCACCTATATACAAGTAATATACCTTGGTACAAATAGAGGCCCAGATATAAAGTGAGATATTATCAGAAGGCCACCACCAATGGCGTCTACGCCATTCATTTTGTGAAATATAAACTTACAGTGTGCAAGTATGTATAAAACTAAAGTAGTACATCAATTTAAATACCAAGATACCTCTTTCAAAATTATCTAGTAATGTCTATTAACATGAGATCATATAATTAATTCATTTAAGTTCAGTTTATATGATAATTCATGTGATGTATAATGAGAACTGACATTATATCCTGATAGTGATAATAAATGATCTAATAAAAAACATGGAATTATTTAATGATGATAATAGTAAAGATCGTCCACGGTAATAATCAAGGAATTCATAACCTTGGGGGTTGAGCAAACTTAGTGATAAACCAAACCCTACCTAATAGGGGTCTGTATATAATCTAAGTGGAATCACCCAATGGATTCCACTATAAAATTATTATAACTGAGTTCAAGGATCTCATCCAAGTAAAACAGGATATGAAGTTATAGTGACCCAATTTTCTTACATGATTATTACATAATTTTAAAGATAAACAACTTAAAATCATTACAAAACCAAGATCTAAAGGTTTAGGGTCTTGGGAAAATTATAAACATACACTACATTTACATTTTAAAACATAAAAAAAATATTTTGATTCCTTATTCTCTAGCTCCTTAGTGGAACTCATTCACTTCTTACTATAAGTAGTCACCTGAGGATATACATAAATGAAACGGGAGAACTGAAATCCCAATAAGAAGATAGATAAGAACATGAATCAATATAAATTAGGTGAGAATAATCATCATAATTATAACATAAGTGTGGTATCATCATCATCATAATGAGAGGAATCTTTAAATAAAGGTATAGAATATGGAAATTCATAAAAAGGAAACATAGTGTCTTAGTGGTCAACTACCACACATAGTTGTGAACAAATCTAGTGTCATGTTCACATATAAAATACATGAATAATCATAAAATAATACGCACTATGAACAAATATATCATAATTTTAATGCATATTTCACATTATTTCATGAGATACATCACATTATCCACTGTATTGGAGTGCTATATAATTTCGGGTGTGCCCATAAAATCGTAACATTTACATAATCATGCATGCCACATAGAATGTATAACAGTATTTTCCGTTAAATAACCCCTGGAAAGAAAATGGGATTGATGATAATTTTATAAATAAAACTATCATGAATAAATATAGGGGTTATAAAAACAAAAAGGTAATAACATTCTATTTATATTATTCATAAATCTTGAGTGAAGAATAAACAATTTTAAGAGAAGAAAAAGATGTGTTTTTTTAAGAAGAGTTATTTTGGAGAAATCTTTTCATTTATTATAAAATAATATTTGAAAAATGCATATCCTTAAAAAGAAAAGGTAAATTACATTTTAATTACAAAATATGAACACTAATACAATGGAATATAGAATAACCTAAACAAAGGAATTGGGTTCGAGAATCCCCTTACCTTTTGTATGAAATATTTCTTCACATTAATATCTTGGATAATCAAATTAGATTCATTAATAAATAAATATAGAACCTATTATACATTTATTTTATTTATTATAAATTTATTATGTTCTCTTATGGTCATTATGATGAGTTATAGTGTACAATTTCATTTCTTGGGAGTGTTCTTTCTCAATATTTTCATGATCAGTTCACTTGTATTGTGACAAACTTGCTATTTATTACACACATAAAAATGATTCATTACATAAAATTTCACTTAAGACAATTATAAGGATCAATATTTCTATTTTCTTGGAAAATTAGGAACATTACATGACAAATTAATACATAAAAACAACATTTTTATTGAAAACTTCTTTTACAAGACCACAACATTCCTAAGAATTAATAATTTCATGGGATAACCTAAGGACATGCATAAGAAAATATTGATCTATAAAGCCCAGTAAGGGAGTAAACAAGTCAAAACATGAAGAATATAGTACATTTTAGGAAATAGGCATATCAATGGATCACAATAGAAACACGAACATAAAGGCATGATATAGCATGATTATCATAACATGGAAATGTAGAAACAACATTTAACATGATATTACCATGAGCAAGGCTCATTGAACATAGATCATGAGTAAAACCCAATTTCACTAGAATTGGCATGATTAAACCCTAATTTCATTTGAATTAGCATGACTAAACACTCATTTCACATGGAATATCATGATACTATTCTTTACCCCCTGCATTTGAGTGCTATCAGGGTTCACCCTTTATAATCATTTCATTTCATGCATAAGCTTTCCACATTTATCATACAACATGGATTCATTAAACTTCATAATTTATTCCATGAATAAGGGATATTTAATACATAAACTTAAGTCCTCAATCAAAAATTACACGTGCATAAAAGTGAATACCCTTGATAGAGAAATGGGTATGGTATTCACTTACACGATTATTTTTTTATTAGAAATTTTGGTGTAACTTTGGCAGCATAATGATGTCAAAAAGAAATCGTAAAATGGTTTGATGAGATAGAATGGGGTCTCTCGCAATTTATACATGAAATATATAGTAATGGGGTCATGTAACATAATATCCCAACATAAGTAATGGAATTTTGAAGCCTAATATAAAATAATTTCTTGAATGTAAAAGAGGAGAGAGAAATTTCTTACGGAATTTAGACATGGTAATGGGTGTACATGGGATGCATTAATGAAATAAAAATAGGTCTATAATCATTAAAACGTAAGGAGGTAAGTATTGGGGAGGTTCTAAATCATATCCTAGAATTTTTAATTGAATGTAAAAGTGTATAACAGCATAAAAAATTTAGACAAAATGAGAAAAGAAGAAATCCCTTACTTGGAAGTGTGATACCAAAGGCTTGGGAGAGGCTTGAGAGAGGATTATAGGGAGATTGGGGTGCCTTTAGAAAATTATATATATATTATGGAAGAGGTTGTTCTATATCCAAAGTTCTTTAGTGAATATTAATGGGTGATCGAGTGGGTTTATGTAGGAAAAAAGAGGGAATTCTTTATTATTTAGGTTTTCAACACTACACATTAAAATTATCAAAACCACAAACCATCCCATGGTTTTTTCCAAAGTGGAGTGGAAAATTATTTTATAAGGCCAATGGATGAACTTATTAAAATATTATGTTTTCTTACGTGGAGGAGAGTCACACTCTCAAGAAAATCATTTTAAAATGTGAAAATGTTTTTTAAGTCTTAAAGGGCCCACTAAGGCATTGTAAAATTAATCAAAAAAATATAAAATCACATTATTTTAAAGGTAAAACATATATTATATGAACAATACTTTTATATTATTTTATTACATCACTATTGGGTCATTATGTTGTCATAAAACACATTATATATTTAAACGGTATTTAATTTTTACCCAAAAAATCAAATTTCATAAAATTATGAAAAATTAAGCGTTAGATAATTTTGACATCCTAAATCAAAAGATGACTTTAATTTTATCTAAATAATTTTCTAAATATGTGGATTTTCAATTATAAAATAAAAACAAACATTTATTAAAAATTCATGGGTTTTGACAAAAACATTATTCAAACTTTAATAAAAATTTCAATTATATTCATAAAAATTATATGATCATTTATATTTAATAAAAATTAATTTAGTAATAATATTTTATTAAAATATTATTTACTTAAAAATAAATTAATTCATCAAAATAGATTTCTTAATTGAATTTAAATATTAACTTTAAAAATTCTAATTTTGTTTTAAAAAATATTTACAAAATAACAATAATAAAATGAAGGTATATTATTTATTCTATAAAAAATAATGCACATAATCATAATTCTTGGGTATTGTTACATAACCCCTTATAACACCCACATAAGACCTAAGGGTAAGGTGTACGATGGTGAAAGACTCTTGGGGTGGCTTAGATAACATTG
Source organism: Viscum album (assembly GCA_963277665.1). Classification (NCBI taxonomy): domain Eukaryota; kingdom Viridiplantae; phylum Streptophyta; class Magnoliopsida; order Santalales; family Viscaceae; genus Viscum; species Viscum album. Next base: position 629,003,114 of record OY728123.1, read on the forward strand.
CTTGGGCGGTAATCTCTATCAACTTCCACTTCTCCCATAGGTGATTTCATTCAATCTTATTGTGTTGAAGCATGTATTGGGCTTGGTCCATACTGAATCCCAATGACACTACCTATTTTATGAGCATTGAAAAATGGGCTTCATATGGAGAAATTCTATCAAATGAGGTCGTCGCTTCCTTTGTCTGAGAAAATTGGATTTTTTAAAGCCCTGTAGTTATATTAATCATGTTATCACAGTTCAACAGCTATATTAGAAAGGGTAAAAAATTCTTAAAAAAATTTTGAAATCCAAAAACAAAAATCCAATGAATTTAATATGTTTTACATAACCATTTTACATAATAATACATTTAATTATATCGAGAGAAATTTTCATTAATAAAAGTTTTGGTCGTTACAATCTTCTCCCCTTAAGAAATTTTTTCCTCAAAATTTCCTATTACCATCTTAAAATAGATTAGGGTAACTTTGTTACATCACTTCCTCTAATTCCCATGTTACTTCTTCAAATTTTTAGTTTCACCACAACACCTTGTCGAGGGGGCATTTTCTTACTTCATATAACTTTTTCCATATAATATAAGATCTTAACCGGTTTATATTCATAGGAGATTTCATTTTTAAATGGTACTATCTCTGTATTGATTTCATGGGATGGGTCAGGTATGTACTTCCTCTAGAGTGATACATGGAATACATCATGTACTTGAGATAGGTTCGGCGGGTGTGCTAGTCGATCATCCAATGATCCAACGTGATCAAGGTTCTCAAAAGGGATGATGTACCGTGGAATAAGATTTCCCTTCTTCCCAAATCACATAACTCTCTTCCATAGTGATATGTGGGGGAATATCATGTATCCAACATAAAACTCTAGGTCTTGTCGATGATAATCATCATAGCTCTATTTTTGACTCTGAGCAGCATTAATGTGCTGCTGGATGGTATAAAACTTCTCCGCCATTTCTTCAACCATTTATGGACCTAGGAGTTTTCACTCCCCAACTTCATTCCAGCATTCCAGTGTTCTTCACATATTCCTATAAAGGGATTCATAAGGATCCATTTTAATGCTTGAGTGGAAACTGTTGTTTTAAGAGAACTCAACCAAAGTAACATGCTGATATTATCCTCATTTGAATCCCATTGAAAATTCTCTCAACATGTCATCAAGTGTTTGGATAATATAATTAGATTAGCCATCAGTTTGGGGATGAAAAGTCATACTGAAGTTCTTCTCAGTATTTAGAGCATATAGGTGACTCCTCTAGAACATATAGGTGAATCTTGGATCTCAATCAGATACAAATGATAGTGGTACTTCATGCAACCTTACCACTTCTCTGATGTATATCTGTGAGAGTTGATCCAATGATAAATCCTCCTAAATTTCAATTAATTGTGTATTCTTTGTAAGACAATCCACAAAAGCCAAGATATCATTATTTTCTTTTGTGTGTATTCATATGTCCAGTGACAAAGTCTTTGGTGATGTTCTCCCATTTCCATGTTGGTATGGGTAATGGTAGCATCATCCCCTTAGAATTATTCCTCCTAGCCTTAACTTACTGACACACCATGAACTTTGATGTATACTCAGTGATCTTCTTCTTCCTGTTATACAACCAATAATTATCTCAGATATCTCGATACATCATTTTGTTTCCATGGTGAATTGAGAAATCTGAACTATGTGCATCATCTAAAAGTTCATTCTTTAACTCCATATTTTTTGGAACACATATTCTTGACCCAAATCCCACAATTCCTTCTTCATTAATATTGAACACTACGGATTTCCCTTTTTTGATAGTTTAATCATTTGTGAAAGGATTAATGATGTTCCCTTATTTATGATTCCCATATCCATATTCATCAAATCTATGAAGATTTTATCCTTTTCAATTATTATCAATAATATAATTGATGGTTATTTTCTACTTAGAGCATCTACCACTTTGTTTGCTTTCCCCAGGTGGTGATGAATTGAGTAGTCATAGTATTTGATCAGCTCTAACCATATTCGTTGACACATATTCAACTCTTTTGGTGTGAATATATAATTGAGGATTTTTTGATCCGTATATATTTCACACTTCTCCCAAAAGAGGAAATATCTCCAAATTTTTAATGAGAAGATTACTACAGCCAACTCCAGATCATGTGTTAGATAGTATTTCTCATGATCATTCAATTACCTTGAAGAATAAAAAATGACTTTGTCATTTTTCATCTACAGACATCTCAAGACCTTCTTTAAAGCATCACTGAATACCACAAAAAGTTCTCCACTTGTGGGTAGTGTGACCACGAGCACAGTTATATGCCTCCTTTTCTACTCAATAAAGATATCTTTGCATTCATCGCTATAAAAAAATTTGACTCCCTTCTAAGTTATCTTGGTAACAGGGTTTTACAATCGTGATAAATTTCTCACAAATTGGCGATAATATCAAGCTAACCCCATAAATCTACAGATATCTATCACCGGTGTTGTCCTCGATCATCCCTCAATTACAGCTTTATTGGAGGGATCCACAGATATCCTATTACTGAAGATAATATGACCCAAGAATGAGGCTTTATTCAATCACAAATCACACTTGTTTTACTTTTCATAGAGCTTATACTTTCACATGGTCTTCAGTAAATGATTTGATTCTCCTCATAATCCTCCTTAGTTTTGGAGTATTTTAGAATATCTTCTATAAACACTACAAAAAAATTGTCGAGAAAATCACTAAATAATATATTCATCAATTCCATGAAGTCTGTTAGAGCATTAGAAAGTCTGAAAGGAATTACTATGAATTCATAGTGACTATACCTTGTACGAAAAGTAGTCTTGGGGATATCCTTTTTCCTCACCCTTACTTGGTAATATTCTGACTGCATATCCACCTTGGAGAAGTATTGTTCTCCATTTATTTGATCAAACAAGTCATAAATTTGGGGTAGAGGATACCTATTCTTTATCGTGATTTTGCTGAACTCACGATAATCAATGCAAAGGCGCATTGGCCCATCCTTCTTCTTGACTAAGAGGACTGGTACACCCCATAGTGAAGAACTTGGGTATATAAACATTTTATCCAGATTCTTTTATAGTTGTTTCTTTAACTCCTCAAGCTCCACAACATCCATTAAATATGGAGTCTTCGATATTGGCAGCACCCTAGGTATAAAATCAATTGAGAATTCAATATCTCTTCTAGGACAAAGACTATGAAATTCCTCAGGAAATACTTCAGCGAATTCTCTCGTAATAGGAATGTCTTTAAAGATGGTTGCTTCCTTAGACTCAGTCATCTGAGCAAGATACGCATGCTCATAGGGAAGTAATATCCATGATTGAGATGATGGTGCTAAGAAAGATTCATCCTCTACCTTTCACTTGTATAGAATCAGAGGTCGATTCACCATATGGATAGTGATTACCCACCCATTGAAATTTATGTTACATTTATATAGGGAAATAAAATTCATGCCAATAATTGCGTCAAATTCCACCATAGGGAGTATGATAAGGTTCTCCAGGATGTTCAAACCACAAATTATTATAGAGGAGGAGTTATATACTTGGGTTTCAATGATTTACCCATTTTCCATTCTCACTGACATATCTACTTCCATGATTTGTGGTGGTGTGGGGATTGTTCTACTAAACTTTCGGGATATAAAAGAATTAATATAACTAGAATCAAAAAGTAAATTCGCTATTATTGAATAGATAATTAGTGTACCTGTAACTACTTCATTTTCGGGGTTCTCTTCGGTGGTAGTGATGGAAAAATATCACCCTTTCTTCCTTAGAGGTTGTTGGTTGCCTCCAAAAATCCTTGGACTAGGGAACTAGTTTGAAAAGTTCCATCTTTCTTTGCAGTTTAAGCAATGAACAATGTGTTGAGGGTTGAACATAGTGTTTCTCTCCTCTGTCGTAGTAGATGGTTTTTATTGTCAGCGGTTAATGGTCAAGTCCCCTTCTCTTCCACACCAAAATCATTTTATCGTCCCCTTCAGGCAATTTCCAGGGTGCTTCTTTCTGCACCTTTGGAAAATGGGGTGTTGTAATTTCTTAGCACCGTTGGATTTATCAATCGGACCTCTAGAATTAAATTCCACCTTATTATTCTTATCCCCATGACACCCCTAAGATTTTCTGATCTCCATTTCAAATTTCAGGGAACATCAAACAATTTCCCTATATATCTCCAAGTCATGGATAGTCAGGGCTTTCCATAGGCTAGGTTTTATCCCACCTAAGAAGCAGTAAACCTTGAATTCGCAAGTAATGACAAAGCCAAAGGTGTATCATGCAAGCCCTGAGAAGTTTTCCCCGTAATCCTTGATGGATTCATCATCTTTTTTCTTGAGGTAAAGAAAGTCCTTTTGTATCTTAATTCAGAGGGTACATGGAAAATATTTATCCAAAAAGAATTTCTGAAAATCCTTCCATTCTAACACCACAATCTCTTACTCAAGCATTGTATTTTTTATCAATATCCACCATTGATCAGCTTCACCCTCCATATAATAAGAATCCCGAAGAACATTCTATTATTCATAACAATTAAGGATGTACAATATATTTTCAATGGATTTTATCCATTTTTCGGTGATTGTGGGATCATATGATCCATTAAATGTATGAGGTCTTTGTTTCATGAAGCTCTCGATTATAGTTTGTTCATTATTAGGGGGGGTTGGACGTTCATCTTGACCCGTTATTCTATTCAAAACATGAGTTACCTGAGATGGTATCATCAAAAAGTTTGTGATTCACGCTCCAATCGGATTGGGTATCTCATTAGAACAGTCATCACATTTATTTTCACAGCAGTTATTTGCCCGAGTCCCCCTATTACCATCCATTGGCCTGAATAAAAGGAACACTAGTGATAACACATAAGTGGAATCCAAAGACAAAAAGGGGTAACTTATGAATTTATAGGCTTCAATCTATGTTATCCACGATCTACTTCCAAACATATATTCTTACGGGCAATTTTTTTATTCCCTTGGTAATGGTTCATACTATGATTATGTATTTAGCAAATAATATCCCCCCCGAGAGTGTTGTTACCAAAGGTGAATCAAGGCCCATTTTCATGCACCAGTTCTTGTTAGAGTCTAACTCAAAGTAGTGTTTCTGGGTTTTACCCCTAGATACATATGTGCAAGAGTCGCCTCTACTTGTTCATATCCAGATAGGGAGGTATTTTCATGATAAAACACTTACTCTATACTCACCAAAATCTTGGGATGTTTTTATTATACTTAGTCTTATACCTAAGTCTTTCACTAGGTTTTTCTAATCCTAATCCCCAAAATAACTAAACCTATCCTCTGATACCAACTATAACAACCCTGATCTTTATTACACACATAAACATGATTCATTGCATAAAATTGCACTTAACAAAACTCTAAAGATCGAGAGGTATAGTGTATTGGGAAATTAGTAACATTACATGAAAACTTAATATATAAAAAAATAAAATCTTTATTGAAAACATCTTTTACATGACAACAACATTCTTTCATACTTAGCATTATATGGGATAACCTAAGGACATGCATTAGAAAAGGGTGATCTATAAAGCCCAGTAAGGGAGTAAAAAAGGCATAACATGAAGAATATAGTACATGGTAGGAAATAGTAATATAAATGGAGAAAAATATAAACATTAATATAAAGGCGTGATATATCATGATTATCATAACATGGAAATGTGGAAACAACATTTAACATGATATTAGCATGAGCCAAGGCTCATTGCACATGGAGCATGAGTAAACCCTAATTGCACTTGAATTAGAATGATTAAACCCTAATTAAACTTGAAATAGCTTGATTAAACCCTCATTTCACATGGAATATCATCATACTATTCTTTACCCAGTGCATTGGAGTGCTATCAAAGTGCGCCCTTTATAATCTTTTCATTTCATGCATAAGTTTTCAACATGGATCATACAACATAGATTCATTAAAAATCATAATTTTTTCCATGAATAAGATATGTGGAATACATGAATGTAAGTCCCAAATAAAAAGGTACATATTCATAAATTTGAATACCCCTGATAGAAAATGGGTGTGGTATTCACTTACACGATGATTTTGGCATTGGAAATTTTGGTGTAACTTCGGTATCATAACAACGTCAAATAGAAATAGTAATATGGGTTTATGATAGATAAAGGTGTCTATAACAATTTATACATGAAATGGACAGTAATGGGGTCATGTAACATAATATCCCAACATATGTAAGGGAATTTAGATGCATAATATAAAATAATTTCTTGAATGTAAATGAGGAGAGAGAAATTTCTTATGGAATTTCGACATGGTAACGGGTGTACATGGTAGGAATTGATGAGAGATAAAGTTGTCTCTAAAAATTAAAACATAAGTAGGGAAGTATGAGGGAGGTGAGAAATCATACCCCAACATTTTTAAATTAAAATAAAAGGGTATAACAACATAGAGAAATTTTGGCAAAAATGTGAAAGAAAGAAATCTCTTACTTTGAAGTGTGATCCCAACAGCTTTCGAGAGGCTTGAGAGAGGATTCTAGATATCTTGGGGATCTTTAGGAGGATTATAGTGAGAGTATGGAAGAGGTTTGTAGATATTCAAAGGTTTTTAGTGAAGAGAAATGGTATATTGAGTTAGTTTATATATGAAAGTAGATGGAATTATTTATTATTTAGGTTTTGGACACTACACATTAAACTAATCAAAACAAAAAAAACTATATCATGATTTTTTACCATGGTTTTTACCAAAGTGGTGTGGAAAAATTATTTTATAAGGCCAATGATCTAACTTATTAAAATATTAGTCTTTCTTATGTGGATTTGAGTCACACTCTCAAGGAAATCATTTTAAAATGTAAAAATGTTTTATAAGTTTGGAGGGTCCACTAAGGCATTGTAAAGTTAATCAAAAAAATAAAAAATAAAATTATTTTAATGTTAAAACATATATTGGACTATAAACCTTTTATAGTATTTTATTACATCACTACTGGGTCATTATGATGTCATAAAACACATTATATATTTAAACCGTATTTAATTTTTGCCCAAAAATTTGACTGTGTCAGAAAATTATGGAAAAGTAACTGTTAGATAATTTAGACATCCTGAATCCAAAAATAATATTTATTTTATCTAAATAATTTTCTATATATGTGAATTTTAAATTTTAAAATTAAAAAAAAACTGAACTTTATTGAAAATTCATGGGTTTTGGCAAAAATAGTTTTCAAAGCTTAATAAATATTTCAATTATATTCATAAAAATTATACGATTGTTTATATTTAATAAAAATTAATTTAGAAATAATATTTTATTAAAATATTATTTAATGAAAAAATAAATTAATTCATAAAAATATATTTCTTAATTGAATTTAAATATTAACTAAAAAATACTATTTGATCTTTAAAAAAAATTACAAAATAACAATAATAGAATGAGTGTAGATTATTTATTCTATAAAAAATAATGAATATAATCATATTTCTAGGGTATTATTAAATAAAACCTTATAAAACATGCATAAGACCTAATGGTAAGGTGTGTGATGGTGACAGAATCTTGGGGTGTCTCGGATAACAACGCTCGAGTGGTAGTCTCTATCAACGTTCACTTCTCATGTTGGTGATTTCGTTCGAGCTTATCATGTTGAATCTCATCTTGGACTTGGTCTTGAGAAAATCCTAGTGATGCTACATCCTTTCTGAGCTCTAAAAAATGGGCTTCATATGGAGTAATTCTACTGGATGACGTCATCGCTTCCTTTTTCTAAGTAAATTGGATTTGTTAAAGCCCTATATTTATAATAATACTGTGATCATTGTTCAATGGATATATTAGAAACGGTAACAATTCTTAACAATATTTTAAAATCCAAAAACAAAAAAACAATGAAGTGCATATGTTTTACATAACTATTCTACATAATAAGATAATTAATTTGATCAAGAGTAATTTTCATTAATAAAATTTTGGGTCGTTACATGTATACATATATGGAAGATCATGTAAAATGGGAGTAATTATCTAGAATTGAAATTATATATTATTAATGAACTTATAGAAGTTTTATTTTTCTTATATATTATTTTCCTCTTGATATATGGATGGTTAATTAGATAAAATATTAATGATAATCGTTTAGATAAATTTTGGCAGTTTTCGATCACATCAAACTCATTTTGTTTTATTATTTAATATTGTGTATATATATAAGTTCCAAAACATAACAAAGGTCAAAAAATTAATTTTAAAATCTATTTAAATGATTATAATGGTTTTATGACAATCTGATACATCTATTTCATGTATATATTTTAATGTGTATTAATGTGTTGATTTTTTAATTTATTGAATAAACTTACCAATTTTAGAACAAATTGAGTTATTTTATTATTTGTGGTCGTAAATAATAAATTTTTGGAAAATTAATGAAAAGGAGATGAAATATGATATGAACAACCCATTGTTCCATGAGATAAGTGAAGTAGTGTGATAACCGATTTTAGAGATGAAGAGGAACTGAAAAACTAAAGAAAATGGACTACACATCATGTACCACAAGTACACGTCATAAACATTTCAAGTAAAATAGATTTGTGTTGAGAAGTCATGATGTAAATACATAGAATTAAATCCAAGTACCCATCATGTACTGGAAATACACATTATGATAGAATTCAACTAGTCAAAGCAGCAATCATAGAATCAATATGGTGGAGGAAAAACTGAATCTGGAGTACTCATCATGTACCCCAGGTACTTTTCATGTAGGTGTCGAAGCGCGGAGAAAAAATAGGCAACAAGGTCCATGGGTTTTAGATGAGTTTTCCTATAAATAGTGGCCTAATTACACCATTTTAAGGAACTTTGAGACTAGTATAAGGCAAGGTGACACCAACGGATTAAGGAGTGATGATCTGGAGCCCCTCTACACTGCCCTTTCTTTATCAGGTACCCATGACCCTTTCTATCATCATGAGAGAGTAGTCCATTAGTGTTCGGTGATGTGATTTTAGGGGGTTGTGTTCTTAGGGATTATTTATATTCATTATTCATGTTTTGGATTGATGAAAACACAATTTTCCAATTCAAATATCCTACTTTTTAAAACAACATGACCATTTCTTGTGATTTTAGGTTGTTTATTATTATTTCATAAATTAATCGAATTAGTTTGTGTATGACCATTATTAAATCTAGTTAGAATATGTTTAAATATGGTTTTGGGTTGCATATTTCTATGATTGAACCAAGTAGATGATCTTTCCAAATGCACAATCCTAGGATTCGGGTGGGATACCAAGACCAAGGATCCCTACGGACCCAACTCCCACACCAAAACTGAATAAATAAATTATCATCAAATTCCTAGCACCCGAAACCAATATCACAAAACATGGAATTCCCCATCCATTGATTCAAAAACCCAATATTTTCTATTATTTCCCTTTTCTCCAAACAAATTAAAAAATTTATATTTATATTTCCTTAATTAATTTATAACATATGCTTTGTCCTTGTGGGTTTGACACTCATACATACCAGGTACTACATTTTTAGTTAGGATTGTCTACGAATTATAAATTAACAAATTTGGTTATCTCTTTAGGAATTAATTATGCCCTATGGGCTATCACCATCATTGAATGTGGTAAAGGTAAATGAAATCTTTTCATCCTTGAGGGGGATAAATTAAAACCTCATGGATGATGTTTTCAATTTTAGAATAAAAGGGAGAGGATAACAGGATTGATGATATATTTTTAAATAAACATAAAAACAAATATAGTATATATAATATATTAGAGTTATAATTACACATGTATAAGTGTACATGACGAGACAATAATAAAGAAAATAAAATAAAACTAAAAGAAAAAAGAAATAGGATTTTACCTCTTGAATTCTTCTCCTTGAGAACCTCCATGAAATTGGGTTTTGACTTTTCTTGATACTAAAGGATCGTGAAAGTGGGGAAGTGGCTTGGGAAGAGGATTAGGAAATATTTGGGCAAGCTTCAAGGCATTGGAGTTTTGAGGAGATGATTTGGTGAAAGGTGGTATTTATAGGGTAGGAGAGTGATGTTTTTTTATTATTAATTCATTAGTTTATTATTTTGGTTAAGACTATTAATAGTTTGAATCTCATATATAAATATATTACATAAAGAATAATTATTCTATATTATGGTTCCTTCATTTTTCATGACACAATAAATAGTGAATTTAATTTATACTATTATATACCATAAATTATTGTATTTCCCTATTCACCAAAAAATAAACTATTTTATAAAAATACCAAAAAATAATTATAACCATTTTTATATATATATAATTCAAAAAATGAACTCCTTTTTGTGAAAATAATTTTCTAAATAAGAGAAATTTAATTTTTAATTAAAATCATCATTTATAAGAAATATACCTAATTTAAAATTATAACCAATTTTATGACACTTTTAAAAATTAGTTATGGTCTCATAAAATTATTTTATAATCATAAGACAACAAAATATTAATTTATGAATCTATTTTATGAAAATAAATCTTCTTTTAAATCATTATATTAATTATTAAATTGCAAAAAAGTATTTATGTTTTACAAAAATATCAACACTTAATTTATTATTTTAAAAACATTTGTGTAATTATAATATGATATGATTCTATCATATTATACTTTAGAAGATGTAAAAATATTTATACTTTCATAGGCAAGTTAAATATTCTATTGGAAAGATTTCTTTTCCTATTGGTCATGGTACTATTCCAAGGGTCAAGTTATTATTCCATCAATATATGTTCCTTAATTTATTTTATCTCATTCATTATTCATTTATAAAATATTAAATGTGTTCGTAATGTTATTTTATATGATTTATAATATATTAAATAATTATAAGAAGGTAATTTTCATTGATATAATTCCAGGGTGTTACATTCTTCCCCCTTATGAAAGTTCACCCTCCAAATTTTATTTTAAAAACTATAGTGAAAACAAGTGGGGGTGATTCTTCTTTATCACTTACTTTGGTTCCCATGTTGCCTATTCATACCTATTTTTCTTCCATAGTACTTTTCCCCGGTGAGTAGTCTTATTTCTTATAACATTATCTTTATGGTCCAAGATCTTTACTAGCTACTCCTCAGAAGAGATAGCATTTTCCAATTGTACCACCTTTGTATTCAGTGCATGTGAAGGATCTGGTATGTACTTCATCAAGAGGGATACATGGAATACATCATGTACTTGAGATATGGTTGGTGGAAGTGATAGTATATAAGCTGTATCTCCAAAATGATCTTGAATCTCAAAGGGGCTGGTGTACCTAGGACTTAGCTTTCCTTTCTTCCCAAATATCATAATACTACTCCCAGGATTTATGTGTATGAAAACCATTTCTTTTACCTTAAACTCTAGATCTTGTTAATGAATTTTGGTGTAGCTCTTTTTTTAACTTTGGGATTCCCAGATATGTTATTTAATTGTTTTCAACTTTTCAACCATTTAATTGACTATTTAATGCCACATCATCTTATGTTCACTAACTTCATCCCATCTTTTTTGGTATTCTTAATATTTTCCCATAGAGTTTTTCATATAGAACCATTTGGATTCTATATTGGAAAATAATGTTGTAAGAGAACTCAAGTGAAGGTAGATGTTGTTCACATCATCCTTTGAATTCTATATAATATTCCCTCAACACATCTTTTAGTATATGGATAGTCCATTCGAATTTTCTATTAGTTTGAGTATGATAATCAATACTAAAGTTAATCTCCATTTTTATAGTATATTGGAGACTTTTTTAGAACTTAGAGGTGAATCTCAGATCTTGATCAGATACAATTGACAGTGGTACTCCATGCAGCCTTACCACTTCTCTGATGTATATTCATGAAATTTGATCTAGTAATAATTCCTCTCAAATTTTGATAAGATGATATCTATTTTTAAGACAGTCCATAAAAACCCATATAGCATTATTGACTCCATATTCCTTCAGAAGTCCAGTGACAAACTCCATGGTGATGTTTTCCCATTTCCTTGTTGATATGTATAATGGTTGCATCATCCCCTTTGATTTTTTCTTTCAACCTTCACATTCAAACATACCAGGAACTTTGATGTATATTTAGTGATATCCTTCTTCATATTTTCCCAAAAATACTGATCTTAGAGATTTTGATACGTGTTTTTACATCCTAGGTGTATAGAGAAAGTTGACCTATGTTGAACATTTAGAAACTATTTCTTTACCTATGTATTGGATGGTACATATATTCATGAACCAAATCTTAAAACTCACATCTCATCAATTTTGAACTCTAAGGATTTTTCCTTTCTTATGTATTAAACCTTCTTCGTAATTTTCATATCATTTCTTTGAGCATCCATTATTTTCTCTATGAGCGATGGTTGAGAAATACTTTAAGAAGGGATTGATTATATCCCTTATATAAATATTATGATTTATATCCTTTTAAAATCTATGAATATTGTATCCCTATAAATTCTTAGCATTGATAATGATGTAGGATCCTTTCTACTTAGAACATCCTCCACTTTATTCTCATTTCCAGGATGGTAGTGTGTTGAGTATTCATAATCCTTGAGTAAATTTAACCATATTTTATCAAGCATATCAATCTCCTTCTATGTGAATATATATTTAAGTATATTATGATCATTATATATCTCACACTTCTCCATATAGAGATAATGCCGCCATATTTTCAATGTGAAGATCACAGCTTCCAACTTCAGATGATGCATAGGATATTTTGTCTTGTGAAATTTCAACTACCTTCAGGTGTAGGCTATCACTTTATCATTTTTCATCACTAAATAACATAATCTATTCTTTGAAGAATCACTATATACCAAAAATAGTTCCACAATTTTTGAAATTGTGAGTACTAGCGGGCAGATAAGACTCATTTTTAATGATTTGAAAGTCTTCACATTCACCGGTCCAAACAAACCTTTCTCCCTTCCAAGTCATCATGGATAGTGGGTTTGACATCATGATAAGTTCTTTAAAAATTACCAGTAATACCCAGCTTTACCAAGGATATTATGGATCTTCGTTACAAATATTTTCCAAGGATGCTCTTTGATTTCCTTTAACTTGGAAGGGTCCATATATATTCTTTTGTTGGTGATGAAATTTCCCAAAAATTATACTTATTCCATCCAAAACTCACTTTTACTATACTTTTAATTATGTTTCTCCCTTATCAAAGTCTTTAGAATTGTATACAAATTCTCCTCATATTCCTCTTTACTCTTTGATTATATCAGGATATCATCAATAAAGACTACAAAAAATTAGTTAAGGTAATCTCTATTGACATTATTCATTGTGTTCATAAATATTGTTGGAGCATTAGTGAGTATGGTGGGAATAACTATGAAATAATAGTGTTTGTACCTCATTCAAAAGGTATCCTTCGGAATATGTACCTTTATCATATTTAATTAGTGATTTCCTGACAAAAGGTAAACCTTAGAGAAATACTTGTCCCCACACAGTTGATTGAACAAGTCATATATCCATGTAAGGGGATGATTGTTCTTTATCATGTTTTTTTAGATCACAATAATCAATGTGGAGGTGCATTTATCCATCCTTGTTCTTGTGTAAGAGGATCGGTGCACCCCTTGGTAAAGCACTTGGACATATAAAACCATTTTCCACATTCTCCTGTAACAACTTATTCAATTCCTCTAACTCAATGATGTTAATTATATAAGGTGTATTTGATATAGGAAGAGAACCAAGAATAATTTCAATTGATAACTAAGCCTCTTATTTAGGAGGAAGACCATGAAATTCTTTAGGGGACCCATCAATGTAGTTTATTTTAATTGGAATGTCCTCAAGAATTATTCTCTCCTTTATCAAAATCATTTAAACTAAATATTCTTTCACATAAGGAAATAATATAAACAATCGAGATGATGATTCTAAAAGAGATTCATCCTCATGATTGTACTTATATAGAATTGGAGGATTCCTTATAATGTGAATATTGATCTCCCATTCTCAACAGTTTATGTTGGATTTGTATAAAGATATATAATCCATGCCAAATATAGCATCAAACCCCACCAAAGGAAGTAAGATAATATTTTTTGGGAGGTTATCTCCACAAAAATTAACATGGGGGAGTTATATACTCTAGAAGTAATAATTTCCCCTTTTTATGTTCTTAAAAATAACCCAACCTCCATATTTTAATGTGGTGTTTGAATTTTTATACTAACCATAAAAGATATGAAAGAATACACAGAACCAAAATTAAATAGTGTTCTCTCAATTATTGAATGAATAACTAGGGTACCTATCACCACATCATTGTCGAGCTCCACCACTGTAGTATTGATGTAAATATCATTCCCTCGCACTTTTTTCTATGGTGGTTTCTGACAATGATTACCCTCAAGGACTCTAGGTTTAGTTCATTGGCTCAAATAGTGCCCTTACTCCTTATAGTTAAAACATTGAACCATGGGTGGTTCTCTCTTTCGTCCCCAAAATTGTCCAGCTTCTTCATGTCTATTTAGCATTTATGATCTTTTTGCGCATCTTTCCCACATGTGAATCATTTCCCCATCTCTTTTAAAAAATCCCATAATAATTCATCCCACTTTTTTTACATGGGACTAGTTGCGTTTATTTACACCATTAGCACTATATCAACTATATTGAAACTATATTTTTCATTTCTTCTCTCCATAGTCATGGGACTATTCCCCAAACTATATCTCCAATTTGAGATAACATGAAACAACTTATTCATAACTCCCAATGTCTAAAATTTATATATCCTTTCAAGGGTTTGGTTTTAATCCACTAAAAAACCTATCTACTTTGATATAATTTTTTATAACAAAACCTGAGGTGTAACTTAAAATCCTTATGAAATTTCATTCATAAGACAAGATAGATTCACCTTATTTTTTATTAATCTATACAAATTATCTCTCCATATTGTTTTGAATATTTCTATTGAAATACTTATTAAGAAATATCTTTTTAAAGTCTTCACACACCATATCTTCAATTTCATCCTTTAGATTTGTGTTATTAATCGACCCCAACCATTATTCAACCTCTCCATCTAAATGTTAAATGTACAAATTCATCTTCTCCATTTGAGATCTTTAAAACACTGAAAAGATCTACTCCATTGATTTGACCCACTTTTCCATGACTAGTGGATCGAAAGATCCAATTAATATCAGTGGTTATTTCCGCATAAAAGACTCAATAGTCAGTTGATCCCTCTTAGGTGATGGAGGATGTTCCACATTATTCATTTTATTTTTCATACCCTGACATAGTAAGTGTAAGCATCACCATGAAATTTTTAAGTCCACCACCCAAGGCATTGGGGATTTCATTTCAGAAATCCCTACATGGTCCCTATGGGTTTTTGTCCTAGTATCTCTAGGTTCCTACCATTTTCTAAAATGGAAATGGTTTGAACAAACCATAATTCAAAAATTCAAGAATATATAATTTATTACATTGTGAAATTAACTCTAAAGGAATATATGGTGGTGTCCCTATGTTTATAATTTTTATAAAACCAATATTATTGGGTTATTTCATATAATTATCCTCATACTTGAGGGTTTTAACTAATATTTTTTAATCCTAATTCCCAAATTAACTAACTATACTTTGATACCAACTATAGAGACCCTACTTTTATTACATGATTATTGTATCATTTTAAAGATAAACAACTTAAAAGCGTTACGAAAAAGGATCCAAAGGTTTAGTGTCTTGGGAAAATTCGGACCATACATAACTTATATATCATAAAATATAAACATTATTTTAATTTCTTCTTCTCTAACTTCTTAGTGGCCCTAATGTACTACTTAATATAAGTAATCACATAAGGATATACAT
The DNA here is from genome assembly GCA_963277665.1 of Viscum album. Classification (NCBI taxonomy): domain Eukaryota; kingdom Viridiplantae; phylum Streptophyta; class Magnoliopsida; order Santalales; family Viscaceae; genus Viscum; species Viscum album. The sequence goes on from OY728123.1 coordinate 629,019,102, forward strand.
CAAAGAATGTTGTGATCTAAAAACAAAGTAAGAGGATATATAATAAAATGAATTAATATAACCTGGGTGGGCATGATCATCATCATCATAAAATAAGAATGGGATAAAAATTATAATCATGATACGAAGCATTAGATAAATTCATGTAATGTGGAAATGCATAAAAATGAAACATCATGTCTTAGTGGTCAACTATCACACATAGTTGTGAACGAAGTTAGCATCATGTTCACAAATAATATATGTGGATAATCATAACATCATTAAAATTTTGAAAAAATATAGCATCATTTTAAGGCATATTTAAAATTATGTCATGAGATAAATCACATTACCCAATATATTAGAGTGCTATATAATTCCAGGTGCACCTGTCACATAGGAACATTTACATAACCATGCATGCTACATAGAACATATAACAATATTTTACATAAAATAACCCATCAAAAGGAAATGGGTTTGACGAGAATTTCATTTAGTATTATTTCTTGAATAAACATTAAGGTTCCCAAAAAATAAGGTAATAACACACTTTCAGTAAGAAACATCAATCTTGAGTGAAGAAGAAAAAATATCAAGAGAAGTAAAAGATGTGTTTTTTAGAAAGAAGATTTATTTTGGAATAAATATTTTCATTTGTCATAAAATCAAACTGGAAACATGTATATCATCAAAAATAAGAGGTAAATGACATTTTAAGAACATAATATTAACATTCATACCATGGAATACAGAATAAACCAAAGAAAGGAATTGGTTTTGAGAATCCCCTTACCTTATATCTGAAAGCTTCCTTCACTTTAATATCCTAGATAATAAACATAGATTCAATAATTAATAAATCTATAACCACTTATACATATATTTTATTAATTATAATTTTATGAGGTTATTTTATGGACATTATGATGAGTTACAGTGTTCAATTTCAATGTTTTGGAGTGTTAGTTTTCTTTATTTTCATGATGGGTTCACTTGTATACATGTATGGAAGATCATGTAAAATTTGAGTAATTATCCAGAATTTAAATTATATGTAATTAATAAAGTTCCATATTTTTAATTGGTGTTATATATTATTATTTTTCTATATATGAGGATGAATCTTTAGATAAAATTTTAATGATAATCGTCTAAATGAATTTTGGCAGTTTTTGATAACATCGAACTCGTTTTGTTTTCAATATTTAATATTATGTATATATGTTAGTTACAGAACATAAAAAAGGTTATAAAATTAATTTTTCAATCTGTTTCAACCATTATAATGGTTTTATGACCAGTATTGAAGCTGAAAAAATAAAATGAAAAACTTTTATCCTTGAAAGTGATAAATTAACACCTCATGGACGATGTTTTCTTTTTTAGAATAAAAGTGAGAGGAGAATAGGGTCGATGATATAGTATTCCATTAACATAATAGCATTACAGTATATATAAGGTACTATATTTATCATTCCACCTGGATAAGGGTGTATGAGGAGAGAATAATAAAATAAAGAAAATAAAATTAAAATAAAAAAAAAGAGGATTGTACCTCTTAAATTCTTCTCCTTGAGAACCTCATTAGGGAAATTGGGATTGGTATTTTGTTAAGACTAAAGGACCCTAGAAGTGGGGAAGGGGATTTGGAATATAAATGGGTAGAAATTGGACAAGCTTAAAGCCTTTGTAGTTTTTAGGAGAATAGGTGGGGATGGGTTGTATTTATAGGGGAGGAGAGAGGTGTTTTATGATTATTTTATTCATTATTTTTTATTTTGGATCAAGAATATGAATATTTTTAACCTTATCACCAAATATATTAAATAAAGAATAATGATTCGAGATTATCGGGCTTAAATCAACCATGAATCAAAAAAGAGTAAATTTAATTTATACTATTATATATCGTAAATTATCATATATCACTATTCACTAAAATTTCAACTATTTTAGAAAAATCCAAAAATATTCACCCTAACCACTTTTCTATATGTATAATTCAAAAATGAGCTATATTTTATTTAAACAATTGTCTAAATAAGATAAATTTAATTTTTAATTAAAATCATCATTTATTTAGAAAATACCAATTTTGAAATTGTATGACACTTCGAAAATTAGCTAAGGTCTCATTAAATTATATTATAATCATAAGAAAAAAATATTAATTTATAAATCTATTTTATGAAAATTAATTTTCTTTTAAATCATTATATTGATTATAAAATTGTAAATAATAATTTATGCTTTATAAAAATACCAACACTGAATTTATTATTTTTGAAACATTTATTTACTTATAATATGATATTATTATATCACATTATCATTCATAAGATGTCCAAATTTTATTTATACTTTCATATGTGATGTTACTATTCTATTGGCCAGATTACTATTCCTAATTGTCATGTTGCTATTCTGAGGCTCAAGTTACCATTCCATCAATTTAGGATCCTTAATTTCTCTTTTTTTTAATTCTTCATTTATAAAGTTGTATTGTTCTATTAATTTGATTTTATGAGATTTATACTATTTGAAATGATTATAAGAAGGAAATTTCTGTTGATAGAATTACAGTTTGTTACAAGTAATGACTATGACCAATGGGTGTATCCATGGTGCCATAAGTTTTTATACATCACGCTAGATCCAAGGAGTGTAACTAGGTATCCTAATATCTAAAAACTAATAGAGGGATCATTTGGTGTTTTTTCATCCGTCCTCTGATAGAAAAATATTGGGTTTCAAGGTGGGTATCTCCCATGGAAATAATAATCTATGAATCGTAATGGAATCTAAGAGTGATCAAGGAATTACCTCATGAATCAAAGGTCAGATCGATTCTAACCACTCCAATAATAATGAATAGGTCTATATTCAATAGGAACCATATAAAATATTTTTTTAATAAATTATCCATTTAATACTTATGTCGTTTAATAATCCATTTTCCCAATTCCATTTCCTTTTATACAAGTTACAAGTCTAAAGGTACATAGAACCATTAATTATTTTATATAAGTCATAATCAATTCATTAGGTCCACTATAATACCTTTTATTAAGCATGAAAAGGAATTCTATGAACATTAAACCAAATATTTTAATTAAATTCTTTTAATACAAGTGATTTGTATCTATATAAATTCCATTTATTATTCAAAAGGATTCATTGAATAATTTTTCACACTTAACATAGAATTGAAAAGTGATAAATAAAAGGTTTTAGCCATAAATAACTCAATATTCAATTATTATAATAAGTATTAAAATTAAAATGGTCAATCCACACTCCTAAATAGTGTGTTAGAATAACCCACTTGGGTTACCAAAGAATATTCAAAGAAACACCCTAATTGTGGTGGAAGTGTTGATGTTTTGACCTCTAATGGTGTAATGATACATCACTTAAAAGTCTCTAGAATATGGTCATTCTATATATTATAAATTCTTTGAATTAAATAAGAAACACCTGATGAAATCTATGTGCACAAAATGAAGATTGTTTATAAAATGGTGAGAATTAAGGAATGAGTCATAGACCACCTAACAATACTCATAAAAATATCCTCATCCAGTATAAACCTTTAGTTTCACCAAGATCCTATGAAATTTTTGGAATGTATCAATTCCTTGAAAATATGACATAAGATCCTGCACCAAAATAGTGCAAAATTTATGAAGTAAAATGAAGAATAAATCCAAAGGAGTGAAGGACTTACTGGAATAATATCAATGTTAAAGATGGATATAAAATTGGTTTTTGGATTGAAGACTGATATAAGGACCTATCATAGGGATGGATCCATGGGTGCTTCTATGGGAGAGGGGGGGAGGGTTGTGGTTCTATCTGAAAAATAGAGGACCTTACTCTATTTTTTAAAAAACTAACCCTTGAATTTACACAGAATGTAAATAATTTACATGCCATGTAATGTTTGGGGTCTAACATACTAGAAAACAATTACTAAACAACATATAGGTTCTATCCATACCATTTACACATCATGTAAGGATTAATTTCTATGTAATCAAATTACAAGTCGTGTAATTGGCCTGCATCCTGCCTTCATCCCTCCTGTTTTCTTCTCTAAAAAAAGAAACCAACCTGCCATAGCCCAGCTTTAGGGTATAAACCAAAAATAGAGATTCAAAAGTATAAATGGGAAATTAAATGGATCCATAGTTGAAATAAAAAAGTGAGACCTTAAAGTTTTACCCACATAAAGGAAACCATCCCCTTTTAATGGAGAAAAAACACTATTTGAGAAAAACATCAACCACTGGTCACATATGATGGCCTCCCCCTCCCAAGCCTCATCCTGTAAATGGTTTTGAATCCATAGAACATATACTAAAGGGACAGAACATCATCATAGTGACTTTTTTCTCTAATCAATTATGTCTATAGGATACTCCTTAAAAGAAGAATCAAAATCCAACTCAACATCTTCAGGATCAAAAGTATGATATGGGTTGGCATGATACTCGTGAAGTCGTGAAACGTGGAAGACATCATCAATGTCACGATACCTATGAGGTATTATAAACTGATAGGATACCAGCCCAGATCTCTCTAGAATCTCAAAAAGTCAAACATAACAAGATGTAATTTCCCATGGACTATGTATCCTTCAATACCCAATCATGGGCAATACCCGTAGGAAAACTTGATCCCCATCCTCAAAATACTTAGGTCGTCAGTGGTGATCAGTATAATATTATTATCTTGACTAAGAAGTATACATACACTTCTGGATCAGTTGAACCTACTCTGAAGTCTCTTGCATGAGATGAGGACCCAGTATCACTGACTCACCTACCTTTAACCAGCACATACGTGAATGGAATGGCCAAATATACAAGTCCTCAAAGGGATCCATCTGAATCGTTTCCTTAAAGCTACTATTATTATAGGAAAACTCAATGATAGGAATATGATTCCAACAAGAACCTCTAAAATCAAGTAGGTATACTTGTATCATGTCCTCCAACACCTTTATCATCTGTGTGGATGGGCCATCAATCTGAGGGAGAAAGGTTGTGATCAAAAGCACTGATATACCCATAGCGTTCCGCAACCCATTCCATAACCACGATGTAAAATGAGTTTTGAAATTTAAAACGATAGTATTAGGGACCAATTTTAGTTGTATGATCTCATAGACAAAAATTTTTCTTAGCTCGTCAATTGAGAATGTCTCCTAGATATGAAGAAATTGGGATATGTTAGTCAGTTGATCCACGACTACCCAAATTGTGTCGCTACCTTGACACGACCTCAATAAGATAAACATAAAGTCCACAGAAACATCTTCACATTTACATTACAAAACTGAAAAGTTATTTAACAATCCTATAGGTCTCTGGTGATCAACCTTCTACTACTGAGAGGTGGAACACAATATGATAAAACTCGTTATCTAATGTTTCATCCTTGGCCACCAATACCAGTGTCACATAACTCGAGACATCATATAGATGCCTGGGTCAACTACCCATTTAGAAGAGTGGGAATCATGAAAAATTTCCTCTATTATATATATAGAAACCCATACACACCCATTTATATTAATAATATTGTCTCTATCAATAAACAAATCCAGAAGAAAGTCCCCACCAGTATTACTCTCCCGTAAAACCAAACCCTCGAGATCTGAAAATTGTATTCTCTTCATCCTATCAAGTCGAGGATAGGTAACTATCAAGAATGAGATATATGACTTCTCAGAACTATAATGAAACTCCAGATATATCTCAAAAAATAGGGCCATCAATGTTCATTCATCACTAGCTTCCTATAAGACCTATCCCTAATTTTTTTGACGGAGTGCATCCATTATCACATTGCATTTTCTAGGAACATAGGTATACTCAGAATTAAAGCAATGATGATATTCAATGCATATTCATAGTTTGAGATTGAATTCATTCTTTTACAAGATATATTTTAGGATATTTTGGTCTATATACACCACAAATATCTCACCCATCAGATAGTGTCTCCTGTAGTATAAGGCATGGACAATCACTGCTAGCTTGCGGTCATGTGTTGGGTAATTAATCTCAAGAGCACTCCACTACTGTGATATGTATGTAACAGCTCCCTCCTCTAGCATTAGCATTGCTCCCAATTTGATGCCAGATGCATCACAGAACACTTTATAGCCTCTCCTAACCATTGGAATAATCAAAATAGGGTTTAAGGTCAGCCTTCCTATCAACTCTTGAAAGGATTTATCACATGCTTCTGACTATAAGAACTTGAAACACTACATTGTAAGGCCAGTAAGAGATACATAATGACTTTATAATTTCTTTATGAAATTCATATAATATCCAATAATCCCCATGAAAAATTTTATATCAAACACACTCTTGGTCTTCTCCCATGAAATCATAGCACTCACCTTCTCTAGGTCAATAGATACTCCTGATTCTGAGATTATATGACCTAAGAAGTGAAATTTTTTGATCCAAAAGTGGCAATCAGTAAGCTTGGAATTAATATTATGCCCACTCATTGTGTTAATAATGATATCAACATTATTATTATGGTCTCTACAAGTATGAGAATACACCAATATGTAATCTACAAAAACCATAAAAAATAATCCACAGAGGGATAGAAAACCCTATGTATCAGGGCCGTGAAAATAGCGAGCACATTCATAAGAATTAATGACATAAAAATATATTCATATATACCATAACTGCAATAAAAATCTATATGAGGTATGTCTGAAGGCCAAACTCATACTTGATGATACCCTGATCTCAGTTTGATCCTAGAAAACATCCAAGATCCTTCGAGATAGTTAAAGAGGTCATCTATTTAAGGTAGTGGATACTTGTTATTAACCGTAATCTAGTTCAATAGTTAGTAATCCATACATAAATGAAGGTTTCCACCCGCCTTATTGGCAAAAATCTTGGGTGAATCCCAAGAATAATTATTGGTTATGATAAAACTAATAAATTACAAATCTTCCAAATATCTCATGAGATCATGGATCTTAGTACGTTCCATCCTATATAGAGGAATGGACACTAGAGCTACTCCTAGAACAATATTTATTATGAAATCTACCTCTCTCTTAGGATGTAATCTAGAAGAATTGTCTAGAAGTAGGTCCTTAAAATGATTTACTATGGGGGGAAATATGTCTAATGAAAACCTTGATCCTCTATGAGTTGACCAACAATATGGTTGGTTACCCCACTGATATCCTGATAATCTAGTTCAGCTCTATTTTCGTAGACATATAATTCACCCTTTTATAGATAACTGTTTACCTCTAGTTATGTAAATGACATCCTACAGCGATATAAGTCTAAAATGGCATGATATTGAACCTACCAATTCATCATGAGGATGACAAAAAATTCATTCATATAATGGAAAAATATGTCCCATCAGATGTGATAAATTCCTACCTCAAGGGGTGGTCCTTGAACTAGTGTATAGCCTCTGACCATACTCCCAACAATGTATCCAGGTTCATTACACCATATTAATACAAAATTTATAGCCTTATACTTTACACGATACATAAAAAGATGAATGAGTTTAAATCAACTATATAAAATAAATCATATAAAATACTGTGTGATACTAGAATATTACATCATATAGTAGATAGTATTGCACTCTAACTCTCGAGTATCGATTGTAAAGCATGCAATTGAACTAATCCCCAACCTTGTTCCATAGCTATACTACCCTGAGTGTGACCGCTCTACTCACAATGATGACCTAAATTCTAGCTACCACAGCCATAACCTCCACCTAGTACAGTCCTATTAGTGATACTCCAACATCCCACCTAATGCGGGGTAAAAGAACCTGACTTTGAAGGTGGATCTAGTGCAGATCCTCTTCCACGGGAAGTAGATGGAAAGGTATAATAGAATATCTAAAGATTCCCCGTACGGATTCAAACCTAGAAATATATAGGTTCTCTATCTCAATGGAACATCATATTCCCCTACCATCAATATTTATGGAATACAACAGAGATAAAATTTTGGTTACTCTGACATCCACTACTATAACGTGAAACGTCGAGGAAACGCTTACTATAGCCGGAATAACTACTATCCTACCATGCAACAAAACCTATATGCATGGTACTATCACATTACCTTGTGCTATTCTTAGTGATAAGATCCTTATTAACGATATCAGAAAATGTAGGTAGGCAAAATATGTTCACATTAGTATGAATTTCAAACATGAAACCATCCTCCAAGATTCTAGCATGAGATAGATCATCACCAAATAGAAGTGGTTAAAATCATTATAACCTAGTAAATGCTCTGAATAATCCATGATAGGCATAACACCCTACTCTAGATTCATGAACTATCTTACTTGGTCAGCTCTCAGCATCTGAGGAAAGAAGTGATCGAAGAAGATAGTATGGAAATTATCCTAGATCGTGTCTTAATGATGACCAGCCTAGGTAATCACATCCCACCAAATATTGGATGAATCTTGCAGCATATATGTAGTAGCTTGACCCTCTAATCTAGAAGTCTCTCCATATGTTCAATGATATATAGAGTGTCCTCTATACTAGATTCAGCGTCCTAGGGGTTGTTATCCCCTAAAAAGGTTGGAGGCTATTTCTGCTGGAACTCATGATTCTGATCATCCATAATAGGCTTATATCATGGAGCACCCCGAATAAATTTTATCATACACGTAAAACTCTCTCAAATCCAAGTTTTAGCTCTTGGTTTGGGTAAATTAGGTAGTTCATCAGGTGGAACTCTTGGAGGTAACACAGATGGATTAAGGCCCACCGTCTTTGGAGCACGGTCATCACCACTCTATTAGAACACAACATGATTACATCATGCAGAATAGGTCTACAAATTCCATGACCCCATCTAAGACCATTATTTTATAATATAGATGGAAATAGAGGAAGCATAACCTAAGAATAAGAGTTCACTACCCAAGGTACTACCCTAACTATGCATATATAAGGATAAGGTTTGGAAAGTGTTCATGTTTCATTTACACAGGCTCTAGTAGATGAAAGATAAATAGTATATTGTATCTTCATTTACTAGAAACCATGTACTTATATTTCATGATTTACATCTTAAAATTTAATTTTCTTATATACATTTATCAATGTATGTTTAAAATGGTTCGTCATTCTGAGTGAATAAGGTCTCATACAGCTTATAACTGAAAGATGCATCCATTTAATCTCGATTTAACCCTGACTACATTCATTATCAGAATGTAATAGGTTATATATTATTGATTGACTTGGTAAACTACATATTCCAACCCATTAGGGACCATACACCTCATGAATTGAAACTGGAAATCACTCAATCATAGTCAAAGAGTGGGATTGGAATACTATAAATACCATATAGTCACTCAATAGTCATAGGAAAAACATGAAATGAAAGCATTGAAACGCACCTATATGGAATGGAATATTCCTTGCATGTGAATTATACGCACCTATGATGATTCATGTAACAATGATCATTACCCTCATTTCATTAGGAAACAGAATAAATTAAATCCTCAATCAGAATAATAATAATAATAACCATCACATAACATTTCTGTCACCCAACGGTGAAATGATAACAACTAAAATTGGAAAAATAAAGAACAATAATTATTATTTCAAACAACTCAGCCCTTACCCCAAATGTGGATTAGCTACACCTAAGAACTGCTTATAACCAAGTTACAAGAATTCCTAATTGTCTGTATGTTGTCTCAATATAGTAAATCAGTAATGGAACCTCTATGATGCAACTTTGTGACATCCCGAACCTAGGTGCCACTCAAAGGTGCCCTGGGCCCGGTTGGCCACATGGCCTTTATCGTATCTCCACGAAATCCAAAGGCTTCCGACCAACAATGAGGGCCTAGGGTGTTTCCCTGGGGATACTATTCCCTCATTAATTAAGTGTATCACAAAAGATAAATATAATAATAGGTAAATAGTATAATAAATATAACAAACATAAGGTATAGTGGAAATAGAGACTATAACACTCGACTAGTTACCACCATAGTGGAAACAGATAAAAGTAATAAATAACTGACGAAACTGATAATAATAATAATCAAAATCTATAAACTGAATAATATAAAAAAGATGATGACAATGTATTACAAGTCTCTACAAAACTAGAAAATAGTTATACATGTCAGAAGGAAACATATTCTATACTGAAGAAACAAAAAAGAAAACAAAAAATATCTAGCATCCCAATTGCAGACTCGATCATTTGCTACCAAGAACCATCATAATGAAACAGAGAAATATTAGGTGTCCAAAGTAGGTCTCTTCCCATTATAAAATCCTACATACTTGTAATATTCACAGGTACCAATGGAGGCTCGGATATGGTGTCAAATAAATCATATTAGGCCACCACCAATGGAATCTATACCATCGAGTTTGTAAAATATAAACTGACAAAGGTATATTTATAAGTAAAGAAGTATAGTAATGTAAATACATATATACCTACTTTATCTTCGGCTGGTAATGTCACTAAATCATTTAATTAATTCATTTAAGTTCAATTTATATAATAAGTCACATGAGTTATAACCCAAACTTACATTTATCATGATAATGATAATAAAGGATACAAGATATAATACAGAATCCTACAATGATGATAATAGTGCAGAGGATACAAATTAATAACCAAGGAATCCATGACCTCAGGGGTTGATCCAACTCAATGATAACCAGTAGCCTAGCTAAGAGGGGTATGTATGTAATCCAAGGTGCATCTCCTAAGGAATTCCACTGTAAAACGATTCTAATTGAGTCCAAGGATATAGTCAAAGGTAAAATGGGATAATTAATGACTGGGTCCAAAGGTTGTATCCACATCACCACATGTTTATAGACATCACACTAGATCCATGGAATGAATCTAAGGATTCCCGATATCTGAATAATAATGTATGGATCATATGGCATCATTTCGGGTATCCATAGATAGAAAAATATTGGGTTCCAAGGTGGGTACCTCCCTTGGAAATCGGCATCCCATAATCAAAATGTAATTCATGAGTTGTCAAGTAATTTCCTCAGGAATCCAAGTCTAGATCGAGTCTAAACACTCCAATAATAATGAATAAGTTCATATAAAATAGTCACCATATAGGTGATTCGTTTAATAAATTGGTCTATGTATTACTCATACTAATTAATAATCCATTTGTTCCATTCCAATGACTTTTATACAAGTGAAAAAATCTAAAGGTACTTGAAACCATTCATTAGTTTATATAACTCATAATCGATTCATTAGGTTCACTCTTCTACCTTCCATTATCCATAGAAAGGGGTGTTATGGACATGTATCCAAACCATTTAATTACATAATTTTAAGCAAAGTGATATGTATCAAGACACTTTCTATTTTTTATTTAAAATATTCATTGAATAATTGGAAACACATCCCTTATAAGTTACAAGTGATAATTATAAGTTTTTAGACATCAATTACTCAATATTAAATTCTTTTAAGAAGTCTTACCGTTAAAATTGTCATTACACACTCCCAAACAATGTGTTAGAATAACCCACTTGGGTTATCAAGGCTTAGTCGAAGAAATAACCTACTTATGGTGGAATTTTTGAGGTCTTAACCAAAAAGGATATAATGATAGTACATATAAATAGATCTATAATATGATCATAATGAATTTAATCAAGGACTATGAATTAAATAGGAAACGCCTAATGAAATCGGCATTTTCACAACCATGATAGTTTATAAAACACTGATACTTAAGGAATGAGTTATAGGCCACCTACCATATACTCATACAACTGTTCTCATCCACTATCAGCCTAAGAATAAATAAATTCCCAAAAAATATGTTATAAATCCCAAAAATATGTTAGTTTATCCTAGATTAGATTAAATCCTAAGAATAAATCAATTCCCTAAAAATATGTTATAAGATCCGGCACCAAAATAGCACAAAAGATAACAATGCAATCGACAAACAGAGCCGAAGGTGTAAAGGAATTACCAATTCTCTTCCAACGTGATAGATATATCTAAAATTTGTATTTGGATGGAGAAACAATTTTAAAACCTAACTTAGGGCTCCATGGGTGATTCCGTATGAGAGAGGGAGGTGAGGTTCTTTCTGAAAAATAGAGTCCCTGCCTTTATTTAAAAAAAAATTACTCATGAATTTAAATGGTGTGTGAATTATTTACACATCATGTAATTTTAGGGGTCTCCCATCCTAGAAAACCACTTTAAACAATGTATTTTTTTTATCTATACCATTTACATGTCATGTAATGATTACACGCCGTGTAATCCAATTACATGTCATATAATTGACCTGCATCCTACCTTCAGCCCTCCATTTTCCAACTCTAAAAAAACAAACTAGCCCACAACCCAAATTAAATATCTAAAAAATAAAAAAAAGAGAACTTTAAATGAATAAATTAAAAATTAAAAGGATTTTTACCTCATATAGATGTAGGGTTCTAAAAACTAAAAGTGACAAAGGGTAAAGATCCTAGAGACCACGAAGCGCCAAAAAACTCCTTCCAAATATTGAGTTAGTAATATTTAGACTGATATCCAACCTACTTCTACAGACCTAAAAATATTATAGATATAAATTTGTTGATCATAACAATATACTCAGTAGAATTATCCTCAAATCCTCTAATGCGAAAGATAATGAGTCCTTTCTAAAGCATATTGACAAGAAGTAAAACTAACTCATCACCTAAAAAACTATGTTCCCAACCTCACAATGGTTATCTCTCACCAAGTATCACATAAATAAGATTATAAAATATAATAAATCAATAATGGTACCCTACTACCTCTTCCCCAAAAGTGTTCCACTCTACCCCAACATCGCACAACCTGATCTATCTCTCTCAAAAAGGTATCCATCCCGCAGACACCTGGGAAAATTATAATAGCATTCACCTCATGCATCACATCCTGTCACCATCCTATATCACATACCCATATATTAACTATGTAGTTTTTGGGATCCAACACAGCCTATATGATGTGTATCATACCTTGGAAATTATACATTTAGCCATCACAACTCGTACACCGAGTAAGGTACCTCAAGCCATCATATCTCACACATGCCAAACCTATAATAATCCATTGGATACTTTATCAAAATATACATTTGTATGAAATAACCATATGACTTTATATACCTCTAAAAAATATATGGGAAACTAACCATAGTGTATACCAGCATAATAATCCACCAAGAAAATAAAGCGGGGTCAGAGGTGTAGTCATACCTCCATCCTCCATCCAATATATTAGGTAATATGCCCTATAAGTGTCTATTGGGAGATATTTGTGATATATGAAATGGGGTGGAATCATATTAAATCATATAATATATAGAATATAATATATGCACAACCAAACTATGTTCATAACCTAGTACTGAACTCAACTGTAACTAATGTCTCTAAAACACCTGACTACCATTTCTAGGGACTAGATGTATTATAATAACACAACCATTTAGATATCCATATTAAATTATTTACTTTATTATGATAATTTCCATTCATTGATTAATTTATTATCCATTATTTGACCTTTAAAGTTATTCCAAATGTCATTACAATAATTTTCAGAGTGAATTCCATGCCCTCCTTGAACTTTCCAGACCAAGTTTGTGGTTTCTCAAGATCGTCAATTCTCCATTCCACTAACAACTAACCCTATGGGATAAATATTTTTAAAATATTAATAACCATTCAATATTTCAAAGTACTCTAGGAAATTTATCCAAATCTACCACTACGTGAAAATAAACCAAGCACATCATGCTTCTTTGAGTAGTGTGGAAAGAAATATGGATAAAAAATATAACTAATCATCATCCATTAAACATATTAATATTAAGAAAGCATCCATATTTTATCACAATAGGGGGTAATCCTAACTTCAACGTGTTCCATCACCTCTGGGGCCATTACATACACACATATGCATACCCCTATGAATCTCTCTGTAATAGGCATCCACTACTAACACAACTTCAGGCCTACCCACCCATATCTCATATTCTATACCAGGATAATGCACCATTAGATCATATTACATTGTGAGGTCACATATAAATACTATTGTAAATAATCCACAAATAATCATAGTCAATAGGTAAAATAAGGACTTGAAATTTTCATTCAGTGAACACATGTAAACGGGTCACACTATAACAACCAAAGATTTTCAAACATTGATATTACATTTTTTTAAGATGAACGTTCATTCCATAACAAAAACACATAAATGAGGATAAAAAATGTATAGTGTCTTTGGAAATATGGAAACATAAACAACTTATTCATATATGAACTACATAATCTCCCATTGTGCTCTTCATAATTATTACCCTTCTTAGACATATCATATTTAATATATTTCATCATAACCTGGGGAAAGGAAATATAATAAAGAGTAATATTAGGTCCTTATTAAGGGTAAAAAAGGAATATATGTAAGAATGACATTATAATAATGGTATGAGAACATGAGCATAACATTTGAAAACCATACCCCGCATATCAAAGATCGTAATCTTTAGTCATGTCATAAATATGGGAAATTCATAAGTCATGAATCATAATGATATCAATGAACAAGTTCAATGAGATCATCAAATTTATATAATAAATGGAATTTTACAATAAACCTAAAAATAAAAGAAAATATACATAGTATTAAAGTCTAATTTCCTTTTCTAACATATTTGAATGGGTTAACATCCAAAACCATCATAGCATTCCAGGTTCAAACCTAAGAAAATTATAGTGAAAATGTAATTTATTGAATTATGTTCACTCCCTATTCTTGTCCACTTTGTCTCGTGTTATTTAAATATATGCCTAATTAAATGGAGGTAGATATAGGTCCCACCATTCACATATTGTAAATTATAAAATGTGTTCCACAAGATTAAAAAACATTCATTATATAAGAACCCATGAAAAGAAATGAGTTTCAAAATAATTACATCATAACTTAACCTAGGGAAAAGAAATTGGTTTCATATACATTTTATCATTTCATAACCCATGTAAAAGAAATCAGTTTCATAAAAATATTTTTTTCTTAATAAAAAATCATCCATAGATAGAATAAGGATGGTACAACTGGATCATATCCCCAGTAATTCATAAACAACACCAATGGTTGTTGTTGTTGATGAATAGAAATTACAAAAAATATCATTACAAATTTATTGATGAAAATAACCTTTCTATTTTGGTAAAATGTCTTTAAAATATAAAAACATACCAATGATAGAGAAAACAATTTTTGAAAATAATCTTGGAATATATTAATGTATTCTTTAAAACTTTGAGTGGTCATGATGGCGGAAAATTTTGTTCATTCTGTACACTGTATGACAAAGATTCCTTTCACATTTTCAATAATAGTCAAAAACACTGAATTTAGAAAATGGAAAGAAGATTCAATGATAAAAAAATTTGTGAGAATTCAAAAAAGGGTATAAATAACTTTAAAATATCTCAATATATTTTTAAATACATTCTTAATACATTTTTTTAAAACATAGATATAGATGAAAATTATTTTCGACTGAAGAGAGATATAAAATCGATTTTTATTAAAAGTAAATTTTTTTATCCCTTGAGTAATAAAAAGGAGGAAAATGAAATTAAAAATGTATTATTAATACATAATATTAAAATAAAAGAAATTTTTTTCTTGAGAGATAGATTATAAGGATTGATCATTGGAAACATGATCCTAAATATTCATGATAAATGATGAGATTGTAACATAAAATATTTATCAATTTAGAAAATTTTAATTGTAAACAAATTTAATTATTAAAATAAAATGAAAAATTAATTATAATTTAAAGAATAATATTAATGATATAACATGTAATTTTATAATATATACACCTCATAAAATAAGATAGTTTTGTAACATATCTTATGTTCCAAAGAATCCAATTTGAGATGAAAATCCATTAAGTCTCCATATCCGTCATACACAATAAAACATGATGTATAATAAATATTATTTTATTATAAGTCTATTAACAAACCATACTCATGTGTATCATACCATATATGATTTACTTATGAATTTTTATTAACTATTTATTAATAAATATTTTTTTAAAATCACATTTCAGGTAATAACTACTTTATTTTTCATGTATGTTTGGGTTTGGTATTTTTGATCATTTTAATTTGATCATGGTTTCATAATATCTATACTTTTATCCATGATATTAATATCATGCATATTTATTATATATATTTATATTAATCTATAAAATTTTGAGATGTAAAATGAAATACAAAATTTATGTAGACGATAGGCCATACATACACATGAACCTTGTTTCTAGGTTTTAACGGATGAAACAAAATAAAGTTAAATAATATATTATAATTATAGAATAATTATTATTACATATATATCACATATAATTATTAATTTTATAATTATTTCATTCTATTGAAATTTTTAGTGAAAATTTACTTTTATCAGTTCATAAGGCGGTAGTCCTCCATACCTATGATATATGTTACTGTATTCTCTATAGAATATAATTTAAGAAGGTATATATGATATTATAATTCTATAAGTATTATAACATCATAAATATTAAACATAAATACTATATACATCATTATATCCAGCTGTGAGAAGTGGTGATGGAAAATGAATTTCATCGGTTCGTGAGGTGGTAGTCCATCCTAAAATGATCAAAGGTTTTGTTTTCTGTCTGAGGGAGGAGAGGATGGTTGGTGGAAATTCACATTAAATAACAAAATTTTAGAATATTTAACAAAATTTGATTATTTTATCTAAATTATTTAATAATATTATAATTATTTGGAGGAATAAATAAAATAAATTGATTGGGTAAGGATGTTACCTCTTTTTCATAAAACTTCAATTTTTTGGACCAAAAGCCTTCCTAGGTTGACTTTATGACAAAATAATAAATTCTATGATGATGGAAGAGAAGTATGGAATTTATTTATGAATTTATTAGAGTATTCAATTGGTTTTTTATGTGTCTAATTGAGAGGATAGTGGTAGAAATTTATACATTAAGGAGCTGACATAATTGAATTATAGAAAAGAAAGAATTACACCCAAATTTTTATCATGATAAAAGGCCCTAAAATAGAGAAATTTCAATCCTTATAAGATATATGGCTGAAATATTATCTTAAAATTTGATTTATAAATTTTTGGGTCATTTTTAAGCCTTATCATTTTTTAACCCTTTGGTAAACACGTTTTTACATTAATCATGGAAATTAATTTTTCCTATTTTTACTATTCATTATGGTCAAAAATTAATTTGAAATTATTATAAAATAATAACTATGATTATTCAAAATATTTAATTTATTTTTAAAAATTCCATTAACATAATTGGAAAAAATTAATTTTAAATTAAACTCGCTTATGCGATGAAAAAAGTTGTTTTTCAAACAAAAAAGTTTCAAATGTTTAAAATGTTTTTATTTAAAAATTCAATATGAAATTAATTCCAATGACCAATATTGATTTAATTGTAATATTATTGAAAAAAATTTACTTTTAAAATAATTTTAAAACCAAATTTAACCATATATATTCTTTAAATTAAAATATAGTTTTTAATAAAAATTAGTATTTTTCACTATTCATCCAAAACATTAATCATTTCAAAAAAACCCAAAAATTCAACTTAAAAATTTATGAAATGTTGATTTGAAAATGAAGTAAATTTTTTCAAATAAATTTTAAAATAATTTCAAAAATTCATTTTATTTATTTTTCACAAAAAAAAATCATTTTTTGATAAAATGGTATTTTCCTTAGAAATAATGAATTTACCAAAAAATTTGTACTCATTATCAATTTTTTTATTTATATAAAAAAAATTATAATTAAAATTTAAAATTTTGTAACTTTCATTTAAAATTCAAATTTTAATTTCTAGGACTTAATGGCCCTGTAAAACTGAAATATAAATAGTATTTTTCATTTCTTTATAATTCGGCTTTGGTGTTGCATATAGCGCAATCTGTAAAAGAAATTAAATTTAATCCAAAATATGTATCTCCGAAAGTATCAGGGTGTAACATTTTACCCAATTTAAAAATAATTTCACCCTTGAAAATTTTTCACTTTGTTACAAATAAATGTAGATACTTATTTGTACTGACATCCTCAAATTGCTAGGTAGCTTCCTCAAACTGGGGGTTTCACCATAAAACATTGACTAGGTGAGTGGTTTTATTTCACTGTACATTCCCTATATTATCAAAAATATCCCCCTATTTTTCATGTTAGAAAATATATTTCTCAAGTGGTATTACTTCTAATTTCATCACATGTGAAGTATAAGTTATGTTTATTCATATGAGAGATACATGGAACACATCATAGAATCAAGAGAGGTTTGGTGGATGTCCTGACCGATAGGCTACAATCCTAAAATGATCAATAATTTCATGGGTTCTGATATATGTAGGGAATAGTTTCCCTTTCTTCCCTAATGTCATAACCTTATTCCATGGATAAATCATTAGAAACTCATTTTCACCAACTTCAAATTCTAGATCACGTCAGTGATTATCAATGTAACTTTTCTATCAACTTTGTGTTTCCCTTATGTGTTTTTAAATTGATGTAACCTTATATTCTATTTATTCATTAATCATAGGTCCCAATAGATTTATTTCTCCCACTTTATTACATCATGTTATATATATATATACTTATTTCCATAGAGGGATTCATAAGGATCCATATGAATACTCGTGTGAAAGTTATTATTGTGTGAAAAAATACTAGAGGGATGTGTTGATGAAAGCCACCATTAAAATCCAAGGAATAGGATCTCAACATATTCTATAGTTTTTAATTGTTCTCTCAAACTATAAATACCTGGAATTTTTTCCATGTAATTTTTTTAATTATATAGGAATATTAGGAGTCCACAAAAATTGATGGTGCGTGATTCTGAGGCCCGGTGTGCCCATAATGAATTTCTAAACATTTTTTAGGTACGTTCAGTAAACGTGAAAGTAAGGTTTTGTAACTTGTGAACCGGTGCTCGAAATTGAACTCTAAGGGAATCGTTCAACTCGCAGTGCTGATATTCTCTTAAGGATACCATCACCTTGACCGTAGTAGGTCGAGGGTGGAATTTGTTTTTCCAGATTTTTGTGGGAGGTTAAACGAATAAAAATAAAATAAAACAACAACTTTTATATTATTTTCTTGAAACCTCATTTTTAAATTTTAGTAGTGGGGACCACCTGAGATTAAAACCTCCTTATTTAATATGAGTTAGCTCTTGGAATTCCGCTAATTAAGTGTTCCAACAATCAATTGATTTAATTTACTCAACTTATTAATTTGGAACCTCACCTCCCACAGGGAAAAGGATTGGAAATAGAGAGCCTTTGGAGAAACATCCTCCAAACAAATAACCTCTCTAATGAAGAATGTTCTTCAGATCAAGAACAAGGAATTGAGTTTGGAGCATGTTGTAGGAGCGACGGACTTTGGTGACTTCATAATCTTCATCTCCTTCCTTGTGTCGTCTCTAACGAGCAAACAAGGTAGGGGTTTTAATTTGGAGTGTGATTAAATATTTTTATTGATTCATCATATACTCATTTCACAAACGATGATCCCCAAACAAACACGACCATCATCCTGCCCATATACCTTACCGCTTTTTATTTTGTTTTTTGCATGTTCTTTGTGCGTTCATCAATTCTAAATAATTAAGCACGTTGGAAACAAAAAAATTTGTTGAGCGCGAAGTATGGACGTGGAGCCCTCGACCCGAGGATCGTAAATATGTAAATCATATAATTTTTAGGCTTGGAATGAAGTCGTGATGGCTCACTCAAGAAGGCATTGGTCGGCACCCGATCGGCCATGAGGAAGTAGGGTGGCGCACGTCTATGCTGCCGGTTGAGCAGGAGGTCGCGGCTCATCGGCCGCGGCGGAGCAGGGTGGTGGCCGGTATTCGGGCGTCCGCGTGGTAGAGCAGTGGCGTGCGTCCACGACGCTGGAGTAGGAAGACACGACCGCTTGGTCGTAGCGGAGGCCGGAGGCCGAAGGGCGGCTGGCACCTGGCCAGCCGCGGGTGGAGCAGCGGCACGCAACCTCGCCTCTAGGAGGAGAACCGTCCAGAAAACAAGTTGTCCTCGTTCAGCCGAGCGGGACCACTGAGCAATCCCTTGTTCCAGTAGGGCAACCGAACAGTCATCGGTCCATTCGGAATACCGGGGGGCGCCTCCCCCCCCCCCACGGTTACAGCTAGGGAAGACCCCATCACAGGGGGCCGCCCAACCGTGGGCTGCCCAGCGAGCCGCGCTAGCAGGCCTGGCGAGGCTGCCCCCTTCGCGGGTCGGGCCGGACCCCAACTGGGCTGGGTCGGACTGGACCCGAGCCCATCTGAACCCAGATACGCCTTTTTGATAGTAACATGAGAACTGGGCATCCGTTTGACGTACTATTATGGTGTTGGGGTCCTTGGATCGAGATGGTCATTTTAGTATACTCCACTTCAGTTCGGGATAAAGTTGATGTACAGTTGGGTTGGATCGAACCATGAATCCAACCGGGCCCTCGGAGCAAAAATGCTAATAACTTATACACCGGGTGTCCGATTGACACGTCGTTAGTTGCGTTGGGTCCCTTATGACAAGACGGACCTTTGGGATACTTCTTCATTGAATTTAATGGCAGTTGAGGTATGATAAATGGATTGAGGAGAGGTTCTCTTAAGTGTGCTATTAGCTGGAATCTATTGGCAAGCCGTGAGATGGAGGTTGGAGACAGAACATGCGGAGGTTAGTACCGAGCGATCCTGTGTGGGTCAACACTGATCCTGTGTGGGTAAAATGTTGTGTGGGTCAGCGCTCAGCGATCCTATGTGGGTCAGTGCATATTGATCCCATGTGGGTCGGATCATGTGCGGGTCATTGCGGGGGTTAGTTACCTATCGATCCTGGGTGGATCGGATCCTTTGTGGGTCATTGCGGGGGTTAGTACCCATCGATCCTCTATGGGTCAAACTATGTATGGTCAGCAGCAGTGCCTCTTGACAGAATAAAATGATCTAGCTTCGTGACTGATCATTTGTACTTCTATACTTCACTTATACCTAGTGTGAGCTGATTCCTTACCTTCATGGTATTCATCTATGTGGTGTACCTATGTGGTACTTATATCTTCGTGGTCTACTTGTGTGGTACTTCTATCTTTGTGGTGTAATGGTGTGGTACTTCTACTTTCGTGGTACTACTTGTGTGGTACTGCTACCTTTGTGGTGTAACCTTTGATTATCTTCATAACATATGTATATGTATAGGCATTTACCTAAGAAGTGTTCATGACTATTGCTTCATGCTTTGTGGTTTCCCATTTATGGAACTCTAGGAGACCTATGAGGGTCTCGGGGCCCCTAGTGAGTATCGTTATACACACCCCTGCATGGGCTATGCATGCACCTTGATGTGTCATGTGCAGACGATGGACAGCACTAGTCATGGTCGAGGTTACCAGACTGGAGGCTGATCAGAGGTGTTCATTTGACTAGAAAATCCACAGGGATGACTGTTTGAGAGCTGCACCTACCCTTCAGGTAGGGTCCTTGGCAGGTGTTCACAGGAGCTGTTCTTTTCAGTTTTGCTTGTACTTTCCAGTTTGGCATGTGTTCTTATAAGTCCCCTACCTTAAACATTACTTAATCTTTAGTTATTACAAGATTACACATTTAGGATCTTTTCAGGTTTAGAGTTTTAGATAATTAGATCATAAATCGTGCAATACATTCCACATTTAAACAAGGTGGTTACATTAAAGAAAATATTCACTTTTCCCATCAAAGGAAACATTTTTAAAACAAAACATGTATTCTTTCTTGATACTTCCTTGACCCTATCATCACATCATGTACCTTTCCCTTGACCTGTGAAAAACATTTCAAAAACTTGGGATGAGCATAAAAAGCTCAGTAAGGTATATAAAAATATGGAATGAAAACATTAGTCCATGTATATATAAGAATTGATGAAATCATACTTTACTCATAAAACATAAGCACTTTAACATACCTCGTCAAATCATGAGTAAATAATATAAATCATAAGATATAAAGGTTACTTGAGGCATTCATAACATTCTTACGTAGGGAGTAACCCTCATGGTTACGTTTGGAATACCCATCACAGTATATTCCCTAAATATCTTCAGAGAAACCTTAGCGTTAAACCACTTCGCATTACCCAACGCTTTGGAGAGCTATCAAGGGCTCACCCGCCCTTAGTTTATCACAGAACCACCCGTCTACATAAACAATTCCCAAGAACCATAACATAATCGTATCACATAAAACATGCATAAAGGAAACATAACATTTCCACATTTCAATCACAAGATATCAAAAACACATTGATATAATAAAAACATTATCAAAACCATTTTCAATACCAAAATAAAATAAAATTAAAACATGGTATTTATTTTTCATCAAAAAAAAGTTATGTCTTGTAGAGTAAGCCGAAACTCAAATAATGGTCACAGCGGCGGAGAAGCCATTGTCGCTGCATACGTACGAAAAAAACAATCCCTTTTTTCGTTTAGTAAAATTCATCGTATAAAAAATATTCCTTTTGAATAAACATAAAAGTCAAAGGGGTTTATACACCGTATAAAAGAAAGTTGTGTATAAAAAAATATGCCTCAATGAAAGGAGATTGAGACGAAGTCCCTTACCTCGTGTCTGACTTGACTCGATCGTTCTTTAATCTCCGGAATAATAAACTTGAGTTAATTTCTACTTACTTAAGAACATTTTTCAAGTTCATTATTCCTTTTATATCACTTATTACCATGTTATGAACACTATGTAATTATTTAAGTTAATAACGGTCGTTTTCTCGATCATTGGTACTTGAGTCAAAAATAAACTCCTTATAATTACAAGTTGTTCATGTGGTAAAATATCCATTATATCCAGAATTATATTCATGATGTAGATATCATATATATCATATATATCCAGTATATACATGCATTTATAATATTACATAACATTTAGAGGTGAGAAATGAAATGCACCATTCATGGAGATGGTAAGCCGTACGCACGCATGAAAGCTACTTTCATTTATATTTCGTATTTAATGGAATGAATTCATAATGATATAAAGGTATATTATAATTCCAGTATAATATCATATATAATATCATTAACTACATCGTTTATACTTCCCACATATGGCATTAACGAAACAAATCACTTTGAGGGGGCAGTAGTCCGCACTTCCTAAAATGAAGATATCGTGTTTACCCATAATGGAAACCATAAAGGTATGCGATAAATGAAAAATAAAGAAGCATAAGTAAAACATAAACATAATATATATCATATATAAATAGATTGACATCTTAATGGCCACCATTAAAGGTATTAAAATAATATTGAACAATCATCATTTCGTGAGCCAAAAATTCATCATCCACAGAAACAGTATGTTCTTTAACCATTAGACGGAGGTGTGTGTATGTGTAGATCAAATAATTCTTATAACAACATCCTAGTATACTAAATATACTATTGTTTTTATAAAATAAATGAATAAAAATAGTTTAGGGGGTTGGATAAGAAAAATAAAACAGAATAACACAAGTGAATACATTACCTTTAAATCGGGTAACTCCTCTTGGTTTGAACCAAAAGGGTTTCTTGAAGAGATTTCAGCCTAAGGTAAGGATTCTAGGATGAAGGGAAGGATGTGGAGAGATAAAATGAGCAGATATTGTCTGATCCAATGTCTTTAGAGGTGTGGTTAAGGAGGTAGAGGTGGGGGCCTTTTATAAGAGGGAGGAGGGGCACTCTTGGAAAGTCCAGAAATGTTACTTTAAATTTAAATGAGTTTCGTATTTTAAAGGTCCCACATTGATATATTTCTAGGATAAGGTGATAAGGGTTTGAAATATACTCATACAATAGGTTTTTGACAAGTGTAAGTATTATATTTTACATTATCTTTTCATTTTTTTTAAATCGTTCATTAATGAGGTAATCGCTGCATCATCATGGTGTCATAAAAAATTTAATTTATATAATGTCTAAAAATTATAACAAAAATACTATGATGTACGAAATAGTTTTATATTTCCAATGACTATTTATAGTCCAAGATATAATTTATTTAGACAAAATTAAAATTGTTTTACTTAGGTGTTACATACTTTTGTGATATTCTCCTTTAAAAATAAAATGATAAAGTGTCACTATCACCCAAAAGTGATTCCATGGGGTCACTAAGTTTGGTAAAAGATATCCCATAGTCTTTCATGACACAACCAGTAGTATTAGGACACATTTTGGGGTCATTTGTTATTATTATGATATTATTTTATTATCTTTAACTACCCGATTACTAATTAATCACGTTAATTAAAGATAATTAATGTTGTTACTATTCATAATGTCTAAGAACAAAAGGGTATTAATTAAATAATTTGGACCTTTTGATTCCAAATATGGAATCCATTTTACCAAATTCCAAACACCTAAATTTCAATAATTAATTTAAAAATAATTCTCGTTGTCAAAACAAATAGCGGGTTTTTTTTTTTGAAACAATATCTATGAAAAGTTTGGCACTTTTTTATACCCAATTCCAAAGTGAAATCAGTTATAATGACCACCATTTGATTAAATGGTAAAAATATATTCTATTTAAACTTTAAAACCAATTAAAAGGAAAATATATCCATATAATTTAGTTAGATGAAAAATCAGTTTTGAAGTAAAACGCAGTATTTTTATCTGTTCATTAAAAAATTAACATTGTCAGAAAAATACCAAAGATTTATCAAAAGTAAATTTCAATGTCCCAATTATAATGAATAAGTTTATTTTGACAAATATAGCTTATAAAATTTTCAGAATATATATTTAAAAATGGTTCTCCATCAAAATGCGGTAAAACAATCTTTTGAAAAATATTAGGAAAATTATATGCTTAAGATTGGATTTATTCTCATTTTAAGCCTCTTAAAACACTATCTAATTCATAAAAATCCATAATTATTTACTTACATGTGATGTTACAATTCTATCCCCCATACTTACTTTACACACCCTATTTACTATATAGTTTACCTTGTGCTTGTTTCTTGTTGTGTTCTTGGTTTGTGTGAGTTTACTTGTTTAGGGGCAATGGCTTCCTAGTTTTTGGGATATACCTTTCTAGTTCTAGTCGTCTACCCCTGGCCTAAGGAAAGCATGCATGGGGTAGTCATGAAACAGGCCCAGGGGGACGGGTCATGAAACAAACTAAACAAATTCATTATAATGATACATAGTTCTCAAACTCAACTCTGTATCAATATAATTCTAAAGACTTCAAAGGAACATCGACGTAAACCTTTCATCCTAATTTTACAGAATAGAATTTTATAGACCATAAAAACATACCAATTCCTTAATGTATATCCAAGAAATTTGATCTAAAGATAAATATTATAGGATGGTAAATAATTATGCAAACTTTTTAAGGATATTTATTACAACCCATATAAAATTGTTCCCTTTAGACTTTTTGGGGAACCTGATAACAAAATCCATGGTGATGTTTTACAATTTCTATTCTATTGTGGGTAATAGATGCAACATCCCCTTATAATTTTTCCGATCTAAACAGACTTATTGAAATAGAAATCATCGAGATACATACTCTTTGATATATTTCTTTTTAAAATACCACCAAAAATACTCTTTCAAATATCTATATGTCTTCATACTTCTATGATTAATAGATAATTAATAAGTATGAGTATCCTCTAAAAACTCCTTCATTAAATTTTTTATTGGTGGAACACATATACATTTCCTAAATCTTGTCATTACATCACAATAAATGTTAAAATCAAAAACATTTCTCACCTTATTTTGTAGCTCTATATCATCCTTTTGTGCCACTTTAATATTCACTTGGATATATGGTTGAACATTTATTTCAGAAAGATAAGATTTCTATACTTTTGTCAGGATTTTCATATACATATTTTGAAAATCTAGATATATTGGATCTTTTGTTTTCTTAATCATGGATAATCTTGCATAATCCGTTAAACTCAAAGCATAGTCCACCTTGTTTTCTTTCCCAAGGTGGTAATGTATTGAGTAGTCATAATCATTAATTATCTCTAACTATCTCCTATGGCACATGTTCAACTCCTTCTATATGAATATAAACTATAATATTTTTTAATCATAATATATATATATATATCAAACATTTCCCCATAATGATAACGTCTCTATATATTTAATGTAGAAATTACCACAACTAACATAAAATCATGATTTGGATAATTTTTCTCATGAAACATCAATTTTCATGAGGCAAATGATATGACCATGTCATTCTTCATAAGAACACATACCAATCCCTTCTTGAATTCATCACTAAAGATTAAAAACCCTTCTCCACTATAGGGTAATGTAAAAACTATTTCACTCACAAATCATTTCTTATATACCTTTAAATTTTCCATACATTCTTTTATCCGAAGGAACATGACTCCCATCCGAGTTAACATAGTGAGTAGATTACATAGTTATGATATATCCAAAAACTATCAATAATATCCATAAAAAACCAATAAAACATGGATCGTAGTCACTATGGTTGGTATTGGACAACATTCAATATCATCTCTCATTTATGGATCCACTGACGCACCATTTAATGAGATTATATGACCCAAAATGAAAACTTTTGTATCCAAAACGCACACTTTGTAAAGTTTTCATAAAAAGTATCCTTCCTAAAGGTCATCAGTACATTTATTTATTGATCATCATGTTTTTAATTTCTATTTTAATGGATAATAACATCATTTATAAATGCTACCACAAACTGATCAAGGTAGTATGTAAAGACTATATTCATTATATCTATGAAAATTAAGGGAGAATTAGTAAGAAAAAATTTCAAAAATATATACTCATGGTGTTCATACATTGTATGGGGTTTTTTATTTGGTATATCATCCTTCATGACCCTAAGTATTTGATATACATAATTATGGTCAATCTTAGAAAATTATTGTGTGTAACCCGGTTCATCAAACAATTTATCAATTTGGGGTAGAGGATACTTGTTCTTGATTGTGATATTGTTCAAATTGTGAAAATAAATTAAAATTCACATTGTTCCATATTTATATTTTAGAAATAGAACAACTACACCTCATAGTGACACACTTGGATAAATTAATCCTTTTTCAATGTTATATGGGAGTTTCTTCTTTAATTCAAACAACTCCATCAGGGTCATTCTATAGGGAGTCTTTTAAATATGTGTGAAACCATGTATGAGTTATTTTGAAAATGCAACATCAAGATTCAGTGGAATATAAGGAAACTATTATAGAAATACATAAAAAAACCCCCACACAATAGGCATATCATCTATGTCGAGTTTCTCTCCAACCATCTAATATAAACTCCCCTTTTGAATAGAATCAAAACCTATAAAATATATGTTATTTCCAATATAAGTTTAAATTTATTATCACACTGGTAGACAATAATAGGTTGGGTTGGAATATAAAAAGTGGATTCCCTTCCTCAAAATTTTTTTTGGAATTTATTTAGAGAAATAAAATCCATGCCTAAGATAAAATAAAATTCAACCAGGGAAACAATAACAAGATTTTTAGAAAGCACATTCCCACAAAATTCAATCAGAGAGGAATCATATACTTGATATATAATCATTTTACCATGATGTTTTTTCACTAATAACTGTATATTTAACCTTCTCGGTGAAATATTTAAACCCTTAGAAAATTCTTAAGATATAATATAATGGGTAGATATAGATTCAAATAATGAATTATCAATTTTATAGTTGGGGTATGTGTACATTTCAACACTTCATTATCGCACCCCTCATCAGAAATAGTGATAACGTGATATTTTCCATTGTCCCTTAGATAAATAGGTTTCTAATGTCAATCATCACCATTAATATTATCATTTTGTCATAGGCTAGCATAGTGATCATACTCCTTTCATTTGAAACACTAGAGTTTGGTTGGGGCATTCTTTTGAGCTTTATCTCTATTTACATCATTAGATAACTTCTTCCCATTACTTCATCATTCAATTTCCTGATGACCTTATCTTAGAAACATAAAACATTTACTTGTCACATTTAGATAGTTTACTCTATATTTCCAAATATACTTCAAGGATGAAGGAAATATAATCCCCTTCTCTCCATAGTTCTTAGTGTCTACCATGAACTCCATATTTAATTTCATATGAAAACCATGTGATTGATGGGTAACTCCAAAATCTATTTCCACCTTGAGATAACAAAGAATGGTTTATTCATAGATAAGTAAGTCCCTTAGGGATAACTCCCATAAAATACATAGGTTTAATCCACTGAAGAATCAATCAACCTTATATTCAAGTTAGATGATAATTCCAAAATCATACCTCACAAGAATGGTAAAATTTTCCTTATAGGTACCCAAGGATTCATCATACATCTACTTTATCTCAAGGAATTTATTCTCCATTTTCATATAAATAGTGTAAGGTTCATACCTATTGAGAAATAATATCTTAAAATAATACCACTCCATGGAGGAATTTCATATATTTTCCTCATATTCATGATGAGATTCCACCATTGATCTACTATTCCATCGAAATGACAGAGATCCAAAGTGAATTTTTACATTTCAATCACTATAGAATAGAAAATTTCTTTTATATAGTATTGATACATTTCTCATAAACCATATGATCAATATAAATACTAAAATATAGTGTACATTTCCTCATGAAGGACTAAATATAATTTCGTTCCCTCTTTTTATTATCTGGATGTTCATCATGATTCATAGATTAATAAGTATTTTTGGGCATAACAAAAATATTTTTCATTCTATATTCCATAACATTTAGTTTTTCATGAGGTAAATAATTTCATTTTCCATTACATTCATCATTAATATCTTTCCTTTAGGTTCCATCCATTGAATAAACCAAAAAACCATAGTGTGAGAAGTAAAAAGAATAGTGTTAAAATATATAGTAACGAAAAATATTTTATAAGATGTAGAAATGAAGACACCATTTTTTAAATCCAAGGTACTTATAGATTAACCTAGGTTATTCACGGTCATAATAAATTCAAATAATTCATTATAATTCATAATGAAAATTTAAATTAACCAAATCATATCCCTGGGGAGTTTCAATCCAGGCTGACAGTAAGGCCCATTTTCATATACCAGGTAACACTTGAGTAAATCCAGAAACACCTTTGTCGATCCTATTACACCTAGGTACATACTTTCCAAAACCACATCCACATATTTTATCTAGACCAAGATGTAATTATTTATAAAAACATAATCTCATACTTAATAAAACTTCAGGATGTCACCCTGTATATAGACTTTTCCTATGAGTTCACGGTAAATATTTCCATCCTAATTTCCAAATTTTAACTATACCTACCATATAATAAAAACTATAATGACCCATGATTTTATTACAATGATATTAAATCCTTTTAAATAAACATTCATCATAATACACAACCACATCCTTGATGATAAAAATGTTATAGTGCCTTTGAAAAAAGTAAACATAAACAACTTGTTCATATGTGAACTAAATTATCTCCCACTATTTTGTTAATAATATTAACCCTTCATAAAAATATCATATATAATATATTTATTCAAAACCTGGGGAAAGGAAATTTTAAAAGGGTGAGGTCAGATTCTTAGTATGGGTAAATAAAGGAGATACATAAGAATAATAAGAGAATAAGGGTGTGAGAACATGAGCGCCACATTTGAAAACCATACCCTACATATAAATGATTATAATATTGAGTCCTAGAATAAATATCAATATTTCATAAGATATTAATCATAATTAAATCAAATAACATGAGTCATGAGAGACTAACATTGACATGAGACATGGAATTTTAGTGTGCACATAAGCATATATAATCATTTCCAAAGTATCCAGAGATATTTTATAAGGCTATCATAGAGGAATTATTTTACTCCCAAACCATCATAGTAGTTATGGTTTACTCCCAAGACTATCATAGTGGGCAATGTCCCTTACTAAACTTGGTTCACTTACCATTCCTTTCTTATTTATCTCATGAGATTTTAATCCTTCCACAATACATTGGTGGGAGATATAGGCCCCACATATCACATAATTTAAAACATAAAAATATGTACCATAAAATCATAAAACGTTTATTATAAAAAAACCATGGAAATAAATGGGTTTTATAATAATTGCATCATAGCATAACCCATGTAAAAAAATGGGTTTCAGATACATTTCATTGTATCATAACTAATAAAATTGAAATGGTTTTCTTAAACATCTCTTCATAATAATCATAAACCATATAGAAAAATAATAAGGATGGTACACCTAAATCATATCCCAATTTAATCACAAGCAACACCAATAGTAGTAGTCTTTGATGAATATAAAATCCATAAAATATCAATAAAGCATTATTGAGGAAAATATCCATTCAATTTTGAAAAAAAAAATTAAAAATCTAAAAACATCCCAAATGTTCAAGAAAAACTTTTCACTGAAGATACAAATAGAAAGTGTTATATGATATTTAAAACATCAAGTGTTCATGATAGTAGAAATTTATTTTCATGTTATCAACTTTAAAACAAATATTCCATTCACATTTTCAATGCAAGTCAAAAGCACCAT
Source organism: Viscum album (assembly GCA_963277665.1). Lineage (NCBI taxonomy): Eukaryota > Viridiplantae > Streptophyta > Magnoliopsida > Santalales > Viscaceae > Viscum > Viscum album. The sequence goes on from OY728123.1 coordinate 629,049,959, forward strand.
GTTCACAAAATTATAAGAATATTCCTTTTAAAATTTGAAAAAATTAATAAAAATGTAAGAAAATAATTTAAGAAATCTTAGTATATTTTTAAAAAAGCATCATTAAATTTTTTTTTTTGAAAACATGGACATGGAAGAAAAAATATTTTTAATGGAAGAGAGAAATAAAATAAATTTTCCTTCCAAAAAAATATTTTTTATTCCTTTAATACATTAAAATATTAAAATTAAATTAGAACCTATATTTTTAAGAAATAAAAAAAAAGGAGAATTGTAACACCCCAAACTTCTACGGTACGCTTCTCTTTGAATAATGCGATAGCGTGTGTTGTAGGCAACATCGAGTTCTAACACACCACAACCAATCAAACTAGACGTTATGAATAGTAATACCTAATTTTTGAAATTATATATATTTTATATTTCAAAATGGACTTCATTTTTGGATTCGGAATATCGAAATTATCCTAAGTTGAATTTTTGGTATTTTTCTGAGAACTTCCAATTTTTATGGATAGTGAAAATACTTAAAAATGACTTTTCTAATCAAAATAATTTATAGTGATAAATTATATTATTTATTGGTTTTAAAGTATAATTAGAATATATTTTTAAAATTTTATCCTATGGCGTTCATTAGAATTAATTTCACTTTGAAATTGAACATAAACAATTGTCAATCTTTTGATATATATTGTTTCTTAAAAACACGCTATTTGTTGTGAAAGCGGAAATTAATTATAAATTAATTAATGAAACTTTTATATTTGTAATTTTGTAAAATAGAAATTATTTTTGAATTCATAATATCAATTATATCTTAGTGTGAAATTTTGGCATTGTTCTGAAAAACTTCAATTTTTGATGAATAGTGAAACTACTAAGTGGAAGTTAAAAAACTGAATTTTTCATAAAACTTAATTTTACCACTTCTGTGATTCGAATTTCGAAAAATCCTAGATACACAGTTAATATCAAGGAGTAAAATGTGGTTCAATGAGATGAAAATAATTTTTGGTGAATAGTAACTTTTTACTTTTATTTACCACGGTTAAAAGTAAATAGGGTAATTAAGAGTAAAAATGATATTAATATTACCCTAACACATGACCTAATTCTATTGGAAAAGTGTATCTCGACCAAAAACAACCTTAGGAATAAAATATTATCATTTAGGTCCACTTGGATTAGATTAGGACATTTATTATTATTTAATTCAAAGAAGAGTTAAAAGAGTTAAAATCAAAGTTTATTTTCTAAAACATTTTTAATATAGGGTTATACATAAGATAAATTAGATTGTAAATATTAATTAGAAAGATAAAAATATTTCCTACATAATTATATTTTATTTAAAAAAATTAGATATTATATAATTTAATTTATTTATGACACAATTATGATGCAGTAATTACCATAATAGTGAAAAATTAAAATAATTGATATTATAAATACCCAAATAAATATAATTTGAGACTTTTAATGAATTAAACTAATTTGATAGGATAATATTACATATTATGATTCAGTTAATTTACGTTTTTTGAATTAATCATTTTGTTATGATTTTCACAAAAATCAATTATTGAATAGTGTCAAAATTGACATAAAAGAGTTTTTAAAACAAATATTATATTATTAATTGATATTAAATTCCTAAAAAAATATAAGGTTCTTCCAAGAGACTTATATCATGATAGGTTTATCATTAAGGGACCACTTTGGTGTCTCTTGGATGTATATAGTATGTTTAATAACCATATAATATAAAAATACAAAGACACATTGTAAAAGTGAAACTAATTAACAAAGAGTTAATACTTAAATATAAGGTTAATATAGTAACCCAAACCTATCTAAATTCTATTGGTTGAGTGGTTTTCGACCCATCCCCACCTTAACCTTTAAATAATCCACTTTCTAGCCATTAGAAACCGAATATGAATTTATTATAAAATAATATTTCTAGATTTTCCAAAGGTGCCCCTCACCCCTCTTATAAAAGGGAACTCCCCCTTCTCATTAATTCACATCTTCAAAGCCTTTTGGTTCGGCCAAACTCTGCTCAAATACTCTCTAAACTTACCTCACTTAATACTAGAGGCATTACTTTAGTCAGAAAGCCAACCTTAGTGCCCTTTTGATCAAATCAAAAGGAAGAATCCGAAGAAGTGGTAATGATTTCACCACCCTTTTTCCAAGTTCCTTTCTTCGTCCACTTCTTCCTTCTTTGTTATTACCATTCTAAAATAATAACTCCAGTATATTATATATATTGTGATGTTATTATAAATATGGTGCAACCATATTCAGTATTCTATCCATCCTTTTAATAACATGTTACCATATGTGCGTACGTACGTCTTATCGTCTCCGCGTCGTGGTGTAATTGTTATTCAATAAATTATTATTTGGATGGGTATAATAATGATGTGTAACTCATGTAAATAGTAAATATAACATGATAATGATTCTTTATATATGTTATACCATCCAATTATATATTATTTTAATATCAAAATAATGATATTGTCGCTCGTGCATACGTACGGACTACCGTTTCCACGAACGCGATGAGATTCATTCTCCATATTATCCATCCAAGTATAATTATCATTTGATGATTTAAAAATAATTTTTAAGGACTTTATATCATTCTGGATATGAATAAGATACATTCTATCCATAACAAACATGGCTTACATAACAAAACATATCAAAGAAAATGAGTAAGTTAACACCCGAAACGACGATAATACTAAGATATTATTAACAAATCAATGTTAAAAGATCATATATGATATCATATTCTTGTATAATTTAATAAAAATTATTTCACCATTATACAGGAGTTTAACCTACCCCAACCAAGGAAAAGTACAAGGTAAGGGTTTATTTCACAATCTCTTCATTATCTGAGGTTGTTTATACGTAATAATTTACTGGGATTTCTTTATCATCCACATCTATGTTTCTTAAAAATGTATTTCAAAACATTTTTACTATTTACTAGAATATGGGTTAAAGTCATTTATACCCTTGTTGACTTTTATAAGTGGTTTATAAAGGAATATTTCTGTCGTTTTTCAAACAAGGTCCTTTTTAACCTTTTCGACAGAATTAAGGTAAGAATGTTTTTTTAACTTATACAGCAGGTACGGCTATTTTCTGCCGTTATAAAATCGTTGAAGCTTACCTTACAAGTTTATAAGAATATTTTCAAAGAAAATGTTTTATTTTATAAATATATGGCTCTTAAATGATTTCAAAATAAAAAGATATATTTCTCTAAAAAGATTTTTGATTCCATCTATGTCCACATCCTTTGATGGATTTTACACTTATTTGAAGTTGATTTATTATGATACAAAACTTCCATATTGTTTTGAAGTTTTTGTGATGTGTTTAACTATAGATGTGTTATTCTTATACCATTCATGGTTTATGGATGAATTATTTACATTTCGTATGCAAGTTTTAATACGAATGTTTATGTTATGTTTAAACCTTTTCATATGGAAATGCATTGGACCTAATATGTGATGGGTGGAGCCCGCTATAGATCCTCGATGCATCGGTAGGTATCATTAGACAAACTAGTGTCTTGGCACAAGGCCTTGGCAAAATCGTATTTGTATTCTTGGCACGAGGCCTTGCCTATGTGGTTATGATAGTTTGGCATTATGCATTCCATCATTATGAAAGTGGTTATTGATATTACGTGTGATTATTCGATTAGTAGAATACACATGTGAATAAGTAAATGGCATTATTTAATTTTATTTTTTACATACTATGTTGAAGTTCAAGTTTAAAAGTCTTTTGTTTTAGTTATACACTGCCTTAAATGTTTATTCTTATTTATGAAAGTTTCTGCTATATTGTTATCCTTACTGGGCATTTGAGGTCACCCCTTTTCTATGTTTTATTTTACCCAGGATGTGAAGAAGTAAATTATGAATGACCTGTATGGATATTATGAGGGGATAATAGTGTGGACTATAGCAACAATATTTTTTGTAAAAGTTTTTCACTTTATGATGTAATGTAAAACTTTATAAATATATCTAGTTTTTCCAAGGATACTAAACCAATCGGTCTTTCGAGTTTCGATCTTTCTTGTGATCTTGACAATGTTATGTAATAATGCACCGACTCTGGGTAACTGGGGTCGGGGCGTTACAAGAATAAAACACATGACTTTATTCAAAGATAGATCATAAGGTTTCATCATTAGAAACATAATCATAAACAATCCTGATAAAATATGATATTGTGACATAAAATATTTACCACTTTGGAACTTTTGAATCATGAGAAAAATTTAATATTAAAATCAAATAACATTTCAGTTATCCTGGAAATAATAATATTCATAATATAACAAGTCAAATTTCAGTACATACACCTTGTAAAATAATATAGGCATAACATATATTATGTCCTAAATAAGGTAATTTGAGATAAAAATCTATTACCATAAGTCTCAAATTTATTTATATGCATTAGAACCTCTTGTATAGTAATTATTATTTTTTATACATATATTAGTGAACCATAATCATATTTATCACACCATATATAATTTACCAGTGAATTTTAATTAACTATTTTTCAATAATTCCTTGTTAAAATCATGTTTAATCTAATAACTGCTTCATTTTTCGTGAAAGTTTTGGTTTGGTATATTTGATATGTTTACTTTGATCATTGTTTAGTCATATATAAAATTTTCAAAATGATATAAATATCATATATATTCAGTATATATTTTTTCTAGAGTAATCCATAAATGGTAGAGATATAAAATTAAATACAATGTTCATGGAGATAGTAGGTCGTAAGTACATATAAACGTTATTTACATATTTTAATGGATGAAATAAAAGAAAGTTAAATAATATAGTACATTTGAAAATTAATTTCTTTGTCATATATAACACATATAGTTTTTAATTTTGTTATTATTAATTTTCACTAAATGTATTAGTGAGAAAGGAATCACATCGCTTCGTGTGGTGGTAGTCCTTCTTACACATGAATGATGTTATAGTATTATCTATTAAATGTAATGTAAAAAGGTATATATGATATTATAATTCCAAAAGAATTATTATATCATAAATAAAATATATATATATATATATATATTATATACATCACTATATCCATCCATGAGAATCAGTGATGGAAAACGGATTTCACCTGTTGGCAAGGCGGTAGTCCACCATACTCATGATCAACGGTTTAGTTTCCCATTTGAGGGATGAAGAGATGGTTGTAGGTAGTTACCATAACATAAAAACATATCGGTATGTTTATGATACTGATTTTATTATATAATAAAGTTTTAATAATATTTTCATGAGGTATGGGAAGAAATATAATAAAATACTCTATTAAAGATGTTACCTCCTCCTGAGAAAATTGTTTTTGGTTTGCATGAAAGGTAATCATATGTTGGGTTTCTGAAAAACAATTCTTATAGGATGAGTTAAGGTAAATATGGAATTTATTTTTTAAGGTATTTTCCAAACCAGTGGGTTTTGTAAGTGTAGAAAATAGAAGATATGGTGTGGGATTTTATATGTGGGGTAGATGACACACTTAGAGTTTTTGAAAGGAAAGAATTAAACTCATGTTTTTCTAATGAAACAAGGATTATAAATGGACCATTTTATATCATTATAATATATAAGGTAAAAATATAACAATAAAATATGAGTTAGAAAAGTTTTATATCATTTTTATGCTTATATTTTTATTTTAACCCCCTAATAGACCAGTTTTTACCCGAACGGTGGTAATTAATTTCTATTATTTTTACTATCCATTATGGAACAAAATTAAGTTTAAAATATTATAAAATTTTAATTATAATTATTAAAAATATAGATATCATTTTTCCAAATTCCATGCATATAATTCAAAAAAATTAATTTAAAATTATACCTACAAATGTGACAAAAAAAAGTTTTCCCAAAATAAAAAATTTAAAATTTAAAAAAAAAATATCTAGAAATTCATTATGAAATTGATTAAAATGAAATATATTGGCTTAATAATAATATAATTGGACTATTTTTACTTTTAAAACCATATTTAAATAAAATTAAACCTTATAAATTATTTAAATGAAATGGAAATTTTCAATAAAAATTAGTATTTTTCACTATTCATCAAAAAATTAATCATCTCATAAAAATATCAAAAATCACCCAATTATAATTTTGACATGTTGATTCCAAAAAAATAATTTCAAATTTACAAATAATTTTTCTAAAATTTTCAGAAAATTGTTTTGTTATTTTTTCAAAAAAAATTATTATTTTCAGAAAATAGTATTTTCGAAACATATAAATACATTAACAAAAATAAAATTATTTTTTATAAATGTGTTTTTTATATAAAATTATTATACAAAATACATAAAAAAATTTATTAATATTCATACCACTATTTTAATGACTAGGTCATAACATGAATTTTGGATATTAATATAAATAATAAATTGTGGTTCATTAAAACTTGGTGTTTCCTATAGAGCAAGCCGTGGAAGAAAGTAAATTTAATAGAAAAAATATATTTCATAACAAATAATGGTGTTAAATTGGTTTAATAATTTTAATGGTTTATTTATATTAAAAATTGACAACATTTTAACATCCACCCAAAAAACACATCACCTCAAACCACATAGCCTGCATTTAATTCACATTGTAAATTTTGAATTTATGATATGAGATTATTAGGACACTATTTTTTTAATAAAATTATCATCATATTTAATATTAGAATAATAATTTTATGTTGAAAATTCCCATTTTTTTAATCTCTTTACAAAATTCTAAATCCACTTTGTGGCTGTAAAACTCATTTACATTGTAAACCCCTCCTTTATGCTATGAATTATCCAAGTTTCTTTGTTTTAGCATCCAAACACCACTAGAAATTCATTAAGACTCCTCTAAGACCCATGACCTTTAGAAGCATGAAAAGGGTTGGGATAGACAGATCTATACCCTTACATTATAACCAGACATTATTCAGTAAAACTTGTGACTTTTCGTAAATCTTTAAGGATAAATAACTCTTAAAAACAAAAACATAATTATTGATGATGATTTTACTAAGATTATTTTTTACCATGTGGAATAGGGATGAAAATTTTAAAAATTATTATGATTATAAATATTCTGTTAATAATATTGTTTTAACTATAAAGGATGGTGAAAAAAATGAGTAAGTAATGATGCTTTATTTCCAAATTAGAATTATATATATAATAAATTTGTGATAAGAATATTATATTCATAAAAATATAATTTAAAATAAGAATCATGATTAATAAATTTCATTTAAAATGATGCTTTTATCCAATAAGTTATAAGACTAAAATACAATTATCCTATAAAAAGAAGAAAAAATTGTTAATTAATTTATTTCAATAATGTTATATAAATATGATAAAGTTAATCAATTATTAGATATGTAAAAAATTATAATAATTAAAAATATAAAAAATTAAATAAATATAGAAAATTATAGAAGTTGACATGATTTATAAGGAAAATAAGAAGAAAATAATCACTTTATAGAAGATCAATTAGTGTTTAAATAAAAAATATCAATGATTATGAGCTCAAAATTCCTTATCTATAAAAGTGATAATGATTTAGTGCTATTAAATTTATGAATGATCATTTCCATTATATAGTTATTGTAAATCATTTATTCAGTCTTTGAATCCCAAAGTAAAGTCAAACTTTTCTATATTATGGATATAAAAAAGATCAAAAACATCATATTATATGCTGAAAGGAAAATAAGTTTAAAATTTTATTCTTTATTAAAAAGAGGACAATTTGGAACTCCAAAAGAACAAAATTAATAGCATCATTTTTATTGAAAACCCATTTTTTGAATGATAATGAATCAAATATAATACTTTTGTTATTTAATATATTAGAAAAAATAATATGTGTACTGATATTATATTTATCTTAAAAGATGTATATGGGGTGTAAAAATACTAGGGATGAATATAAAAATGCTCTAAGAAGGAAAACCCATAATAAGAAAAAATGAATTTGTAACTGAAGAGCCAACATTGGTATGTTGATGTGGAATGTAGGAGGTGGGACAAATAATGACACAAAAATATATAATATATACACATTATTACAAATTTATAGATTCAAAAAGTTATATATTTGAAATTTCATAAGTACAATAAGGATAAATAAAATTCATTAGTTGTTATGTTAGTCCATAGATACTGGATATTGGTTTCTCATCACATATGATAAGTGATAAGAATATTATCATGTGAATTGAGAGGTGTAATAGGTTTTTTCACATTTATTATTGGTAGATAAATAATAGTAATTTTTATTTGGATAAATTACCTCAATAAGAATAATCTAAGTAAAAAATATATATTATTTTTTATGGTATGAAACATAACATGTTGTGTGTTTATATGCATGATGATAGTATAAATGATGTTATTTAACAAACCAATTGATTTTTTATGATGATGTTAATTTATGGAGCTATTATAATTGAATAGTAATTAACTAATGGAAATATTTTCAATGTTATTTATGAAAATAACTAATAATTCATTACTATAGAATATGAAAATAATATATAGTATATAAGTATTTTTCACTTTGGTCAAAAAAATTGAGAAATTTTTTTCTTGGAGTTTCTCAATAAAATTTTTATAATATTAATAAGGAGATAAGAACCCCATAGAAAATGTATTGAAAGGGAAAAATAGTAAATTATAAAAATAAATGGATTGAAATCAAAAAAAAATATATAACTTTAAATTACTCACTTAGAAGTTTGTGTTCGGTTGGAAAAGAGATCGATAAACATTTATAATTTTTATATCACTTGTATTTATGAATTTAAGATTTTTATATATGCACTATTTATTTAATTAAAATAGTATGATTTCTTATTTAAAAGGGTATTATTTCAAATTATTTATTTTTTAGCAATATGAAATATTCATTTTTTCATCCAATTTTTTAAAGGTTGGGTCCCTCCCTGTACCATAGTGTGGTTGAAATAAGACATTTTATTTGATGAGAGGTTCATAGGCCAGCTAATGTTATTGCTTCAATTTATACCTTGTCTGATATAGGTTTATAAATTTGAGAATATTCATGAAATCCTTCTTTATAATAAAAACATAAACCCTTTTAATGAATGTTATTTATTAAAAACATAAATAAAAATATATATTTTCTATCTCATAGGTTATTTATAATTTTTGATTGATTTTTTGTAATATTATTTAATTCCATATAACTTGGATATTTTTAAATTTTCACCATACAAGGTGTTAAAATTCATTGTGGATTTAGGATCAGGCTCAAGAAATTGGATTTTTATTTATCCCAGTGAATGGAATCATAATCCATATAGAATTGATCTAATTAGTGGGGTATGTCATAACTTTTAAGGACATGTGACACAACCATTGTGGTTTATTTTAGATAATATAACCATAACCAAAGGATTTTCTTTTAAATTTCGTGTACTTAAGATTAATTTATCTCGTAGTTAAGGATCATATAACCATGTAATTATATGGATTGTCTGATGTCACGTAGAATGGAAAACTAGGTGAAAGATGCCTACAAATTGTTTAGTCTCGGGCATGTTCAAGATAAAACATTTATGGTGTACTTTATTTTATGAGCTCAGTGATGGTATTGGGTCATAAATTGGGTTTTAGGCACACTTATGTTTATCTACTCTATCATAGTAATTATAATGGTTCCTAAAATATTAGATTCATAGAGGTTGTGAAGTATTGGAAGAACAATTCATCTTACAACCAATCAATATCTTGTTTATAGATCAGTCTCATTAATTATACATTGGGAGAATAACAAGTTTCTATAATGCTATTAGGGGTGTTTAAATTGTCCATCGTGTGTTTTTTGAGAAAGTAAATATTCCTTTGGTTTCTCAATAATATGAATGTTAATTATCAATGGAATACATAGTTTACAATAAACAATGAAATATAGTTGTTCGGGATAAAAATATGGAAATTCTCATTATCAAAGGAATATATGATTGAAATAAGGTATATGAGTATGTATAATTACACAAAGTAATGTAAATTAGGAGGCCAAATATAAATTTTGTGTCAGATAATGATTATGTGTGAGCTACCCTAAGTGTACATAAATATTTGTGTGTGCATAATGGGATAGTTTTCATTTAGGTGATTTGGAAAACCCAATAAGGGATAATTCAAGAATGGAGTTATTATAGGATACATATTATAGATGATATTTCATTGGAATAATAGAAAAACAAGATTATGTTTTCCTATATTTTGGATCATACTTTTTCTTTGTGGATGGATGTTATTCATAAATGGTGTGCAAGATATTTAATAAAAAAATATTTATGATTCTAGGGTGTAGTGTATGTATATTTATGTGATAACCTCATAAGGTAATGGAAAAATGAAAATGAGCCTTTTAAAATGAACAGATGGATGTGAGAATATTTATTGTAATTTCCATTATACTTTTGGACTTGGATTATTTGTCTAATATGGGATCTTTTCTTTGTGGATTTTCTCACATCTATATAGAAATAAACGAATCAATTTCAAAAAAATTATTCATTTACAAAATATAATTGTCTTCATATACTTTCCTAGATTTCTATTTAATGGAATAATCTTTTGTCCCACAAACTACTTGGATTCAAGCCATATAAATGAGTTATCAATATATAATTTTCAAGTGATCGCTTAAAATTTAGTATTATTATATCATACTAAGATTTCAGTCATAAAAGTATATTATTATGAAAATTGGTATCATGTTAATTAATAATAAAATGATGACAATTGTATAAGAAAACCAAAGTTGCAATGAAATTCATTTATATGATACAAATAGTTTTCCAGCCAGATAACTTCAACATAACCATAAATAATATCTTATTCCTCATTGATATTAAACTCTAGAATGAAATAATACATACATTTTCATGTAATTGTTACACTATAACTATAATTTTCATAACCTAAAACCCATCAACCTGAAATTTTATTTTTGTTTGATTTTCTAAACCCACTTTATGATTTAGCAAGAACTAAAACCAAAAGGAACCAAAATTCATAGTTTGAAATTCAAAACATTTCACGACACCCAAGAAGATCATGAACTAGATTCACCCACATCATCCTGAGTTAAGTCACTTACTACCAACATCACGAGTACCCTATCATCGTCACCATCCATTACTATTGTTGACTTAATCTTTCAACCACCACACCTGCCTAAGATCATCAAATCCCATCAAAGAGACCAAAAACCATCTCACTATGTAATCATCATCCCACATAGAACCAGTGACAACCAAACCACAAAAAAACAATTGATCTCACCTTATTGAAAATAAACAAACATGGTACCGTCGAGAGAAACTTGATGACCACCAACATATCCAAACTTGAACAAAAACAAACCATAACCACAAATTGAACACCAATGATTAGTAATTATTAGATTGGAAGCTGATAGGAAATAACCAAACCTACACTGAATTCCTGAGGAAGAAATCATAAAATCCAAATCCCTTGGTGAAGGGTGCATGCCTAAAACATCGGCAGTCGCAGAACCACACCTTCCAAAAAATAAAAGATACAACTACTCCAGATCCAACTAGGATAGGATCAACGGAACGGGAGGTCCACTAGTGCAGAAAATGTTTTTTACATCGGTTATTTTTCATTTTTTACGTCGGTTTCTAGCCGACGTTAATACGGGAAACGTTATAAATAACATTTTTGATGTTGGTTATTTAAAAACCGACATCAAAAACATAAAATCACGATGTTTATGATGTCGGTTTTTTTAGAACCAATGTGATAAATGAAATGGTAAGGGTTTATCGCGTCGGTTATTTAACAACCGACATGATAAAAGGCCTGGAAAATGGTTTATCACGTCGGTTCTTAAAAAACCGACGTGATAAAAGGACGGGGAAATGGTCTATCACATTGGTTATGAAAGAACCGACATGATAAACCAGGGGGTGGGGGGTTTATCATGTCAGTTATTATTGAACCGCTGTGACAAACCGGGGGGGTTATCACGTCAGCTATTAAACAAACGACGTGATAAACCGGGGGGTGGAGGGTTTATCACGTCGGTTTTTTAATAACCGACGTGATAAACCGGGGGAGGGGGGTTTATCACATTGGTTATTATATAACCGTCATGATAAACCGAGGTGAGGGGGGTTTATCACGTCAGTTATTATATAACCGCCGTGATAAACTGGGGGGAGGGGGGTTTATCACATCGGTTATTAAATAACCGACGTAATAAACCTGGGGGAGGTGGTTTATCATGTCGGTTATTAAATAACCGACGTGATAATCCATTTTCCAGACCTTTTATCACGTCGGTTATTAAATAACTGGCGTGATAAACCATTTTCCAGGCCTTTTATCACGTCGGTTATTAAATAACCGACGTGATAAACCATTTTCCAGGCCTTTTATCACGTTGGGTATTAAATAACCGACGTGATAAACCATTTTATAGGCCTTTTATCATGCCGGTTATTAAATAACCTATGTGATAAACCATTTCCCAGGCCTTTTATCACATCGGTTATTAAATAACCGACGTGATAAACCCAATTTTTTTTAAAAAAAATTGAATGCAGTCATCTGCTCTCCACCAGAATCAACCAGAAAACAAATCAATAAATCGTTCCACAAAAACAGAAGTAGATCAAAATTAAGCATGTGCATTGATAACATATAAAACTTACCCCCTAGACAGCCCCCACCCTCATGTATACCCCATGGACAGCCCTCCCCCACCCCGTTGGAGCCCTCACCCTCATGTATACCCCCTGGACAGCCCTCCCCCACCCCATTGGATCTCCCACCCTCATGTATACCCCTTGGGCAGCCCTCACCCACCGCATTGGAGCCCCCACCACACTCCTGGACAGCCCCCTGACCCCCGGACAGCCCCAAACACCCCTCGACAACCCCCCACCCGCATGAACAGCACCCCCTCACCCCCTCACCCCACTTGACAGCCCCCACCACACCCCTGGACAACCCCCCCCCCCCCCCCCACCCCTGGACAGTACTCCCACACCCCTGGACAGCCCTTCCACCCCCTGGACTGTCCCCCCACCCCACCAGACAGCCCTCCCAGACCGCTGGACACCCCCCAACCCCACTGAACACACCCCCACACCCTTGGAACCCCTCCCCGACATACCCAAATCCATACCAGAAAAACCATCATAAGTAAACCAAAACAAGAAGTAGAGAAAAATTAAACATTCACTTATATAACATTCAAAACTTACACTGTCAACTTCAAAAAAACTAAATCCAACCTAAACAACTACCAAATACACAATTATAATGACAATATTCAAAATTACATTTTACATTACAAACAACTAAAATCCAATCAAACAAGTAAAATAATTTGACCACTCCACTTGTAAGTGTTTGATTTCTTCAGCAGTATAGGGTTTAGGGTCATCAAAAAGCTACAAATGAAAAACAAAGTAGTTAACGTGTATAATGAATAAATCAAATTGAAATATTATGGAAAAGTTTAAGAGGAAATCGTACCAGGTCAAAATTCACAACTTTCCCAGTTGTTATTATTTCATACATAAATCTTAACATAAAATATCTGCATTCGATGAGGCATTTTTGTTCATGAAAATTCTATTTGAATGAGTGTAAATTCAATATATTATTTTTATGTAATAAATCAAAAAGTAAAAATTATAAATGGATATTTACCTTTACATTTACATATTTTATCTTTGCACCTCTTTTCTTTGTGTTTTTTCGAAAGTAGGCCCATGCACTGTTAGAAAATAATACGAATGAGGTAAATTTAAAATTCATTATAATATATAAAACTATTGAGAAAATGAAACTTAATTTTCTAATATATTCTTAAAACTATCCCGCACATCACCATGGACAGAGCATATCCAATAAAGGGCTTTCTCCCTTGGGAAAAAACCCCTAACATCCAATGATAACTGATAAAAGGAAATTTGACGTTAGTGGTTTTTTATGTTAAAAGATAATTAACACTTTGAGAGAAATGTGTTTCATACCTCTCACAAAAAGGCATCATCCAACATTGTGTGATTATATTCTTTTCAAATCTTTCAGCAATATAAACCATTCTTTGTTCCTCATTCAATGCACATGCTTCAGGGGAAATCAATTGAGGGTCCATGAATCCATATACTTCTGTCAGCTCATTCCTCTCAAAAATTTTATAAAGATACCTAATACAAAACATACATAAGTATACATTTTTAATAAATATAATGCAGGGAAAAGGTGTTAAGACTTACATGGAAAAAATTTGCACCACGTTGATGCCCAACTTATCTCCAGTAACAAGCTCCATGATACCAGTTTTTATAATCCCCACTCTTATTTTACGTCCACAAACATGATCTTCCACTGGAAACTCATAATAACCCGACAACAAATGTGAATATCTTGACAATATGTCAAGACCATTTGAATCTGTATCTGTTGTCATAGCCATTTGTCTTTGTTGTTGTCTATACAGTATTTCTTTACCTTTGAAGTATTCCTGTAAAAAAAATTGAAAAATATATTAGTTTTCAAATGATAAAACAACTTTAATAAAAAAAAGATATAACATTCATACCTTTATGGTAATGTGTCGAAGAAGTCTGAATGGACAAATTAAAAAATGGTCGATACTTTGTCCAACTGTCGCCACCTCATCTGTAGGTATTGGTACCCTAGCTGATCTATCTATAATATCCTGTACAGTGACCCTCTGATTCTCTACCTCTAATTTTTGATGATGAACTGTATATCTTATACAATATACCAACCCATATGCTACTATATGATGTTGAGAATCATCAACATACAACTTGAAATAATTAGGAAGTTGCGGTGAAGGCGTAGGATAAAAAATGGGGTCCGTAGGCTGAGGTGGGGGAGTGGGAGCTACTGGCGGAGGTGGAGGATAAATAATGGGGTCTGCAGGGGGAGGGGGAGGAGTGGGAGCTGCAGTCTGAAATTGTCTTTGCATTTCTGCAAACATAGACTGCAACGACTCTCTAATTTTGTCCTCCATCGTCGCATTAATATTATGAACTTCAGCCTCCAAGGATTCTATTTTTTTTATAAACCCCCTCAATTTTAGAAGATGAAGAACGTGGAAACACTTTTCTTACCGATACACCTGCCAGATATCCTCTTACACGACCAGGATGTTCGGGCCTTCCCAATGCTGCAAATAAAATATCTTCCCTCCCAGTAGCCGTAAATGTCCCCTCTGAACTCTGCTCCTCAAGAGAGTCCTGTATTAATTAATTGAACATTTTTGTAATGATTGAAATTATATGAAGAAAATAGTTAACTTAAATAAATAAAATAGATATCTTACAATCCTCTCAGCTACGATTCTCGATTCTTCCGAAAGATATTGCCCTTTTTTTCCTTCTAATCTCTCTTCCATTTTTCATGTCTGGATGGAGGGGATGGAGGGGACACATCTCCAGAGCTTGAAGACTCAGCTCTTAGTTGTTGAAATTTTTCAACCATCATTTTTTCTTCCAATAATGCATACCCTCCCCGAGATAAACAATGAGGGTATATATTTTTATATTGGATATCCTGATGATCTTTCCTTGTTTGTTGTAATTTAAGAATAAGAAATCCTTAACAAAACATTAATAAAATCTTTTATATAAGAAAATTTATAAAAGTTTACATTTCCCTTACCAGAAATGACTCTTTTCTTCTACTTTCAAAAAACTGTCTCCATGTGTCTTCATCTATAAAAGGATATATACGACATGGATTGTCATGACTCCTATGACCATAAATGAAATCAGATGAGAGGGTTGATTTTAAATCCCTCCATCTCCTGGTATCCAACGATAAGCATTTCTTCCCGACTCCTCCAGTGTCAGGAATATCAAATTTCATCTGATAAAGAAGAGGTTAAACATATTATATATACTAGAAACATTAAAAGAATAGTCAAACAATGACAAAATATCTTACCAAAATCGTCTCCCACAACTGAGAGATAATCGCTTTTTCCACACTTCTCTAATCATCATACAGAATGCTTACTTTTCTCTTAGCCTGAGTTGCTACAAAACTCTTAAAATCTTTTGTATTCGGACCTCTAGGAATATCATCATCATCAAACTCAACGACTATCCTCTGATCATGCGTATGGGTAAGTGATAATTTTGGTAAACGTGTGCACCCACGTTTACCAACCTTTGAACTCTTTGTCGAAATAGGATCATGTGAATGTTCATCCCCAGAGGTATGACCAGCAATATGCTCCTCTCTAGAATCATGTGGTTTATCATCTGAATGATCTGTCATTATCCTTCACATCAAAAAAACAAACGTCAGTTCAAAAATATACAAATTCAAATATTTTAATACTACTATAATCCGAAAATAGAAAAGTGTACTAAGTTACATAATAGTAAACATTGGTAATATGGTAATCATGTTAAACAATGGTAAAGATGGTAAAGATGGTCAAGATGGTCAATATGGTCAAGATGGTAAACATGGTAAAAATGGTAAACTTGGTAAACATGGTAAACATGGTAATGTAATTGTCAGTGAACAAAAAGAATAGATATATAATTCATGTAATGGTTATAAACATGATAAAGTAAACTAAACAAACTTAAAACAAACAAAAACATATACTTATTTTGTTTTAAAACATGTTTTAAAAAATAAAAAACTTACAATATCTAACATTTATGGAAAAAATAAATGTAAACAAGAAATAAACATATGTTACCTGTAATTTTAGGAATGTAAAAATGGATTTTTTTTCCCAAATTCATTCGTCGTGATTGTTCCTTATGTCACAAACTATGTCTTCAACGTGATCATCATTATGTTCTGTTAATCTTTCCATGGAAGTAGGGATCTCACATAAATCATCATATTCATCAACTTCATCCTCACCAATATATTGTTTTTTCCCTTGTAAAACAACATCCCACTGCATATCTGATTGA
The DNA here is from genome assembly GCA_963277665.1 of Viscum album. Lineage (NCBI taxonomy): Eukaryota > Viridiplantae > Streptophyta > Magnoliopsida > Santalales > Viscaceae > Viscum > Viscum album. The sequence continues at coordinate 629,067,065 of OY728123.1, forward strand.
TCTACTACATAGAAAATTTGTTTTGCATGTGTTGCCATTATAAAAGAATTAGTTGTGTCTTCCAATCTATTCAGATTAACAAGTGTCATTCCAAATTCATCGTTTCTGACACTGTTGTTACCGTTAAACCATTTACAGTTAAAAATGGGAACTTTAATTTTAAAGTAATCAACCTCCCATATGTCTTCAATCACTCCATAATATGCACTTGATGCAGAAATTGGGTTTTTGTCCTTAGCACTCAAAAAATTCATTACTTCTGCAAACACCAATACACAACTATAATGAACTGCACTTCTATTTTCCTGATCTTTCGTATGAAATGTATAACCATTAATTTCATAACCGGACCATGTTATCACATTTAAACATGGACCACCCACTATCCATTTTAATGTCTGTGATACATCTGATCTACCAAGCAAAGTCTTTTTAATCCAGGACAAAAAAGTTCTGTTGTGCTCATTCAAAATCCACATTTCTTTCTTCTTTGGATGACATTGTTTCAACTCATTAATATGCAATGTGATATACGGTTGAGCATTAGCTATGTTATTCAAGATGTATGATTCTAACTTCTTCATCTGTTCAGCTGACAATGATTTGACTTTCAAGTCGCGAATCCCCTTTCCCTCATTATTAACTTGTTCATGGCGAGATGGAGGCAAACCTATGTGTTGTGCCGCAGCCAAGTAGCTCGTACAAAACTCTGCTACCTCCTCAGAAATATACTTTTCAATAATGGAGGCTTCAGTTCGATATAGATTTTTAACATGCCCCTTTAATATTTTCATATACCTTTCAAAAGGATACATCCAACGAAGATATACAGGTCCACAAAGCTTTATTTCTCGAACCAGATGAATCATTAAATGCACCATTATATCATAAAAGTTGGAGGAAAATACATTTCCAATTGACAAAGTATAAAAATTGCATCCTTTTACAAAATGTTCAAATCATTCACATCAATAGCCTTGTTACAAATTGAATTGAAAAAATAACACAACTTCATTATAGTCTTTCTGACACGAATGGGAAATATTCCACGCAATGAAACTGGTAGAATTTGTTGCATCATAACGTGGCAATCATGTGATTTCATACCTATCAACTTCAAGTCCTTCAATGAGACAAAAAATTTTACATTAGAAGAATAACCTTGAGGCACTTTGGTATCATGAAGACACTGACAGAAGCTAATTTTCTCCCTCTTCGATAATGTATGACAAGCCAGGGGAAGAAATGTTCGTCTTCCTTTAGGAGTGGGAGCTAACTCCAAATGTATTCCCATTGATAGTAAGTCTAATCTTGCATTCAACCCATATTTATTCTTTCCTTTGATATCTAACAATGTTCCAATCAAAGAATCACAGATATTCTTCTCCATGTGCATGACATCAATATTATGTTTAACTTCATGATACCTCCAATACGGTAGCTCAAAAAAAATTGACCTTTTCTTCCAAATATGTCTATCATAACCAGATTTTTGTGTCTTTCCCAATGTCACATCAAGGTTTTTCACCCTCGCACAATACCGATCAGGGGATAAAGGTTTTGGTGCAGTATAAAATTCTTGTGAGCCATTGAATGCCTTTTTTAGTCTTTTATAAGGGTGTTCCATAGGCAAAAACTTTTGATGACCCATGTACACTGTTTTCCTCTCATGATGCAATTGACAATATGACGTCTGTTGTTCGAAAATTGGACATGCTTTATGCCCTTTAACACTATATCCAGACAAATTTCCATACGCTGGGAAGTCATTTATAGTGAACAGAAGCACTACATACAGTTGAAAATATTCCATTTTATAAGAATCATACACCCCAATACCATCCGCCCATAACAGTTTCAAATCATCAATCAACGGTGACAAGTAAACATCAATATCATTTTCGGGTTGATTTGGACCAGAGACCATTATACTCAACATGACATATTTTCGCTTCATACAAACTTCAGGAGAGAGGTTATAAATTACCAATAAAACAGGCCATGAACTATATGTACTACTGAGGGTTTGGTATGGATTCATTCCATCTGTGCACAACCCTAGTCTGAGATTTCTAATTTCATTTCCAAATATAGAATATTGTGCATCAATTTTCTTCCATTGTGGACAATCAACTGGATGATGTATTTTTCCATCACATACCCGCTCTTCAGCATGACATCTTAACCTTTTTGCATCATGTGAATTAGAAAATAAAAGTTTGAAACGATTAATTATAGGAAGATACCAAAATACCTTTGAAGGGAGCTTTGTAATCTCTACACCAGTCTGTGATTTTTCTTTCACCTTATACCGTGAGTCCCACATTTAGGACACTCTGACAGAAATTCATATTCCTTCCTATATATAATGCAGTCATTCGGACAGGCATATATTTTCTTGTATCCCAATCCCATCGGGCATAATATTTTCTTGGCTTTGTAATGTGAATCTGGAAGATCGTTATCTTTTGGAAGAATTTCTTTCATCAATTGTAGCAGCTCTATAAAACTTTTGTCACTCCATCCATATTTCGCCTTCAGGTTAATCAATCTTATAACCGCCAACAAAACTGTAAAATCTGTACAACCAGGATATAATGGTTTTTCAGCATCACCATATAGACGTGCAACTGTCGGTTCTATATCAATTTGTTCTGCTACAATATCGCGAATCATTTCTTCAATTCCATCGGAGTTACTATCTTGCGAATCATCATCATCAGTGACATTCCGTCCAGTTTCACCAAGCCAAATCCAAGGTCTGTAACTCGGATTAAAACCATGACAAATAAGATGATATTTTATCTCTCTACTTTTCAACTTCTTCATATTCAAACATTTCAGGCATGGACAGAAAAAAATGTCACTACTTGGAACATTTCATTTTGCAAATTCCAAAAAGGCATCAACGCCTTCCTCAAATTCATTGCTCATTGGATGTGCCGTAATCCAACTTCGACTCATTATTACCTATAACAAATATCAACAAAAAATATATATTTTTAAGATAAGAAAAATATATGTTTATATGAAAAAAATAATAATTTGAATGTAAAACAATTTAAAATATAAAACAAATCTATGGGTATTTAAGAAAATATGCTTGAAAATTATTTTTAAAACAAAATATAGTTAGATATAACAGTTTTAAATTTCATTGAATCAAAGAAAACCATGCCGCCTACATAGTTGATAGAAAATTGGAGAAAATGGAGTAAACCTGAGAATCACCCCCACCCCCCAGACAACCCCCAAAACCCTCTGGACAGGCCCCTACCCCCTTGGATAGCCCCCCACTCCCACCCACCCCCTTGGACCACCCCTGGACACCCCCCAACCCTCCGGACAGCCCCCACCCCTCTAGACAGCACCCCCCACCCCTCCTAGATACCACCCCCACCCCTACCCCTTCAACACCCCCCTGGACACCCCCCAACCCTCTGGACAGCCCCCCACCCCCCCAGACAACCCCCAAAATCCTCTAGACAGGCCCCCACCCCTGTGGACAGCCACTCACACCCACCCACCCCTTGGACACCCCCCCGGACACCACCAGTTTCCACATCTTTGATATAACATATTTTTTTTTAAAAACGTGACATTATTAAAAACGTTTCATGAAATATGATGAAGAGTCCAATCGTATTTCTTATGAAATTTTTCTTACTAGAAAGGGTCTTAGTATTGGATTGAATAATAAATAAAGTGGCATAAAACAGCAATATAATCCTAAAAATTCATATAATCCAGCTTAAATATTTGAATAAATATGTTTGTAATCAACCATAAAATCCAAAAGGTGTATGAGAGAACAATTAGAGAAAAACTGGCAATGAGATATCATAGTCATTGAGGGGGGATGGTGTCAAAGGAAACACAAAATCAAATGAACCGATACCACTTTATAAAGTAATCCATGGAAAAGAAAAACCTACATCAAATAAAATCGTGAAACATCAAAAAACAAACAAATACCCATTTGAAATATAATCTAGTATCTTGATTCAGAAACTCTAAAAAAAATAAATCACAATCTCATTGATTGAATCCTGAATTTCTAAAATAGAACAATACACTGGTTTCACTTTGGTTGGTGGTGAAATTATTTGTTTTATTCGATCATCAATTAGTTTTGTGACATAAAATCAAAAAATCTTGTGAAATACATATAAGTAACATTCATTATTCAAGTTCACATTCTTTTTATAAAATTACCCATGTCTATATTATCATTAATAAAAAACATTATCATTATTCTCAACTAAAATCATGAGAATTGTGATATTCCCATTTTTATAAACATGTATTAATGATGTTATGATAGAGTTTATCATAACTAATAATATAAAAAATGGTATACTTATCTATAGTAGAGTCCTATAAGACAAAATGGATGCATGATATTTCTGTGACATTTAGATTTTTTAAAGGGATATGATGATGTTTAATACTTCCCAGAAGGGTGAAATTATAAGGGAGTTTAGTGTCTTCTAAAAATACAAAGTGGGTAAAAGTGAATTTGTTTCCATTAAAGAAAAAAAATGGTTTGTCATATATTTATTAGACTCTATGAGGGTGAATGATAAATATTTATTTTATTATGTCCCATTATAACTCATGTGTAAATATTTATTTTAGTTCAATTAATGAATGATAAATGGTTTACATTAATGGTTTTTGTTTTCTAAAAAAATGAAATCTTCAATATGGATGATTGATTCCTATTCTATGATAAGACATTCAACAAGGATGATTCACTATATATGATGACAATTTATTTTAATTCTCTAATCACATAAACATTATTAGTTATCCAACTACAAAATTGTTAGATGAACCTGAGATTTAAATGAAATATAGGATAAAAGGAATAGACGAATCAACCATACCTCAAATTTCTTGTTGATAATGAAATTCAAACCAGTCAAATCAGGAAATATTCTAAGTCTTTCCTTAATCGTTCCATAGTCCTTCAATAAATAACCCCAAATATGTTTCCAACATAGGACGATTTTGAGTCATTAAATGCAAGGTAATATATCAAAATTTGTTTTATAAAGAAATACAAAAACAAGACACTCAAGATAAAAACGAATTTCTGGTGCCAACGATATTCAAAAAGATGTAATAGGGTTCGAAATGGAACAATCTAACCTAGTTTAAACAAAAAAATCGCAAAACATAAAAATAGACTATCTGGGAAAAAACACGAACGAAATAAATTCATGGAATGATTACTTGAGTGTTGAGAGTTGAGATGATAGATCCGAGGAGACTAAAGATGATAAACGATGAAGTCAAAATGAGTTTAACACAGGTCGATCGACGAGCCGATTAGGGTTTACCGCGCGAGAGAGACGAGCCGGCAGACTGTCGATCGAAAAAACGTAAATGAAAGTCCACGGGGCTTAAAATTTTTAAATGTTTTATAACATCTGTTATTATATAACCGACATTATAAACTATTTTTTAAATTTATAACATCGGTCATTTGAAAACCGACGTAAAAAACCCCCCATGCGCTTTGGTTTTTTACGTCGGTTATTTTATAACCGACGTAAAAAACTCGTAGATATCACGTTTTTTACATCGTTTATTTTATAACCGACGTAAAAAACCTGAAGATAACTCATTTTTTACATTTTTTAGTTTATAACTGACCTAAAAAACCCCTCGTGCTTTGGTTTTTTACATCGGTTATAAAATAACCGACATAAAAAAACCCTCGCGCTTCGGTTTTTTACGTCGGTTATTTTATAACCGATGTAAAAACCGAACACGCGCGATTTTTAATATCGTTTATTAAAATAACCGACGTTAAAAAGCTACTCAACGCATTTGTTACGTCTGTTATTAAATAACCAACATAAAAAACCACGTTTCACAGATTCTCACATCGGTTATATATAACTGACGTAAAAAATGGTGACGTAAAAAACGTTTTCTGCACTAGTGGTCATAGCAGTGGTGTGAGAAGCTGAGCGTGTAGAACATTTGTAACATTGATGAGGTAGAAAAATAGGAGACTTAAAATCATGATAAACATGACCTAGGCATTTCCTTGAGACCCATTGAGAACTGAATCACGAAACCCAAAACCCCTATAAACCAATTCTCCAAATACATCCTAGAGAGGCACTAAGGAACAAGAGGTTATGTCCATAGAAGAAGCATCCAAGGGAATCAATTTCATATAGAGAACATCCGGACACCAAAATCTCTTTGAAAAAGATTATGATGACATGAATAAAACCCCAGTGAATAGAGAATCCGTGATAAAACAAGATAGCTAGAGGAGGTTAAAGGAGGGGAGTAAGGAAGAAGAGGAAGAAGGATAATGCTCAAACGTGCCAACGACTCTAGAAAAAAGGATTTCATGAGGAAACCCTAGTCAGATCCAAGGATTAGTGGAGGAGAGTCTAGGTGGTAGGGGGAAATTCTCACTAACCATAATCTAAATCCCATTGTTCTCTAGTTTATACATAATTTATTTCTTATAATTAGGTACAATTTAACCATCACTATAACTTTATTTCATAAAACCCCCTAGAATTAGATCTTTTGAATAAAAAAAATATATATTTCTATATAAAAAATTACTTCATCATTTTTAGTTGAAATGTATACAATACCTCTATATATAGGGAGACTGGTGGGTAATTATAACCACTTCATGAAAAAACTCTAACGAAATACCCCCTTTCTCATGAAATAAATTCTCCTTCCCCATCCACCATTAAAAAACTACAACAGAATATTTTCATAGATCTTATATGGTAAATTAAAACATTTAATAATTAATTTTACTTCCTTTGACCATAATGTTTTAATATTATACACATTTTAGATCATAAAAATTATATGAATAATTTTACAAAGTAATTTTTTTTGAATTTTTGTAACATTTGTTGATTCCTTTTAAAAATTGATATACTTAAATAATTTGTTTCAACATATCACTTATTGGATTCATTCATTCATTTACCTATAAAATTTGATTTGGAATGTGTTATGTATCCTTTTATTGTGAAGTGTTTAGGCATGTCCAGCAATGTAGATTCTATAAAATTCTATTATGGTAATCTAAAACAAAAACATCCCTCTAAAATAATTTGAGAAATCATGAAATACCATCTTACATCAAAAATTATACCTCTTTATTGACTTATATTGAAGATTGGTTCAAAACATCTCCTACCAGATCACAATTGGTTGTTTTAGTAGATCTCTCAACATATGGAGCTCACCAAATTAAATATGTCATTAATCAAAAACATCATTTAGAAGTTTAGTGTAGGGGTAGATTTCATCTAATGGAATATAGTACTAATATTTGATAAATAACTAAAAAATCCCAATCACAATCCCAAAACTACACATACATCTTCTAGAAGTTCATTAAATATTATTAACAAGGGTGTAATTTGATCATAGATATCCCCTAGGGGGTGACTTAGTAAAGTATTATGGGTGTCCATACTAGTTATATTAAATATATATAGAATTAATAAGGAAAGTAAGTATATAGGTTTGTATATGAAATATTAGATGTCGCATTTTTTATCTCACGGGAATAAAATTATCATCCCAGATTCAAAAATCATGAAAAATCTAAACTATAACAAATCTCATTTGATAAATATTATTTTTAGGATTAGAATGTAATATGTTTATATAAAAAGAAGGGATCCCATCATAGGATACATGTTTGATTTGTTTCACCCCTATATATGTATGGAATGACATGGAATAGTCTCATGCATTTCAAAAGGTTTTATTGGATATGGAGAGTGATATAAATTAAAATTACCTCTCTACATGTGTTAACATAACATTTTCGTCCATTACAAAGTACTTTATAATATCGAATGTCCAGGATCCAAATAAAATTAGGCTATAGAGTCTCTTAATCCATAATATTCATTGATACCAGGGATAATATTAGAAAAAATTAGACAAAGTTAGGTTAAATGTTTGGGAATGGGAATCCATCCATGGAGTTGATCCACATGTATTTCTAGTAGTATTCCATATAACATTAATTAGTGAATATATTCTTCCAATGAATGATTCAAACAGTAGTCTAACAATAATCAATTCAATTTTTTTGTCATACCTAGAATGATTAAAAACAAACTAACAGTGAATGTGGAACAAGATATTTCCACTAACTAGAATTTCCAAAATATGTTCTCATTTTTCCCAAATAGGTAACAAACTAATAATATTACTAAAAAATTTACTAAAACATAGGAATAGTTATATTTTTTATGCATATACATTAAGTCATGCTAATGAATAGGGTTAATGGAGATCCAATATATTGTTCACACACACCATATAGATTCTCACCCTAATTTTTTATTTATTTATAATATGACCTGCACCACCCTAAAATATAATTTATGAGTTAAATATTATGGTTACATAATTATTTTGGATAATAATCACTTGAAAATATTGAAAAATTGAAATCTCCTTGAAAAAATGAGGCTTTAGCCTTTATATTTGTAATATACTCTGAAACAAAGATCAAATTTCACACTGATGAATGATAAAAGAAATTTTATTCTACTATAAAGGTATAACACCATTATAATTTGAAGATAGTTATAATATCCTAGGGGAAAAGTAAACATGAAATACAATTTATCCATGAAATTTGTTACTCAGTAAATTAATGGGAAGTACCTTGTGCTAATTTCCTTCAACTAGTATAGTAGATACCCAGTTAGTTATCTCTTTTATTATTCCACTTCCACAAGTATGGTGGAATTCAAAAACATGGAGAAGTTGTGATTCCTAATAGAAAATATGATATACATTGTAAGTGGATTATATCCTCTTATAATAATGTTATTAAATTATTCCATCCAAAAACATTTCCTAGAAAAATCACCCTATCAATTTCAAGGATTGCAATTAAAAGTATTAGGAAATGGTTTATGATATTATTACTCAATAATTTTTTACATATAAATTACTCATGATGATGTGAATCAAATCATATAGTGAAAATTATTATAATTATAATGATGAATCCATATAGTAAAGTGATAAAACTGATGAGGCAATTATAGAGACTAGAAAAATACCTTATTAATAGGGACACTAATTGAGCCTAACATTATCATTATATATTCATTTTATCTTTTAAAATAGTATAATGTATATATATTTTCAATAGTGTATCCAAATTATTCATTGTGAGGGATATTTATAGGGTCTAATACTAACTTGGGTGATAAGGTTATGGAAAATAAATCAAATACACATATGTCATAGTTGGAAGAAATAACCCCTAGCCTCAAAGGGAGATTCCAATGCCTCAAGATAAGGATCTGTAAATAGATTTTTCTAAAGAGTATCTCAATCCATTGGTGGGAGAAAAGTTTTATTAAACAATAATCCAATCATGGTTGGAAGAAAAATCATGTGATTGTATATCCAATTATTTAATTACATTAACTTTTTATGAAAACACATTTATTTATTAATATTTTGAGAAAATTCATTTAGATTTGGTCCACCCAACAACCTTGGAATGTGTAATTTATACCCTTAAAGAAGGATTTTTCATGATTACGATGACAATTTATGATAATAATAGTCAATTTTTAGTCTAGAACAATTATTTTAAGCCCATATGATGATACGTCCATTCAAAGAAGATGATCTCAAGTTAGTTAAAAGAGACTTTTTCAAACATTTGGAATCAATTTTCACTGAATTAATAATTTTTTTGTTAGATATTTTATTTAATTATCATTTCCTATGGTTGAAATCTTTACATTTTATCGATCATACTATTCAATTCCAATTTCATTTCATTTGGGATTACCAATTTGATATTGATCACAATGTGCTAATGAATGTATTGGGATTCTATTCAACTATTCCATCAGCGGGAATCAAAAAATAATTTTTTGATATAGATCCCGCCAAAAAAATTAACATGTAGAGAAATATATGTAATATAGTTATCATTTCTGGTTCCACATTTATAAGCAGTTTACATCATATTTAATCATTAATATTTCCTTCTCTAGGAATTTAATTTTTTAACTAACATGTGGTTTTGATTTAATTATTGTATACCCACTTAAATAATGGTGCAATATGTTAATAAATTCACTACATCAATATCTCAATTATAAAAATTCATTGAGAATAATATTACTCAGGTTCCAATAAAAATCAGAGGCATTGAGTTTGTATCATATTTAGTTTTCCTAGTCTTGGAGTATGTCTCAAACACTACGAGTGACTTTGATTCAAACCTTGTAAAAATTATCATTCAAATAACATAAATACAATAATTGTGGTAGGATATTTGGATGTTGATTTGTAATAATTATATAGAGGTTATATATAGAAAATTATATTGACATTTAAATATGTTCATCCCCAATGGATAATATACTTTTGATAGTTGTGTTATCAATGACTCTATGAATGAAATAATATCTGACTAAGATAAAAAATATACTAAAATTTAATTCATCATAAAATGTATAAAAAAACCACCCCTATGAGTTATTATAATTAAATAACCAACAAATATATAACCATGATGAAATTTTGGTGGAATAGTAATGTCTAACTGATTATAAAATAGATTTATTATACCACCAATCATGGAGAGAGATACAGTCAAGGGAAGTATGATGAACTTTATTATTGTTTTTTAAGGGGATATGAATATTAAAGAATATTCAAAAATAATTGTAGATATGTTACACCCTACAAATGATGATGATGGTTTAAGGTTGGTAAATAATTGAAAAAATCAATATTGATCAATGAAATAATTGAAAAATCTCGCAAAAGTTATAAAAAGTGATTTATATTCCCTAATAATTATATTGTTTCCTATATTTTTTGAATTCCAATAAGTAACTAGGAATAATATATTATCCAAAATTATTTTACTAATTTAATAGTAAAATTAATTGCCTCATATATATCCCTGATTCTATAAATTTCTATTTTCTTATATACTGATACTTTTTGAAAACTATAGGAGAATAATTAAATTAATGAAATCCTTCTAAACACTAAATAATATTTACTTCATATAAATTTGTATTTGGAAGTCTTGATTCAGTAAATAAAATATTAGATCAACTAATTATCTATTATGGATTGTTCTCTTGGATGAGTAATGGTTAGTCGGATATGAAAAATGTGTATCATTATTGTGGGGTGAGGTTGACTTGTTTAATAAAATTAATAGAATGTTAGGTTCCACGTAGAATTATACTCTTGGGTGGGTATATGAAATATAGATATATTATCCATTATCCATCACTATATTCCATTTTTAGTACATTTATATATCAGAGTATAAAGGTCTTATTATTATCAAAATCGTGAAGTAAGTTTTGTATGTGTGATTTAATGATTAGAAATATATTATGCGGCTCAAAATTATATCATTTTTCATTTAAAAAAATATATATAAAATAATATATATCCATAATATAATGAACATATAACTCTATTCACAATATAAGGATCTATTGAGTAGAGATATACATTTCTAAGGTAGAACATTTTTTATACAAGCTTTATGTATTTTTCTTTTGAGTTATAAATTTTGTTGGGGAAATGAAAGGAAAGTCTCAATTTTTGATAATAATAATTTATCTCAAGACACAAATTATGTTTATTCATCCTGATACATTAAATGTATATTTCATTTGTAAACATTCATGAGATTTTGGTAGTTGATCATTATATATATTTGATCAAAATTCCCTAAAGTTTAGGGTCATACATCTTTGACTAAAAGTATGTTAGTTTTAAGGGAATACATTTTTTTACTAAGAGTAGTATTTATTAACTAGAACAAGAGAACAACTAACCCAATATGAATTTACAATATTTTCAGTGATATATGAAACCTAAAAATAAATAAATATTCATATACTTTAGATTCATACCTATAATATCAATAGTGAGGATGAAGATATAGCGATAGGGGTATAACTAACATTATGTGAATGAAGTGCATAGAACCTATATAATAATATATAAAGAGAGTTATTTTTGAAACCATATGTTGGTTTGAGATTTAATTGTATATAAAAATATTTCATTATGTGTTGATTGATAATGTAAATTTTTTGTTCATAAATTTTTTTCTTTGGAGATGATTTGACGACACTAGATACAAAATGATTGCAATTAAATAATTTTCAATGATATTTTCTGTTTGGTAAAGTCTAACATAATTATTTAGGATGCCCATGTTCCATATTTTAATGATGTGTTCCACTATAATTCAATCATAGGTTTATGTTGTTAGAGGATATTTCTTATAGGACAAAAGTATGCCTCTTCTTCATTATATGTGGGATAGATATGTAGTTCATGAACTTTCACCATACCTAACAGTTTCCTTGGAATTAGATATATGTTTTAAAAATATCTAATACATGATTGTAATAATTAATTTTCATTATATAAATAGTATAGATTGCATAGTTTAAAATTTTTTGGTAGTAGGATTATCCTAAATCAAAGAATATAATAATAGGTTATCATAAGTGTTTATGATATACGGAAATGAATCATAATTTTTTATCAAATCTGATATAGGTGTAATAAACACCATTATTCATCCTTTGGAATAAGAATCTATCTATAAATATATTTTGGATGTGGAGGTATTTATGATGATTCATCTAATGCCTATGGAAAATAAAATGTCATGTACTTGATCCCTTATGAGAGAGGAAAGAATAAAACACAATGTGAATGAGGAAGGGTCCAGGAACAATGGAGAAAGAAAGGATGAGCTGAAAAAGATCAATTATATATGGTTCCTTGATAGGTGATATAGGAGTCTCTAAATCACTTGTAAAAATAAGAACCAATCCACTTGTATTTCCTTGGTAATAAGTATTTGAATATATCTCACTCATGTACTAGGAGAAAATATAATTCCATAGTATAAGGTTGATAAATGGAAAACACATCATGAATTGATACTAGCTAATATAAAATGATAATATTTTAGGTTATATCCAATCTAATAAATATGAGCGTAATTATATTATATCATATTATAAGAAAGATGTAGATAATTTGACGTGAATTAGGATATCAAACCATGGGTTTTGAAAGATGTCAAGATAATTAGCTGGTCCTTATATAGGCAACTTGTTCATCACTATATTTCATGAAAATAGAGGAATTTTTCTACACAAATTTTTCATGAAATTGTCCTCATATTAATTAATAGTTCATTGAAAATTTTCAAGAACCAGCATGTTTTTATAGACCACGGATTAAGAAATTTTATCTATAATATTCTCTTATATTAGGTGATCATGTCATTTGGGATATACCATTCATAATAGTTCATGGAAATCTAGGATACATCATTTTTTTGTATTGATACTATTGTTATAATATTGAATTAATATCATTTTGTTTAAGGACATATATTATGGACTTTATTTTGTCAAATTATGATTCATGGTACGAGGAAAGAGAAGCATGTAGTATAAATTCATGTAGTGTAGAAAATTAATACACAAATGATGTTTATTTGATTTATTTAATGAGAAAACTCACCAAGGTGGGAGGTGTTATAACATCCTAATCTAAAGTAATCAAGGATTATTCTCTATTAGAGTTAACCTTCTACATTATGAAATTCCATTCTCTTTTAGGCTCTAACTTCATGAGAGTTTATATTGGTATCATTTTTCCCTTAAGAGAAAAACCTATTCTCTTTATATGAATAAACAAAGGTGAACATGCTTATTGAATTCTCATGATATGTGATTATGATGCACTTCATTGTTGTAAAATTAATATTTATATATTTCCAATATAGTCATTGTAATTTATCGAGATAGAATTTTGAATTTTCATTTTCATTTTTGTAATGATGAATTTAAAATTCAGGACAGCGGTTGAAGAATATAGACACATGATTCTTCCACCATGTGGTAAAAAAAATAGAGTATATATTATTGTGAAATAACTTTAATTTTTAATGGAATAATATATACACCGGATTCTTCTACCATATGATAATTATTTTTTAATTCCCTGAAATCATGCATTCTGTATGGAAATAAATTACAAAATATCACAAATTGGGTAACAGGATTGGTCTATATTTTATTTATAGCACATGTACAAGAAATAATTCCTTGTATGGTAGTTATTTCTTCATCTCCATCAATTTAACTCAAATGTAATCCATCAAAGCCTCATTTATTAAGTAACTAATTAAAAGTTTGGTTATAATGAAGAACAAGTTTCATAGTCTATTAATATAATGGTTCTTTTGTTGCTATATCTTGTTCAAGATACATGTTCTACAAATTCTTTACAAAATAAAAAATAATAATTTTAATTTGATTATAAAATTTAATATTACCTTATATTTTAATAATTATTGGGAATATATAAAAATTTTAATAACTTTAGTTCATTTTTAATTTAATTTAATATTATATTAATATTATTATTTAAATGTGTTAATTAATTTATGTAATTTAAATTCTATAATAGGAAATTTACTATTTTATTTTTAGTTAGGTTAGTGAATTGGGATGAATTTGAGTTGTGAATCCAAGTTTAAAGGGATATGTGTGAATAATAAACATATTTTAACAAACAAAATGCATATATTGTTCATTGTTACTCATTTATATAAAATAAAAAAGAATTTATTAGATAGAGAAAATGACATGTCTTTTTCCATACATCAAACATATATTATAGGAGAAAATACTCCCATGAAATCTTTAATAAACAATATAATATTCCCAACAAATTAGTAACTCCACAGGTAGGATCGCTATGTATGAATAGTTTCCACTGGTGAGCATTGTCAATTTGTTACTCCATTTCACAATTATTGTGTATGAATAATATTCTTTCTAAAATTTCTATAAAATATTATTCATCACATTCCAATTCCTAAATCAAAGTACACGCACATGAGAAGTCTTATATATTTTATTGACTTTCTCTTTATTGATATGTATGATAAAATACAAGGAGACACTTATTGATGTAAATAATTTATAGACTGATCCATAGAGATTAGTAAAATTCTATAACTTCACCACATAAAATGTTATGATAATATCATATCAGAAAAAATCACCTTGTTATTTTATAAATGTTATTACATATTTTTAATAATGATCTACAGTATTTAATAATATATCCTCTTATAAGAATGAGAAAATAATTTGTTATTAAATTTAAATCATTAAAAACATATAAAAAGGTTCATAACCATTCAAGTACACCTTGGAATTTTATAAAATGATTAATGGGATCTTTTAGATCAATCCATGTTTCTTATTCCCAACATACATAGAACCCATAAATATGAGAATATCATCATATATTTTTCCTAAATATATTGGGAATGATATCCATAAAAAACCATATAGAAAGAATCTGAATTAAACAATATTCTAGAACAAATGAATTCATTTCAACATTCATATGTATTAAACAAAAATAAAAGGGTATTGGATGATATAATATATGGATTCCACTTTTTATAGGGTTCCCAAATAGGGGTATTAGTTTTGTGATTTTAGTTTATTATATCACATGCATACATTATAATATTAATATAGTCTTTTTTTCCTTTTCTATATCAATTTATTTTTATTCTAATACGGTAATCCGAAACATTTTTTGATTTTATAAAGAAAACACATGGCTTTATCCATGATAGTTGTTCTATGATTCTTGAGTCCTTAAGATTTAATTTACTCTATTAAAATCCAATATATAATAATTCATGAAATTTAATGAGTAGGGGATTGTGGTATCATATTTACTCTTATTCTTTTCACATTTAATTTTCCTCTGAATAAAAATTTTCCCTTACCTCACAAATTTGTCGGTCAATATAGATGATCCATAGTGGATGAGAAACAATATATATACTATTATATTATAGTGGATACAATATCACATTCTATCTATTGAAATTATATTATTGATTTCTTGTGAAGGAGGTTTATTTCTTGTAAAGGAGGTTTATTTCTTGTATAGTCAAGGGTTATTTAGTGAAATATACATACACATCATACAAATGTCAGTGAGGGGTGATAATTTCTACAATAGTGTGTAAAAATTGAGTAAGGATTTCACTATTTTGAGTCTAATTATGATATAACTTATAATATCTAAACCCATGAGTTTCTTCTCTCTTCCTTGAATCATTCTATATATTTTTTATATTCATTTTTTCAATTATATCTTACATGTCCACATGAATCACCCCATCATATGAAGTGTTCCTCATCATGATATTACATATAGTCTACACCCTTACACTATTCATAGGAACTTATGTTTTAATATGTCTCTAAATACTTTTATCAAATATTGGAGTGTCACTTTTTGAATTGTTTTTAGAGAGAACTAATCTGGTTCATTTTTGCATATTTATTTTCAAAAATATAATAAACATAAAAAAATTAAAAATATATAATTTTATTCACCCCATTGGATGAAACTGTATGATATATTTACAAGAATATTAGGATTTATTTTTGGACTACGTATAGAGATATAAATTTAGGTGATTTATTATTGATATAAAATAAATCATGGTAATTGAGATCCTTGAGACATTTTCTAAAGAACTATGTGTATATACCATTTATTTCCATAAATATATGTAGTTGTTAATGAGGAATATGTGTTTCCATAGAATTATAAATGTGATCCTTAGAATTCTGTTGAAGAGTAAATCCTCCAAGAGGAGTTCATTCTTGCAAAATTCCATCCACTATCCATTTTAGGTCACATTTTGTAGGTCTTAGACATGAGGAGAGGATTAAATATTATAACAAAAAATGTAGATATATCATTCCAAAATTTATTTATCTTGTGTTCATTTAAAATCAGAAACAAAATTTTCCCTCTCTTACAATTTTTATATATTATTCCGGGTAAATACATACCATTGTTGATGATAATGTTTATGTTTCAAGTTATGTGGTTTTAAAGAAAAAACTAAAGTGGTTACTATCCTATTTCTAATTGAGGAAGATATCATAGATATATACATCATGGTCCATAAATATAAAGTGAATAAGGATTCCCCTAGTATAATTACATCTCCACCATGCCTTCAAGAAAACCATTAAGTGAGATGTAGAAATATAACACTTGGAAAAAACAATATCTAAAAATAGAAAGGTTTGTGTTTAGATAATTTTATTGTGTGTATGTGTTGGTTTTTATGGGGAAAAAATAAATACTTCATTAGATTATAGTTAAGTACTATTATTACCAAACTAAATTTATAATAAACTGAAGACTGACTTATTGTGTAAAACCAACACTATGGAAGAAATGGGGTTTTAAAATAATTTTTTATTTTATTTTTAAAATATATTATTACCATATCCCATAAACGGGACAATATAAATTAAATGAAATAAATAAATTATTTATTTTTAATACATTTCCATGACATTTTAATTTTATGGTTTTAGGAAATTTTGATAAAAAAATAAACTAAAAAAACTTTAATTTTACAAAAAATGGAATTATACCAAATATATAAAAAATTACTTAGCCTAAAATATCTCCCATAAATTCTTCATATAAGATACCCTTTTTTTACAGATCTTATCTAACTAGGGGAAAAAGAAACATATGAATAGGGTGACATCAGATACTCAGTATGGGTAAACATATGAAATAAGAATAAAATATCATAGGTGGTAATAAGAACAATATATTAATATAATCAGGATACATATTAAATCTAGACCCAAAAACTCATAGGTAACAAAACCTGAAATAATTAAGAATTCATAAATTAATATATTATAGAAAAAATAAGCAATAAACCTGATCCTTGAGATCATATGATTAGGATACCATTAGTGCTTCTAGTAATGAGAAAATATAATGTAATCATGATTACCTATTCTATGAGATGTAAACCTTAAACCAATTAATAGGACAGTGATATAGGATACCACCCATCATAATTGATACATATCTGTTCAAACAAAATATTTAGTCATCTAATAAAGGTTCCATGGAAGGAAAATGGGTTTCACATCCCATGAAAATGGAATAATATATCCAAAACATTAAAAATTACATAAATAGTAATAACAAGATATACAAATGGAAAATGAATGGGTATCCAAATATATTAAGTGACTTTTGAAGTAAATAAAATTAAATAAATATAATAGAGAGTACGTTATTTACACTGTATAAATAATGGGTATATGGATATTTCAATAATATCCAAAATAAATTTATGTATGGAATATAAGATAACTCTATTTAATCAAATAAATAGAAAGTATTTTATTCATAAGGAAATTAAATTAGAAGAACAAATTTGAAAATAAAATATCATAACTCAAAGAATATATATTTGAGCTATTAATATCCCTTACTCGTAACACACTTCCTAAAGCAAATATATTTGAGAATGGATTTATGTAGTAAACGTGTAAAAAAATAGAGAATAAAACATAATATAGTCAATGGAAAAATGTTACCATATATATATGAAATAATTTCAAGATAACGACCACAACTCAATGAATGAAAATCGAGTTACAAAAAATTCTTACAACTAGAGTAACACATGATTCAAAATAAATTTTAAAAAAAATAAAATTATTGGTCTTAGTATATTCCATTAGAAACAATTAAATAATGTATATAAAATTTATAGGATAGTAATTCATTATAAAACCTTGAAAATGAAGCATTTTTTATAATATCTAACATGTATAAAGGAATCCGAATTGAGACCAAGAAAATTTTTACATCATTAGAAACATTTAGATTAAAACCACTTGAAGGATTAAATTTAAAAAAAACATTAAATACCATGAATAATGATTTGATAATGATATAATACTTCAAAGGGGCTATATATACACCTTTCCAATTAGAACATGGTGTGTAATTAGGTATATGACTGAAGGAGTGAAAATTCTCAATATTAAACCTAAACCATTATATCCTCTTACTCAAAATGATATACAACCTATTGAATAATTAACATTACTATCTTAGTCACTTTTCCCAAACCTTAATATAAATATATCAACCATTTTATAATTATTTTAAAGAAATATATGCCAAATATATAAATTGAAATAGTATAATTTTATTATGAGGTGTAGAATATCCAGTTTTTTATTTCATACATACTTCATGAAGATGGGATCGGTTCTCACTAAGTTGTTTCAACTTCAAAATTCCATAATAAATCATGGTATAATAACAATTTTTCTATTATTTCTTCAGTACCATTTTCATTAAGTTAAATACATGAGTATGATATGTGGCACTAAATAATCGTTATGAACTAGTTTTCAATTTTTTTAATGATTGAAAGATGATACATTAATAATTATTTTAAATAATGGATAAAGCTTTGTTGAATCATTAAAACTTCTTAAATACCTCAATATTAAATGATATTACCAATATATGGAATCCTATAATCATTTAACACATAATAATTATGAAATTGTTTACATAAGAAGTCAAATTGACACAAATGGTAACATATTATAATTATTTAATGAGTAAGGGGTATTTTTAGAAAATGATAATGCTACATATATAGAATCATAAACATGTCATAAAAATAATATATCTTTATTAAATCTATTATATAAACCAAAACTAGTTTTTGGTGTTGAAAAATCAAATTCATCATTTATTGTTGTAGTAGTATCCACATACGCAAAATTAACGATCCCATTTCTCAATTAATAAACTGAATGGTTGTATATCAAAAATTATTATTTAAAAATTTTAGTTTTGATACATAGAACAAATTTATTAATCAAATACATCCTTGAGTGGTGGTTATTAAAATTGAATTGCATCATGTCCTTGAGGTGGTAGTCCATATATACACACAGTCAATGTTTTGGACCCTCTTAGTGGATAAGATGTAATGAATAATTTTTGATTCACTAATATAATATAATTTCATTATAATAATGATACTTATATTATTATATTAATAAATTTTGATATTATTTATGAACTATTAAAGTAAATGAAAATATTGGGTGAAAGTAACAGTCATGTTGGAATCTTGAGTTTTCTCCTCAAATGATCCTAATAAATAAAGAGATTAATAAAACTAATGGGGAAAAGAAATAAATCGAAATTATATAGGGTTTTAGGTTTATTAATTTGGATTAAATCAATTAATAAATTAAAAGTATGTTTTAGTCTTCAAGTTGTTGTATTATTACACTTTTATATGTGAATGGAAGGGTAGTTTTTTGAAACTAACAATTACATTTTAAATTATTTAATATTACTATTCAAAAATATATGTCTCTAAAATAGAAAAAATGTGGAATTTTAGTGTGTGTTTGTGGGTATAAAAACTCCACATAAACACATTTTGAAGACATCTTAGAATATTTTTATGCATTTTTATTAAACATTTTAACTGACACCAAATTTTATTCATACCTTGGTAATTGATTTTAAACCTTCATAATTAATTCAAATAAAAAAATTGAAATTGAAAATATTAAAAAAATTAACCAAATAATTTCAAATTTGAAAATAATTTTTTAAATAAAATTTATAAATTTGTTGTAAAGACCCGAAAATTTCAAGGAAAATATTTTCTTAAATAATTTGGAATTTTACGAGTCTGTGGCTTCTGATGGAACTTGATTCCGAGGTCCGGTGTGCTCGAAATCAATTTCCGAAGTTTAGCTCGGGTACATTCAGTAAAAAAACAAGTAGGTTTTTCTATCTTTTTAACTGGTGCTTGGAATCGAAATCCAAGGGCACTGATGAACTCGCAACACCGGTAATTTCTTAGAGGGACCCTTACCGTAGTTGCGTTTGCACGGGAGGAGAAGTTAATTATTGGGGTTTAATTAAGAAGTAAATAAAATTATTGGGTCAATTTTATTTTATATCAAAGGAGGTTAATTCCTCCCATGGGAAGTTGTTGGTGGGGCCACACCCACCCAACTTCCCATGTGTGGATATATGAGAGGTGCAGACCACACGAGCCCCAACCTTTCATTTTCCCAAAACCCCCTTAAACTCCCTTCTTTAATTTGTAAACTCCTCTTAAGTGTGGACTCTTCCTCTCCCTCACTCTCCCTCTTTAATTCATTCGAACACATGATAATTAAAGAATTCACCCTCTTCAATTAATTAATGGAGTGTTTTGAATTTTGAAATTATAATTGCTTGTGTTAATAAAATAATAGTTTAGCCTATTATTTTATTTTGGAACACGTTGGGTTGGGGAAGATTTGAGAGAACACTTGTGTGAAGAAGAAGAAAACTCCTCTCTCAACGAAGAACGAAGTCTCTTCAACGAAGAACGCCGGATCCATGAAGAACAAAGATGCCCATCGACGTCTTATATGAAACCTCACCCCGTGACGTCGTCTTTCGCGACGCCCGACGTACGACATCAATTATTGAGGAAGGGGGTTTGATTAATTTATTTTAAATAATTACTCCCTCATTCTCTTTGTATTCAAGTGAATACCTTGGCCGATTGTTACCGCCTAACGCGGAGGGCGCGGGCCGAACAAACACGGCCCGACGACCCTCCGTCGTTTCCTATCTTATTTAGAATCGGCAACCAAAGGTGGAGGAGGCACGTCGCCATCGCGTCGTGTCGGGAATGCGGTGAAGTAATTCGTCTCTATCGCACCGGTTGTGCGGGAGGAACCACGGCCCACTTCGCGGGCCGCTTCGATAGAAGTACTGGCAGGCCCGTCGGCCGGCCGGGCGAAGGGGAGTCGCTGCGCCAGGACGGCGCCACGATGGAGAACCGGCCGGTCAGGCAGATCCGAACCACTGTGCCAGGAAGGCGCCACGCTGAAGAAACCCATGGCCCGCCGTGCGGGTCATGTTCAATAGAAAGAAATCAGGTCGGTTTCGGAAGGCAGCGCCGCTTGGAGCCACCGGTTCGGGCAGCCGGGGGGCCGCGCTCAGCCGGGCCTCGCCCCGCCGGGCCGCGCTCTCTTCAGGTCGGTCCGCGCTCTCTTCGGGCCGGGCCGCGTCCCTCAGGTTGGACCATGTGATCCTTCAGGACGGTCCAACACCCCTACCAGGACAGACCCGCCAAAAATTGGGTGACCCAACCCGCCAGCCCACAGGGTATAACGGGTCGGGCCCACTATTCACTTAAACGTGAATAACTTAAAGACCGCGTGTCCGATCGACGCGACTTCTACGGCACTAGGACCCTATAGACGAGGAGGTCCTTTTTGTGATACTCTAACTGAGTTTTGGACAACATTGGTAAATGGCCGGGTTTGAAACGAGCATATTTCCAACCAGGCCCCTAGATCAAAAAGGCCAATATCTCTCAGACAGGGTGTCCGATTGACGCACCGTCTGTCACATTGGTTTCCTTTTGACAAGAAGGAACTTCGGGATACATCAAATCTGGACTTCGTGACAGTTGATGTGTCTAACCCTTTACTCGAGGATCGGACTCTCCCGAAATCGAGTACGCTGTGTGTGGGAACCCTAGAGCTGGCTGCGACTGCAACGACTACCGTGCTGGGATCCTCCATGGGTTCGACGAAGAAGACGACTGTACTTGGATCCTATGTGGGTTCGGTAGTGAGGACGACTATACTTGTATCCTCCATGGGTTTGGCAGCAATGATGATTGTACTTGGATCCTATGTGGGTTCGGCAGCAATGGTTACTGTACTTGGATACTACATGGGTTCTGCAGTGATGACTTCTGTACTTGGATCCTATGTGGGTTCGGCAGAGGAGATGATTCAGAGGATATATCTAATAATATCCTCCCCACTTCATGATTGGTATACTTGTGTGAGCTGAGTCTTGGTTTCCAATCATTATAATTGATTTGATTGACTACTTTCCTGTGTGGACCTGATTGTGCTTGGGCTGGAAAGTTGGAGCTGAAATGAGATTGGTGACTTAGGTATATGTATGGGCATATACGTAA
Organism: Viscum album; assembly: GCA_963277665.1. Lineage (NCBI taxonomy): Eukaryota > Viridiplantae > Streptophyta > Magnoliopsida > Santalales > Viscaceae > Viscum > Viscum album. Next base: position 629,090,046 of record OY728123.1, read on the forward strand.
GTAAAGTTTGTTGATACTTTGTATTTTTATCTTTCCTTTGTGGTTTATCCTTCGTGGATTCTGGGAGATCTTTGGGGGTCTCAGGGTCCCTACTGAGTAACATTATACTCACCCCTGCACGGGTAATTCCCGCACTACGTTGTGTTGGATGCAGATGAAGGACAGAACTGATCGAGATGGACGCTTGTGGAGCTGGACAGTATCCAGAGGTGGACCGCTAGACGGGACATACACGGAGCAGACGACTGGACCTGAGGAGCTGAGGAGACTATCTGTACCCACCCTTCAGGTGGTATTCCCAGAGGACGACTCAGTGGTTTCCACTTACTTTACTTCTATTGCACTTTTCTTTTCCATTGTACTGCACCTTCAGTTGGATTTTTATACTAGCCCATTTACTTTTCAGCACTTACTTTTGAACTCAGCTTTACTTAGTGCTTTCTTCACTTGCATACTCTGTTGTGTTTGTTTACTTTTATAAAGGCAATGTCTTCCCTTTTACCGTGATTTACGCCTTTGGTGCTAGTCGCCAGCCCTTGGCCTATGGAAGGCGGGCTTGGGGTAGTCACGGCACAGGCCCCAAGGACGGGTTGTGACAAATTGGTATCATAGGAGTCGGTTCTACCGCAGAACTCAGGACCCTAATCTTTCTTCTCTATGAAGCAAAAATGTTTAGATTATTGAGTGTGGTTATCAGTCCAGGGAGTCCATTGTTGGTGCGGTGGCCGACGTATCCATACATCAGGACCCTGACTACTGATTTCTGACTCTGTGCACAAATACATTGAATGCTTGTGTGTTTTAAGAGTTTTCTTTGTGATTACTTTGTTCTATCTCACCAGGTATACTGTATTAACTGTGGTGCACCTGTTTCTTTTCAGGATGGCCCCACATAGGCATCCAACTAGGGTTCTGAGCTACGTGTGAGATGGCATCTCACCGAGTGATGAGGCCTTCGTGCAGAGCCCCATTACAGCAGAGCCACCAGCGGTACCATTACCTGCTGAGCCACTGATGCCACCGACCCCAGCAGCAGAGAGTGTACGCCGCCTGAGTGTGTTTCATGAGCTTCAGAGATAGAGGCCACCCAGGTTTCATGGAGAGACTAACCCTCAGGAAGCCGAGGATTGTCTAGAGGCTATCGTCAGAGTCTTCAGATTGGTAGGGACACCAGCAGACCTTATGGTGATCCTTGTCATGAGTTTACTACACACATAAGCAGGTATATGGTGGAGCTTGATGCTCCAGGTGCACGACGAGGCATCTCTACTTTTGATGGAATTCGAGGGCCTCTTCCACTCAGAGTTTGTTCCAGCCACCATTCGTGTGGTGCTCATCCAGGAGTTACTACAGGTGCGGAAGGGCAGTATGACAGTAGCCTAGTACTCTGCGAGATTTACTGACCTCTCACGCTACTCCACAGACATGGTACGGGACCCATTCTTTTGGGCCTGGAACTTTGAGTAGGGACTGATTCATGAGATCATGGCTTCGATGATCTCTCTCAGCATTCCAACGAAGGAAGGAGTACTGGAGCAAGCCCTTCTTGTGGAGAGCTTTCTTGCTGAGCCGACGCCAGCAGCGAGACCCACCGCAGGGCGACACATAGTGGAGTCTTCTGCAGCCAGAAGTAGACAGATGTCGCAGAGGTCCAAGCGGAACAGGCCATCAGGTGGGAGACCTATGGATACTGGTTCAAATGTGCTAGGCACACGGAGTAGAGCCAGCCATATGAGGGGCAGGCAGTGCTATGCATGCAGCGGGCAGGTCCACATGGCTCGTGACTGCCCGACCCGCCATGCAGACAAGCAGTAGACAATAGAGGGACCTCCCAGGAATAGTCAGAGGTTCGACTGTGGTAGTCCACAGGGAGCAGCCGGACGAGGCAGAGGAGCTGGACGAGCAGCGGGTGGTGGACGACGCTTTGAGGCTCTACCACCACCACCACCAGGAGGACCACCCCGACCACAGGGAGCTGGAAGACAGGGGCAGGCTCAGCTCCAGTCAGTCGAGTTCTATGACCACGATGCACCTAAGATGATTCGAGATACTATCTGTGTCTAATCCACCCTTATTGCAATTCTTATAGACACAGGATCGAGTAATTCTTTTATTACCGCTGCCCTTGTTCGGAGCTCGGAGATTCTGACAGAGCTGTTGGCTCGATCTTTATGGCTAGAGACTCTTACGAGAGTAGTCTCAATGATTACGCACTGATGTAGGAAGTGTGAGCTTACTCTATGAGGTGAGAGCTTCGGTTGGGATCTTCTTGTAGCGGTGTAGAGGCCTTATGACATCATCTTGGGTATGGATTGGTTATCTACATTCCATGCCCATATCGATTGTATTAGGTGTAAAGTGCAGTGTGTCCGCACAGATGGGAGCAGGTTCACCTTCACTGGCGAGAAGGGATCCTTTATAGTGTAGGATGGACTTACGTAGAGGAGAGGGCAGTCGATCACACATTAGTTGGCCAGTCTCATCCTAGGAGTAGTTGATGTGTGGAGTCCGAGTTTTCCTGTTGTAGTTGATCAGTATGCGGACATTTTCCCTGACGACATTCCAGGACTACCTCCTCACATAGAGGTAGACTTCTACATACAACTATACCCCGGGATAGCACTGATATCTACTCCAGCATATCATATGGCTCCCACCGAGCTTCGTGAGCTGCGGGTACAGCTGGAGGACTTGCAGGGAAAGGGATTCATCAGACCCAGTGTTTCACCCTGGGCTTCTCCGATTTTATTCGCCAAGAAAGAGGATGGGAGCTTACGACTATGTGTCAACTACCATCACCTGATTCAAGTGAACGTAAAGAATAAGTACCCACTCTCGAGGATTGATGACCTCTTTGATCAGCTCAAGGGAGCACGATGGTTCTCGAAGATAGACCTCGTGTCAGACCATAATTAGCTCAGAGTTCGAGATGAGGATGTGCAGAAGACAGCCTTCAGGTGTCGGTATGGCCACTACGAGTTCTTGGTTATGACCTTCAGCATAACCAATGCACCAGCAGTGTTCATGAGTCTCATGAACAGGATCTTCCAGCCTAACCTCGATCATTTTTTTGTAGTCTTCATCGACGACATACTGATTTACTCGAATACTGAGGAGGAGCATGCCTACCACTTGCGAGTTGTACTGGAAAAAATTTGAGAGCACCAGCTTTATGGAAAGCTCTCAAAGTGTCAGTTCTAGATTTGAGAGGTACACTTCTTGGGGTGCGTTGTCTCAGAGGCGGGAGTAGCGGTGGATCCTGTGAAGATCGAGGCAGTACTTGATTGGGAGTCACCCAGTAGCGCGAAGGAGGTGCGGAGTTTCCTAGGTCTGGCTGGGTACTATTGGAGATTTGTGCGAGACTTCTCTAGAGTTGCTGCATCGCTTTCAGCATTGACAAAGAAGGGTAAACCCTTCGTGTGGTCAAATAGATGCCAGCAGAGCTTCTAGGAGATGAGACAGAGATTGACCAGTGCTCCCATCTTGAGGCTACTTGAGGAGGGCGTAGGGTACGTAGTTTACTGCGATGCATTAGGGACCGGACTCGGGTGTGTCCTGATGCAGGAGTAGGTAGTGATCGCCTATGGTTCATGACAGTTGAGGTAGCATGAGCTGAACTATGCTACCCATGACCTAGAGTTAGCAGTAGTGGTCTTCACCTTGAAGATGTGGTGGCACAATCTGATGGGTGAGTTCTTTACAGTCTACTCTGACCACCAGAGTCTCTGGTACATCTTCTCGTAGAAGGACCTGAACCTGAGACAGTGGTGATGGCTTGAGTTCCTCCAGGACTATGACTTTGAGATATTCTATACTCCTAGGAAGGGGAATGATGTGGCATATTCTCTCAGCAGAAGATCGGGCATTTAGCTACTTGGAGAGGCGATGGAGAATTTAGCCTCTTTGCAGATATCCTTCATGGATAGAGATGGGGCAGCCTTTCTACAGTCACTCCTCCACTACTTCAGCAGGACAGAGAGTCTCAGCATGGGGACGTTGATTGTGAGACGCGACATGCTCAGATTTCCATAGGGCAGGCGCCAGATGGATTTTCTGAAGGAGGAGAGCACGTCATCCTCTTTAGGGGACGTACTATGGTACCAGTTGCACTACAGGAGGAAGTGCTGAGGGAGTTTCACACTTCCCCTCTATCAGTACATCCAGGAGTGGAAAAGATGTACCAGGACCTCAGATGACAGCACTGGTGGCCGGGTATGTAGAAGGTTGTAGTAGAGTTCGTTTCACGATGCCTCACTTCCCAACAAGTAAAGGTGGATCACCAGGTACCAGCAAGCCTGGTACAGCCCTTAGAGGTTCTAGAGTGAAAGTGGGATGGGATATCCATGGATTTCATGACAGGGCATCCACGTACATCTAGGGGACATGACTCTATCTGGGTGATCGTCGACCGACTCACCAAGTCATCCCACTTCCTTGCAATCAGAGAGTTGGGCTCAGTAGAGAGATTGGGACGCCTGTACATTCAGGAGATCGTACGGCTACATGGTGTTCCATCGTCTATTGTCTCCAATTGATATGCTTTCTTTACTTCCCGGCTTTGGAAGGGGTTACAGGAGGCATTCGGGACGCATCTATGCCTGAGCACCGCCTTTCATCCTCATACGGATGGCTAGATGGAAAGGACCATTCAGACTCACGAGGACATGCTCTATGCATGTGTCCTTGGCTTTGGTAGTATCTGGGAGGATAACTTACCCTTGGTGGAGTTTGCATACAGAAAAAGCTACCACTCCACCATTGGGATGGAACCATACGAGGCACTGTACGGCCGACCTTGCAGATCACCTCTGTGTTGGATTGCCCCTGGGGAGTCAGCACTCATAGGACCAGAGATGGTTCAGGCTATGATGGAGAAGGTGCAGATCATCCAGGAGTGGATAAGGACTGCACAGAGCAGACAGAAGTCCTATGCTTATAAAAGATGGAGACCACTGGAGTTCGAGAATGGTGACCACATTTTTTTACAGGTCTCACCTCGACGTGGATTACAATGATTTAGTCGGGGCGACAAGTTATCTCTGCGCTTCATCAGACCATTGCAGGTCCTCAGTAGGGTAGGCAAGGTGGTTTACCGCCTGGCCCTTCTACCTCAGTTGCACAGGGTGCATGATGTCTTCCATGAATCTCATCTGAGGAGATACGTGCACGACCCTACCCACATCATTGATCATGGGGAGCTGGACATCGATGACGGGGTGACATTTGAGGAGGTCCCGGTGGAGATCGAGGATCGACAGGATCAGGTCCTATATGGATGGTCGATTCCTCCGGTGCACATTCGTTGGCAACACGGGAACCTCCAAAAGAGCACTTGGGAGAGGGAGGCTCAGATGCGTGCTCAGTACCATCATTTGTTTCGCTAGTTTATGTTATAGCTTTACGGGGACGTAAATCCTTGAGGTAGGAGTAATTTAAAGACCCTAAAATTTCAAGGAATATTTTTTCATAAATACTTTGAAATCTTACGAGTCTGTGGCTTCGGACGGAACTTGATTCTGAGGTCTGGTGTTCCCGAAATCAATTTCCTAAGTTCAGATCAGGTACGTTCAGTAAACGAATGAGTGGGTTTTTCTATCTTTTGAACCAGTACTCGGAATCTAAATCTGAGGGCACCGATGAACTCACAACGCTGGTAATTGCTTAAGGGGACCTTTAACGTCGTTTCATTTTCACCGGAGGAGAAGTTAATAATTTTTGTTAAATTAAGAATTAAATAAAATTGTTGGGGAAATTTTATTTTATATATAAGGAGGTTGATTCCTCCCATGGGAAGTTGTTGGTGGGGCCCACACCAACCCAACTTCCCATGTGTGGATATATGAGAGGTGGTTCCCACATGAGCACCAACCATTCATTGTCCCCAAACCCCCTTAAACTCCCTTCTTTAATTTGTAAACTCCTCTTAAATGTGGACCCTTCCTCTCCCTCACTCTCCCTCTTTAATTCATGCCAACACATAATAATTAAAGAATTCACCCTCTTCAATTAATTAATGGAGTGGTTTGAATTTTGAAATTTTAATTCTTTGTGTTAATAAAATAATAGTTTATCCAATTATTTTATTTTGGCACACATTGGGTTGGGGAAGATTTGAGAGAACACTTGTGTGAAGAAGAAGAGAACTCCTCTCTCGACGAAGAACGACGTCTCTTCAATGAAGAAGGCCGGATCCACGAAGAACGACGACGCACACCGATGTCGTCTACGAAACCTCACCCCACAACGCCATCTTCCACGATGCCTGATGTATGACATCAATTATTAAGGCAGGGTGTTTGCTTAATTTATTTTAAAAAATTACTCCCTCGTTCTCGTTTTATTCAAGTGAATAACTTGACCGATTGTTACTGCCTAACGTGGAGGGCTCGGGCCAAACAAACACGGCCCGACAACCCTCCATCGTTTCATATCTTATTTAGAATCGGAAACCAAAGGTGGAGGAGGCATGTCGCCATCGCGACGTGCCAGGAATGTGTCAAAGGAAGACAGCGTCATGGTGCCGGTTATGCGGGAGGAACTGCGGCCCTCTTCGCGGGCCGCTTCGGTGAAAGAACTGGTCGGCCCGTCGGTCGGTCAGGCGAAGGAGAGCCACGGTGCTAGGATGGCACTGCACTAGAGAACTGGCCGGCCGGGTGGAGTTGAACCGCAGCACCAGGAGGGCACCGTGCTGAAGAAACCCGCGGCCCGCCGTGCGTTCTGCGCGTGCCAGAAGGCCGGCCGGCCTAGCCGGCCGGTTTGGGAGGCGGCGCCGCAGGTTCGGGCAGCCGGGGGGGCCGCGCAAGGCTGGGCCAAGCCGGGCCACGCCCCGCCGTGCCGGGCTACGCCCCACCGAGCCGTGTCACGCCACTTCGGGTCGGGTCGCGCTCTCTTTGGGCAGGGTGGCATCCCTCAGGCCGGGCCGCGCTCTCTTCGGGTCGGGCCCTGTCCCTCAGGCCAGACCGCGTGATCCTTCGGGCCGGTCCGACAACCCTACCGGGACGGACCTTCCAAAAACTGGGTGACCCGACCCGCCAGCCCACTGGGCTTAACGGGTCGGTCCTGTTATACACTTAAACGTAAATAACTTAAAGACCACACGTTCGATCGATGCGTCGTCTACGGCACTAGGACTCTATCGACGAGGCGGTCCTTTTTACGATAATCTAAGTGAGTTTTGGACAACTTTGGTAAACGGTCGGGTTTGGAATCAGCATATTTCCAATAGGGCCCTAAAAGAAAAAAGCCAATATCTCTCAACCGGTCGTCTGATTGACGTGTCGTCTATCACGTTGAGTTCCATTTGACGAGATGGAACTTCAGGATACGTCAACTCTGGACTTTGTGCCAGTTTATGTATCGACCCCTTTACTCAAGGAGCAGACCCTCCCGGAATCGATTACACTGTGTGTGGGAACCCTAGAGCTGGTTTTGACTGCGTCTACTACCATGCTGGGATCCTCCGTGGGTTCGACGACAAAGATGACTGTACTTGGATCCTACGTGGCTTCTGCAATGAGGACGACTATACTTGGATCCTCCGTGGGTTCAGCAGCGATGACGACTGTACTTGGATCCTACGTGGGTTCGACAGCGATGGTTACTATACTTGGATCCTACGTGGGTTTGGCAGCGACAACTTCTGTACTTAGATCCTACGTGGGTTCGGCAGAGGAGATGATTCAGAATCTATATCTAATCATCTCCACCCCACTTCATGAGTAGTATACCTGTGTGAGCTGAGTTTTGTTTTCCAATCATTATCATTGATGTGATTGACTAATTTCCTCTGTGGACTGGATTGTGCTTGGGAAACAAAGTTGGAACCGAACTGAGATTGGTGACTTAGGTATATATATGGTAATATACCTAAGTAAAGTCGGTTGATACTTCTTGTTTTTATCTTTCCTTTGTGGTTTATCTTTCATGGATTCTGGGAGACCTTCGGGGGTCTCAGGGTCCCTACTAAGTAACGTTATACTTACCCCTGCATGGGCAACACCCGCACTACATTGTGTTGGATGCAGATGACGGACAACACTGATCGAGATGGAGGCTTGTGGAGCTGGACGGTATCCGTAGGTGGACCACTAGACGGGACGTACATGGAGTGGACAACAGGACCCGAGGAGCTGAGGAGACTATCTGTACCCACCCTTCAGGTGGGATTCCCGAAGGATGACTTAGTGGTTTCTGCTTACTTTACTGTTGTTGTACTTTCATTTTCAGTTGTATTGTACCTTCAGTTGGGTTTTTATACTAGCCCATTTACTTTTCATAACTTACTTTTGTACTCAGTTTGACTTAGTCCTTACTTCACTTGTGTACTCTTTTGTGTTTGTTTACCTTTATAAAGGCAATGTCTTCCCTTTTACCGGGATTTACGCCTTTAGTGCTAGTCTCCAGCCCCTGGCCTATGGTAGGTGGGCTTCGGGTAGTCACAGCACGGGCCCTGAGGACAGGTCGTGACATTTGTGAATATTTAATTTCAAAAAAAAATCACTTAATCGTGTAAACAAAATTTTAAGAAGAAGAATGTTTTCCAGCTTTAAATTTATATATAAGAAGAAATTTAAATTTTCTTTAATTTTAATGATATAAATTGATTTAATATAAATAAACTAAAACTTATGAGGCATTAAAGGTAATAAAAAACCAAATCGTACCTTGAAAATCATTAATTTCAATAGAATACAGGAAATGGTTTTTTAAAAGTAATAATTTTATTTATTCTTAAATATAATGGACACAGGTTTTATCACTTCAATTAAAATTTTAAAATTCATATTTTATTCCTTGATTTAATATTTTATTACTTAAATTTATTTTAAATTATCTATTCCATAAAAATATAGTAATAAAAATTATATGTTTTTTAAAAATCGTATTTTTCTATTAAAAAGGAATTATTTTCAGAAAAATCTAAAAATTTCATACTAAGTAAATATTGATATAAAGAATTAAAATATTAAATAAATATAATATATTTTAATTTCAAATTTTCTTATATATTTTTTACTATATAAAGGTTAAGTAATAGAACAATAATTCTTAGAAAAAATAATTTTTTTGTTCAATGTTAATGTATTATTATTTATTTTTATGTAATATCATTTAGATCTATTATAAACTATTTTTCTATATACTGAATTCATATATAAAATTTTTATAAGTTATTTTTATATAGTATTACATAACTCTTAAAAAATCACTAGGATCTAAATGGATTTTACATTTATGTCCATATTCGACACATACAACAGTCCGTTATTATTTTCACAGGTACGCCTTAAACCTTTTCTTAGTTTTTCCTTCTCTTTGATGGGGTAGGGTGAAGTTTATATAGGTAGGATACCTATAATGGTGAAGTTAGAGATTTATTGGATTCTTACCTTCAGATAAACTTTTCGTGCAGACTTCCTAGGGGTTACACATCATGTAACTGGGTTACACGTCAGGTAATAGTCCTAAAAACAAGTTGTGATTGGCTTCACGTTGTGATGGGTACACATCGTGAGTTGTCAATACACGCACTAATGGATTTGATGATGAATTTTAATTCAAAGCATTGTAATTTAAGTCAAGGAAATTATTTTTTCATTATTTACTAAATGTAAAGGATTCACAATGTGTATTGGTATTACTTGTCGTTTAATACCTCAATTTCATTTTTTTAAATATATAGTGTGGTTGGTGATTTATTTTACCTCCTCTCCAAACTCAAATTCCTCAACCTAATTTATTACCAAAGTGATCTTGAACACTTTTATCCCTTTTGAATCCTTTCATTTGGAATAGTATCAGTATTATGCTTGTGGTGTGTTTTCTAGGTAAGTTTTATCCCCCGTTCTTTGTGTTTCTCTCTTTCTCCTCTCTTGGGTTTTCAATGGATCATCTTGGAATTTATGGATCTATTCCCTATGTTTTTGGATCTTACTTCTAGGTTGATTTTTTAGGTCTTCCTCATCTTTGTTCTCTTTGAGGGGTGTCGTTAAGAGATTTGAGTTCGGGGAAGAAGTAGGTAGTTCCATACTAATTAGACAAATTGATTATTCCTATATTTCTTGATTTATTTCAATTACTGATTTAAATTCAATTGGTCTCATTTTGTTTCAATTAAATTGATAAAACCTGATTCCACGGAATCAAGAGAATTGAAATGGTTTTGGAATGAAAACTTGGAAAAACCCCAATTCCATTGAATTGGGGTGTCTTTATAGAAATTGAATGATTTAAATTATTGAATTTAGATTTCTGATTTGATGGAAATTTTTTAAATTAAAATTTTGAATTTAATTGAGGAAATTAATTTTTAAAAGTATGGAATTGGTTCTGAATGTATTTAAAAAAAATTAAAATGGCTTAAAATGATTTGATAGAAACCCGCTGGTCTTATCTTTTTAAAAGGGAATGTTTTTTTATTAAAACCAATTTTGTTTTTAAATAGAAAAATTAGCATTTTTAATTGGAAGAATGGTATTTGATTGTATTTTAAGAAATCTTAAAATAAATTTCCCATATTGTAAGGACATATCCAACCCTTAGGTAGTTGGTTAGTAATTTGGATACACTCTATGCTATTATAGTGATTTAAAACATACCCACGATAGGTCACATCCCTGATGGGAGAGTGATGAGTCACATTTGGCCAGTGTCAGGGGGACGCTAGTATACATATTTTTATGAGATCACTTAGAGAGTAAAAAATCATATATATGGTTTATACTATCATACCTACTTTGAAGATGACCATGTTTCTCACTTGTTTATCTATATATGAGATATAAATGTATTCCATTGTTGTAAAACTATTTTACATTCCTTTTCTAGATTTACATAAACTATTTTATTTAATCCATTTTTTTAAATATTACATATCTTGTAAAGTATAAGCTTGTTGTTTAAAATTATTTTCCATCATTTTAAAAATGTATAGAATGTTTTGTTTAAATATGATTTTTAATTTCCAAACCTATTTATTTAGAAGATTTAAAGATTTTATTTAGATAATATATATTTTTCATCAATTATAGAATCTTTTGTGGAATCCTACCGAGATTTGGATCACACCCTACTTTTTCCTTCAGGTGTTTGTAGAATTTCTCCTTCTATGTTCGAGCTAAGCAAAGGGATCTATTAGAGGTGGATCCAGCTATTGATATTTGAACTTGTTCAATTGTGTCCTTAGGGACATCAGGGTTGGTTTTCTTGTTTTTGGTACTTGTGTTTTAGTACTTTGGGATTTTATACTTTTTTGTATTCTAGTACTTTACTCCCAGTGGAGTTTCTTTTATATGCATATTGACTTGCTTGTCATAATTCCGCTATATCTTATGGAAAAATAGTTCCCAATTTCATGTTTTATAATGACAGGTTCTAATCACCAACACATGGGGATCAGGATCACCCTTCAGGTAATGTCAGGTTCATCTCAATTATCGGGTTACTAGGGTACCCAGTATGGTTCATGACAACACAATAGGAAATAATTATATTTTTATATCATAGTAATTTCTACTAAAAACCCCCTTATAACCAATAAATAATATCTAAGGGTTTTTTAACTATTAGTGGCCATCCTGGATGGTGATTAAACTAGAATGGATTTCACATCAATTTCTAAAATACTAATATTTTACAATAAATGATTTCACTAAATATATACCTATTGGAGTTCAGCTTTTTATTAGTCTATGGAAACCCTTAGAGATGCCTCCTATTTTCAAATTCTAGATAGATCGACTTCATAAATAAAACTTTCTAATCAATATTCTATATTAATTTTTTTGAGATTAGTTTATAATATGGTTAATCCTTTTTATACCAGAAAATTTAACAAATATATTTATAAAAACCATGTTTTGTACTATTTATTTCATTTTAAAGTATCATGGAATTATTTTAGTTATGGGTTTAATTTTTTATGGTCCATAAATAATATAATTAAATTAAAGGTGAGTATATTCCAGAATCATTGGTTAATACATTCTACCTCCTTAAATAAATTGTGTCCTTGAAATTATAATTAATAATTAAAACTGAAGATATATTGGGACATTATCAATCACGATATAACTTCTATTAAGATATATATATATATATATATTTCTATCTTATGCTAGATCATGATACTTTTCATTTATTCAAATATCACTACACAACAATATTCCAAGGTATGTACATTTATGAATCATATAATCTAAATAATATTATATTCCAAAAATAAACTATATCTCCATGGAATGAAAATATAGATTAAACTATATATTCTTCTAAAAATTAATTTTATAAACGATCCAGAAAAATTAAAAACTATTAGTTTATAAAATAAATTTCTACCCTATACATATTATTATCCCAAAATTTGATTAACCTAAAAATATCATGAATCAACTTTCAGTCCAAAGGTTGGAAATATTATCCTACAAACTTATTTAGAAATTAGTAAACACTTACTAATTAAAAATCAATATTATAATAATCCTAAGAGTTGTTTATAACTCAATCATGTTTTTCCAATAGTTATCAACAAAATATAACCATGACATAAAATAAATTTTCAATATTCTTGATAAAATTTGATATAAGTTTCCAATATTTTAATGAGAAATATTCGAAATTAAACCATATATATTCACCATAATTATAAATATATTAGAATATCAAAAATAAATATCACTCATAAGTGAAAATATATTTTTTATAAATAATTAATTTATATTTAGAACTCATTATTAAAATATTAAGTTTGACCAGAATACTAAATGTTTTCCATCATAAATATTATAAAATTATAGGCAATTTAAGTACTCTCTCTTATTTAGTATTAAGACATAGTGGTTTCTATATACATACCATTCTCAGCTTCACCCTCATGATCCTGATTCAATAAAATATAATATCCAAAAATGGTTAATAACAAATCCAAAGTATATGATTATATGAATTTAAAAACACAATAGTAGTATGTCATCCCTAATTAAAAATTCATTTATTCTATTAATACTCAGTTCATTGTAATTTTATATGAGTTTGGTTATCTTTCACTTATTAATTGAATCCCAAAAACTAATAATGAAATAAATCCTTCATAATGGTTCATAAAAATAATGTGATTGACCAAATCATATCCCCATGGAGTGTAAAACCGACCAGAAAGTTAGGACTCTTTATCATACACTAGGTGATGGAAGAGTTAATACCCAATATTCCCTTTTAGGTTTATTAACCCATGGAATATTTTTTATAGAGATTATATCGACATTACATATCTATGAAGGGATGTAATTTCTAGGAAAACTATATAATATCCACTTTACCAAAAAATCAAGATGTTATCATATATATATAAATATCCCTTAGATTGATCCCTAATGTTTTCACTAAATTAATATTATCATAATCTTCACAATATTACCACAATTTTATTATAAGGCTATTAATACCATTGAAATTATAATCAAACATAACTTATCTACCTTTGATAACATTTAAAAATACAAATTTTTACTAAACCAATATCATCAGAATCTCTAATGTTATCTAATCCCTCCTATCATTCTGACTATTGTATCTTGTATCTAATACAATCCAAATTACATGACATTAATAAAATATATTTTTTTAATACATTCCTGAGACCTTTTTTGTTTAGAGTATAATAAAATTATGGAAAAAATAACTAAACAAAGTCACGTCTTTTAAAATCAGTGGAATGTTTTCAAAAAATATAAAAAATTACTTAGTATTTAATATCACCCAAAAATTATTTACATAATATACCCTTCTTGACACATCTTACATAACATATGTAAAATTAACCATTATAATTGGGTGAGAATAGATTCTCAGTAAGGGAAAGCGTATGTGATAAAAATAAAATATCAGAAGTGGGAATACGATATTAATATTACTATAATAAGGATATATAATAAAGTTACAAAAAAAGTATAGGTATTAAATAACAATATAATGAAAAATTTAGGAATCAACTGTGTATAGAAACATCATCCATGAAATACAAGTAGTGAGTGTACAATTAGGATACCTTGTAAATATGGAAGAAACATTAGTGTAGGGAACATTATATTCATGAGTCCTACCATTAGTTCATATGATTTCAAGAAACTAAAATGTAAATGTGTTTACCTATATAATGGGATATAAACATTAAATTAATTCATTGGTGGGTGATATATGACCCCACACATCATCATTATCTATACATATGTGTGAAAAAACCCATTTTCATATCATAAAGAACTCTTGGAAAGAAGTTTTTTTATATCCCTTTAAAATTGAATCATATAAGGAAAACGTTCATAATACCATCACTAATAACGACATTATTTTCATGTGGAACATAAATGGTTTTCAAATTACATTCATAGACATTCTAGGTAAATGTCAGTTATTCTTGATAATTGAGCAAATGGTATTTACAACATCTATAAAAAGGGTATTTGGTAAACATAATAATTTCCCCAATAAATCGATTTGTAAAATATATTTTAACACCATTAAATAAAATGAATGTAAAATAGGGTATTCTCAAATAAAATTAAATTAGGGAACATATTTCAGGAAGAAACATTTTATTTTAATGAAAATAGATTTAATATATCAATATACATTATGAGAAACATACTCCATAATGGATGAAATATTTTAAGAGGGGTTTATGTGGTAAAAAAAATATATTATATTAATATAAATGGTAAAAACATACCAAACATATATGAAATATGTTCTAGAGATATGTCATAACTCAATGAATAGAAAGTATATTACCAAAATATCTTTTTCATATGGTAACGCTTGAATCAAAATAAATAAGAACAAAAGAAAATTATTTGGATTAGTATTTATAAATAGTTTCAAGAAAATAAATATAGAAAGATCATGTGATAGTAAATCAATATAACACTTTAAAAATGATTCTTGATGTATAACAAGTAACAAGTCTTAAAGAATTAGAATTAAAAACAAGAAAACCAAAAGATCGTTAAAAACATTTAAATCAAAACCCCATGAAGGATAAAATTTAAAATGAACATTAAATAACAATAATAATTGTAGAATAAAGATATAAATTATTAAATCAGTATTAGATTCACCATTCAAAATAAAAAAATGGTTTATAATATGAAATATGTCTCATGGAGTAAAAATTTGAGACCAGAATCCCTTATCATTATTTCCTCTATGTATAAATACACTCTAAGCTATAGTATAATGAAAATTAATATCAAATAATTTATATTATAAATTTAATATAAACAAAAAAAAATATTTATTTTTATTTTATAACCATATATTTCAAATATATTTACTAATTATAGTTTATTTTCATTATGATGTGTTATAACATTCGAATGTTTATTTTAACCAAACCACATAAAGTCTGGATCTATTCACATTAATTTTATTATTGTTAATCACTATTAGATAATTGAAGATATATTAATCTTTTTTTAAAATATAAATTCAGTCTTATTTTCATTGGATGAAGATATTAATATGACTTGTGAAAATGGAAATCAAGATGAACTAGTTTTCAACATATTTAATGATCGAAACGTGATATATTAATAAATATTTTAAATATTGGAAACATCATCATAGAATAAAAAAAATATTAGATATATCATTATTACATGACATTACCATTATATGACATCCAAAAATCAATTATGACATAATCCTTATAACATCATTTACTTAGGTTGTTAAATCAACCCAAATGGTATCACATTATAATGATTTAATGAGTAAGGGGTTGTATTTAAAAAATGATAACATGAAATATAAAGAATCATAAATATGTTATAAAAATAATATACCCCCATTGAATCTATTATATTAACCATCAATGATTGGTGTTTTTGAGAAATTCAATTCATCATTTGTGGAGTTATAGTACGCATGTACGCATGTTTAACAATCTCATTTATCAATGAATGAACCTAATTGTGGTATATGAAAAATTATAATTAAATAATATTATTTTTGATGTATAAAACATAAATATTCATAAAATCCATATTGATACCATATTTTAGTTTTTTTATCTGAAATAACAACATCACTGTGGGGATTCAATATTCTACATGTACATATGATTAATGTATTAGTCTCAGTTAGTGGATTGATAAAAATAAATAATTTTTTTAATAAAAATAATTACTTTTTTGTGTACTAATGATACTTATATCTTTATATTAAGAAAATTATGGATGATTTAGTGATTACACTACAAAATATTTCACTTTTTCCAATGAAGGAATATCTGTTGGTAAAAGTACAATTTATGTTGGTAAAACGTTTTACCAGCATATATGTCTCTGTCACTAAACTGTCAGTAAAAACTATATCGCTAAATGTTTTTACGACATATAAAATCATTTTGTTACAATTATAATAATACCAATAGTTAATATATATGTTGGTTAAATTTTTTATCAACAAGTTCTAATAACAAATTTTTCTGTTGGTAATAATATTACCAACATATAATTTCTACTTCTAAATTACATTTGAATAAAAACTATAAATTTTAATTTCTAGTTAAAATTCATATTATATTTATTAATTTCTCATATATGATATTTTCAAACACGATCAAAATTTGAAAAAAAATAATTATATTAATAATGAAATTTAATAAAAAATGAATCAATACACGATACAAAATCCATCCACCCAAAGGATCCATCACACACCCGACCAACCCACAATAGCTCCCCCTCCCCCCATGTCAACGAGCCAGAAGTTTCCCATCAATGCCACACCAAGGACCAGCGAGCACCCCGGGACCAGCGAGCCAACAACAGCCCATCCATTCCCTAGGACTAGTGAGCCAGCTCCAATACTTCCATGCCACCCCAGGGACAAGCAAGCATCAGAAACCCATCCATGCCCTGAGACAAGTGAACAAAACTCCAACTCAAACTAGTGAAAAATATCAACATGAACCATAGTTGTTCCAAAGTTAACAAACCCAGAAATTATTAGAAAATGTTTGGCTTAAGAAGTACTTTTAAATAGAAATATAAAAGACAAACAATAGTCTTTTTAATATTTTATTTGGTATACATGAAAAATGTGTGATGAAATATGTTATTTTAGAGACATAAAAAACACATAAAAACACACATTTTAAGAGACCTTCCCGAAATGGACTGAATCTTTCTTAAAAGTCACCAAAATTAAAAATGATGGAGTCTCCATGTGGAATAAAACCCCTCAGATGCATGGACCTTCCACCACATATAGTCATGTCACCTAAAAATCCAAATTGCTTCCACCAGCATGTAGAGAACATCTAGGAGAAAAACATTGTGAAAACCCCCCAAGTATAAGATGTCAATGTGCTGAGAGTCAATAATAACTTTAAAGATAAAAAAAAAGCAAAGGAGGTTCACATAAACACAGATTCCATCAGCTCCATGCATTGAACCGTCTTATTCTAGTTGAAACATTAGTGTTCCCTCAGAACTCGTAAAGAAAAAGAACACAAAAGAAGATAGATCATGGAACCTTACAATAGATAACCCGAAACTGTTCAATGTGTTGAGGATCATGTAGATAGTAGTTGTTTCAGTGCCTGAAATAGAGCAAACCAAATCTTCGAATCAAATTTTGTGGGCAACAGACAATCCTTTAGGATCATAACAAGTGTAGCATTAACATCAGAGTCTCTAGATAAAATATCAATAGAAAACCATTCAAGTACATAAAATGAAGAGAACAAGCAACACACAATCTAAAAAATAACACTATGAGACCCACCTTTCAACAAAGCATCCAGAACCAGAGTCAAGCAACAAATTATAGTCAATCCTCAAGGAAAACTGTGGGCATCATAACCAAATCAAAAGTGGATACCTGTTAAAAACCAAGAGCATGTTTCCTGAATGAAACAGAAAGTAGTGTATTATTCACTAGAACAAGAGAGTTACATCTTCTCCTTTGGATAGTAAATAGCTCCCATAATACCTGAAATAGAAACCATGATAGCCACACATCATAGCTTAAAGGAAAAAAATAGGCTCAAATGTAAGGCCCAATCAAAATCATCATTGTCTCAAGTCCTCTCTACAAAGTCTCAAATACAAAAATCCTTCAGAGGAGTCTACTCTTCAATAGTTGAGGATCCAAGCACTAATTGACCAGCCATATTCTAGTGTAATCCATTGAGACAAAAATAAAAAACAACAAACTGCAAGGTGGTCATCAAGGATAACAATTTCAAGGTGAAGTCGGCCATCCATGAAACATTATGATTTGAGGAAGAAAAGTAACCCTTTGAGTGTTTCCCAACTAGTTAGTGTCGAGATGAAAAGCCAAAATAACTCAAAAAGAACCTGTAATTTACCAACCATATTTCATATAAATCTAATCCATGATTAGAAAAAATCTATAGTTGTTTCCAAGTGACTGAAACATACTGTTTAGGTCATGAAATCACCATGGAAATAACAATTCCAAGTAAATTTGAAATTAATAAACCTACATCCCATGGAAAATCATAATTTAACAATTCCTTGGGGACTCATGAGAACAAACTAAATGGACAGAGATGAAAAGACCAGACCACAAACATTAAAGATGGTGAGAGGGTACTCAGAGTCAGATATCCTCAAGATTATTCGATTAAAGAGAAGATAAAATAAAGGTGACTCCTAAAAACCATGCAGACTTTACCTGGAGAAGTTAATAAAGGAAAAAGACCACAAGACCATGACCAGAATGGGTTCAATGGTGCATCCAAATTAAATATTGACCCATAAAAACACTCCCTTCTTCTGGAGAACCAAATCATAGACAAATTCCATATCCACCTCCAGATTCCCTACTACAACAATGATCAAACTCCCATAGCCCTGAGGCAAAACATATTACTCTCCCTTCTCTTTTCCCCTATCATCACATGGATTCCGAATCCATACCACTTATTTTTACACTGCACCACAACAATGAACCCATCATTAATGAACAATCCAAATAACAGTCATACCTCTACAACCACCCGCACTTGAATAACGACTATGAATCTAGTGCTAGAGACCCGCCACAAATACTACAACACACCACTAAAAAACGTCGATGAATTCCAAAGTACAACTGAAAAACCTTGAAATGAACCATCAATGCAAAAATAGAATAAGAAAAGAAATGAAAAAACAACCTCTCACAAAACATAAAAAAACACATATAATAGGTTCTTAATAGGCAATTTATCAAAGGAAATTCCCTATATTGTTCACAAAAATTAGTAAATGAAAAGGGAGGCCATGAGAAATCATTTTGTCTCCAAACTACTAGTCTCACGAGTAAAGACCATAAGTTAACTGATCAAAACTTCAACCTAGAGATGATTATTGAAAATAAAGAACACAAAATATTAATTTGAACCAAAAAAACATGATGGAGAATCTCAAAGAAACAAGTTGAAACTAAAAAAATAATAAATAAAACAACCAACCTAATCAAACATCCTTAATCTGTTCAAGTATTCACTCAAATACCAAGATAAAATGAATATAGCAATGATTCAATAAATCACAAAAATATGGAATATCTAAATTATTTATTAATATCATTTTTAAATTTAGAAAATAAATAATAAGTAAACAAATTTGATAACATATTCCATTTCATATAAGTGGAAATATAACCAATGAATACTAGACCAAAATTATAATTTAATTGTAGTATCAAATAACATAAACATTAAAGATAGATTCAAAGTTTCAAAACCAAAATTGAACACATAATATTTAATTCATGACAATATTCACAACAATTTCAAAATATTTATGATTCAATACACAAAATTAAATGATCTAAACAATGTTGGAATGGTCAAAACAAAACAGTTTGTGTCATAAAACAAAATCAACATTATCAAAATTCTATTTCTAAAACACAAACTGAAGCATAACCAGTTCAAGGAAAATGAAACAATAGAGATGATAATAAATGAGTAACCAAGAAAATGGCAGTGACCGAGGCTAAGGTGATAAGACACCTGGAGTTGGATGAGAAATCTCAACCAGAGACAATAAATAGTGAGCCCGAGACCAGCAACAGAAACATAATGTGGGATCGAGACCAGTGAAAGTGGAACAATCCAAGACTAGACCACCGATGCACACACCTATATCACTTCCAAAACACCTAGCCAAGCCTCCACACACCATCAGAGATATCTAGCATCGAACACAACAAATCCCCACAACTCAAACCAAGGCTTGCATACATAGTCTGAACCCAACACCCTTGGACAGATAATTGGATCCAACACCCCTAAAAGGTAGGAAGAAATGCCTAATCAATCTTAGGGGCTGAACATATCCAAAACGGGGAGCTTGGACTGACCAATATGCCTCATAGGAAACATAAGAAGACAGAAGGGGGAAGTGGGGCATACCAGAGATCACAATTATGTGGGGATGACCTAGACCAGTCAGAACCAAGGAAGGGGGTGATTGACCATTGTTAGTTGAAGAGAGAACCAAACACAACAAGAAACCACCACAAATAGAAATGAAAAATGAGGAACCCAAAAAGGAGGCAACCAAAATACTAAAGGGGGAAGCAAAGGGCCTTTGAGGAAAGAAGACTTCACTATGATAGAAAAGGTGGAACCCTAGATGAAGCGATGAAGAGAGTTCCCCCTATCCGATTGAGGATCCATGATTCTGACAATGGGATTTTGTGCGAGGATGCCTCTGAGGGTGTGGTCGAATTCCTGCGAGGTGGTCTGTGAAGAACATCGGCCATGGGAAATGCCAGAAGCTGGGAACGGGGTCGGGTTGGTGTAGGGGAGTGTTTCTACACACATTAGGGTTTTTTGCAGATATATTTATTTATTTATTTATATACATATATAAATAAAAAATTTATTAATTTATTTAAAAAATTATATTGCATAAGGATTATGTTTTTATTTATCTATATATATATATATATATATATATATTACCGATAAAAATTACTAAATTATGGATATTTTAAATAATTATATATTTTTATTATCAAATGGCATGATTTTAATGGGTAATATATATATATATATATATATATTTAATTTTTGATAATATATTTGATATTACTAAATAATTTATTAATAACAGATTGTTTTAATGGTAAAAGATTTGTTGGTAACAATAAAAAATATCAACAGATTTATTTATCGAAGAATCAATTGTTGGTATTATTATGATAATACAAAAGATTTAAATGTTCGTAAAATATTTTTTGGTATTGAACTATTAATATAGAGAGATATAAATATTGGTAAAAATAATTGTTGATACCTAAATTTAATATCAACAGAATTTAATATCTGTTGGAATTAATCATTTTTACCAACATATATATTATCTGTCAGTAATTTTTTGTTGGTAAAAGTCACTTTTTTTTGTAGTGTTATTATAGTAAAAGTAAAGTGAAATTGAAATAAATACTCACATTAAAAGTTGTGAGTTTTCACTTTGAAAACTCATTAGAAATAAATGAATTAAGAAAATTATAAGTGAATGAAGGTTTATAGAATTTTTTTAAGGTTTTCTAATGAGTATTTTTTCAGTTTTTTAGAAAGAAATTATAAAGAGATTTTATCCTTGAAGGGGTAGGATTTTTATCCACTTATAAATGACGGGAAGGGTAGCATTGAAAGTAACCATTATATTTTCAATAAGTCAATGTTAAAATTAAAAGGTCAATGGAATGAAACGGAAAAAAGTGTAGGGGGTTTTGTGTTAGAAAATATTCTTATCATCCACATAGTTTTTAGAAAACCAAAAGTGTTTTTAGGAATTTTCTTTTAACTTTTTTAATTTTACTCAAATTTATTGTTATATTGGTAATTAATTTTTAACATTAAAAATTATTTTTATTAAAATATTAAAATTTACATTATTTCCTAAATTGAACCTTATTATTTAAAATTTTAAAATAATTTTATCAAATAAAATTTATATATGTTTGAACATCTAGTGTAAAAATAAATAAACATAATCACATAAAAAGAATTTCTGGAAAAATAATTTTTTTCGCTTTTAAATAAATATATAAGATAAAATTAAAATATTTCGTGATTTTTATGACATAAATTGATTTATTATTAATAAAATGATATGTATGAGGCTTTAAAGTTAAAAAAATTTCCTAATCTCAAATTAAAAATTCCTGATTCAATGAAATGACATAAAACAGATTTTATTAAAGTAATAATTTAATTTAGTCCTAAAATATGATGGGAATAGTTTTTCTAGCTTCAATTAATGATTTCAAATCACAATTTTATTCTTTTATTTTATATTTTATGACCCAATTTGTTGAATAATCTCTTATATCATAGTGATATTTTCATAAAAATTATGTGTTTTGTAAAAATCGTATTTTTTGACTAAAAACCTACCTTTTCAAAAAAAAGTTCTCAAATTCATACTGAATAAATATTGAGAGGAATAATTAAAAAATGAAGTTAATTTTATTAATTTAACACTCTAAAATTCATAGAAATTTGTTACAATATAACAATTTATGGTGCAGAATGATAACTTTTAGAAAAATGTATTTTTTTAGTATTATATGAATGTATTCAAATTTATTGTCATGAAATAAAAAATGGAAATATGTTATGATTTCTTAGCTATATTAAATTCATATATAAAATTAATATAAGTTTATTTTAATATAGGAATGTAAAACATTGAAAAAATTATAATAATCTTAAAATAGTTTTTCCATTGATACGCCCATCTGATTATATTGATAATAATTACATGTTGATATCATACTAATTTATTTTTTTTACTACCCATATAACCACTATATAAGATCAAAGGTTGAGATAATTGGTAGTGGAATTCTGGTGTGGTGATTCAGCTTTCATGGATTTTACAATGAGGTCTAAAAGCATAATGTTTCCCAAAATTAATTCTACTGAAGTCATGCATGTAGGATAATGATAATGTCTTGTATAAGGGAAACCCCAAATGATGCAACCTCTTTCCCAAGAATAGAATAATGGGATTCATTAGGATAACTCTTACATATGGATTCCATATTATATATTTTTTGGATTGAGTATTTAATATGGATACTAATTTTTATACCCAACAATTTAAGGCATATATTTATAGTGGTTATATTTTATATTTTTTATTTAAAGTATCATGTTTATTATTTAGTTCGGTGTTTCATGTGTCAGGATAAATCAAACATATTATTAAATTAATTCTATGTATATACCAAAATGATTGTTTGATATATTTATAAATAGATTTCAATGTATATAATGATGTAAACTGATTGTTTTATCTAAGTTGATGTAAAAGAAAGTGTTCCATATTGGTTATTTATATAACCAATATTGAAGAATCCATGAAAATATATAATATAAGTACATTACACGTTATTAATTTTAAAGGTAACATGAAAAATATTTTTCTACATATTTTATGAAATTAATGGATATCAATAATAACATTTCCTTAAAATTTTGAAAATCAAAAAAACTATACAAAAATCAATTATATAAGAAAACTACTGAAAAAAATATAAAATTATAGCCATAAAACATATAGTATAATTATTTAATTACTATTTCAATCACGAAAAGGCCATAAAAACAAAAAAAACTTGTTATTTAAATGACCAAATATAAATTAAAAATATAAATATATGAACTAAAACTAAATAAAATTTGTTATAAAAGTTTCCCATAATCCCTATAGATGATTTATCTCAACACCATTAACTGGAATAGGATCATAAAAAAATATATTAATTAAAAATACACTATATGTAAATCATTTTCACTATAATGATAGAATAATTATGTGTAAAAGTAATAATAAAACACAAAATTTTCGAAAATAATAATTATTCTGGTTGTAATTATTTCACACATAAATATCAATAGATAATAACATCATTTAAATCATATATATTAACTATTTCAATAATGTTTTGAGGAAAATAAAGATTTGAAAACAAGAAATTATGTATTTGATAAAAAATAATACTAATAAATAATGTTTAATTTGGATGCACGTAATAGAAATTTTCAAACATAATTTATATTGAACATTGATTTTTCTCCAATTCCATATTTAAAAATGAAAAAAAATTGAAAAAAATAAATTTTTATAAAAAAAATTTTATAAAAACAATCTTACGTAATACATTAATACATATTTATGTTTTCATTGGTTGATAACATGTATGAGGTATAACCAATAATAAATTTTTCTATATGGATAAAAAACAAAAAAAAATAAAACGAACAATAATAAAATATATATAATGTTTTTCATTTTTTAATTAATAGAAATTTTACATTTTAATGAAATATATTTTTCATACAAATTAAAAAAATAAGTATCTAATAATTAACTACATCATTTTGAAATAATTGAGATATATTTACTTTAAATTATTTATAATGAATATTCCTTATCACTAGGGAAATAATTTTAGGGTCCATGAACGAATATATTGAAATCATATCATATTCAATATAAATTGTATAATGATACCTAATAAAAAATAAATGTAGGTTATAAGTTACAATAAATTGATATAATTGATTGAAGTATGATAAAGTAATTACATGGGAAGGTCATGCATCACCATGAGGCCTAGAATATATATAGTTAGAATCTCTAATACATTATTCTTAAAAATAATTATCATACAATCACATTCATCATTATCAGTGTTTATTGATTTCTTATAGTCATCCCATGACATACATTAATATTATTTTAATTTATAAATCCCTCCATAATAAGTAGTACTTAATGTAAAAGTGGAATCTAATTTTTATTTAATTTTATTAAAAATATCATTACATTGAATGTATTCCATTGATATATATATATATATGTTAAAAATATTAAAAAAATATATATTAGAAAATGATATATTCTATGTATACCTATGTGGTCTATTTTCCTTCATCTTTGGATGGACAATGTAAAACATTTCTAACAATATAACCAATTTTAGCCACCACATCAGTATAGAACATGTAAAAACCCAAAATTCTAGTTTATATTAATAATAATGTTGATATTTTTTTTAACATGCAACATCATGATTTAATAAAATTTTAATATACTATAAAATTTTTATTATCTAAATGTTACTGTTATAACATAGGTGTTAAATTTGTGAATTTAAATATAATTGAAATCATTTTAAAATTTATGTATATTTTTCTAACTCAATATAAATTTATTTATTAATTATTAGGAAACAAGAACCTAATTTTTAATGATGTCATTTTTATGTTTCAAAAATATCTTTTCTTCAAAAATTGTTTTTATTGAATTTTTTCATAGAAATTAAAATTAATTTCATAAAAATTTCAAATTTTATATTATAAAATAAAAATATTGTTTTAAATCATCATATGAAAATTAACTTAGTGTGAAATTGTGTAATTTTTTTGAAATTGAGGATTTTTTAGAGAACAATGAAAATACTCCTTCATAATGTAATCTCATTAATTTTAATTAAATCAAGTAATTAAAAATTTATATTCTATTTTGGATTTGGAATTAATTCATTATAACAAAAAATTTACTAAACATATTACAAATAATACCATTATAATCAGTAATATATTTCATTTTACAATTAGTTCATTTTTATGCATAAAATATATATTTTTGAAAACTATTTTTAAATGGATAATGTTTTTATATTTTAATTCATTAAAATAATCTATAATGCTAAATAATTTAAATTAAATATATACATTATATATAACTATATTAATTTAATTACATATAATTATTATTACTCATAGTAGAGTGGATGTGACATCATTTTGTTTTTGAAATACTATTTTCTTTCTTGTTTTGGGGGATGTAAATTTAAATTTAATTCTAAAAATTATACAAATTGAATTTTGTAAAATTTATATTTTTAATTATCATAATTAATACTCTTTACTAAGGTCAACTTAATTTTTTTTCATAATTTATTGTAAAATCGTAAAAAATGGTTCCTGTAGTTTAGTTTAAAACTGGTTTATCGAGGGTGGGGTGATAAACAAAAATATAAGTCTATTATTTCCAACTCAACTTATATAAATCATATTTTTGGGGCATATTTTGACCTTTTCCTATCCAAAATTATGATCAATGGACCTTTGGAATCATTTTGTAGGGGTATGGATTTAGTATATTTTAATCTTTTATGACATCCCAAGTGTATCATCTCCTCTGCTTATAATAATAATAAACCTCCTTTATATTCTTTTCAACTATTTGAGAAATATATCTCAATAAAACCCTAATCAATTATCTAATGAAAAAACCTATCAATTAATTATAATTTTTTTCTTCATAAGATACACATTAAATGGTCCTTAATAAAGGACCTAAAGTAGGTCTATCAAAGGAGTGGTAATCATTTTACCCGACCTCTTCCACATTCATTATTCTTTCACCTAATATAAATCTATTTTATTCATAATGAAAAATAAATTATGTTTCTTTAATATAAATAAATTTTATTATGATTATTGATCCACCATAATCCACCCTCTATTTTATCAAATTGGATATTAATGTATCAATTGTGTGTATGTGTGTACTATAGCCTCCACATAGATATTCAGATAATTTTACATCACTAACTTTAATGGAGGGTTATTTTTGTAAGTGTAAGGAAAATATATGATATTTATGAAATAAATATGCTTCTATAATGATAGTTTCATATCGACCTTCATACCTTCTAAACTATTGGAAAATGATAAAGTCACTTATGCATACATGTACATTATCACCGTCATGAATCAATGTTATTCATTTTCCATTTCCAATTTATGTATATTATAATAAGGATAGATTTAATAAATATATATCATATATATTATATAATAATTATTCTATAAATATTAATCATTATTTACCATTATATCTTTTTATTTATCAAAAATTGAAAACAGCATTCATTATTACGTACAACAATCCAACACCATGAATAGTGTAACTCATTTTTCTATATCTACCTTTTGATGATACCTATAAATGTTTATATATAATGAATTTATATTCTATTTTTATTATTTTTATCATTATGATGATGATTTAACTGTGATCAATATACAAGTTACAGAACTACCATTTTGAAATTCACATGAAAAATGATATAGTAAACACCCATAAATGATATTATTTATAAGTAATTATTAATAAATGTTTGATTAAATTTTATAAGTGTATAATATATAATATTATAAGTATGTAAAATATTAAGGTACAAAATTATAATTATTTTAGATTTATTATGAATGATGTTATAAAACTTTGGATGCTAGTTGAAGTTGAGGTATGTGTTTCTCATCTCTCTTACATTTCTCCAAGACATATGAAAAATTCAACACTTGTTTCATTTTGGTGGTGAACATACTAACTTTTTTATATTTAATATTTATATTTTCATGAACCAAACTGGGATGCCATCTAACCCGACACCCAAACCGGTCCGCGACATGGCCCGAAGGGCGTTCCTGATCCCCACGGGCTGGAAACAAGTGTCGGACATCAAAATAAAACAAGAGGGAACGATTTATCCCAATAATAATAGGATCAAAATATACAACATTGAAAATGCAGTAGAGCTAACCACAACTGAATCTCAAAAAAGAACAATATGGTCCAATATGAATACTACTAAATAAAACTAACACTGAAAGAACCAGAAGCTACAACAAAAATAAAATGACCAGCCACTAGCATGATATCCATGTGATCTCTTGATCACCTCCAACCATAAGACCACCCTGCTCCAAGAGATACTCGAACCAAAAAAAACCTTAACAAAATATGAACCTGCAAAATAGTTCAGGTCTACCGACACATAATGGTACAAGTAGGGTGTGAGCTAGATAGCTCGGTAGGCAATCACCAAAGCTTCCATGTGTTTCCTTCCCCAAAACAATCCATTAACACTAGTTTGAAAATAAGGCTATAAAAATAGGTTTTATATCTTTTTAGAAATAAACAAATTTCATTCCCTCTTTCCAAACTATGCACACCATGTTTTCACATTCAAAAAAGACTTTTCATTTTAAATAAAAACAAACAAATCAACAACACCAGGGTTATGCTGAAAATAAATAAACTGAACAAAAGAACATTCAATGTGGCAGAAAGTAAACAAGTAATAAATATAGTAACTATGGGTGATCCAAATCATCCCTAGAAGACCCCTGGATGTACTCGGTTTCGGAACAACTTGTCGGCATATGGTAAAGATCTTAAGTCTATAACCAACTGGCCGTCCTAACTGACCAATCCAGTGGCAAAGCCTGCCTGGCCTAACAAAATCTAGAGGGTACCAACCAGTCTAATTGGGTTTGATCCGCAATCGTCACTCGATCATCTAAAAGACGCCCAGGAACCCATGGTGGTTATAATAATACTGTGTAAGTAGGAAGGCCCTCGCACGCATGACTCATCTCACCGCACTTTCCTTCCCCAAACATAGGCGCTTCCTATACGTTCACCCATAAAGGGTTACACTAGACAGGGTCACCTCATATGCACATTTAGTCATCTCACATTAACAAATTTCCAACCGGATCGTCATGCCGTGCAAATCATTAAAACCATTTGAAACCCTTTTCAAAATACTTAAGTTTTTAAGTGGGCATACAGTAATCAACACTTTATCATTTCAAATAATCAATACAAACATTAAAAAGTGCCCCCCAAATACGTATTCAATCATTTTATATCAAAAAATTTACAACCATTCCATCACGCCATTTAACATTCAAACCATTTCATAAAATGTTCAAAGTTTCCCACCGAGCATTCACATTTTTTTGAATCACGTTCTTTTCTAAAATCAACACAAAACATCACCTTTAAAAGTACAACGCCAAACGAGCCTTCAATATTACGCACCCAAATACATTTACCAAAGCAGTTCCAAATCATTTATAAAACCATTTACAAGTATACAAAGCCAAATGAGCCATTATTCAATTTAAAACCAACGGTGTCCCAAAATTTCCCACAGTTCAAATTTTAAAGAAAGAAAAATCAGTTTAAAGGAACATAAAATACCAACACACTTTTTATAAATCAAAGATCCATTTTAGAGGGATGATAATTGGAGAGAGAGAAGAGAAAACATTCGAGAAATCAAGGTTCATGTGTAACACCCTTTTTTTAAGTGTCATTTTCACTGGAATTCTCTTCCATGTGTGATCCTACTGCACACATGGATGTGAAAACATCCAATGAAACCATTTTTATATCCATAATAATACCCAAAAACATTTTTATAGAAATACCACTTCCCTTTAAACAAACAAAATTGTAACATCTCTCACAAACATTTCAAAAACCCGAAGAACTTTTCCAAAACATTTCTCTGTAAATAATAAAGCCATAAAAAGGCACCCAAATCACATTCAATGCTCTAATTAAAGTTTCAAATAATACAATATATAAAACCTAGTCCAAAAAATATATAAAGGGCTCAATTTCCTTTTTATAAAACAAAAGGAATTTTATCAAACACTTACAAGGCACCAACACATAGATATAATCACGGAATCCTTCAAAAATCTATTTTTAATAATTGTAACAAACATAAAAACACCATAATAAGTTAACTATAATACATATATAGGTTCTAATCAGGTTTAAAAATTAATCCAATGCATTCAAGCATCAAGGTTTTGCAATGGAAAGGAAAATAATGGAAACACCAACCTCAACGGTGTGCGGGTGCGATGAGACTTCAAGGAAGGAGAGATCTAATCCCCACAGACCATTCACACATACTAGATCCAAATAAAAACAAACCAAACATAAGCCCTAGAAATTAGGGTTCCTCCATGGAAGAAAATCCCCAAAGAAAACCCTAGAACAATGAGGGAAAGAGAAGGAGAGAAGATTTGACGAAGGAAACATGAAGAACCACCAACCTTTCTTGATAAATCGCCCCAAAATCTCCCCAAATAAAAGTTGGAAGGAGCGGGAGGCTCCTTTGGTCGATACCCAACAGATAGTTCTTCATTTTGGAGGTGGAAGCAACCTAATTGGAGCTCCACGTCAAAAGTTATAAATCCCTCAAGTGGCTGCAGGTTTTGGCTGCACGGTTTGTCAAACCGTATGCAAACTGTACGGGTGCTATTGGAAACTCCTGCAACATTGCATGGTTAGGTTCCACAGTTTTTCCAAGCCATGCTCAAACTGTGCAACCCCAAAAATTGGACAAAAAACCCCAAATTACATCCCAAACACTAGGTAAGCCCACCCATTGATCCTTCAATGTTTTAAACACAATATAGAGACACCGACGACATCACAAACTCTCCAACATGAAACTTTATCTCAATTCCAATAAGAATAAATAATCATAGGTATAAAAGGAAACCCAAAACCACAAAAACACAAGGAATTTTGTTTGGAACTCAACACAAACCTCAACCAAAAGATCTAACATCGAGAAAAGAATAAAATAAAGGAGTATCTATGGTTGGGGTGTGACAATTCTCCCCACCACAGACACTTTCTTCCCCCAGAAAGTCACTCAGCCAAAAGTCAACTAAAGCTCAAGTCCATACCCAACAAAAACCAATGGGAAACTATGAACTTTGGGATTACTATTCACTCCACAAGTCACACCCGACCAATCAAGAAGAAACCACAACGCATGGATGAGGATGAGGGGGGAACATGAGAGTGTTCTCACCACCACAAGAACTCAACTAATACGAAAAAACTTTAAACCTCAAACAACACCCTCACTGCAACCAAGAACAAGGGATTTAAATATTTTAAATTTTTGGAAATCTTGCAGAGTTTGGCCACACAATTCTTCCAAATCTTGCGCCAATCGTGCATGAGCTACTGGAAGAATGGGGCACCCCGCACGGCTTGGCCGTACGGTTTAAAAACCATGTGTCAACCATGCCAACCCCTCTGCCCAAAAATGACACAAATCCATGCGGTTATAAAACCTACCACATGGTTTTGTGATGGTCGTGTAGTTGGTTCTATTCACCTAGCTAGGGCCACATAATGTTTATTAGTCGTGCAGTAATAGTGCGGTAACCGCGCTCCTCATGTAAAAATCTTTCAAAACTCCAGAAACCAAAAACCTCAACTGAGGTCAAACCTAAAATTACACATCTAAGTTAGACACTACCACCACTAAAATTGGGAACCTCCCAAACAAACCAAACCCACAATAAACCAATTCTACAAAACTCAAGCATCTCCAAATGAGCACTACCAAAAGTTAAAACTGCAACCATCCTACACAAAGTCAAGAAACACTCAATGGAGAATAAAAATTTTCAAGGGTCACATTTAGATTGACTCAACTATTTGGGTTACAAGAGATCTAGTTCATTGAATCATTGCCACAAATGGTTAACTAATAAAATCAACGCCACAAGAACAAGGAGATGTTAAACATTTACATACCAACATAGAAAAAAAAACTAGGTTGGGTTTCACACCCCCCCTGTCACTCCTGACTGTGCGCGAGCTTCACCCCAAAACCTGTGGTTAGGGCTCTAATGGCTGAAGAATCTCCAGCCTCATAGTCATGAAACACGTCCTTCGATCAAGACTTCTTTTTCAGAAAACACCCCCTATATGACTTATTCAAATGAACCCAATGGCCACAGCAGTGACAAGTATTCGAATTAATAAGACAAGACATCTTTGAGTGACCAAACCGTCTGCACTGGAAACATAAAAGCGAACGGTACGATGAACTAAAATTATAGACCGATAGAGAAAGTTTTTCCAAAACTGATTCCCCTAGCACACCCTACTCTCCAGATGGGGAACCTTTACGAGAACCAACAACCACTGGCTGACCCCAAAAACCAGATCATCCATTAATGCCTCGTCCACCAACCTATCGAAACAGGTTTCACCAGAAGATATCAATTTCTCTTTAATTTCAGGATGAATAACCCAAACAAAGATATGGGCTTTCATATCATCCTCTGATGCTACCTCCAAAGATAATGGAACTAGCTCTCTAAAATTTTCAACATAAGACTTTACAGATAATTGGCCCTACCAAAAATCTTACAGCTCTAACACATTCCTTTGATTCACCTCCTCTGGTATGAACCGTTAGGGGAAAGTGGCTATAAACACCTCCCATGACATCTCACCTTCCGTAAATGATGGGGAAACTAACCCCCACTAGTCCAAGGCTAGACCCTCAAACAACCTTTGAACTGCACAGACTTTAATAGCATCAAGAGTTCCCAAGGATATAAATACACGCTTGACTTTCTCAAGCCACTCCATAGCCTCAATAGAACCTTGATCACCATAGAAAAAAGGAAAAACTTGTGAAGGAAAAGGAACCAGGCATGACTCATTAGAAACTTTGGGGACCTTTCTGGGCGGCATTTTATGAACAACATGAAAAGCACAGACCGAATCCAACATCAAACCGAATCACAAAAGAAGAGAGGAACAACTCAAACCAAAACCAAATAGCTTAAAATACAAGTAAAAATAAACACCACCATAATATCCTTTTTTTAACCATCATTTTCCTTTTAAAACTCAAAATGACTTCTTACAAGGCTAATTCCCAAGTACCAATAACCCTTTTTTCAAGATTTTTTTTCCAAAATATTTTTCTCATTCAAATTCACTTTAAGAAATCCATGTTTGGCCTTTGATTCTAAAACCCAACCCTTGGTATCCCATGAATTGTTACATGTGTGTTCGTACATTCCCATCCTCACGTGCCAACACACATTTCTCACACATGCCCACACACATGTCAATATCCATAAGAAATACCAAGGTCCACATTTCACTAATATTCTCAAACCCAAAACACCCTATATGTTTGGAAACCCACTTTAACAAATTAAAACCATTTCATGGAAGACACTTATTTTTTTTAAATACATTTTCATTTCAAAACCCACATTCATTTTCAACATACACCTACACCAACTGAAACCAAAATGAAACCCAACCAACAACGGACCACCAGACTAACGGACTAGTACTTATACCTAGCCCAGCAACATGGTGGTGAGCCAGGCCCCAAGTAAGGCATAACACAAGGAGGGCCTTAAACCATGCACTTGGACTTCACATGGGTCACCAGCCCAGTTAAGGCCACAACAAAACCCGACTCGCCTCCATTTTCATCCCTCAATTCCAAAACAACACAAGACACAAGACTCAATCCCGGACTAACCCTGGTGACTCAAGGTTTAGAACGAGCAAGGGTTTATGACGCCCTCCCCGTACCTACCTCCCGAGTCCTGAAAACCCTATTCTCTATCTACCGGACACCAAAAATATCAAGAACCTCCTTTGATACCATTTTTTCACGAACCAAACTAGGATGCCATCTAACCTGACACCCAACCCAGTCCGCGACATGGCCCAAAGGGCGTTCCCCATCCCCGTGGGTTGGCAACAAGTGTCAGGAATCAAAATTAAACAAGAGGGAACGATTTAGCCCAAAAATAATAGGATCAAAATATACAAAATCGAAAACGCATTAGAGATAACCACAACTGAATCTCAAAAATGAACAATCTGGTCCAATATGAATACTACTAAATAAAACTAACAGTGAAAGAACCAAAAGCTAAAAAAATAAAATGACGATCCACTAACATGATCTCCATGTGATATCTTGATCACCTATAACCATAAGACCACCCTGCTCCAAGAGATACTCGAACCAGAAAAACACCTGAACAAAATATGAACTTGCAAAACAGTTCGGGTCTACCAACACCGAATGGTACAAGTAGGGTGTGATCTAGATAGCTCAGTAGGGAATCACCAAAGAGTCCATGTGTTTCCTTTCCCAAAAAAATCCATTAATTCTAGTTTGAAAATAAGGCTATAAAAATAGTTTTTCAATCTTTTCAGAAATAAACAGATTTCATTCCCTTTTTCCAAACTATGCACACCATGTTTTCACATTCAAAAGAGACTTTTCATTTTAAATAAAAACAAACAAATCAATAACACCAGGGCTTTGCTGAAAATAAATAAATTAAACAAAATAAATTTCAATGTAGCAGAAAGTAAAGAAGTAATACATATAGTAACCATGGGTGATCCTAAAAATTCCTAGAAGACCCCTGGGCGTACTTGGTTTCAGAACCACCTGTCGGCATATGGTGAAGCTCCTAAATCTATAACCAACTGGCTACCCTAACTGACCAATCCAGCGGAAAAGCCCACCTGGCCTAACAATATCCAGAGGGTACCAACCCGTCTAATCAGGTTTGATCAGCAACCGTCACTCGATCATCTAAAAGACGCCCAGGAACCCATGGTGGTTATAATAATACTGTGTAAGTAGGAAGACCCTCGCACGAGTGACTCATATCACCACACTTGCCTACCCCAAATACAGAATCTTCCTATACGTTCACCCATAAAGGGTTACACTAGACAAGAGCGCCTCATATGCACATCTAATCATCTCACATTAACAAAGTTCCAATCAGGATGTCATGCCATGCAAATCATTAAAACCATTTGAAATCATTTTCAAAATACTTAAGTTGTTAAGTGGGAATACCGTAATCAAAACGTCTTCATTTCAAAGAATCATCACAGACAATAAAAAGTGCCCCCAAATACACATCCGATCATTTCATATTAGAAAATTTCCAACCGATCCACCACATGATTTAACATTCAAACCATTTCATAAAATGTTCAAAGATGCCCACCGAGCATTCACATTTTTTTGAATCACATTATTTTCTAAAATCAACACAAAACATCACCATTAAAAGTACAACGCCAAACGAGCCTTCAATATTACGAACCCAAATACATTTACCAAATCAGTTCCAAATCATTTCTAAAACC
This sequence comes from Viscum album, assembly GCA_963277665.1. Taxonomy (NCBI): domain Eukaryota; kingdom Viridiplantae; phylum Streptophyta; class Magnoliopsida; order Santalales; family Viscaceae; genus Viscum; species Viscum album. Next base: position 629,124,935 of record OY728123.1, read on the forward strand.
ATTTCAAAGTATTCAAAGCCAAACAAGCCATTATACCATTTGAAACCAACTTTGTCCCAAAATGCCCCACAGTTCAAATTTTAAAGAAACAAAAAAAAATTAAAGGCACATTAAAAACCAACACACTTTTTACAAATCAAATATCCATTTTAGAAGGAAGATAATTGTAGAGAGAGAAGAGAAAACATTTGAGAAATCAAGGTTCATGTGTAACACCCTTTTTTTAAGTGTCATTTTCACTTGAATTCTCTTCCATGTGTGCTCCTAGTGCACAAATGGATGTGAAAACATAAAATGACACCATTTTAAGATCCATAATAATACCCAAGAATATTTTTTCAGGAATACCACTTCCCATTAAACAAAGAAAATTGTAACATCTCTCACAAACATTTCAAAAACCCGAAGAACTTTTCCAAAACATTTCTCTGTAAATAATCAAGCCATAAAGAGGCACCCAAATCACATTCAATGCATTGATTAATGTTTCAAATGATAAAATATATAAAACCAAGTCCAAAAAATATAGAAAGGGATAAATTTCCTTTTTATAAAACAAAAGGCATTTTATCAAACACTTCCAAGGCACCAACACATAGACATAATCAAGGAATCCTTTCAAAAGATATTTTTAAAAACTGTAACAAACATAAAATCACCACAATAACTTAACTATAATACATATGTAGGTGGTAATGATGTTTAAAAATTAATCCAAATCATTGAAGCATCAAGGGTTTGCAATGGAAAGGAAAATCATGGAAACACCTACATCAACGGTGTGCGAATGCGATGAGACTTCAAGGAAGGAGAGATATAATCCCCATGGACCATTCACATAACCTAGATCCAAAGAAAAACAAAAAAAACATAATCCCTAGACATTAGGGTTCGTCCATGGAAGAAAATCCCCAAAGAAAACCCTATAACAAGGAGGTAAAGAGAAAGAGAGAATATTTGATGAAGGAAACAAGAAGAACCACCAATATTTCCAGATAAATCGACCCAAAATAGCCATAAATCCAAGTAGGAAGGAGGGGGAGGCTCCTCTGGTCGATTCCCAATAGATAGGGATTCATTTTAGAGGTAGAAGCAGCCAAATCAGAGTTTCAAGTCAAAATTTATAAAGCCCTCAAGTGGCTACATGGTTTGGTTGCAGGGTTTGTCAAACCGCACGAAAACCATGTGCAAACCATGCGAGGGATACTGGAAACTCATACAAATTCACTTTGTTAGGTTTCATGGTTTGTCTAAGCTATGCTCAAACCGTTCAACACCAAAAATTGGCCAAAAACCTCCAAATTACTTCTTAAACACTAGGGAAGTCCACCCATTGATCCTTCAATGTTTTAAACACAATATAAAGACACTGACGACATCACAAAATCTCAAACATGAAACTTTACCTCCATTCCAACAAGAATAAATAATCATAGGTATAAAAGGAAACCCAAAACCACAAAAACACAAGGAATTTTGTTGGGCACTCAACCCAAACCTCAACCAAAATATCCAACATCGAGAAAAGAATAAAATAAAGAAGTATATGTGGTTGTGGTGTGACATATATTAATGGTATTAAATGTTTACATTGATTTTATTTCTTTTATTATGGTATGATTCCTAAGTTACCACTGTTTTAAGGGTTTATTTTATAATCTACTCATTATTAGGGATCGTATATGTTTAAGTCACCGCTGGGAAAATTTATTGATATTTATATATTAAATACTATCTATTTTATATGCTCTATTTATTTATGTAAATTAAAATTTTCCTTTCATTTTTCTCAGTTTAAAAACTCAATATACTGAATGAATATTTTTAAGGAAAATTTACATTATTCATCTCTTTGTATAAAAATTATCTTTCTTCCATATCCATGTTTTCTAAAATGTTTTTAATAATTTTTTTAACAATATAAAGTGTTTTTAAAATCCATTTTAACCTATCATTTACTTTTAAAAAAATTAATTTGAATATTTTTTCATTTTATAAATAGGGTATTTTTTCTTTTATTAAAAATTTTAAAGGAATAATTATTTTAACATAAATGGAATGAATATAATTTTCCATCGTCATGAATGCTCAATATTTTGAAGCTTAAATTACAAGATTTAGTAATTATTTCAGAAGAAAATTATTTTCCTAATTTTTTAAAATTTTATATTTTTTATAAGTGATTTCAAAATAAAAAGTTTATTTTCCTTAAGAAATCTTCCATTGATCTTTTTAAATTATTTCCATCTTTGTGGACATACTTTGTTTAGTCTTATACTTTAATGTGGTTATACTATAATTATATCATCCAACACTTTTATTTGGATATATTATGGTTTATTTAAAATGTAAATTTATTGAAATTTTGTATTTTTATTCTTCTAATATAGATAGAGAATGACTATTGAGGAATTATTATTAAGTTATATTATTTATTAATATAATTAATGCATGGGACATATTATATTATTGGTGGTCTTGGAATTTCAGATCCAATCAATGCATCGGTAGGTCAAATGAGAGATAACTCAATGGGTATTTGGCCATGGACTTACCCATATATTTATGATGTCATGGAGAAAGGCCTCTATGGTAAGTTTAATATTCTTGACATTATTAATTCATTTGTTATGAAATCGGTTATTGATGTCGATGTGATTTTTTGAATAGTTATGATATCCATTGATAAATTTCAATGTCATGTGATTATTAATATATCATTATTTGGTCATCATTTATTCTTACCATATTATTTTTTATACTAATTTTTTTTATTAAATTTAATGTGTTTTTAGTTATTTACCATTCCTTATTGATTATTCCATATTTATTCTATGTTAGCTTCCTTTGAATGAATAACCATAAAAAGAATCTTTTCTCAAAACCTTTCTTATGTTTACTTTTCTCAGGATACCTAGAAGGGTACATTTAATGATATGAAAGGAAATGATATAAAAAATAATGATGTTATTAAAGAAAAATTTATTTTGTATTCTACGGTTTCAAGTATAATGTAAGAATCAAGTCTATTACCAATTTACCATGACTACTAAAATATTCCATACTTTGGTATTCTAGTATAATAAATTAACCACCAATTCAATTATACTGGTCTAAGGGTTTTTATAGTTGGTATCCGAGGAAGTTTATTAGAAATCAGGGTAACTGGAATTAATAAAAAACATAGACAGTTGAACATTACCCTATTACATTACTTGAGGATAAGTCTATGTGTCATAAAAACCGATTATGTTTATAAGGAATGGATTATATAAATTTCTTAGCAATAAAACCTTGTCCAAATACTATAATATGATTTGGATTTTGTATAGAAATATTAAGGGGTAATAACCTTGAAATGAGTTGGACGAATATATCTCAATAATCATTTTGGTCCATAGTGAGTGTACCCTTACTGTGCACCTAGTTTGAAACCCCCATGAGATACATGTGGGTGAATTCATAATTTATATATGAATAATTAAGAAGGTTATTAATATATGATGACCATGAATGAACTATGATAAACCTAAGGTGTCAGATATTGAAAAGAAGGTGTTGTGATTTAGACATTATAAAAAATATTTTTCAAGATTTTATCACTTCACATTATTATTATTGTTTCAAAAACATTAATTTTTTCCATATTAAATGGATGGAACTATGAGTAATCATTTCAATTATTAATGTGGCAGTGAAGGGAATGATTTTACTAATGAGAAACCAATTAAAATTTGAGTTAGAAGTAGAAAACTTATGATTATTCATGATCAATTATCTCGTTATATGATTTATAATCTAGAAATGGGTGAGTTTTCCAAGAAACTAATTAATATAGAACTATAGTTGCATGAATACCATAGATAGAATAATTTTTAGTTTCTAACATATCATTTATGTAGAAAAAAATAACTCTAATAAATTCCCTAGAGGAACTAGAAGATGATTTATGTGTTGAAAATAATGACATAGATAAATTAATTTTCAATGTAAAATAAAAAAATTGATGGAGGTATATGAATTTAATACTAATTTGAAACATATATTTTAATTTCTTATATGTGTGTAACATGGAAATTATCTAATTCAATGACTCAATCCAAGGGTTAACACCTAGGCTTGGAAAATTATTATTTTATGCCAATCATTATAGTGGAATAATTGAAGTGTATATGTATTATGATTAAAGAATTTTGTTTTAAAAGTATTATATAAATGGGATTGTGGTTGTAATAATAATGAAACATAAAATGATAATTCCATATCAGTTTTCAATTAAGTATTTTAATGAATATGTTTAATGGTCCCATGAACCAAAAAAAGGAATTTATTTGTGAGCAAATGATTTTGGAGAACATTTTAATAAGGCAAAGATAACAGATAATATGTTCCTGATATTGATTTAATATTATTCAGTTGAGATAAAGGGATGTTTTACAATGATAATATAAATTGGATAGTATTTTTTACCATGAAATTTGTTATTGTTTTGATGAAAAACTGATTTAGGTCTTTTATGATGAAGTTTGTTACATTTTATGGTTTTTTGTAATATCATAAATAATATTTAATTTAATATGTGTAATATGGTTTGTGATAATTTTTTATGAATATATTTTTTTCATTTAGATTTTATGGTTATTCTGGTTAATTTTATATTTTAATAGAATATATGATCAAGGTATTTTCAATTTTGGAATGTGACGTTATGAGATACTTTATGGGGATAAATGATTGATTAAATATTTCAAAAATTTTCATTTTTAATTTTCTCAAACATTTTTTTTAGGTTTCTTTAGTTTAATTTTTATTGAATGATTTATGTTGATATTTGGGTGTTAATGTTAATGATTTATAGATTAATGAATGACTTATCTATAATGGATTACATTTTTTAATTTTTTTTTTTTTTTGAAAATATCTAGACATAGGAGGAATGAATTTTCATCCTTTTATAGATCTTAAAACCCATTAAATATTAATTTTAATTCTTCAAGCATGAAAAATTCATCTTTAGTATAAATTTTATGGAATAAGAGATGTAGTGGAAATTCACCAAATAACAACCCAATGATGAAATTATGATTATGAAATGGAAATAAATAAAGTAACTGAATTTTCTCAAGTTATATAACTTGAAAGAAATATAATCCCTTAACTTTAAGAAAATTATCCTAAAAAATAAGTCTTAACCTTTTACCATAATTTCTGATGAATTAAAGGTCTTTTCACAACCCAAAAAGTTATTATTTATAGTCAATAACATTATCATTACTATATCCTATATCACTATTTATTATTACATGGATGATATTTTTCCCCTTGATGTTTATATTTTGACATCCAACCAATTTTATCCTTATCTAGGAACTCAAATATGTGATATTTCTGGTAACCATTATGTGACCCACATTCCCTTTTCAAAAGAAGTTTTATTATCCCTCTTTACCATGGGGGCTTAAAATAGAGGACAAAACTTTGATTACTTAGATAAAATATCAAGGTAGAAATATATTTATGTGTGTAGAATGTATCTCCAAAAAAATATTTAAAAGTAAAATAACATTGATATTTTTGTTAAAATGAAACACCAAGCTTTAAGATAATTGTGACATATTGTGAAAATATTATTAATTAAATGTGACCACTATGACCTAAACAATATATTTTTGGGTATCAATATTAGTAAAATAATTATAAAACACATTTATAATGTTCATAATCAATAAAAATATATTTAATAATTCTTATTAAATAAGCAATATGTTCTTATTGATGTCATTTTTACTCTTCAAAAATATGTTTTAATCAAAAAACGGTTTTTATTAGATTTTGATTCTTGAACTTATAATTAATTATTTCCACTTAAATAAATTTAATTTTATTAAATTAATTTAATTTTTTAAAATAGAAAATAAAAAATATATCATGGTTAAATTTTGGTTTTTTCTAAAATGATTGATTTTTCATTTAATTGGTAAAAGTAAAAAATTTCAAAGACTCTCATTTATTTTCATTATATCATGTATTTTTAAATTCCCATATTATATTTTATTTGATATTAATTTAACATAAGTATAATTTTAAAAAAATAATCCAAATAATAACATTGGAATCGAATTTTTTTTTGTATAAGTTTATTTTTATCCCTAAAAATTGATTTTTTTTAAAACAAATTACGCAAAATGTTTATCCATTTTAATTAATTAAAAAAATAACTAGTATGGAATAATTTAAATGAAATTAATAAATTTTTATATATATAAATATTTATTTTAATCCTCATAGTTAATATGACTCTCCATAGAGTTAATGTATGATCATCATATACATTAAAAATGCATTTGTTCAAAACCCATTTTTTCAACAAGTTTTGTGGGTTTAAATTTAAATTAAATTATAAAACATATAATAATATAATTGATAAAATATATTACATATATGTATCCAAGATATTTAATATTATTTAATAATTTCAACTTAATTTTTTGTGATAAATTATAGTAAAAAAAAATATTACTATAATTAAGGTTAAAAGGGGTTCGCCAGGTGTGGTTAAACTATGAGATAAGGGTAAAATTTCAATTTAAAAATAACTAAATACTATTTTATGGATATATTTCAACCTATAATATTGTAATTTATAATAATTTCTCATTTGATAACATTTTTCATATAAATGAATTTATTATATATTAATCCTTTAAAAAATTCCAAGGGTGTCCTCTCCCCATATTATAAAAGGAAACCCTTACATTATCTTATTTACATATCATTAAGACATATATATTGACTAAAACCTAAAAAATTATCTTATAAACATCCATATCCATGATTTAGAGTTTTTTTATTCCTAAATTACATTTTCAACCGTCTATAAGATAGGATCTAAAGGCGGCTTACTGAAGAAGAGGTAATCTTCCTACCCAACCTATTTCAATTTATTTTTTATTCCACCTATTATAAATCATCAATATTATTAAAAAATAATAAATTCAGTATCATAAATATTAATAAATTTTATTTTTATTATGTAACCATCAATATTCACCCTCAATTACATCAAATGTGAAGAAAATTTATCGTTTGTGCATAAGTGTGGAGTACCACAACCACGTACAGAAACAATTCATTTTCCATCAACATATTTATGGGATGGTTATTATGATGAAATTTATTTTTATATATTATATTTATGAAATAATCATTCTTTTTTAATGATTATATCATATATACTATATTACATTCCAATCCATTGGAAAATGAAAATGTCACTTATGCATACGTGTGGACTACCACCTCCACGATGCGATGTGATTCATTTTTCATTTCTTATTTACATGGATGGTAGTATTATAGGTTCAATTAATATATATCATATATATGATATAATATTGATTTTAAAAAAATTAATAAATAAATAACTTTCTTTATTTCTATCTGATAAAAAGTGAAAACAGTATTCATTCATATATATGGTCAACCATCACTGTGAAAAGTGAAATTCATTTTTATATATCTGCATTTTTTTGATGAAAATATCTATATATATAATAAATATATGTTATGTAAATTTAATTATTAACATTATGTAGAAGATATATCCATAATCAAATATCATGGATCAGAACAACTGAGCCATTATTCTTCGGAAAAACAAAACATTTAACACCCTAAAATGATGATTTTAATAAGGAATTATATATAAATTGGTGTTGAAATGTTATAAGTGGATCATATATGATATTATATATGTTTAAATAATTATTTTATATAATTATAATAATTTTAAATTTATTATACATGGGGTTATAGTTATTTTTTAGAAGATAAAACATAAGTTATGGAGTTCTCGTATAACTTTTATTTCTAGGAAATATACGCCATATTAAACTATTATATAATTTTTATGGTGCATATACTATGATTTAGATAATTTAGATAATGAATATATTTATATTCATGGTATTTAGTATTTCTTTGAAGTTATTTATTTCATGATTGTATGATTCCAAACTTATCAAAGTGGTAAGGATTTATTTCACAATATCATCATTATTCGGGATTATTTATAATTAACTCACCACTGGGGGAATTATTTGACATTTATATATTAATACAAATATATTTCATTAACTAATGGTTATTTCTAGAAATTAATTTTTTTCCATTTTATTTTTTTTTTACAAAATAATTACAACAAAATAATATTTTTTAGGAAAATAGGTGTTATTTCTCTCTTTCGTCTAAAACCATCTTTCTACAATATATAAGTTTATAAAATTTTTAAAGAATATTTTTTATAATGTAAAATGACTGTTTAATTTTATTTTTACATATAACTTAATTTTTAAATGTTTCTATAGTTATTTAAAAAGGAAATATATTTCCTAATATTTCAGAAATTTTTAGATTTTAAATAATTGATTTCAAAATAAAAAGGTTATTTTACTCAAATAAATCAATGATCCCTTTAGAGTATTTTCATCTATGGAAATATTTTTTTAAATATTATATCCATAAAATCCAAGATCTGGGTGCTCCCAATCCTAATAAAATTTATTAACAAAAAAGTAAAGATATAAATCAAGATCAAGAATTAAAAAGGAGTTTGTAAATTCATGAGTGAACAACTCTGCACATGTCATCAGTCACCAATGAGGTGTAGTAGTCAGGTACTATAAAGTTCCACATTGTTATTAATTTAAAGACCTCATTATTTGAAAAATTATTTTCCGCCTGATTAGACTCTATATATACATGTGAAACAAACAGATTAATATGACTTAAACTATTTATGAAAGCAACCCATAGGAATGAGTTTCCATGGGACATTCCTGCTCCTTACTTTCAATGTCATAACCACATTTTTATAATAATATTCAATACATATAGTGTTCCACTGATGATGGATAGCATGTTTAGTGGCATATATTATTTCCCAAATCTCATCCTCATAGGTTTTCCCTATACCACGGTAGTGATAAAAACAACCCTTAACAAATGATCATTTGGTTCAGAAGATACCGCTACAACCTGATGGACCTGGTGTGGTCAAGGCTACACTATCCACATTTTCCTTGATCCATATGTTGATGGTAGGTATCCATCTACTTTAATTTAGTACTAATGGTTGCCTCAACCATCCTGCAACACCCAAGACCCTGAGGATATTTAAATCACTCATCTCATTATTCATTGACCCCATCGGTATGTTAGAAGCAGCGTGATCAACTATTTTCAAAGAAATAATTAAAAAATGGGTAGTAGGAATTTGTTATTAAAACATATTCATATTTTAACCCCACCATACAGAATCTATAAAGGTAGTCATGGCCACCAGTAAAAGATTATGAATCTTATTTCTCATTGTAGTATTATAGAGGGCAGCGAGTAGATCTTTAATGGTAATTCTCATGTTTATATCCAATCTAAATGATTTCCATTTATAGCTCCACAGGGACCTTTCATATACGAATTTTGTAAATAGGTGTCTTTTGATTTCTTAATCTCTCAAACATATCTAACTAACAAAATTAATACACTACCCAGACTTCTTCAACTGGTCCTGTGTGGGAATATTCTGCTTCTATATTCTCTATATGAGAACAAATGTTACACGTTGTATAAAACTAACCTTGAAATAATCAAGATAGGAAGGGGTTTTGGTTGAATTACCATACTTATTCCTATAGTTATCTTTGACCGTGAATTGCCCATTTCATTAAGGACTCCATGTCATAGTGTCGACATCCATAAAGGTGTAGTTATAAATATCTATGATAATCTTCTACGGAATAAAATCAAGAGTGGTGTTTTTATCCATGATTTCAGAGATGCTCATTTACATCCTTCTAGAGGGAATGTTCATCCTGCTCCTAAGGGATTGATCAATCCAACATGTGTCCCAAGAATTAAGATTAGAGCTCCTACTGACCAACCATTTGATGTCCTATATAATTTCACTGAAAGAATATTTAATAGCTAGAAAAACTAAGTACCCAAGATGATAATAATATCCATCAATCAACCTATCCTTGAACTAACTAATTATAAAATCGTATGAAGGATAATCAGTGGTTAACATGTTCCAAGTAAACTTACTAATCAAGAAATCATAAAAAATTTGAAGTCCTTGACCCCAAGATCTCCCATTTCAATAGGTTTAATTCAGTCCATCCATACCATAGTGACCAGTTTCTTTTCATGAACAAACCTAATCCATATGAAATTATTGATCATGACTTTTAGTTCTTTAATGATACCTCTTATCCACCTATCAAGAAAGAGTAAAAAAAATTAGGTAATGACCGAGTTGACAATAAATACTCTCCCATCCTAGGACATAGCCTTCCCTATCCATTTTTCAAATTTATTGATCATACCATTGATAATTCCTCTAAGGAAATGGATTTTAACTCTCCACCAAAAAAGTAGGACACCAAGATAATTAAAGTGAATAAAACCCTTCCTCACCCCGAGCTTCTTCCCCAGCCTTTTTTACCCACCAATATGCCTTCCCCAAATACAATAAAATATTTTCCCTAGCTGATGGTATACCCGGCTTCTTCCTCATAGTAGTAAAAAAGAGTCTTAATGGTGGATATGGTTCTACATGATGCCTATCAAAAAAGGATAATGTCATCTACATAAATCAAGTGGGATGTAATGAGCACAGCCCTCCAAAATTTCATTTTCTTTAAGAGGAAAACCTATTCCAAATCATTAATTCACCTTCTCAGTTAGTCTTCAACAATTTCAAAGAGAATATCTAAGAGTGGTTCTCCTTGCCTAACTTCTCTAGTATAAGAGAAATAGCCAAGAAGGTTTCCATTAATTAAAATGGATATTTGAGAAGATGAAAGAATGAATCGTATAAGACTCACAAAGGTGTCTATAAATCCATATTTCCTAAGTATATTGAGTAGAAAATTCCATTTGAGTGTATCAAGGGATTTAGAAATGTCAATTTTGAGAGCAAAATTCCCCTCTTCCGCCTTCTTTTTTAGAATTTTAACACCCTATGAAGTTGTGAATAAGTAATTTTGGAAGCATCTTATAGTGATGAATCCATATTGGTTTTGGGTGATGTGATCCTTTATAATCCCCCCTAATCTTTACATTATAATTTTGCTAATGATTTTAGGAATTGTGTTACCAAGGGCCAGTAGTATGAAGTCCTCGATATCAACTGCATTATCCTTCTTAGGGATCAAATAAATAAATGTTTAATTGACCCCATGAGGTAGAAATAAAAGCACAAAAAATTCCCTTACAGCCTGTACCAAGTCCTCCCATAGAATTTCCCAATAAAACATAAATAACTTGTTGTAAATATATCTGATCTAGAAGTACATTCCATATTGGTAGATAAAACGTTCCTTCTAATTTCATTTGTGTCTGGAGATCTAACAAGATCTTTATTTTTCCTCTCAACAAAACATGGAATAATATTATTAACCATCTTTGGTGTGTTATATAACCCATCATCAGAGTAAATTCCACTAAAGTAATCAAATATTTCTTTAGAAATGTCATTTTCAACAATGTGAAATTAACCATTAATCCTAATGGCATGGTTCTCTACCATGTATCATGTCTCCATAGGAATCCTGTGGAAAAAATTTGAATTTTTTCCTCCTTTTATCAAACATTTAACATTCATGTGACTCATGTATAGCCTTTCCATTATGGTTAGCTAGTCAAAAATCTTTGTTTCAGATTACACTTCCTCTCTGGAAGGCAAGTCCTGAATTTAGTCCCTATACTAGATGATTTCAAGATGTTTCTTATCATTCTAAATGTCAGAATCCAGCTTCAAAAATGATTTTTTACTCCATTCTTTTAGGATCCTTTTAGTATTCTTGAGATTCTCAACAAGTCTCTAGAGTGGGATTCCATTAGGCACTAGCCTCTTTAACTCTAGAATAGTTTCTCTACATCCATGAATCATAACCCAACCATTATTAAAATGGAAAGGCAGAGGGGAAAACCTAGGTATAGTGGAGAGCTCCATAATAATAGGGTTGTGATCAAAATGATGATTAGAAAGATTATGTCCTGAGAGTCCAATGTTTAAACTTCTATCATCCATTTGTAAAAATAATCTTTCGAGTGTAATTTCCTGAACTTTATTCCCTATAAACCAGATCCTTGTGAATTCAGCTCTTGTAATTAAGAATTTAGTGATATTTCATTGATCAGTGCAGTATGAGAATTCACTTGCAGTTGTCCTATTAAATTTAGGGCCAGTCTTTTCCTGAGTTGCAAGAATAGTGTTGAAGTCACCCATCACCATCCATTTTTTTAACAACCTCCTCATAGATCTTCTAAATCTACCTCTAGAGATCCCTACTCCTCATATAATATTTCAATCAATGAAATATGAGAACTCACTTGTTGTTATCCAATTAAATTCAGGGCCACTATTTTCTTTAGGTGAAAAAATAGTGTTGAAGCCACCCATCACCACCCATTTTTGAACAACCTTCTCAAAGATCTATAAAATCACCCTATAGAGATCCCTCCCCCCAATATAAGATATCTCAGCATACAAAAAATAGAACTGCATAATCTATCCATAGATACTTAAAGTTATAGTGATAATCTAATTTTTTTTGTATCATGTGACAACCCCACCTTCAGTAGCCGGGAGCTGATGGTTACTTTATTACATTGGCACCTAATAAAAGTAATCACATACCAAATCATTGAATGGTTTTGTAGTCATGAATTACTAGATATAGACATTACTCCCATATTACATCTTAAATATAAAATACATATCATAAAATCATTTTGGAATCCTCGATATTAATCATTATATATTTCTTTAGATTTGGGTGAAAATAAAAAAAATGTTATCTTAGATTATTATTAAATGTTACATATAGTATAATTTATCATTAATAAATAGGGAATAATCAATATGGAAAGGTAAGTAGCTTGAAACATCTGTCATTTAGTCAATTACTTGGGCACACAATAAATCCTTTGATATTATCATTATAATAAACTCATGGATAATAATAATAATAATAACTAAATTCTAGATAGAGGAAATGCTTACTATTAGATCTCATGATCATAGACATCATGATATCATTACCCTGAAGACCTTCCACTAAGACAATTTAAAACGATGTGTAAAAGCCCATTCAATTTGGCTATCTAATTTTTCACATGCAACCTGTTGATGCATCGAGGGGATATATAATTTCATGCCCCACCATTCACTACATGTCCAATGCATTCCTCATAAAATGATTGATGAATTTAACTCATGAAAAATATTCCTTATCGACAAAATTTCATAATGATTCATGAATATGTATTATCGCTACTTCCCAAGCCAGTCAAATAACATTCAAAGTAAAACACCATATGTATAAATGGTATAAGATTTATCCAATAATCATATCCAAGAAGGTTATTTAAGGAAAATGTAATGTTTAATGATCATAATAATTTGAGTGTTTTAAGAGAAATTTAATCTCTATGAGATAAATCAAGATATGGGAAATGACCATCAAAACGTAGATTTTGTAGTAAAATAGATTATTTTATAGAATAGGTGGAAATAGAAATTAAACATTTAAAATATATTTTCATTAAGGATTTTTATTCATTAAACTATTGAAATTTTATAGAATAATCTCTATAAAGTAAAATAGTTATGGTGGTGGGAAAGTCTGTAAATGCAGTATAAGTTAAAAAACAATCATTTTGATTTTTTTAATAGAAAGTTGAAAATGAAACCTTAAAGGAAAACATTAAAAATATTGATTTCATTCCATGTAAAAAGTAAATGATAAAATAAAATATCAATAATAATCATTTTCATAAACAAAAATATTTTTTATAAATTGTTTTTGAAAAATATGGATATGGAACAAAAGTATATAATATCAAAAGGAAATATAATATTAGATTTTTATTTACACATTATTTTGGAAATTTATTCCTAAATTTAATCATTAACAATCACTAATAAGTGTATTTAAATGTTAAATACCTAAAATGGGTAGTTTATACATAACATAATGTAAGTTGGTGTGAAATAATAAATACATATCAATATAGTATAAATTCAAATGAAATCCATTACCTTGTGTTTGTATAGACTAGTATGGTTTTTGATCTCATGTATAATAAATATATATTTGTAATAAATTAATACCAGAACCATATAAATTTATATAATATCATATATGATCCCTTTATAAAAAAATTATGACTTGTTTGTTAATAATATTTTATTATTATAATTCTTTTTGGTGTTAACTACTTTGTTTTTTATATATGTTTTTTTCAGTAGACCTGTTTATTGATTTCTTCTTATGGTTATATAATTTATAAAATTTTATTCAATAAATAAATATAATATATATTATTTAAATATATATTTATAATTATCAATAAAATATACAGATAGAAAAATTAATTACACCATTCACGGATATAGTAGGCCATACTTATGCATAAATAATGTTTTTACTTTTCGAAGGATGGATTGAAAGAAAGCTGATTAATAATTAATCATTACATAAACAATATTATATCATATATATCATATATATATATATATATATATCTGTGTGTGTATTTATATATCATATCCAAACTTATTACAATCCAAATAAAGTGAAAATGAAAAATGGATCACATCGCTTCATGGAGGTGGTAGTCACCACTTACGAATGATTGATGTTATCATTTACCAATAGATTGGATTCTGAGAAGGTATATATGAAAATAAAATTATCGAAGAATATTTATGTCATAAATATCATATATGTTCATTATTTACAACTTAAATCCATCCATTGTGGTGATGAAAAAGAAAATACACCACTGTGTGGTGACGGTAAGTCGTACATACATAGGAGCATTGTTTCTCAATTTTTGTAGGATGGAAAAGAGATATGATATGGTTTTACCATAATCATAGTAACATATTAGTATATTTATGATACTATATTTATTTTTAAAGTATGATTAAAACACTTTAATATGAATTAGAAAAAGAAATAATCTTTAAAGAGTCGGTAAAGACAATTACCTCTTCTTCATTAGACATCATTTAGATATCTTCTTAAGGAACCTAGTGATGGTCCATTGGAATGGAAATAAACTATAGAACATGAATAAGAATTTATAAAAGTTAAATTTTCATTGTTTAGTTGATTTATAAGACTAAATTTGGAGTGAATAAAAATAGAATGGTGTCCTTCTATAAGTAGAGGAGGGACATTTTTTGAATTTCAAAAAAGATTTAATAATATAAATATCTTAGTCGTACAAAGTGGCTCAAAGTTATACCAAATTATAATATAAGGTATAATGGGGTTGAAATAAATTAATACAATCTTAATTGGTAATTTTTGGATGAATTTCAAGCATTATCTTCTAGTTAAACAACGTTAAAACAAATATTAACCTTAACACAAATAACATAATTTTTTACAATGGTAACATAATTAAATGAAAAAAAATAAAAGGGTCCTTATTAAAAAATTTGGATATGATGATTTTAAATCAAGAATAAATTGTATCAGACTTAATTTCTATAATTTTCAAAAATTACTTTTCACATAATAATAGAAAACCCTTGGGAAACGATTTTTAGGAAAATACTTGATTTTAGAGTAAAAATAATTTTACCTCCAAGTAATGTGATAAATTGGCTTCCATGAATTTTTTTAAAATAAAATAATGAAGTATTGAAGAATATTGAGTCAAGAAAAAATATATATTCCTCTTCAAACCATTACATAAATTAAAAAGAATCAAAAATAGTTTTTAATTTGAATAAAATATAACTTATCTTCTGAAAAGAAAAGATTTTGTTCCAAAATGTAAAGCAATTTTTGAAAATACATTATTTAACCCATTAAATAGATACTTGAACTTACTAAACTCACCAATAGGATTTAGGTACTTTTATATGTGATTTAAACTCTTATATATTTACTTTCAACCCTCCAATAAGACTGTTTTAATCTTAACCTTGGTAATAGATTTTTTTACAACATCACTATTCGTTTTGACCAAAAATTATGTTTTGAATTTTACCTAATATTCATTATTATGATAAAAAATGTGGAATTAATTTTATAAAATTCAAATATTATAGTTTGTATAATTTAATTTAAAATTAAATTGAAAAAATGTAACAAAACAATTTGTTTCAAGAAAATTCATTCTTCAAGGAAAATATGATTTTACATTAACTCTATAAATAGTAATATTCATTATATGAATAAAAAATAATATATAAAGATATATAATCAATAAATTTCATTTAGATCACTCCTAATTAGGGGTTATTTCATTTAATTAAAATTTTAAAAACTATATATACTTAAATATAGTTTTTATAAAAATCGGTTTTTATTCATAAAGATATGTTTTTACCAAAATCATGGAAATTACATATTAATATTAAAATAATTATATTATTAAAACAATTTACATATTTATCCTTAATACAAAATCTGAAACATAATATGACTTTAAATTTCATTATTTAATGAAAAAAATGACAGTTTTACAAAAATCTGTACTTTTCATTGTTCACTGAAAATCAATATTTCCCTGAAAAATGAAGCAAAATCACCCTAATATAACTTTAAAAATATAATTCCAAAATTTATGTTCGTTTTATATGATAAAAATTTTAAATTTCTATAAATTAATTTTAATATTTGATTAATAATTCAACAAAACCCATTTTTTATGAAAACATATTTTTGAAGAATAAAAGGACCTGATTAATAACTGTGTAATTATTTAATAATAATTGGTATAAAAATTAGTAATTATTATAAAAATAATATATATTTCATAATTTGGTTATTCCTATTCATACCAACCAATTCAATTGTAACACCCCAAGATTTCATAATATGTTATTTCTTCAAAGTAATTCAATAACTTGCATTACACGCAACATTGAGTTCAAGGGAACCACGACTTACCAAAATATCCATTCAAAAGCAGATATGAATAGAATTAATTGAATATAATACTTATAATTTGATAATCCATATTATGCGTTTCTTAGACATAATGTATGAACAAATTCGTTTTCAGATAAAAGAAGTATTTTTCAAAAAAATGCAGTTTTACCGCCTTTTAATGGAGAACCCTTTTTAAATCCAATATTTGAAACTTTTATATATTAAATTTGACAAAATAAACTTCTTCTTTATAATTGGGACATAATAATTTAGTTTCAATAAATTTTTGGTACTTTTATGATAACTTTCATATTTGGGTGAATAGTTAAAAACACTATATTTTAACTAAAAACAACTTTTTTAATCAAAATAATTTATTGTGTTAAATTATAAATTTTAATGGTTTGTAAATATAAATTTATTATATTTTTACCATTTAATACAATGTTGCTCATTGGAATTAATTTCACATTGAAATTGGACATAAACAAGTGTCAATATTTTGGCAGTTATTATTTCTTAAAAATACGCTTTTTGGTTTCGACAACGGGAATTAATTTTCAATTAATAAATTAAATTTATATATTTTGAATTTGTTAAATTATACTTCATTTTTGAATTTGTAATATCAAAATTATCTTAGGGTTATTTTTTGGTATGTTTCTGAAAACATTCAATTTTGGATGAATAGTGAGAAACACAAAGTTATAGTTTAAAGATGAATTTTTTTTAAAATAATTATTTATTTTATTTAAAATTATTTTAGTTCAAAATAGATACATAATACCTTTATAAGTTCAATGTAATTCATTGGAGTTAGTTTATAATAATTTTAGATATATAAAAAATTTATCGAACTTTTTACCGTCTTTTACCCACCTCCTAGGAGGATTTGAAAATTTTCATAAAACCTAATTTTACCACTTCTGTGAATTGAATTTCAAAAATCTGAGAGACACGGTTGATATCAGTAAGTAAAATTTGGTTCAATAAGATAAAAATAATTTTTTGTGAATAGTAACTTTTGACTTTTATTTACCACGGTTAAAAGTAAATAGGGTAATTAAGGGTAAAAATGATATTATTATTACCCTAACACATGTCCTAATTCAATTGGATAAGTGTAATTCGACCAAAAACAACCTTATAAATAAAATATGATCCTTTAGGTCCATTTGGATTATATTAGGACATTTATTATTATTTAATTCAAAGAAGAGTTAAAAGTGTTAAATTAAAAGTTTAATAACTAAACCATTTTAAATATAGGGTTACACATAAGATAAATTCGACTATAAATATTCATTATAAAGATAAAAATATTTCCTACATAATTGTATTTTATTTATAATTTTTAGACCTTAAATAGTTTAAATTATTTATGACACAATGATGATGCAGTAATTACCTTATTAATGAAATATTAAAATAATTGATATTATAAATACCCAAATAAATGTAATTTGAGACTTTTTATAAATTACAGTAATTTTATAAGTTAATATGACATGTTATTGTTGATTAAATGAATTTTTTTCAAAGTAATAATGCTTTTATGAATTTAGAAAAAACAAAATACCAAATAGTGTCAAAATTGACATAAAAGAGTTTTTAAAACAAATATTATATTATTAATAGGTATTATATTCATAAAAATCTAAGGTTCATCAAAAGTTCTTAAATACTGTTATATATGTGATTAATGAACAAATTGGGGTTATCTTGAAAGTTTATAGTAATTTTATTAACCATATAATATAAAAATACAAAGAGAAATGGTAAATGCCAAACTATTTAACTAAGAGTTAAATCTAAAAGATAAGGTTAATATAGTAACCCAAACTTGTCTAAAACCTATTGATTGAGTGGTTAGAGAATCATACCCACCTTATCCTTTAAATAATTTATTTTTTAACCATTAGAAACCGAAAATTATTTTATTATAAAATAATATTTCAATCTTTTTCTAATGTTCCCCTCACCCCTCTTATAAAAGGGCACTTTCCCTACTCTAAAATTCACATATTCAAATCCATTTATCTCAGCCAAACCCTACCCAAATATTATTTAAAATGTCCTAACTTCATCCTAAAGGCCTTAATTTAGTCATAAATCCAACCTAACGAGCCCTTTTGATCAAATCAAAAGGAAGAACCTGAAGAAGAGGTAAATATTTCATCACCTCTTTCAAGTTATTTTCTTCTTCCACTTCTTCTTTCCCTGTTATTTCCATTATAAAATAATAAATCCAGTATATAATATATATTTTTATGTTATTATAAATATTTTACAACCATATTCATTATTTTATCCATGCTTTGAATGACATGTCACCATACGTATGTACGTACGGCTTACCATCTCCACGTTATGGTGTAGTTGTTATTCAATACATTATTATTTGGATGGGTATAATAATTATGTCTAATTGATATAAATAATGAATATAACAAGATAATTATTCTCTATATATGATATAACATCCAATTATATACAATTTTAATATCAAAATAATGATATTATCGCTCGTACGTACGTACGGATTACCGTCTCCACAAACGCAATGAGATTCATTACCAACAGTAACCATTCAAGACTAATTTTAATTTGATGATTAAAAATAATGTTTAAATACCTGATATAATTCTGGATATGAATAAGAAACATCCCATCCATAACAAACATGACTCACATAATAAATAATATAAAAAAAAGAATCATTTAACACCTGAAACAATGATAATACTAAAATATCATTAACACAGCATTATTAGAAGATCATATATGATATAATAATTATGTATATGGTTCTTTTATAATTTAATAACAATGACTTAACTATTATAAAGGAGGTTAACATACCCTCGACCAAGGAAAAGTACAAGGTAAGGGGTTTCTTATCTCACTTTTAATTCCGTGAGATTTCCATTGTTCACCACTTATTTATTGCATGTGGTGCATTGTGTCCTACCATTTGATATATATTATCATGATTCTATTTATATTCATGAAATTATGTGATTGATTTGGTGGTTATTTACTATTTTTCATATGACTCGATTCATTACAACGAGGTGAGGGTTAATTCTACAATCTCTTTATTATCTGAGGTCGTTTTTACGTAAGTATCTACTAGGACCTCTTTATCATCCACATCCATGTTTCTTAAAAATGTATTTCAAAACATTTTTTACAATTTAATACATAATGGTTTAAAGTTATTTATAACCTTATTTTAACTTATATGTTTTGAAATGAATCTTTCATTCGTTTTCCAAACAAGGTACTTTACGACCTTTTCGACAAAATTAAGGTAAGAATGTTTTTTTAACTTATACGGCGGGTGCAGTTATTCTCTGCCATTATAACATCATCAAAGCTTCCCTTACAAGCTTATAATAATTTTTTTTAAATAGTTTTTTTCTTTTATAATTATGTAACTTTAAATGATTTTAAAAAAAGAAAGAGATATTTCTCTCAAATAGTTTTGATTTCATCTATGTCAACATCCTTTGATGGATTTTATACTTGTTTGAATTCGTTTCATTATAACACAAATCTTCCATATTTTATTTAAGTTTTTGTGATATTTTTGACTTTGGATGTGTTATTTTTATACCATCCATGGTTTATGGTTAAAGTATTGACATTTCGTATGCAATTTTTAATATGAATGTTTATGTTATATTTCAACCTTTTCATGTGAGGAATGTATTGGACTTAGTAAGTGAAGAGTGGAGCCCGCTATAGCTCCTCGATTCATCGATAGGTCTCATGAGCCAACAATATGTGGAATTGGATGAGGCCTTTCCCAATTTTATATATGGTTTTGGTCAAGGCCTTAATAATTTTTAGACGTCTTGGACGAGGCATTGACAAAATGTTTCAGAGTGTTCGTTATTATACATTCCCTCATAATGAAAATAATATTGATGGTTCATGTGGTCATTCGACTAGTATAATACCAATGATTATGTTTTATTATGGCATCATTTACTAAACTCATATTCCTTCCATAAAATTTTTCATGTTTATTACTGGTAAAGGTGTGTGTTTTCAATTATTCACCATGATTAATATTTATATTATCTTCTACTGTATTTCTTAACCTTACTGAGCGTTTGAGCTCACCCCTTTCTTATGTTTTATTTTCCCAGGATCCCAAGAAGTGTTTTATGTTTAAGATGTAGGGTTAACCTAAGGGAACAATGGTATTCTCAAAGGAATTTTTTTGTGCTGTATGTTGGAAATTGTAATGTAACTTTCATGTATGTAATCTATTTTCCAAGACTTCTAAACTGATTGGCCTTTCAGGACTTGATTCCTTGTAATCATGAAAATTTATTAAAATAATGCACCGACTCTGTGAATCTAGGTTCGGTGCATTACAGTTGGTGTCATAGTAATTTTAGCAATAACCTTGGAAACTATATTTAGATAAACTCTGATTAGAGCACGTTACCCAAAGATAGACTTTGAGGATTAGTATAGAATAACTTCCTAGAATTTTGGTAATGTAGAGATTTTGTGTGTTTTACAAGCAAATACATCTCTTTCTGGATATGAGAAAGTAGAGGCGGCTCTAGCACAGATGTACCTAGGGGTAAAATCCGAAAACACCGCTTTTAGCTAGACTTGAATAGGAACTGGTGCACAACAACAGGCATTGCTGCACTCTTGGTTACGACACTCCTGGGGGATATGCTTAGGATAATTCTCATTTTCAATAAAAATCATTATGATGGATTTACGAGTATATTACTCCTTAAAGAAAATATTTTTATTATTATGGATTATATCCATAAACTATTCAATTTACGTTAGGTATTTTAAAATTTTGGAATTATTCATTGCAATTCATAAACTGACCTACTGTATGCCATTGTATAGAAATGGTTCCCAGTAGAAGGAATGTGAACTCCAGCAATATTTATGATCCAAAGAGAAAGAAGGATCATATCTTTCATGGTATTAAGCCAACATTTAGAAGTGAAATGTTCTCCCATGTATTCTTAACATATAAAGAAATAGTATCATGTGATAATAAGATAAGTAAAGAATTATCTAAGTCCTATGGCTTTGAAGAGAATGGGAGTTTGTTATAAGTGTGGAGAAAAAGGACACCAAGTATGTGATTGTAAGGGTAAGAAAAATGTTTCGAATGTACAATGCTTTATCTGCAAGGCATTGTGACACTATGCGAATCAATGTCCCAGTCATCATAGTATACCTTAAATAATGCTATTGGATAATAATCAAGTTATGATACTGCCTCAGATGAAGTGTAATGACTAGTGTTCTTATGTTGTTATTATAGAATTATTTCATTTGAGTGTTGTATCAATAATATACTGGTTATATGAATTATGGAGATAAATAAGGATTGTACTGCAGTACTATTTTATTGAGGATTTGAGATTATATGGTTCTAAGAAATGTGACTTAATAGTAAGATACACTTTTTGTAAAAATACATGGTTGAAGGAAATGCAATCCTTAATATGGACCTGATAATGAGGTAGTGATTTTGGAATAAGAGATGGTTGACCTGGATAAATTATATTGGATATTCTTGACTTCCTTGGAATTGATTAATAGTTTTTTTATTTCATCATTGTTGGAATATTCAATATTTTTGGATATAAATAATATATCCAGTATTATATAAAGGATAAGGGAGAATGAATTTAATCAATAAGGTTTAATTTTAATTCAAGGTGTTACCATGTTTTAAAATAACACATGATGAGGGTGTTCACATGTAATTACATAGAAAAAAGGATCTCTATTATGTTTAACTTACTTATAAGTTTTGGACTGTGAGTTTGGATAAAAGTATTTTGGATAAGTCTAAAGGTTGGAATGGATTAAGCTTTAAATTGGATACTATTGTTAAGGTTATTTTTGTATTTTTATAAAAATGACAACACACAGACCGTCTGGAAACTTGTCGCGTCGGACAAAGCTGCGAGAATCTAACCCACAACCATAGTGTGATTGGGATTTATCACCCACCACTGGACTATTTTAAGTCCCTGGATTGTATAATGTAGTTTCTTTTTTTAAAGGGTCTGATAGGTGAATTATAAATTCATTTTTTTTTGGAACCCTATATGAATAGGATAAATAGAATATTTTTTTAAGTTAAACTATATTTTAGAGTGAAAGAAGAGTTTGTGGTAGAAATTAGTTCAATGATGGAACACTACTTGTCAAGTATATTTTTCTTCTTCTCTTATTCTATGAAGAAATTAATTCCTAAACTTTAGGTAAAGGATCATAAAACTAAAAATGTATTATCTTAATACCTTATGTTTTGTTGAATCGATGATATTTTAAATCATCATAGATTGATGGATTTGATTCCCTCAATTCTTTAATTTTTTGTGACTTATAACCTCAATCACTCCCTATAAAAATTTAAGTTTTCCCCCAATTATGTGTCTCTAATTTCCACCAATGTTCCCCTAATCAAGATCATAATTTGGTGGTGACCCTTTCATTTCCCTTTTCCTCTTATTAAGACTAAATGTTATTAACCTGATTTCCAATTTGGGTTTTCCCACAAAGGTATTTTCAATTTTCAACATTTTATTTTTGAATAACAACTTCAAATTGTGAGGAAATAATTTATTGAAGGAGGGAAGAATGTAACACCCCAAGATTTCAAAATACGTTATTTCTTCAAAGTAATTCAATAACTTTCACTACACGCAACATCGAGTTCAAGAGCACCACGACTTACCAAAATAGCCATTCAAAAGTGGTTATGAATAGTATTAATTGAATATAATCCTTATAATTTTAGGATTCATATTATGAGTTTCATAGACATAATGTAAGAACAAATTCATTTTTAGATAAAAGAATTATTTCTCAAAAAAATAAACTTTTACCACCTTTTAATGGCGAACCCTTTTTAAATCCAATGTTTGAAACTTTTATATATTCAATTTTACAAAATAAACTTTTTCTTTAGAATCGGGACATAATAATTTAGTTTCAATAAAAATTTGGTGCTTTTCTGATAACTTTCATATTTGGGTGAATAGTTAAAAACACTATATTATAACTGAAAATAACTTTTTTAATAAAAATAATTTATAGTGTTAAACTATACATTTTAATGGTTTGGAAGTATAAATAGATTATATTTTTACTATTTAATCAAATTCTGGTCATTGAAAGTAATTTCACTTTGAAATTGGACATAAACAAGTTTCTCTTTTGGCAGTTATTATTTCTTTAAAATACGCTTTTTGGTTTTGACAACGGGAATTAATTTTAAAATCATAAATGCAATTTCTATGTTTTTAATTTGGTAAAATAGACTTCATTTTTTAATTCATAATATCAAAATTATATTAGGGTGATGTTTTGGTATGTTTCTCAAAACTTTAAATTTTTATGAATAGTGAAAAAAACTGAGTTGTAGTTTAAAACCAACTTTTTATTTAAATAATTATTTATTTTATTTAAATTTATTTTAGGTCAAAATAGATACATATTACCTATATAAGTTCAATGTAATTCATTGGAGTCGGTTCATAATAATTTTAGATATATAAAAAATTTATCGATTTTTTTACAGTCTTTTACCCACATCCTAGGAGCATTTGTAAATTTGCATAAAACTTAATTTTACCGTTTCGGTGAATTGAATTTCAAAAATCTGAGAGACACGGTTGATATCATGAAGTAAAATTTGGTTCAATAACATAAAAATAATTTTTTGTGAATAGTAACTTTTGACTTTTATTTACTATGGTTAAAAGTAAATATGGTAATTAAGGGTAAAAATGATATTATTATTTCCCTAACACATGTCCTAATTCTATTGGATAAGTGTAATTCGACCAAAAACAACCTTAGGAATAAAATATGATCCTTTAGGTCTACTTGGATTACATTAGAACATTTATTATTATTTAATTCAAAGAAGAGTTAAAAGTGTTAAATTCAAAGTTTAATAACTAAACAATTTTTAATATAGGGTTACACACAATATAAATTCAACTATAAATATTCATTAGAAAGATAAAAATATTTACTATATAATGGTATTTTATTTATAATTTTTAGCCATTAAATAATTTAATTTATTTATGACACAATGATGATGCAGTAATTACCTTATTAATGAAATATTAAAATAATTGATATTATAAATATTCAAATAAATGTAATTTGAGACTTTTTATGAATTCCACTAATTTTATATGTTAATATGACATGTTAGGGTTGATTAAATGAATTTTTTTGAAGTAATAATGTTGTTATGAATTTAGAAAAAACAAAATACCAAATAGTGTCAAAATTGACATAAAAGAGTTTTTAAAACAAATATTATATTATTAGTTAGTATTATATTACTAAAAAACTGAGGTTCGTACAAAGGGATTAAATAATATTATATATGTAATTAATGAACCACTTGGGTTTCTCTTGGAAGTTTATAGTAATTTTATTAACCATATAATATAAAAATACAAAGAGACATGGTAAATATCAAACTATTTAACTAAAAGTTAAATCTAAAAGATAAGGTTAATATAGTGACCCAAACCTATCTAAAACCTATTGGTTCAGTATTTTTAGACCCATCCCCACCTTATACATTAAATAATTCATTTTTGAAACATTAGAAACTGGAAAAAAATTATTATAAAATAATATTTCAATCTTTTCCTAAGGTGCCCCTCACCCCTCTTATAAAAGGTCACTTCACCTTCTCTCAAATTCACACATTCAAATCCATTTGGATCGGACAAAACCTGCCAAACTATACTCTCAAATGTCCTAACTTCATCCTATAGGCCTTAATTTAGTCATAAATCTAACCTAAGGAGCCCTTTTGATCAAATCAAAAGGAAGAACCCGAAGAAGAGGTAAATATTTCATCACCTCTTTCAAGTTCCTTTCATCTTCCACTTATTCTTTCCTTGTTGTTTCCATTATAAAATAATAAATCCAGTATATTATATATACTATTATGTTATTATAAATATTTTATAACCATATTCATTATTTTATCCATTCTTTGAATGACATGTCACCATACGTGCGTACGTACGGCTTACCGTCTCCGCATCGTGGTGTAGTTGTTATTCAATACATTATTATTTGGATGGGTATAATAATGATTTATAATTGATGTAAATAACAAATATAACATGATAATTATTCTGTATATATGATATAACATCCAATTATATATGATTTTAATATCAAAATAATGATATTGTCACTCATGTGTACGTACGGATTATCGTCTCCATGAACGTGATGAGATTCATTCCCCATCGTAACCATTAAAGACAAATTTTCAATTGATGATTAAAAATAATGTTTAAAGACTTGATATAATTCTGGATATGAATAAGAAACATCCCATCCATAACAAAAATGACTCACGTAACAAAGAATATAAAGGAAAATGAATCAGTTAACACCCGAAACGATGATAATACTAAAATATCATTAACCAAGCATTAATAGAAGATCATATATGACATCATAATTAAGTATATGGTCTTTTTATAATTTAATAACAATTATTTAACTATTATATAGGAGTTTAACATACCCTCAATCAAGGAAAAGTACAAGGTAAGGGGTTTCTTATCTCACTTTTAATTCCATGAGATTTCCATTGTTCACCACTTACTTATTGCATGTGGCGCATTGTGTACTGCCATTTGATATATATTATCATGATTCTCTTTATATTCGTTATATTTTGTGATTAATTTGGTGATTATTTACTATCGTTCATACGACTTGGTTGATTACAATTAGGCAATGGTTAATTCTTCAATCTCTTTATTATCTGAGGTTGTTTTTATGTAAGCATCTACTCGGACCTATTTATCATCCACATCCATGTTTCTTAAAAATGTATTTCAAAACATTTTTTACTATTTACTAGACAAAGGGTTAAATTAATTCATACCCTAATTTTAACATATATGTTTTGAAAGGAATCTTTCAGTCATTTTCCAAACAAGGTACTTTACGACCTTTTCGACAAAATTAAGGTAATAATGTTTTTTTAACTTATACAATGGGTGCGGTTATTATCCGCCATTATAACATCATCAAAGATTCACTTACAAGATTATAAGAATATTTTTAAAATAAATGTTTTCTTTTATAATTATGTAACTTTAAATTATTTTAAAAAAAGAAAGAGATATTTCTCTCAAATAGTTTTGATTTCATCTATGTCAACATCCTTTGATGGATTTTATACTTGTTTGAAGTCGTTTCATTATGAAACAAATCTTCCATATTGTATTGAAGTTTTTGTGATATGTTTGACTGTGGATGTGTTATTTTTATACTATTCATGGTTTATGGTTAAAGTATTGACATTTCGTATGCAAGTTTTAATGTGAATGTTTATGTTATACTTCAACCTTTTCATATGAGGAATGTATTGGACTTAGTAAGTGATGGGTGGAGCCCTCTATAGCTCCTCAATTCATCGATAGGTCTCATGAGATGACTAAATGTGGAATTGGCCGAGGCCTTTACCAATTTGATATATGGTTTTGGCCAAGGCCTTAATCATTTTTAGATGTCTTGGCCAAGGCCTTGACAAAATGTTTCAAAATGTTTGGCATTATACATTCCCTCGTTACGAAAATAATATTGATGGTTCATATGGTCATTAGACTAGTATAATACCCATGATTATGTTTTATTATGGAATAATTTACTAAACTCATATTCATGTCATAAAATGATTCATGTTTATTTCTGGTAAAGGCATGTGTTTTCAAATATTCACCATGATTAATATTTATATTATCTTCCGCTATATTTCTTACCCTTAATGAGAATTTGAGATCACCCCTTTATTATGTTTTATTTTCCCATGATCCCAAGAAGTGTTTTATGTTTAATATAAAGGGTTAAGCTAAGGGAACAATAGAATTCTCTAAGGATTGTTTTTTTTTGTGTTGTATTTTGGAAAGTGTCGTGTAACGTTCATGTATGTAATCTATTTTCCATGACTGCTAAAATGATCGGTCTTTTGGGACTTTTTTCCCTATAATCATGCCAATGTATAAAAATAATACACCGACTCTTTGAATCTATGTTCAGGGAATTACATCAATAGCTATGTTATAACATCCATTTTAAATAATAATTTTGTGTTTATTTTTTATGCTCAAATTTTAATGTTGAATACGCTATCAAACGTATTACTGTATTAAAATATTGGGGTGTTAAATTTTCCCCAATTAAATAATTTTAATAATCACAAACTTAACTTATATTTGGTAATCATGTTGTTGAAATTTTAATTTTACTTTGTGGAAAACCACCATCATAAAAAGTGTTAACAAAACTTCCTCTTGAAAAGAGGTAAAGGGAAGTATGAAGGTCATCAAAAAGCTATGATCCAAAATAGAGGAAAATTAGAAAGAAGTGATAATTGGACATGTAGGAGAAAACTAACACCAAAGTACTAAAAAATATTTATATAAACATGGTCATGTGAATGATAATAACCACAAAATAGAAAATATGTAAGGTGTGAAAGGACCTGGATTCATAATAAATGATTTTAACAGGTAAACATTTTAGTTTCAATATACTTTTACTAGAGTTTAGGAATTTTATTAATAACTAAACTAAGAATATAAGGAAGTGTTATTACTTGAAAGTAATCCTTTAATAAATTTCAACTAAAATCAAATCCTTTCTCCAAATGATAAGTATTTAAGATGATTTTCCCATGCCTAAAGCACAAAAAATAATTTTAAACGAATTAAAATATCTATGAAAAAATGAAAAATTATTGAATTATTTATACATATTTATTAAAAATAAATTTTTTATCACATTTATTCAACAATAAATTCAATAACAGAATTCAATGTTTAACATAATCCATTTAACCTTAATACATATCTAAAATATTGTCTACCAAATTCAAATACCATAAATCTAAAATGTTTTATCAAACATTTATCCTCAAACCACATAATGTTTACTACAATTTCACATACAAAAGATATGAATACATTGATCACTTATTCTGAATCACCATAAAACCTCAAAGAATATATGATAAATACTGAAAAAAAAATAAATTTATCATTATTCCTTAAATAAAATACAAGATTATCAAACATATTCCATAAATCCAAAATTCCTTAAACTTCATCATAAATTAATTGACCATAAAATCAAAAATCATTTTCAATGTTACTAATACGAACCAATTTACTTCTTTAAGGTAAATCTTCTTTTTTTTTAAATAGTAATTATTATCTCAGTATTAGGGATATATTAAGGGTTAAATTTATCTTCCTCATGTATTATCAAAAATAAATACAATTACCACAAAAATGAATTTCTTGTTTTTCAATACCATTTAAAATATGATTTAAAATCCATAAAGAAAACGAATTTATCACAATACTTAAAAGATTTATGATTCATATGACCAAAATATTCTTGATAAAATACTTTTACATTATTATTAAATCTAAATAGAAAATCACTTTAATCATTCCACTTTGGTATAAGTAATATAATATTATTGACCTTGATCTCTATTATTTTGACATATATTTCATTGATTCTTGTAAAATTAGTTTTCATAGTGACCCATCTCATTTCATTTGAAGCACTAAAATATATAGTTTTATTTCTTACCCTTTCATTCACTTACATGATGTTCTTATATTTACACATGAATCACTCTCAAGAGGAAAGTATTTATTGAATAATATCACATTAAATTTTCTCCATTATATACATTTTATTTCTTCTCTCTATTTACTTTTTTGGTTCAATGATCACCATTGATATTCATCTTCTTTCAAACAATAAACTACAAGAATAAAACATTCACTTTCATTATATCCTAAAGCTAGGAATATTTTTTTGAGATACTTATTCAATTTATTTGAAAAAAATAGATTAGTAATTCCAATAAATGGTGAAGTATTTTTTCATATGAATCAACCCAACATAGGAAAATAATGTTATAGAATAATTTTCTATTCTATATGGGAAAGGTTATTTTTCATAACCTATGTTAACTATTATAATATATTCATGATATTCTAAATTCTAAACTAGCTATAATGAATTTCACATTAGGTAAATCCCTACATTTTCTATGGGTATTCAATACCATTATTTCATCAAGCCCCATCAATAAATAAAGTTACACACTAAGATAGATCATAATAATCATGAATATAGATCCATAAAATAAAAATCCCTCAAATGGTAAAAAATCACAAATAATATAAGGGATTATAATAAAACTTATTTTAGATATGCCTAAATAAAATCTAGTTCCCACGTTTTCTACTGAACTTGATCTTTTACAAACTATAACAACCCAAAATCTAGAAGCCCAAGTTTGGTGGTTACTATATTACACTTCTAATAGATATAAGTAATCACATCAAAATTGACTGGACAGTTTATAAATATTTAATAAGCAGATACATGCATGATTCCTATATTATATTGTAAATTTAAAATAAATAAAACAAAAACATTCTTTTAACCTCGATTTTATTCATAAGAACATTATCCATATCCTGGGTAAAATAAAACAAATAAAATATTTATCTCATATTATCTATAAGGGTTGAAAAAGGGGGATATATCATGAGGTAATAAGGAATAATTAATACGGTTAGGTAAATAATTGGAAAAAATAAAAATTTCTCAACAACATGAGAATGAAATGAATCCATGGATATTATCAATGAAATATTATCATGAATAATAATAATAAAAATTATCAATGAATAAAAGTAATTCTATTGTAAATCATTATCTCAGACATCATGATATCTCTACTGCCAAGATATTATACAAATACAATTTAAAACTACGGGTAAAAATCCACTTAATTTGTCCACTAATTTGCCTCATTAGACCTATCGATTCAAATAGAAGATATATAATTTTGGTCCCCACCCATCACTATATTTCCATATCATTCCTCATATATTAAATTATTTATTTAAATTAGTAGTAATGTTCATTATTAATAAATTTCTATATCGATTAAGGAATACATAATATCAATAACTAACCCTTCCATAAAATAATTTTCAAAGTAAAACTCTATATTTTTATGTGGTATATAGATTAGGAAATAATCATCTCCATGATTGATATTTAAAGGAAATATAATTTTTAATGATCATAAGAAATTTAGTGTTTAAAGAGAAAGTTAATCTCTATGAGATTAATCAAGATAAGAGAAATGACTATAAAAAGGTAGATTTTGTAGTAAAATTCATTCTTTTATAGAATAGATGAAAATTGAAATTAAACATTTATAATAAGTTTTTATT
This sequence comes from Viscum album, assembly GCA_963277665.1. Classification (NCBI taxonomy): domain Eukaryota; kingdom Viridiplantae; phylum Streptophyta; class Magnoliopsida; order Santalales; family Viscaceae; genus Viscum; species Viscum album. The sequence continues at coordinate 629,156,238 of OY728123.1, forward strand.
AAAAAAAATCTTTATAAAACATATAAAATATTCTAGAAAAAGATAAAAAGGTTATAATGGTTTTGTCATAGGGAAGGTTTGTAAACACTATATATGTTAAGAAAACAATCCATTTAACTTTTTGAAAGGAAATCCTAAAATGAACACCTTTTGGGAAAAAATTATAATGATTTCTTTGATACCATATAAAAATTCTTGTATTTATTAAAATACCCTTTATAAATAATTTCCTTAAAAAATAGTAAAAATATTAAAAAAATAGATATGGGAGAAAAATATACTCAATAAAAATGAGAAATAAAATCAGCTTTTTTTTAAACATTATTGCGGAAAGTGTAATTTGAATTGAATAAACAATCATAAAGAATAAATTTATATTTAAGTTAAACACCTAAAATGGTTATTATATACACCAAATAAATTAAATAGGTGTATAATAACAAATATGAATCAATGGAGTGGAAATTGGGATGGAATCCATTACCTCGCATTTTTCTTGCCTCTTGTATTATTTTCATCTCAATCCAAATATTTTTTTTTTAATTTTCAAATAAAACCACTTTGAGGCTAAGTGGTAACTAGTTACAAGAAAACAAATTCAAGGATCACAAACCATTAGCCAATCCTCTAAACCACAAATCATCTAACAGAAACCAAACCCACCTGCAAAAACAAAAACTTCAAAATTCAAACTTACAGTAGCTTCCAGTGCGCTACAAGCCACTAAAACAAATTATTGAGATTAAAAATTCAAAATCAAACAACAGAAATGATGACCTGTGGAACCTCCCATCATGCCTTGAGCCGTGATAACTATTGTATAAATATCTAAAATATCATATATTATCCTTTTATAGAATTTTATCACTCTTTTCTTAATAATATTTTATTGTTATCATTATTTTGGGTGTTAACTATATTTTTTTCAAGTATGTTTTGATTTGATTATCTTATTCCTTAATTATTACTCATTTTTACATAATTTACATAATTTTATTCAGGATAAAAATATAATATATATTCAATATATATATATATAATCATCCATAAAATATAGAGATAGAAAAACGAATTACACCAATCATGGAGATGGTAGGCCATGAGTATGCATGAATGATGTTTACAATTTTTGATGGATGGTCCAATATAATGGGGAATAATAATTAATAATTACGTAAGAGTTTTAATATCATATATATCATATATAGTCATCAAATATATCCTTATTACCATCCATACAAAGTGTAAATGAAATATAGAACAAATCTCTTCATGGAGGTGGTGGTCCACACATATACATGAGAGACATTATCATTTTCCAACAGATTGGGATGTAAGAAGGCATATATGATATTAAAAATAAAGAAACCTAATTATGTCATAAATATCATATATTTTCATTAGTTAAATCATTATAACCATCCATGTAAATTTTTGATGAAAAATGGATTACATCATTACATAGAGATGGTAAGTCGTATGTATGCTTCATCGATGTTTACACTTTTCATAATATGGAAAAGAGATAGAATATGGTTGTACCACAATAATAAAAAATAATTATATTTATGATACTAGAGTTTTTTATTTTATTAATATTACAATAAACTAATATGAATAATAAGAATAAATAAACTTTAATGATTCAGTAAATACAATTACCTCTTCATCGGTAGACTTCCTTTAGATCTATTTTCATAGGACATACGGTCGGACTATTGTAAGGGAAACAACCTATAGAAAATTGATAAGGATGTTGAGAAATGGAATTATTAGAGGTTTATTGAGCTATATGGATCAATTTGGGGTGAAGAAAATAAAGAGCGGGTGTCCTTTTATAAGTGAATGGATGGAAATTCCGGGGATTTCTTAAAATATTAAATAATATTAATATCCTAATCATTTCCTGTGGAACCCAGTAAAACCAAATTAGAATAAATGGTGATATAGGGTTAAAATAAATTCATCCAATATTATTTTGGCAAGTTTTGGATAAATTTAAAGCATTTTCACTAGTCAAATAATTTCAAACATATTTTAACCTTAAACGGAATAGCTTATCCTTTTTTACTATGACAACATAATTATATGACCAAAAATAAAGTGGATATTCTAAAAAATTGTATATGATTGTTCAAAATATATAATATATTTTATCATATTTAATTTCTATAAGTTTCAGATATTAATTTTTATATATGAATAAAAAATTGTTGGGAAATGATATTTTGGAAAAGAAACTATTTAGGAATAAAAATAACTTAACAATCAATTGAAGTAATAAATTGGTTTCCATGAATTTTATTTTATAAATAATAAACCAAGGATGGTTTTGATACATTTGAGGAAATAAAAAACTAAATTTAATCATCCAATCATACAATTAATCATAAATAATCAAAAATAATTTTTAATTTGAATAAAATATATCATGTATTCTAAGAAGTCATGTTTGTCACAAACCAATGTGGAAACATTGATACACTGATACTTGATTAGGTACCGACATAGCCCAAAGTTCATTCTTGATCCTTATGGGTTGGTTACTAGAATCTTAAATCATCCATAATCAAATAAGGAATGATTTTTTTTAAAATAATGGAATATAAATGAATACAAGTTAGTTTTCTCAACACTCCAAAGGGAGAATGTACCATAAACAACAGTTAAAAAAATATACAATAGAAAATTAAACTTCCAAAAGGAACATCATCCCTTGATGATAATATCATATAGAAAAAAGTCTTAGAAACTCTTGTGTAAGAGGTGGGAAATAACTCAACTAGTCACCATTATTACTCCATGATCCAAAGGATCAATAACATTCACCACCTCTATGTGGTGCTTTCCTATTTCTCATACCTGGAATAATAAATTCTACAAACACATGAATGAAAATTTTGGGTGTGAGCTATAGATACCAATAAGGTTTCACCATGTATTCCATAATAAATACCATAACAACTTATTGTTTATGCTATCAGTTTAAAAAAAACAAGGCATGACATTAAATTTCCAAATTTTAATCCTAAACATGCTCCCACTAAAATAGATGGAATATATATCAAAAAAACATTAAAATATAGTTAAATGAATATTTTTTATAAAATAGTTTATATAAATCAGTTTGAATGAATAAAAAATTCAATAATCATTGGAATGTATAATCAAGTCTAAAAATCATAGAAAATAGAAATTTATTAAAGCCCCATGATAAGTTAGTTTTGTAGGTAATATGATCCCCACACCTCTCAAAAATGACCTCATCTCTATTCTGGTGTGCACAAAAAAATAAACCCTAATAGGGGAACCCAACATAGAGATTATACACTCTAATAGGGGAACTTATCACGGGCAGTCATGTGCCATTTATTTTTGTTAAGACTAAAAGGGACTTAGATACCGGCAGAGGGGGGTGAATCAGAGTATGGATATTCTATTTAAAAATTCTTCATGACCCACTAGATCTTGACCTCTATATTATAAGGTTCAATTTTTTTTCTCTTATGTTGTTAACGTTTATATTGTTCTTTCCTTATTTATCTGATAATTATGCTTTGGATGTAATGTAGGGAAGGAAGCATGCAAACATAGAGATTTTTACTTGGTTCACCCTCACTGGGCTATGTCCAAGGAGCATACAATGGTGATGTGTTGCTATACCAGATCCACTAAATCTCACTGCTAATCTATAATATTTGGGCCAGATCACTTCTATTCCCATAATCACTATCTTTATAATGTTTAGGGTTAGCTCACTGCTTTCCCAAGGGTCACTCCTTGTTCCTCTCTCTCTATGGCACACTGCCGATAGAAAGTATCACATTCTTCCTCTTCCTTTGCTCACTACTCTAGAAAGGATCCACACATAGTTTATGGACTTGTAGGTTCGTTCATTATCACTAAATAAATCTGCATCTTTAACTCTTGATAGATGCTCTGTTGACGTCCAAATTTCACCCGCAGATGAATCTCACTTTTCACCCGATGTACCGGGCACCTCCAATTTTTTACACACATTCTTCATTGTTCCTTGCATGTAATTCCAAGCTTTTTCACGAAATCAACTTTTTGTGCAACACATATTTTACGTGTAACAAAGTCTTTTACATGAAACAGTCTTCTTTTACGGGAAACCTATCCTTTATACACAAACACTTATTTTATGTACAACAGCCATATTTTACGCACATCCTTTGATTTTACACACAAAAAACTCTTTTACGTGAAGCCTAAACTTTACGCGCAACCTCCTCTTTACGTGAAAATTGTACATTTACGCGCAACTCCCTTATGTATTCCAATTTCGCACACTAGAGCTCAGATTCTATCTAGGTCTTGAGCTTCTTCAAAAGAGGGGGTCACTTCATATTTATAGGAAAAATCAACCCCTACCCAAAAAAAACCCTCCTTCTACGCATAATCCTCTTTGAGCGCGAAAAACACATCTTCCGTGCAACACCACATTTCGCGAAAAACTCCATTACTCTATTTTTCCCACCATGCCATTATTTCATGCACCCCTTTCTTTTTCACTCACCGCTCTAATTTTTTTCACACCTCATGCATTTTCCAATTTTCAAGCTTCTGATCTCGAACCACTTCTTGCACGAAAAAATTCCCATAACTATTTCACGCACCACACCAATATTTCGCGCACCACTTTCTTTTTCGCACTCCACTCTAGTCTTTTGCGCACATCCCTTTTCCAAAAACACATCTCCCCATTTTCTAATTTTCAAGACAAAAAATTTGGAAAACACTGGAAAATGCTTCCACCTTTTATTTGATCTTTTTGTACCACCTCCAGATCATCCATTTATTTTTTGAGATTCTTTTTTCAAACATGGATTTCCAACAACATCTCTTAAACCCAAAAAATCAACATGTAAACCCCCTTTGTCAACAAATTTGTACATTGTGGTCTGCTTTTTCAACAAACGCAATGTGGATGTCCTCTTGTTCAATAAAAACAATCTCCTCAAAAATGATTCAATGATACCTTGAGGTATTTTTTCCCAACAATATCCCCCTTTGTGTTTGTTGAAAACTCTTCTCAAAAATGATTCTCTACGCTTTGATTCCATAATGAAGCTCCATCCATCATCAACCATCATTTGCCTCTTGAGATTCAGATAGCGATCAAGGATCACTCAACACATACTCTAATCCCACATGAGCAATTATCAGAATGAGAAACAAGAGTAAATAAAACGTTCATCAATTAAGCACTTCATTTCTGACACCAATTATTGATACTAAACCAATACCAATTGCTAAACTGATACCAATTGTGGATCACTGGAAACCTTCTCACACTATTCTAACATCACTCTTCTGTTTTTATCATGATCATTAGCTATCGTGATGTATACTCTTTGATCAATCACTTCTAGCATCATTATATTTAGAAACTCTCCCCTATCTCATTGCTCTACCCCTATCCTGCTACTCCACCTGTCAGTTTCTACTTGTGTCTTTAACTAAGACATTTTCTCCCTTCTTTAGCCACAGTTTCTCCCCATTGAGGAATCACTATTTCTCCCCCTTTGTCAATGAACTCAAAGGTCACTCCTTTGTGGTTTGAGACATTGGAAAGAATACATATTAGCATAATAGAGAAAAAATACACCATAACTCAGGGAGAGGGGGGTCTACATCCACACTTGAGTTATCGCACTGTATTTCGATCAGAGACTTCTCTTCAACTCCCCTATCATCAAGATACTACTTCATCCACAAAAATTGTGTGAAAGATTGAGTGGAAACAATATACTCAGCTTTTGTGGTGCTCAATGAAATGCAATAATACTTCTTGCTTAGCCAAGAAATGCACAATCCACCAAGATAGAAAGCACCTCCAAATGTTGATTTTCTTTCATCCGCTGAACCGGCCCAATCAAAATATTCTTTTCACTGCAATAAAGTGAATTTCCTAGGTATTACTCTGATATCTCACTACTTGACATGTGGTGTGTAACACCTTAAGCTTCCACGGTATGTTTCCCTTTGAATAATGTAATATCTTACATTGTACGCAACTTCGAGTTCTAACACACCACAACCAATCAAACTAGCCATTATGAATAGTAACACCCACTTTTTGAAATTTTATAAATTTTATCTTTCAAAATGGACTTCATTTTTGAATTCGGAATATCGAAATTATCTTGGGGTTAATTTTTGGTATTTTTTCTGAAAACTTTCCATTTTTTATGAATAATGAAAAACACTGAGTTATAGTTTAAAACCGAATTTTTATTTAAATAATTATTTATTTTATTTAAATTTATTTTAGGTAAAAATGGATACATAATACCTATATAATTTCAATGTAATTCATTGGAGTTAGTTTATAATAATTTTAGATATATAAAAATTTTATTGAACTTTTTACCGTCTTTTACCCACCTCCTAGGAGCATTTGCAAATTTACATAAAAAATAATTTTACCGCTTCTGTGGGTTGAATTTAAAAAATATGAGAGACACAGTTGATATCAGTAATTCAAATGTGTTTCAATAAGATTAAAATAATTTTTGATGAATAGTAACTTTTTACTTTTATTTACCACAGTTAAAAAAAAATAGGGTAATTAAGGGTAAAAATGATATTATTATTACCCTAACACATGTCCTAATTCTATTGGATAAGTCTAATTTGACCAAAAACAACCTTAGGAATAAAATATGATCCTTTAGGTCCACTTGTATTAGATTAGGACATTTATTATTATTTAATTCAAAGAAGAGTTAAAGTGTTAAATTCAAAGTTTAATAACTAAACCATTTTTAATATAGGGCTAAAGATAAGATAAATTAGACTATAAATATTCATTATAAAGATAAAAATATTTCCTACATAATTTTATTTTATTTATATTTCTTAGACATTAAATAATTTAATTTATTTTTTACACAATGATGATGCAGTAATTACCTAATTAATGAAATATTAAAATAATTGATATTATAAATATCCAAATAAATGTAATTTCAGACTTTTTATGAATTCCAATAATATTATAGGTTAATATGACATGTTATGGTTGGTTAGATGAATTTTTTTCGAATTAATAATGATTTTATGAATTTAGCAAAAACAAAATACCAAATAGTGTCAAAATTGACATAAAGTCATTTTTAAAACAAATATTATATTATTAACTGATATTCTATTCCTAAAAATATAAGGGTCAGAAAAACGACTTATATAATGATATTTGTATCATTTATGAACCACTTGGGATTCTATTGGAAGTATATAGTAAGTTTATTAACCATATAATATAAAAATACAAAGAGACATGGTAAATGTCAAACTATTTAACTAAGAGTAAAATCTAAAAGATAAAGTTAATATAGTGACCCAGACTGGTCTAAAACCTACTGGTTGAGTGGTGTTCGACCCATACCCACCTTATCCTTTAAATAATTCCTTTTGGAGCCATTATAAACTGAAAATTATTTTATTATAAAATAATATTTCTAGTTTTTCCTAAGGTACCCCTCACCCCTGTTATAAAAGGGAACTCCCCCTTCTCTCTAATTCACACCTTCAAATCCTTTTGGATAATCCAAACCCTTCACAAATACCCTATCAACTTTCCTCCCTTCATCCTATAGGCCTTCCTTTAGTCATAAATCCAACCTAATGAGCCCTTTTGAGCAAATCAAAAGGAAGAACCTAAAGAAGAGGTAAATATTTCATCACCTCTTTCAAGTTCCTTTCTTCTTCCACTTCCTCTTTCTTTGTTGTTTTAATTCTAAAATAATAAATCTAGTATATTTTATATACTGTTATGTTATTATAAATATGGAACTACCATATTCAATATTCTATTCAACCTTTGAATGACATGTCACCATACGTGCGTACATACGGCCTACCAGCTCCACGTCGTGGTGTAATTGTTATTCAATATATTATTATTTGGATGGGTATAATAATGATGTGTAATTGATGTAAATAATAAATATAATATTTTAATTATTTTTTATATATGATATACCATCCAATTATATATTATTTTAATATCAAAATAATGATATTGTCGCTCGTGCGTACGTACGGATTACCGTCTCCACGAATGTGATGAGATTCATTCCCCATCGTATCCATTCAAAACTAATTTTCATTAGATGATTAAAAATAATGTTTAAAGACTTAATATCATTATTAATATGAATAAGATACATCCTATTCATAAGAAACATTACTTACGTAACAAATCATATAAAGGAAAATGAACCAGTTAACACCCGAAATGACGATAATACAAAGATATTATTAACAAAGTAATGTTAAAAGATCATATATGATATCATATTTATGTGTATGATTCTTGTATAATTTAATAACAATTATTTCACCATTATACAGGTGGTTAACCTACCCTTGACCAAGGAAAAGTAAAAAGTAAGGGGTTTCTTATCTCACTCTTAATTTTGTGAGATTTCCATTGTTCGCCACTTATTTATTGCATCTGGTGTATTGTGAATTGTCATTTGATATATATTATCATGATTCTACTTAAATTCATGGTATAATGTGATTCATATGGTGTTTATTAACTTTTTTTCATAAAAATCGATTGATTACAATGTGGTAAGTTGTTTTTATCTCACTTCTTATTCCTGAAAGATTCATGCTATATTGGCCACTATTTCCTTTTGTGTGGTCTTTGTACTACCCATGATTGTATTCTTGGTGTAATTTAATTTAATTTAGGGGTATTTAAATCTTCATTTTATGATCCTTCTTTCATGGGGTGTATGTTTCATAAGTTACCAAATCGATAAGGGAATTTTAAATTTCAATTTTCACTCATTGGGATTTACGCATACTTCATTGATTATTTTACTCCATGATTATGTGTGGAATCACTATTTATTATTTGTGTAGTAATTTCCACTCCCATTTCTGTGTATATAATTTTTATACACATAATCACTCCATTAATAAATTCTTAAGTCATAGATATGAACCTGATAAGAGTAATTTTAACACAGTCTTTATTCATTGAGTTAAACATCCAATTCATTGGGGTTGTTTTTACAAGAATATGTTTAAATGTCCTCTGATTGATTTACACTGAATATCCAATCATATTGAGTGTATTTATATTTTTCACACATAATTATGTCATTTATTTATCCTTTACCTAAGGATACTGTCTTTATAAGGTATTTCATCACAATTTACATTCCTTTGAGACTTCTTTGTTGTTATAAACCAGTTCACTTTTATATGGTGTATATATTGTCCTTTGAAATAGTTTATAATTAAATCCTTTATTCTAAATATATTATAAAGTTTTAATTACCTAAATTATTTTTATTCAAGTGTCTCTCATTTGGTTAGGAACTCTAACTAAAATATCATTTTAAATGTTTTAAGATTTTATTCTTCTAAATATTTCTCATTAATTTCCATGTTCTAAAAATGGTTTTAAGGATTTATTTATATGGACATTAATGTTTTAAAATTAAAATTCCTTTTAAAAGATTCAAAGTGGTATGGGACACTTTGATTTAAAAATCTTTTTTTAAACGGCTTCTTGAAAAATAACGTGACTTTTAAATGTTTTCAAAAAAAGGTGGATATTTCTCTCAAATAGTTTTGATGATTATTTTCATCTATATCAATATCCTTAATTATTCTTGATTGAGGTTAATCTGTTACAACAAAATCTTCCATATTGTATTGAATGAGTTATGTTTGAATGTGGATGTGCTATTTTTATACCATTCATGGTTTATGGATAAAATATTGACATTTCATATGCTAGTTTTAATATGAATTTTTTTGTTATGTTTCAAACTTTTCATATGAAGAATGAATTTGACTTAGTAAGTGACGGGTGGAGCCCGCTATAGCTCCTCGATGCATTGGTAGGTCTCATGAGACAAACTAGTGTCTTGGCACAAGGCCTTGACAAAATATTATTTTTAGTCTTGGCACGAGGCCTTGACTATGTGGTTATGATGTATGGCATTATGCATTCCATAATTATGATATTATCTATTGATATTTCATGTGGTTATTCGACTAGTAGAACACCCATGACTATGTTTTATTTTGGAATTATTTACTCAGCTCATATTCCTGTCATAAAGTGATCATGTTTATTATTTGTTAAGGTGTGTGTTTTAAATTATAAACCATGCTTAATATTTATGTTATCTTACACTATATTTCTTACCCTTACTGAGAGTTTGAGCTCACCCCATTCTTATGTTTCATTTTCTCAAGATATAAAGGAGTTAGTTATGAGTGACTTGCAGGCATAATCTAGGAGGCTTGGATGTTTCTAATGAAATAAATTAGTGTTGTTTTTCTTTTCAAGTTGTAATGTTGAACTTTTGTATATATCTAATTTCCAATAATACTAAAATTATTGGACTTTCGTGAATTGATTTCTTATAATAATTCCAATGTATTAAAATAATGCACTGACTCTGGGTAACTGGGGTCGGAGAATTATAGTTGGTATCCGAGAAAGTTTAGTACAAACCTTGGAAAATAGATTTAGATAAACTCTAATTATATCACTGATAAAACACATTTTTATTGAATATTTTATTAATAATAAATGATATAATTTCTTCACATTGTGTTAAATATATTCAATTATAAATTATTTGGGATTAGATCATTCATTTGAATATTAGATGAAAATTCCAGTTTTACCCTTTGGGGAATTGATTTTATGGGCCCTTTTCCTATTTCATTTTGTTTCTTGTGTATACTTGTTTTTGTCGATTATGTGAGTAAATGGGTGGAGTTAAAGGCCACCAGGACTGACGATTCTCATGTTGTAGTGGATTTTTTCAAGGATCAAATTTTCTGCAGGTTTGGAGTACCAAAGGCCATAATCAGGGACCAAGGGACACACTTTTGCAATAAGAATTTTGATTCCATCCTATGAAAGTATGGGGTGACACAAAAAACATCAACACCATACCAACCCCAATCAAATGGTCAGGCTGAGGTTTCAAATCGGGAGTTGAAACAAATTTTGGAGAAAATCGTGCGGCCAAATAGGAATGATTTGAGCAAGCGCTTGGATGATGTGTTGTGGGCTTATACGACAACATAAAAGACCCCCATTGGTATGTCCCCATTTAGGATTGTTTTTGGTAAAGCATGTCATCTCCCAGTGGAAGTCGAGCATTGGGCATATTGGGCTATAAAGAAATGCAACATGGATTTGTACCAAGATGGAATTCAAAGGAAGTTGTAAATTCAAGAGCTTGAGGAGATTTTACTGTCATTATATGAGAACTAAAGGCTCTACAAGGAAATATCAAAAGCAGTTCATGATAAAATGATCCAGAAAAGGGAGTTTCTTGTTGGAGATAAAGTCATACTCTACAGTTCATGACTGAAGTTGATGCCCGGTAAGTTGTGTTCCAGATGGTTAGGTCCTTATGTTGTGTCTAATGTTTTTCCTTATGGTGTAGTGGAGATCACACAAGAGGAAACTGGAAGGATCTTTATAGTAAATGGGCAATGTTTGAAGAAATACATCGAGGGACTTACTACCGATGCAGTTGATTTCATCAAACTACATGACCCTATCATCACTTGAGAATATCAGGTTGTTCCTAACCATTTCACTTTTATATTACTTATCCTAAATAAAATTATGCATTTCATGTGAACATATCATCTCATGGATTCACATTTAGTACAATGCAATATTTTAAGTGTGGGGGAGGGAACCTTTATAGTTTAGGGTTTTCATTTGTTGTTTGTTTAAAAAAATTGTGTGTTTTCAAAAAATTTGTGTGTTTCTTTATCATTTTTTGTGTGTTTTTTTTAAAAAAATTGAGATGAAATGATTATCATTTCCATTTTTGAAACTTTTTTAAATAAGTAAACCAATTTATTATATGAAACTGAGCTTAAATGAATGCTAAAAATAACTTTGTTTCAAGTTCAATTCTTTGGGAATTTCATGACAGGTACTCTGATTTTTGAATCCCATGCCACATCTCGCTGTCTTTATCTTTGAAATTACTTTCATGTGAGGTTTTTGAACTATTTTTTTTCATATTATTTTCATTCACCTCACTTCTTGAGAGAACCAAACTATTCTTTATTTAACCAGAATTTGAATTATTCCTGTCAAAACTTGAGGGTTTGAGATACATGTGTTTTTAATTGATTGGGGAATCTCTTTCGTTTTAAAGCTCCCTTTTCAAGATAATACTTTTTATTCTGGCCTACCTTGTACATTTAATCCATGTAACCTGTAGAACCCATGAATAGCCTGTTAGGCTAGCCACATTACAAGCCAATTTTCCCTATCTAACCTACTCTTGAAGTGAAATTTCATAATCTAGTTAAACTTAAGTGTGGGGGAAGGTGTCTTTTTTTTGTGATACCTCAATTGGTGATACTCTAGGAGGAACATAAAATGATTAAGAGATGATCTTTCTTTGAAAAAAACATTATGTTGAAAGTTGTGCCTTTTCTGGAGCTTTCATGATTAGTGAAGCTATGCCTTTCTAGAGCTTCTAATGGAAGAAGAAAGTTGTGCCTTTTCTGGAGCTTTCAAGAAAAATATTGTTTGAGAAGATTGGAATTTTTTCTGCTTAAATAATGAAGGGTACTAAATTTCATTGATTTTTCATACTGATGGAGATGACTTGATACAGTGGTGAGTGAGGAGGAGACCATACTTGAATTAAAACTAGAATAATTTTATTTCAATTCAAAAAGAGCCAAGCCCTCCTCATTCAGCCTCAGAATTTTTCAACATCTAAATCCTACCAACCGAAAGCCACAGAACAACCCTGAAAAGTTCTCATGATAAACATATGTCCTTGAATCGCATCGGGTGGATATGTAAGAATTTATTAAGCCTATGGTGATCCTTGTATGAGTTTGGATGAGAAAGATATTTCTAAAAAATTGACATTTATGTGATGAGTAAAAATGAATGTTAGGTAAGTGTTTTGTGTTCATGGGAGGATAAATTAAGAGGAAATATATTTAATGGTCTTAAATAAAGAACTTTAAATAATAGTTTATAGATGAGGCATGATATATTTTGTTTCTTGGTATGAAATTGGTGGATCTCATTGATATGTGTTTTAAATTTGCTTTGATTTGCTTTTCATGTTTACTTGTCCAGGAGTCCAAGTGCCAAGTGTAGGTAAGTTGATAAAACACATTTTTATTGAATATTTTATTAATAATAAATGACATAATTTCCTCTCATTGGGTTAAATATGTTCAATTATAAGGTTTTTGGGATTATATCATTCATTTGAATATTTGATGAAAATTCCAGTTTTACCCTTTCAAAATCATTGTAGTATTTCGATCATAAATATTTTTATTGGAATTATTTGAACTTAATATTTTGTAACTATGTTCCTTACTTCATGGGATAAAACTTTTATTCAGGTCACTAGATCAAAATAATGCATTTGGATGGATTAATTGGGCCATAAAGGCAAAGGAGGGCTGGACACGCCATAATGGATAAGATTCTGTATTTATGCCATAACTCCTTCATTTGGGCTTGTATGGAGCTCAAAGTTTGAGAGGTGATATAGGACCCATATCCTCACATATTATCCTTCTTAAAGAAGAGCTTATACACGCGTTTCGATTGTCAAATGGGCGGTGAAAGTTGGATTAAAATATTTGGCCTAATTTCCACATTCACACTTGAAACCACTTGTAACCTCTCCTCCCCTCCCCTCTATCAATTGGAGTTTTTATCATTGTTAAGGGTTGGAAAGTGCATTGGAAAGTTTAAGGAATAGTATAAGTGTATCCAATCCAATTATCCAACCATTTCAATAAGGGTATCTCTTGAAACAAGGATCCCTTCGACGAAGCCTTCTTCTTCTCCTTTGTGTTGTAATGCTTTTGTTTGTGTAATAAATTTCTTTGTACTTATTTTATTTATTCTCTTTTATTCTGTTTTATTCAAATTTATTCTTATCTTAATCTTCCTCTTTGGTCTGGAATTCTTGATTAGAAGCGTTATTGGGTTATACCCATTATAAACCATTACAAATGCAATTCGCTTCTACGATGATTTCGCCACTCATGGAAGAGTAGTCTTTTAGTAATCGATCGACCTATATCCTTATTCATTAATTTATTTTGAATCAATGAGATATTTTAATTTACATATTATGATCTATCAATTTAGTTTTTAATTTAAATTAAACTAATCAAGCAATTGAATAGTTAATGCAAAACACCTGAGGTCGGGAATTGTGTGAACTGTGAGAGCGCAACCTTAACCGGTAATTCAAAACCACATGGGATTAATTTGTAGAGTTCAAACATAATCCCTAAACTCAATTAGTCCTCATTTACAGAATGGATATGTGCCTTAATTTACCACTGACGATAAACCGTCCTTATAACATCAATCAAAGCAGGGTGTTGCGATTACATGTTCTGAAGATAACCTAGGGTTTAATTCACTTCATCGTTGTGGTAAGGTTAATTCTCATAGGGTTCAGGGGTTAACAAGTTAAGGGACCATAATTAAGTGGATGTTAATTTAAATGATAATTATAAATAATTTATAGAAAAGGTAGAGTTAGATCGATTATGTATTTTATATATTTTCTAAAAACATATTCTTATTGTGTCATTTTAATCGAAATTCATTTCAAAACTAAAAACAAAAAAAATACAGTCTTCTTCCAGCAAACGTCTTCTAAATTTATAAACTATAACCAACCCCCATACTTTCAAGTAGTGTTTTCATTCTATTTTGTTTTATTTTTATAATACCTCTAAAAATTTTTTTAATTCACTTCATCCCTTGAGAGACAACCTTGGTTAGCCACTCTGCTGCACCTAAGTACCCCAAAATCACACTAAACATTTGAGGGCACCCACGACAGTGCTCTTTCAAGAAAATAGCCCTAAGATAGACTTTGTGGATTATTATTGAATAACTTCCTATAATTTTGGTATTGTAGAGAATTTTTTGAGTTTTCCAAGTAATACATCCATGTCTGGATACGATCAGGTAGAGACGGCTCTGGCACAAATGTACCTAGGGGTAAAACCTGAAAACACCGCTTTGAGCTAGACTTGAACGGGAACTGGTGCATGAAAATAGGCCTTGCTGCACTCTTGGTTACAAAACTCCCAGGGGATATTCTTAGGATAATTTACATTTTATTTATAAACTGATTTGAAGGATTTTAATATAATATGAGAATAAATGACCTTGGTTAATCCTAAGGTGTTTCAAATTGAAAATATGGTGTCATGATATTCTATAAATGATTTTATGACTATTGTTACTCACACAATGCTTTCTGGATTTATTCAATGGCAAGATTAAAAGGAAGTCATAGTAACTTTGATCATGATGTAGAAAGTGGGAACAATGGTGGAAATGAGAAACAAAATGGAATGTTGATAGGAATAAAAGATATCTTGTTCATGCCAAACCAGTTTTCAAAAAATATGATCAACAACATATATATTAACCAACTCCCAGACTCAACAAAGAAGATAAAGGAAATGAATGATAAGAGCTATAGTATTGGACACCATAGAGAAAAGAGTCCTCAATTTCTATCATGTAGGAAATGTGGAAGGAGACACCCAGGAAAGTGTCTCAATAGAACAAAGAAATTCTTTATGTGTGGTAAATAAGGATATAAAGTAAATAATTGTCGAGTAAAAATGAAGAGTAATATTGAAGAAAATAAAAATGGTCACAAGAATCTATTTACAGACATTTTCCTTCAATGTAGGGGATCTGTCCATTTCCAGAGTGAATTCCCTATTCTATAGGATATTTTCTTGGTCAAAGAAGATGCTTTGTGGAAATAAATGGTTGGAGGAATGTTTAAAAGTATTAGTGATCTTTGTTGATGGGATTACTTTGGAATAATTTTCTCTTGTATTTGTAACCCTACAGTTTGTCATTTAAAAATGATATTTGAAGAAGATTATCTTTTCTCTTGTGGATATAGTTATAAATAACCATTTGGTTTTATATGATCATTTAGTTTGAGGCAATTACAAGTTATTATATTTTGGGATGAAAATGCAAGGTATGAGATAACATTTGTGGTTAAATTATGTTATGGTTATTTTGAGTAATTTATCTCATTTTGGTAATGTTATAAAATATAGTTTTTGAAAATAGACAACACGCAGACCGTGTGACAACCCATCGCGTTAGACAAAGATGTGGGAATCGAACCGAAAACCAGAGTGTGATTGGGATTTATCGCCTACCACTACACTACGTGAAGTCCTTGGTTAGTGTGACTAATTATTTTTAGTTAAATGATTTTATTCATCAATAATAAGTTGATATGGGATCTTATGTCTTATCAAATGAATACCTCTAGTATAGGAAAATGATTTGGTGATTAAGTGATAAATTTTATTTTGGAAGATGTTCGCTCTATTAGGAACACTATATGCCTAAGGAAAATAGAATACTATGGGATTTCATTTGAGGAGTAATGGTTGATTTTTATCTATGTTTTTATTGTGTATTTATAGTGATTTGGGTTATTTAGGGAAACGATTAACCTATAATAGAGAATATGTGATTAGGTTAATTGATTTTAAGTATGTGACTTTAAGAGTATTAGATTTCATTTAGAGATACAATTTAACATGGAAGACTACATAACAAAATTCTTATAAGTTTTGAGTTTCAATATTATTTTTAATTATATTTAAGGATTTTAAGGACAATTTTTTATTGAATGGTATTTATTTAACTTTGGGGTATTTTTGGTTAATTTTAGAAATTAAGATTAGTGTTTCTTTATCTAAAGGATTATCCTTTTGGGGGATCATCTGATCTTGTACTAACCATTTTGGTTTTGATTAATCTCTAAAGACAAGGTAAATATATAGTTTATCTTTTTTGGATCATGTGATTCTCTAGAAGTTGATTCTAGCTCTTTTGGGGTGACCAAGTCATCTTGAATACTCATTGTTTGAAAAAAAATGAGTTAGTGGTAGAAATTTATTAAAGAATGAAACTCTACTTAAAAAGTAAGTATATCTATTTATGTTCTTATTCAATCTCACAAATAAATTCCTCATCTTTATGAAATGTAACTTAAAAAACATTGCTCATTTACTTTTCCTACTAGGAAACTAATGATTGTTTGTCTCATCACAAGTTTGTGGTTTTCTTGTTGTAAACTTTCTCCTGATCATGTTTTCTATCCCTATCCATCAGAACTTGACACTTAGTTTATCTTCCATATCCATGTTTTCCTACATGGAATCCTAGTATGGGTTATCTTGGGTGACCTTTGTACTTCTCTTTCTTTCTTTTAAAGTGATAGTTTTATTGACTCTTTTTCCGATGAGGGACTTTTAATTATGTTCCCAAGCCCAATTTTAAAAATTGTGAGGATGAAATTTCCAAAAGGGGGGAATAATGTAACACTCCAAGCTTCCACGGTATGTTTCCCTTTGAATAATGTAATAGCTTGCATTGTTCGCTACTTCAAGTTCTAACACACCACAACCCATCAAACTAGTCGTTATGAATAGTAATACCCACTTTTTTAAATTTTATAAATTTTATCTTTCAAAATGGACTTAATTTTTGGATTTGGAATATCGAAATTAGCCTAGGGTGAATTTTTTGTATTTTTCTGGAAACTTTCAATTTTTGATGAATAGTGAAAAACACCGAGTTATAGTTTAAAACCGAATTTTTATTTAAATAATTATTTATTTTATTTAAATTTATTTTAGTTCAAAATAGATACATAATACCTATATAATTTCAATGTAATTCATTATATTCAGTTTATAATAATTTTAGATATATAAAAATTTTATTGAACTTTTTACCGTCTTTTACCCACCTAGTAGGAGCATTGGAAAATTCACATAAAACTTAATTTTACCGCTTATGTGGGTTGAATATCAAAAATCCAAGAGACACAGTTGATATCATTAAGTTAAATGTGGTTCAATAAGATGAAAATAATTTTTGGTGAATAGTAATTTTTCACTTTTATTTACCACGGTTAAAAGTAAATAGGGTAATTAAGGGTGAAAATGATATTATTATTACCCTAACACATGTCCTAATTCTATTGGATAAGCATAATTCGACCAAAAATAAACTTACTAATAAAATATTATCCTTTATATCCACTTGGATTAGATTAGGACATTTATTATTATTTAATTCAAAGAAGAGTTAAAAGTGTTAAATTCAAAGTTTAATAACAAAAATATTTTTAATATTGGGTTACACATAAGATAAATTAGACTATAAATATTCATTAGAAATATAAAACTATTTCCTACATAAATGTATTTTATTTATATTTTTTAGACATTAAATAATTTAACTTATTTATGACACAATGATGATGCAGTAATTACCTAATTAATGAAATATTAAAATAATTGGTATTATAAATATCCAAATAAATTTAATTTGAGACTTTTTATAAATTCAACTAATTTTATAGGTTAATATTACATGTTAGGGTTGGTTATATAATTTTTTTTTTTGAAGTAATAATGATTTTATGAATTTAGAAAAAACAAAATACCGAATAGTGTCAAAATTGACATAAAAGCGTTTTTACAGCAAATATTATATTATTAATTGATATTCTATTCCTAAAAATATAAGGTTCAGAAAAAATACTTATATAATGATATTTTTATCCTTAATTAACCACTTGGGGTTCTCTTGGAATTATATAGTAAGTTTATTAACCATATAATATAAAAATACAAAGTGACATGGTAAATGTCAAACTATTTAACTAAGAGTTAAATATAAAAGATAAAGTTAATATAGTGACCCAAAAAAATCTAAAACCTATTGGTTGAGTGGTTTTAGACCCATACCCACCTTATCCTTTAAATAATTATTTTTGGAGCCATTATAAACCGAAGATGATTTTATTATAAAATAATATTTCTAGATTTTCCTAAGGTGCCCCTCACCCCTCTTACAAAAGGGCCCTCCCCCTTCTCTCTAATTCACACCTTCAAAGCCATTTGGATCGGCCAAACCCTACCCAAATACCCTCTAAACTGTCCTCCCTTAATTCTAGTGGCATTACTTTAATCAGAAAGCCAACCTATGGAGCCCTTTTGATCAAATCCAAGGGAAGAACCCGAAGAAGAGGTAAACATTTCATCACCTCTTTCATGTTCCTTTCTTCTTCCACTTCCTATTTATTTGTTGTTTACATTATAAAATAATAACTCTAGTATATTCTATATACTGTGATGTTATTATAATTATGGTACAACCATATTCATTATTTCATCCATCCTTTTAATGACATGTCACCATACGTGCATACGTATGGCTTACCGGCTCCACATCGTGGTGTAATTGTTCTTCAATATCTTATTATTTGGATGGGTATAATAATGATGTGTAATTGATGTAAATAATAAATATAACATGATAATTATTCTTTATATATTATATACCATCCAATTATATATTATTTTAATATCAAAATAATGATATTGTCGCTCGTGCGTACATACGGATTATCGTCTCCACGAACGCGATGAGATTCACTCCCCATCATATCCATTCAAGAATAATTTTCATTAGATGATTAAAAATAATGTTTAAAGACTTAATATCATTCTGAATATGAATAAGATACATCCTATACATAAGAAACATTACTTACATAACAAATCATATAAAGGAAAATGAACCAGTTAACACCTGAAACAACGATAATACTAAGATATTATTAACAAAGCAATGTTAAAAGATAATATATGATATCATATTAATGTATATGATTATTGTATAATTTAATAACAATTATTTCACCATTATACAGGAGGTTAACCTACCCTCGACCATGAAAAAGTACAAAGTAAAGGGTTTCTTATCTCACTCTTAATTTCGTGAGATTTCCATTGTTCGCCACTTATTTATTGCATGTGGTGTATTGTGTACTACCATTTGATATATATTATCATGATTATCCTTAAATTCATGGTATTCTGTGATTCATTTGGTGGTTATTAACTTTTGGTCATATGACTCGATTTATTACAACGTGGTAAGGAGTTTTTATCTCCCTTCTTATTTCTAAAAGATTCGTGCTATATTGGCCACTATTTCCTTTTGTGTGGTGTATGTACTGCCCGTGATTGTATTCTTGGTGTAATATACTTTAATTTATGGGTATTTACATCTTCATTTTATGATCCTTCTTTCATGGGGTGTATGTTTCATAAGTTACCAAATCAGTAAGGGAATTTCATATTTCAATTTCCACTCATTGGGATTTACACATACTTCATTGATTATTTTACTCCATGATTATGGGTGGAATCACTATTTATTATTTTTGTAGTAATTTTCAATACCCATTTTGTGGATATACTTTTTATACACATAATCAATCCATTGATAAATTCTCAATTCATCGATATGAACCTGATAAGAGTAATTTTAACTTAGTCTTCGTTCATTGAGTTAAACATCCAATTCATTTGTGTTGTTTTTACAAGAATACGTATGAATGTCCTCTAATTGATTTACACTAAATATCCAATCATATTGAGTTTATTTATATTTTTCACACATAATTATGTTATTGATTTATCCTTTATCTAAGGATACTGTCTTTATAAGGGATTTCATCTCAATTTACATTCCTTTGAGACTTCTTTGTTGTTATGCACCAATTAAATTTTATATGGTGTATATAATATCCTTTGACATAGTTTATAATGAAATAATTTATTCTCAAGATATTATAAAGTTATTATTACCTCAATTATTTGTATTCAAGCATCTCTCATTTGGTTATTAACTCTAACTAAAATATCATTTTAAATGTTTTAAAAAAAATTTCTTCTAAATATTTTTCATTAATGTCCATTTTTGAAAAATGGTTTTAAGGATTTATTTATATGGACATTAATGTTTTAAAATTAAATTAATTTTAAAAGTTTCAAAGTGGTATGGGACACTTTGATTCAAAAATCTATTTTTAAATGGCTTCTTGACAAATAGTGTGACTTTTAAATATTTTCAAGAAAAAGGGGATATTTATCTCAAATAGTTTTTGATGATTATTTTCATCTATGTAAATATCCTTAATTATTCTCAATTGAGGTTAATATGTTATAATACAATCTTCAATATTGTATTGAATGAGTTATGTTCGACTGTCGATGTGCTATTTTTATACCATTCATGGTTTGTTTATAAAGTATTGACATTTTGTATGCTAGTTTTAATATGAATGTTTATGTTATGTTTCAAACTTTTCATATGAGGAATGTGTTGGACTTAGTAAGTGACAGGGGGAGCCCTCTATAGCTCCTCGATGCATAGGTAGGTCTCATGAGACAAACTAGTGTCTTGGCACAAGGCCTTCACAAAATCTTATTTGTAGTCTTGGCACGAGGCCTTGACTATGTGGTTATGATGTCCAGCATTATGAATTCCATCATTATGAGATTCGTTATTGATATTTAATGTGGTTATTCGACTAGTAGAACACACATGACTATGTTTTATTATGGCATTATTTACTCAGCTCATATTCTTTCCATAAAGTGATCATGTTTATTATTTGTTAAGGCTTGTTTTTTCAATTATTAACCATGCTTAATATTTATGTTATCTTTCACTGTATTTCTTACC
This sequence comes from Viscum album, assembly GCA_963277665.1. Taxonomy (NCBI): domain Eukaryota; kingdom Viridiplantae; phylum Streptophyta; class Magnoliopsida; order Santalales; family Viscaceae; genus Viscum; species Viscum album. Next base: position 629,177,887 of record OY728123.1, read on the forward strand.
TTTACTGAGCGTTTGAGCTCACTCCATTCTTATGTTTAATTTTCTGCGGATATTAAGGAGTTAGTTATGACTGACTTGCAAGCATAATCTAGGAGGCTTGGATGTTTCTAAAATTAGAGTTGTTTTCTTTTCAAGTTGTAATGTTGAACTTATGTATGTATCTTGTTTATACGACTACTAAAATGATCGGTCCTTCAGGACTTGATTCCTAGTAATCATGCCAATGAATTAAAATAATGCACTGACACTTAGTAACTGGGGTCGGGGTATTACATGGCGAATAAAATTTTAGGTAATGTCACTGTCAAATACAGTTTAATTCCAATTATTTTCTTATATTAAGTGATATTAACCACCTTGACTTCATCATCTTTTGGATCTTTCATCTAGGTAGCAACTAGAGTCCTCATCGCCTTTGAATTTTCAATTCCAAATCTCCTTAGAACCATCTTTTCATATTTCTAAAAACTACCTACACTATGATTCATCAGAAACTGATCTTCTTCAAATATTGATCCAACATTGAATACCATGCTCTTTTAACTGCACAATATTCGATTCTTCTTCCATAATCCCATTCAAAAATGCAGAATTATCAGGCATCTAGAACACTTTGAAATTCGGTTGCACTATAATGAATAGGAATAATCTAATTGTCTACATCCCTCATCTTCTATGCCTACACTGGTGCAGTCTGATTGCCAGTAATATCTTTCAAGTCAATTTCAGCTTAGATCTTCGACTTTCATATTGATATGGATTTTCCTTCTTCATGTTCATTATCATTTTCTACTTCTGAATTATCATTTTCCACTTATACTCCCGCTGAGTCTCTTACCACTTCATCAATTTCAATAGAAAACTTGTCACTGTATCATTTTTCAATGACATCATTTATTTCAACTACTTTTCTTATATTATTGTTTAAATACTGTTGATATTCTCTCGCATCTTCTTGGTATCCTGAAAATAGTCAGCTGATACCATAATGTTAGAATGAAATAGATAATTATGAAATATATGAATATTGATGCTTCTCCCACAATATGTCTTCTCTCGATCTTCTCTCAATAGACAACACCTGAGTTGGGTCCTCCAACTGTTGCATTGATGGCTCTTGTATCTTATTATGATATTGCATGATCTCCCTATGTTATGCAACACTTTATGTGGTTAGGACCATTGTTTAGACCCATAATAATTCTTCTCCTCCAACATCATTTATTCTCATCTGGAAATTAGAATTAAGCCATCAAAAAAATTTCTAATCCTACTAAGTTGGAACTCGGTGTAGGAAACAAGATATAAAGTTAATAACACAATCACTTTATATTTTGCTTAGTTTCTCCCTTTCTACTTCAAGTTTGGTGCCTAATTTGAATCAATTGAGACTCTGGAGAATATCACCTCATCACTTCACATCTTTAAAGGCCAATTCACATTGGATCTTATCTCCTTAAAACATAAAACACTTGAATCTTCAGTTAACAGAATTTATATACATTGGGAGAGGGGCCTTTCTGGAATCCTCGAGATGAGGATTGTGGTTGATCCTGATGGGTCAACCCTTTGATTCCTTATTTTAAAGCCTTTCACTCTTTCCTTCCCTGCTCCAACAGCCTTCCCAAATCCAACTGTTCTGGCCATATGACTAGGTATTCTTTACCCAATTCTAATTCTTCTTCTGCTATTCAGATTCTGTAAGCTTGGTATTTCTCACAATTTTGGGTTTAAACCCACTGGCAGACATTTCCTTCTTTGATGTTCCACCAATATACCACTTTCCTTGATTACTTATTTGAGTGGTAATCTATCTTCTTGTCATCTTCCCTTCCACCATTTCAGGGATCTTCCTCTTTCCTTCACTTCTCTCTAGGGAACACGACATGCAATTTTTTAAATACATTATTTTTTCATCTTTCTTTTATCAGATATTTTATTTGCCACACTATTTTGCATTGGTGTTGAGTCCTCCACTGAATGTGCTTTCTTCTTACTCACAGCTGGAGTAGATCACCCCTTAATCTTCAAGGATTGTTAACATTCTCTCCACAAGAGCTATTCTGAGTGTGATAGATAAGGTTATTGATACACTTTTCTTCCAACTCCCTGTGATTCCCTTGAGGATCTAAGCCTATTCTTCAACTTTTCACTTTGTCTCCTAGTGTAGGATTTCTCATTATACACCACTAGAGTCGAGAATATCTTTTCGAGTTCCTTTTCCTTTCTTGATTTCTTCTTACTATAATGCCTTTCCAAATTCCCATAATCAGAACATATAAAACATTTTCCATAAAAGTCATACCTCATTTCATCATTTCTCGAATGAGATATGCTGGAGATTGAGTTATTCCTCTGATTTTGAGCTCCTGATATTCCTTAAACATACTCATGGTGTGTCCCATTCTTACATAGTAATATCATCTAATGAATGCTTTCCTCTGAGAGACTCTTCTTTCTGATTTCTCATGACTCTTCTTCTTATACTCAGATTTAGTAAAGTTTCTATTTTCACAGCCTGAAATGTATTCATGATCCTCTGAACAGAATCTTTTTGTATGACCATGAATCCCACAAAAATAGAACATGTTATCATTGCTTCCAATAATATCCTTCTTAGGTCTATCTCCAGCACCTATAATGTTTTTCTTATCTCGGGAGATTTTAACTTCTCTTTTCCTATCATGCATAGGAGTGGGATAATCATATCAAATTCTATATTTTCCTAAAATGGATGGACTTTGGGAGGATAAAATCCTTTCATGCTTCTCCTCTGATGTAGCATAGTTGGATTTCATTTCATCATCACCTGTTGAAGGATAATCAAATAGTAATTCCAAGGCATCCTTCAACGTGGGAATGTTTTTGGAATTTGATTTCTCTATTTCATTCTTGACTGATTCTATTTCTTCTTCCAACTTTTGATTATTTATATCCCTTGATTCAAGTTTGGTATCAGGTTATCTCTTGAGAAGATTCCCTCTAATCATATCATATTCCAATTCTCATATAAGCTTTTCTACCATTTTACTTTGCTCCTTCAATTTCAATTTTTCATAAGCAACAGAATCAGAACTACATGCATCTCTTATTGCAGCCTTTGATTCTCCTGAACGGGTTTAGATAGTTGTACAACAAGATCTTCATTTCTAGATTTCAAAATTGTAATTTCATCTAACTTCTGATTCTTTCCCTTGTCATTAGCTTTATTTTTTTCTCTTTTTGAAGTTATATTTTTCAATTCTTCAGCTTGAGAATCATTCTTCTGCCTCAGATAAGTGGCCACATCAATAAGCCTTTGATTTAATCCTCTTAGCTTGTAAACCTCAATTTCCGTTACTTGGATCCTAATTTATTTAGATTTCATCTCTTCATCCAATTTCTGATCCAATTCCTTTTTCTTGGGGACAACTTCCACTTTTCAACTTCTTAGAGTTTCTTTATCATCATTGGTTCCAACATCACTTGGAATATCAGGTTCTTTAATCATTCCTTCAACATCATTGAATGAGTAAGTATTTTCACTATATGAATCATCCAAACCATTATTTTATTCACTACATGATTCCTTTAACTGAAACATACTCTTTCTGTTAACACTTCCACATTGGGTAATTTCACAAGACTTCTGCTTCTTATTTGATGTTATTACCTTTTCCATGGAACACCGAGATAAGAGCAGACTAATTTAACCACACAAATCGACTACACCAAGTCAGAGAAAAAAATCTGATAAAATAAACCTATCCATCTTATACTAATTGATAGGACCAAAAGGGGTCTAGATACCCTAAAATGGGGGTGAATCAAGGTATGGATATTCTATTTCAAAATTCTTCTTGCCCCACTGGATCTTGACCTCTATATTATGAGGGTCACTTTGTCTGCTCTTATGTTGTTAAAATTTATCTCTTTTCTTATTTATCTAATAATGATGCTTTGGATGCAATGCAGGGAATCAAGTAGGTAGACACATAGATTTTTACTTGGTTCACCATCACTGGGCTACATCCAAGGAGCATACAACGGCGATGTTCTGCTATACCAAATCAACTAAAGCTCACTTTCAATTTAAAATGTTTGGGCTAGATCACTTATATTCCTAGGATCACTGTCTTTACAATTTTTAGGGTTAGCTCACTACTTTCCCAAGGGTAACTCCATGTTCCTCTCTCTCTCCCTAGATCACTATCGATAGAAAGTATCACCTTCTTCCTCTTCTTTTGCTCACTGCTCTAGAAAGGATCTGCACACATTTTATGGACTTGTAGGTCTGTTCATTATCACTAATGAAATCTACATTTTTAATTGGTTATAGATGCTCTGTTGACGTCCAACTTTCACCCGTAGATGAACTCACTTTGCATCGGGTGTACCAGGCATCTCTAATTTTTTACACGTAGCCTTCACTGGCCCTTGCGCGTAATTTCCTACTTTTTCACGAAATCCACTTTTCGTGCAACACCTATTTTAAGCGCAACTAATTCTTTTACACGGAACAGTCTTCTTTTATGTGCAACCTATTATTTATATGAAAACACTTCTTTTATACTCAACAACCATATTTTATGCACATACTTTGATTTTACGTGAAAACAACTCTTTTACGCGCATCCTATGCTTTACGTGCACCCTACTCTTTACACGCAAATTGGACGTTTACGTGCAACTCCCTTACGTATTCCAATTTCGATCACCAGAGCTCAGATTCTCTCTAAGTCTTGAGCTTCTTCTAAATAGGGGGTTCACTTCATATTTATATGAAAAATCGAACCATGTGTGAAAAACCCTCCTTCCACACGTAATCCTCTTTGAGCTTGAAAAACACATCTTCAGTGCAACACCACATTAAACGCAGTGCTCCAATTTTTCGTGCCCATCTTTCCTTCGCTAATTTTTGAGATTCTAATCTCAAAACACCTCTTGTATGAAAAACTCTATTCCTCTATTTTGCGCACCATTCCATTATTTCCTGCACCCCATTATTTTTCACGCATCACTCTAATTTTTCACGCAGCTCATGTCTTTGCCAATTTTTGAGCTTCTGATATCAAACCACTTCTTGCGTGAAAAACTTCCCATCACTATTTCACGCCCCATGGAAATATTTCACACACCACTTTCTTTTTCTCGCACCACTCTAATTTTGCGCACACATCCCTTTTCCAATAACACATCTCTCCATTTACCGATTTTTAGGCCAAAAAATTAGGCAAACACTGGAAAACGGTGCCACCTTTTATCTGCTCTTTTTGTATCGCCTCCAGATCATCTGTTTCTTTTTCAAGGTTCTTCTTTCAAACATGGATAGCCAACAACATCTATTTAACCCAAAAAATAACCATGTAAACCCCCTTTTTCAACAAATCTGTACATTGTGGTCTGCTTTGTCAACAAACACAACATGGAGGTCCTCTTTGTCAACAAACACAATCTCCTCAAAAATACTTAAATGATACCTTGAGGGATTTTTTCCCAAAAATTTTAGTAATAATTGTCTTCATCAATAAATTTCTATGAAGGAAAGGTCCAATCATGCTTTTCCTATTAATTACTAACTACTTAGTATAATTTGTTCTCCAAAAAATCATTCAATCAAACAATGTAAAATCAAACATCACAAATTAATTCAAATTATAATTCCCTTAATTCCAGTTTTCAACATGTCATTCTCACTTCAAAACCAAAATAGTTGTATTTATCAATTCATTACATTTCAAAACATCTATAAATTTAATCCATTTTTCTCAAAATTCAACATAAAATCAATTTATCAATTCAATTATAAATCAATCCATCATTTTCTAAAATCCTCCCCATAAATCATATTCCATGGAATTTGGAGGTTTTAAACAATTTCCAAGACATTTCAAATCACACTTCAAATAATTTTAAATAAAGGTTTTTAAATCAATTAAAACTAATTTCAATTTAATCAATAAATTTAAGGTTTCATTAGTCGGGAAAATAATTATGGAACCTCCTACCTTTAAATAATAAAACTATAAATAAAAACACCAGCAACGGGAGTCGCCGACAAATAACATCGGAGTGGATGATCTAGGAGCCCAACCTATAATCAAGATTCAATGAAAAGGAGTATAGATCAATAAATTAAATGATTCTCTATAAAACTATAAGTATTATAGAAATATACATTGGATTGAACCACATGAAAGAATATCCACATACCTGCATGATATTGAATAAGATCAAAACTATTATGATCCATCAAGGAAAGGGTTTCAAGAAGTTAATTTCACCTCTTGAGAGCCTCTAAGAGACAAAAAATAATGTTAAGGACGAATGGGTGGATTAGGAAGCATAAAATGGGGGTCAATATTTTTAAAATAAAATTCAAAGTAAACCAAAACTACATGCATGGTTCTTACAAACGTTCGCATGGTTAGATAAACCATGTGCCCTAACTATTTTCCCCTACTAGATATCTATTTGGGGCACATAGTTTGGATGAATGGTTAAACTAACCATTCTCTAACCATGAATTACCTACTATATAAGGGGTGAATAGTTTGTAGGGGTTTTCACATGGTTTTGACAAATTTTTCACCCCCTTCTTGTGTCTTGAAATAGGGTGAATGATTTGAAGGTCCAAACCACACGGTTTTTCCTAACTATATTCCAACCATGCTATTGGAACTAGAAAAAATTTCCATGTAATTCACTTAATGCTTCTATATATGATCCCAGATTGTAGCTCATTCCACAAGCTTCGATTTGACTGGTCATGGAGCCCAAATGGAGTTACAGATCATATGTTATGGCCAGTTGAAGTCAGGCTGCTAGAAATGGCCATCCAGGACGGTTTTGGGTCAAAGTATGGATTTGCGCCTCAAAAGGGAATCCTACGCGTAAAAATGGGTTTGCGTGTAAAAATGGAATCCTGCGTGTAAAAAAGGGAATCCTGCATGTAAAAATGGGATTGCGCATAAAGAGGGAATCCTGCAAGTAAAAATGGAATCTTGCACGTAAAAAGGGAATCATGTGCGTAAAAATAAAATCATGGGCATAAAAAAGGAATTGTAGAGACTCGAAGCCTAACGTACATGAAAATTACATTACTTTTGCGGAATACTTAATACATAACAAAAATATACACACAAGGATCGTAATAGTTTAGTGTCTTTGGAAACTCGGAACGTAATCTTCTAATCCTGGTGAAAGATCTTCAAAATCTCCCACAAAGATCTTCCTTTTTTTTACCTAAAACCTTTCTTTATATCCTGGGGAAAAGAAAACATAAAAGGGTGAGCTCAAATGCTCAGTAAGGGTAAACAAAAGAAATATCAATCACATAATTTTCATAAGAACCTAACATTTTTGGAAATCTTAACCTGCAAAAGAGCGCATAATTTCATAACATGGGATAAATCATAATAGTGAAAATGAAACCCTTACATAAAACATTACTCATTGTGGCATACACACATAATCATAGAGAATCATTTCTTGTTAGTCAAGACTCATTTCCAAGACTATCTTAGTGGACAAAGTCCCTTTCTGAATCGAGTAATCCTCGTTTCAGTCCTGTTTCACTGAACCGGTATAACCTACCATTCCAGCCATGTCTATCTCATGAGATATGAAATCTTTACCCAATGCATTGGAGGGAGATATAGGTCCCACCCATCTCTTAATGATACCATTCTTATGTGTGCCACAAAATCATAAATCATACATCATTTCATAACCCATGTAATAAAAATGGGATTCTTAAACAACATGACATCATAAAACCATTCATATAAGATAAAGGAATTCATAAACATAATTCCATCACAACATAGTCAAATCAATGTAAAAATATGGATAGAAACAGAACCCTTTATTATCTTAGATGGAAAATACTTTTGATAAAACACTTGAAATGAATTCTTGAGGAATATATCCTTTCATCTTTAAAATCAATTTCTTTTCACAAAACATCATGCAATTTTAAAAGAAAGATATTTTATTGAAAATAGTCATGAAATCTTTTAGAGGAAGCTTCATGAAAATAAGGCTTTATAAAACAGTATAAATCTGTTCGTGCCGTATAAGTTAAAAAAAACATTCTTCGTACTTTTGTCGGAAAAGTCAAAAAGTACCTCGTACGAAAAAAAATGACAAAATATTACTTTCATATTCTTTACTAAAAACTCACATAAGGGTAAAATTGGATTTAAACTATTGCAAGTGGATGGAAACAATATTACATATTGAGGGAACATGGATTTGGATGATAAAATACACCCCAGTAAATACTTACGAATAAACAATCTCGGATAAAAATGAGATTGTGATATTTCCCTTACCTTAGGTCCGACTTGCTTTGTAAGTGTCCGAACCTCCTGTATAATGATTTAAATCATGTTATTGATTTATTACAGAATCATATTCATTGTTATGATATCATATATGGTTCACTTATGACATTATATTACCCGTTCTTTTGTAAATTCCATGTTAAAGAAGCGTTTTGGGTAAAATCGTTTCATTTATCGTAGGTGTTTTGACTTGTTGTTCTTGACATCATTATTACTTATATCATGATTTACTTACTTCCAGAATATAAAATATGATTTATATATCATATATATTCAGTATATATATATATATATATAATAGGTAGATAAATAAAATGAAAAACACCGTTCATGGAGACGGTAGTTCGTACGTACGCATGAACGCTGTTTTCCTTTCCTTATTGTCTTGAAATGGAAGTAAGTAGATGACATACATATGTATATATATACATAAATCCAGAAGCTTTATAATGTCATATATTTCATTATTATTTCTTATATATACATTATAATCATTCTTAAATGGTTAACATGGAGAATGAATCTCATCGCGTCGTGGAGACGGTATTCCGTACGTACGCACGAGCGATGATATCATTTCTATAAATATTGAATTGAATTGGAGTGTATTATACAATATATCAGAATCAATATTATGTTGTAATAACTATGTATAGTTATTCTTTACACCATTATACCCATCCATGTAAGGTGGTGGTGGAAAATAGATTACACCACGGCGTGGAGACGGTATTCCGTACGTACGCACGCGCGGTGATTTCTTTTTCCGTAGGATGGATAGATGGTGAAATAGTGTTGTTTCATACTTATAATAACATATCAGTATATGAGTGATACTGATGTTATTACTTCATAATGAAACAACCTAAGAAGAAGAAGTGGAATAAAAAATAAAGATGAATGAATTGGTAACGGTAATTACCTCTTCTTTGAAGTGCCTCTTTGAGACCTCCTCTTAGGGCACTAAAATTGGTCTTTGAGGAATACCAGAACCTCTAGGATGTTGATAGGGAAGTGGAGAGGATAAATTGGCAGGGTTTGGCCGAGTTTGAGTGCTCAAATTGGTGTGAGGAGGAGGGGGAGGAGGTGTCCTTTTATAGGGGAGGAGAGGGGCACCTTAGGAATATCTCAAAATATTATTTTATATTAAAGTCAAAATCAGTTTATAATGGTTCCAAAGGGTCTTATTTCGAAGATAAAGTGGGGATGGGTCGAAATCCTATCAACCAATAGGATTTAGACAAGTTTAGGGTATTATTTTAACCTTATCAATTAGATTTAACTCTAAGTTAAATAATTTAACTTTTACCGTGTCTTTTTGTTTTCTTTCACTATATGGTTAATAAACTTACTATAACATGCCAAACGAACCCCAAATTGTATATTATTAATACATATATCCTTATCTTAGTCATTTGGCCGAACCTTAGATTTTTAGGAATAAAATAACAATTAATAATATAATATTTGATTTAAAAACTATTTTGTGTCAATTTTGACACTATTTGATATATGATTTTTGTGAAAGTCATAACAGAATTATATGTTCGAACCAAGTTTATTAAATCAACACTAATATATCATAGTAACCTAGAAAATTAGTGGAATTCATAAAAAGTCTTAAATTACATTTATTTTGGTATTTATATTATCAATTATGTCAATATTTCATTAATAAGATAATTACTGCATCATTTTTGTGTCATAAATAAATTATATTATTTGATGTCTAAAAATTACAAATAAAATACCATCATGTAGGAAATCTTTTTAGCTTTCTAATGAATATTTATAGTCGAATTTATCTTATGTATAACCCCATATTAAAAATGATTTACTTATTAAACTTTGATTTTAACTATTTTAACCCTTCTTTAAATAAATTAATAATAAATGTCCTAATCTAATCCAAGTGGGCCTAAATGGTCATATTTTATTCCTAAGTTTGTTTTTGGTCGAATTACACTTGTCCAATAGAATTAGGACATGTGTTAGGGTAATATTAATATCATATTTACCCTTAGTTACCTTATTTACTATTAACCGTGGTAAAAAAAGTAAAAAGTTACTATTCACCAAAAAATTATTTTCATCTCATTGAACCACATTTTAGTCCTTGATATTAACCGTGTATCTCGGATTTTCGAAATTCCATTCACAAAAGCGGTAAAATTAAGTTTTATGCAAAATTCAGTTTTTAACCTACCACTTAGTAGTTTCACTATTCATCAAAAATTGATGTTTTTCAGAACAATGCCAAAATTTCATCCCAAGCTATATTTCATATTCCAAATTCAAAAATGAAGTCTATTTTACCAAATTCATAACATAAAAGTTGCATTAATTAATTTTATAATTAAATCCCGCTGTTAAAACAAATAGCGTGTTTTTAAGAAACAATATCTATCAAAAGATTGACACTTGTTTATGTCTAGTTTAAATGTGAAACTACATCCAATGACCAACATTGTATTAAATTGTAAAAATATATTCTAAATATACTTTAAAACCACTCAAATTAATGATTTATCACTATTAATTATTTCGATTAAAAAAGTTGTTTTTAATTATAATTTAGTAATTTTCACTATTCATCAGAATATGAAAGTTATCCGAAAAGTACCAAAATTTCACCTTAGGCTAAATTCGATACTCCGAATCCAAAAATAAAGTTCATTTTGAAAAATAAGATTTACTGGATTTCAAAAAGTGGTTATTACTATTCATAACGGCTAGTTTTAATAATATTTTTATAGCATATCGTTGTTTAGTGAAACTCGGTATTGCGTACTACACACGCTATCGAGGAAGGTCGCGATTGCGTGTAATGCAAGTCAAGTCAAGGATGTGTGTTGTGCAAGCTCCTTTTGGTGTAGCGTACAAAACAAGACATTAATAAAATTAAAAAGAATATTTTTTTATAAAATCTTGGGCTGTTACATTCTACCCCCCTTAAAATGAATTTCGCCCTCGAAATTCGTCGGGGTTATAAATGGTTTACTATTTGAAAGTTTCTTTAATAGAAACCCACATCGTAAAAGGGAATACCAAAACTTGACTTTAAAAACTAAAGTATGAAATGTAACGATTACCCAAATGAACTAATCACTGGGTTTCCACATAGGTGAAAATATGGATATGGAAGAGAAATCTAACCATCATGTTCTGATGGAGAGTGGTAGAGAACATGGCTATGGAAAATCCAGTAATCACAAATCCATAAATTTGTGACGATCTAAGGTACCATCTAATTCATCAGGTATAAGATCACTAGGACAACATTTTTGGTTTTCAAGATCATTTCCCTAAAGTTGAAAATTTGAATTAGAATAAATACTTACTTTATTTTGATACAATATCACTGTTGTTCGTGCCTTGAACAATTTCCACTTCATCTCTTAAATAAATGAAGTTGAATTTGTTATTCGTGAAGTGTTAGCAGATCATGTGATAGAATGACGGGTCATTCCATCTGTCTCAAACAAAAGGTAAGCAAAAGTTATTAAATATACATAAGTCATTCTATAGTGAGATTAATCATATATAGTTCCTAAAATGGACTTATACTTCATATATCATACTGGTTAATATAATAAAACTAGTTTCTACTAAACAGGGACTTCCTGTAGGCCAGTGGTAGGCGATAAAGGCCAGTCGCACTTTGGTTGTGGGTTCGATTCCTACAGCCTTGTCCGAAGCGATGGGTTGTCGCCCGTCCTGCAGGTTGTCCCTTTTTCTAAAACTATGTTACTATAACATCCCATCAATAATATCGAAAATCTTCTATCCTTAAACAATACTAAATTATGTCCAACATAATCCAGTCTAATCTTTAGGCTTATAATACTGCAGTCCACTCTCATAATATAGTGACAACGATTACCAGAGATTTAATACTGTCGTTGATCCCCACATATCATAAGATATGTCTTGTTGGTCACATTCCAAACATTCAAAGTCCTTAATCGTGTATTCTCTTGAATACCTTAGTGAAAACATGAGTGCAGTTAAAAGTTAACACTTTCCACATACCAAAATCCTCAAAATTCTATATACTCAAACCATGATATCACTTAGTCCTTATATCAATCATGAGCTCATGAATAATATTAAACATTTCATTTTCTCGTCTTCATTATGCGCATATCATCTTATTTCCAAAAAATATCTCAATCACTTTGAATACCACATCAATAAATATTGCAATACTCAATGATACAACATTATTTTGGAATCCCATTACATAAACACTTAATCATTCCACCACATCGTTGTCATATTCAACATTGCCAATAGTGATCGCATGTGATTTCCCTTTGTCCTTTGCCTTCAGTGGTTGCTCATGTTGATCATCACTAACCCTTGGATTAGGGAAATTATTAGCATAATGCCCCATTTCCTTGCACTTGAAGCATTGAAGTGTTGGCGGTGCGTTTTCTGCAGTGTTTGCTTTATTCACATCATTAGAAACCCTTTTTCCATTACTTCGAAACTCAGCTGCTCGATGACCTTCTTTTCCACACTTAAAACATTTTCTAGTCCCTTTTAGACAATCCCCACCATGCTTCTTTCCACACTTTGTGCATAAGGAAACATTCATCTTCTTTTCACCATTATTCTGAGATTTCTCCTTGAACTCCATCTTTTGTTTCTTGTCAAAACCATGAGATGGATATGTAACACCAACTTCCATTTCTACCTTGATAGCACAACGCACAATTTCTTCATAGCTACTGAAGTCTCTTATAGCTAATGCCCTTCGAAGACTTGGTTTTAAGCCACAGAAAAATCGATCAACTTTACTTTCAGGTTGGATGATAATTCCAGAAGCATACCTTGCAAGTCTTGTAAAATTTGCTTCATAGGTACCAACAGATTCATCGTCCCTTTGCTTCAGTTCAAGAAATTCTTTCTCCATCTTTGTTCGAAGAATACGAGGGAAGTACTTACTGAAAAACAAGTTCTTGAACTCGTCCCATTCCATGGACTCAATTTCATCTCTTGGACTCATATTCTTGATAAGATTCCACCATTGATCAGCTTCACCTTCCAAACGATATACTGCTAAGATGACTTTATCATGTTCAGAACATTGAAGAACTGAAAATATCTTTTCAGTAGTACTGATCCATTGTTCAGCCACAAGTGGATCAGAAGACCCACTGAAAGAAGGTGGACGTTGCCTCATGAAGGACTCAATAGAATATTGTTCCCTTCTCTGCTCATTTGGAAGTCCTGAATGATTCATAGCTTGTGTAAGTATAGCAATAAGATTTTTCACTCCATCTCCCATAACATTTGTTTGTTCAGGAGGGAAATCATTGCATTGTCCATTGCATTGATCAACACGGTTCCTTCGGGTTCCATCCATCGTCTAAAACCCAAAAAGAATAGTGTGAGAGGCAAAAATCATGCTAGGGAAAACAACATAATAAAGGGGGAGTACCTTCAATATCCAACATCTTAGGTTTAATTCTATGATCGTTAGCGTAATTCTATTACTATAACCTATACGTATACTTATCCCTAGGGACATCCCTAGACATACCTTAGAAATATCTCTAGGGATCTCACTAACGTTTTCGCATCCTAGTTTCCAAAGGTTGACTAAACCTTTCCTCTAATACCAACTGTAGAGACCCGAAGCCTAACGTACATGAACATTACATTACTTTTGCGGAATACTTAATACATAACAAAAATATACACACAAGGATCGTAATAGTTTAGTGTCTTTGGAAACTCGGAACGTAATCTTCTAATCCTGGTGAAAGATCTTCAAAATCTCCCACAAAGATCTTCCTTTTTTTTTACCTAAAACCTTTCTTTATATCCTGGGGAAAAGAAAACATAAAAGGGTGAGCTCAAATGCTCAGTAAGGGTAAACAAAAGAAATATCAATCACATAATTTTCATAAGAACATAACATTTTTGGAAATCTTAACCTGCAAAAGAGCGCATAATTTCATAACATGGGATAAATCATAGTAGTGAAAATGAAACCCTTACATAAAACATTACTCATTGTGGCATACACACATAATCATAGAGAATCATTTCTTGTTAGTCAAGACTCATTTCCAAGACTATCTTAGTGGACAAAGTCCCTTTCTGAATCGAGTAATCCTCGTTTCAGTCCTGTTTCACTGAACCGGTATAACCTACCATTCCAGCCATGTCTATCTCATGAGATATGAAATCTTTACCCAATGAATTGGAGGGAGATATAGGTCCCACCCATCTCTTAATGATACCATTCTTATGTGTGCCACAAAATCATAAATCATACATCATTTCATAACCCATGTAATAAAAATGGGATTCTTAAACAACATGACATCATAAAACCATTCATATAAGATAAAGGAATTCATAAACATAATTCCATCACAACATAGTCAAATCAATGTAAAAATATGGATAGAAACAGAACCCTTTATTATCTTAGATGGAAAATACTTTTGATAAAACACTTGAAATGAATTCTTGAGGAAAATATCCTTTCTTCTTTAAAATCAATTTCTTTTCACAAAACATCATGCAATTTTAAAAGAAAGATATTTTATTGAAAATAGTCATGAAATCTTTTAGAGGAAGCTTCATGAAAATAAGGCTTTATAAAACAGTATAAATCTGTTCGTGACGTATAAGTTAAAAAAAACATTCTTCGTACTTTTGTCGGAAAAGTCCAAAAGTACCTCGTACGAAAAAAAATGACAAAATATTCCTTTCATATTCTTTACTAAAAACTCACATAAGGGTAAAATTGGATTTAAACTATTGCAAGTGGATGGAAACAATATTACATATTGAGGGAACATGGATTTGGATGATAAAATACACCCCAGTAAATACTTACGAATAAACAATCTCGGATAAAAATGAGATTGTGATATTTCCCTTACCTTAGGTCCGACTTGCTTTGTAAGTGTCCGAACCTCCTATATAATGATTTAAATCATGTTATTGACTTATTACAGAATCATATTCATTGTTATGATATCATATATGGTTCACTTATGACATTATATTACCCGTTCTTTTGTAAATTCCATGTTAAAGAAGCGTTTTGGGTAAAATCGTTTCATTTATCGTAGGTGTTTTGACTTGTTGTTCTTGACATCATTATTACTTATATCATGATTTACTTACTTCCAGAATATAAAATATGATTTATATATCATATATATTCAGTATATATATATATATATAATAGGTAGATAAATAAAATGAAAAACACCGTTCATGGAGACGGTAGTCCGTACGTACGCATGAACGCTGTTTTCCTTTCCTTATTGTCTTGAAATGGAAGTAAGTAGATGACATACATATGTATATATATACATAAATCCAGAAGCTTTATAATGTCATATATTTCATTATTATTTCTTATATATACATTATAATCATTCTTAAATGGTTAACATGGAGAATGAATCTCATCGCGTCGTGGAGACGGTATTCCGTACGTACGCACGAGCGATGATATCATTTCTATAAATATTGAATTGAATTGGAGTGTATTATACAATATATCAGAATCAATATGATGTTGTAATAACTATGTATAGTTATTCTTTACACCATTATACCCATCCATGTAAGGTGGTGGTGGAAAATAGATTACACCACGGCGTGGAGACGGTATTCCGTACGTACGCACGCGCGGTGATTTATTTTTCCGTAGGATGGATAGATGGTGAAATAGGGTTGTTTCATACTTATAATAACATATCAGTATATGAGTGATACTGATGTTATTACTTCATAATGAAACAACCTAAGAAGAAGAAGTGGAAGAAAAAATAAAGATGAAAGAATTGGTAACGGTAATTACCTCTTCTTTGAAGTGCCTCTTTGAGACCTCCTCTTAGGGCACTAAAATTGGTATTTGAGGAAGACCAGAACCTCTAGGATGTTGCTAGGGAAGTGGAGAGGATAAATGGGTAGGGGTTGGCCGAGCTTGAGTGCTCAAATTGGTGTGAGGAGGAGGGGGAGGAGGTGTCCTTTTATAGGGGAGGAGAGGGGCACCTTAGGAATATCTCAAAATATTATTTTATATTAAAGTCAAAATCGGTTTATAATGGTTCCAAAGGGTCTTATTTCGAAGATAAAGTGGGGATGGGTCGAAATCCTATCAACCAATAGGATTTAGACAAGTTTAGGGTATTATTTTAACCTTATCAATTAGATTTAACTCTAAGTTAAATAATTTAACTTTTACCGTGTCTTTTTGTTTTCTTTCATTATATGGTTAATAAACTTACTATAACATGCCAAAAGAACCCCAAATTGTATATTATTAATACATATATCCTTATCTTAGTCATTTGGCCGAACCTTAGATTTTTAGGAATAAAATAACAATTAATAATATAATATTTGATTTAAAAACTATTTTGTGTCAATTTTGACACTATTTGATATATGATTTTTGTGAAAGTCATAACAGAATTATATGTTCGAACCAAGTTTATTAAATCAACACTAATATATCATAGTAACCTAGAAAATTAGTGGAATTCATAAAAAGTCTTAAATTACATTTATTTTGGTATTTATATTATCAATTATGTCAATATTTCATTAATAAGATAATTACTGCATCATTTTTGTGTCATAAATAAATTATATTATTTGATGTCTAAAAATTACAAATAAAATACCATCATGTAGGAAATCTTTTTAGCTTTCTAATGAATATTTATAGTCGAATTTATCTTATGTATAACCCCATATTAAAAATGATTTACTTATTAAACTTTGATTTTAACTATTTTAACCCTTCTTTAAATAAATTAATAATAAATGTCCTAATCTAATCCAAGTGGGCCTAAATGGTCATATTTTATTCCTAAGTTTGTTTTTGGTCGAATTACACTTGTCCAATAGAATTAGGACATGTGTTAGGGTAATATTAATATCATATTTACCCTTAGTTACCTTATTTACTATTAACCGTGGTAAAAAAAGTAAAAAGTTACTATTCACCAAAAAATTATTTTCATCTCATTGAACCACATTTTAGTCCTTGATATTAACCGTGTATCTCGGATTTTCGAAATTCCATTCACAAAAGCGGTAAAATTAAGTTTTATGCAAAATTCAGTTTTTAACCTACCACTTAGTAGTTTCACTATTCATCAAAAATTGATGTTTTTCAGAACAATGCCAAAATTTCATCCCAAGCTATATTTCATATTCCAAATTCAAAAATGAAGTCTATTTTACCAAATTCATAACATAAAAGTTGCATTAATTAATTTTATAATTAAATCCCGCTGTTAAAACAAATAGCGTGTTTTTAAGAAACAATATCTATCAAAAGATTGACACTTGTTTATGTCTAGTTTAAATGTGAAACTACATCCAATGACCAAAATTGTATTAAATTGTAAAAATATATTCTAAATATACTTTAAAACCACTCAAATTAATGATTTATCACTATTAATTATTTCGATTAAAAAAGTTGTTTTTAATTATAATTTAGTAATTTTCACTATTCATCAGAATATGAAAGTTATCCGAAAAGTACCAAAATTTCACCTTAGGCTAAATTCGATACTCCGAATCCAAAAATAAAGTTCATTTTGAAAAATAAGATTTACTGGATTTCAAAAAGTGGTTATTACTATTCATAACGGCTAGTTTTAATAATATTTTTATAGCATATCGTTGTTTAGTGAAACTCGGTATTGCGTACTACACACGCTATCGAGGAAGGTCGCGATTGCGTGTAATGCAAGTCAAGTCAAGGATGTGTGTTGTGCAAGCTCCTTTTGGTGTAGCGTACAAAACAAGACATTAATAAAATTAAAAAGAATATTTTTTTATAAAATCTTGGGTTGTTACAGGAATCATGTGCGTAAAATGGCTTTGCGCAGAAAATTGGAATGGAATTTTACGCACACGAACATTCATGTCTTTACCTATAAATACAAGTGCACCCCCTTCTTCCCAAAAGGGGCCTCCGGAGGTCAGCTTCCACTGTAATGCGTGTAAGTGCGTATTTTCTGCACCTGCGTGCAAAAACCCCCATCTTGCGTGCAAAACATCACTTTTTCACGTAAAGGGGCCAACATGCCCAATTTTGCACACAAAGCATAATTTTTGCGTGCAATAGTTCCACTGTGCCCAATTTTTCACACACCACTTTTTCACCTATCCAATTGCGTGCATTTCCTTCCTAATGGGGCGCACAGCTCCCCTATTGTGGGCACACATCCCATATTGCGTGCAAGCCTTCCCTCTTGCGTGCAAATCCTTTACTATTGCGTGCCAACCTTTTCTATTGTGCACCAACTTTCTTATTGTGTTCAAGCCTCTCCTCTTGCATGAAAATCCTCCCCTATTACATGCAATACCTTCCCTATTGTGCGCATGACCCCCTAGTGCGTGCACATCTCCCATGAAAAATTAACAGTCACACCACAAACTTTTCGGGTCAGGACGTCGGCATTTTCCATTGCCCCCTTATGCACATCCACCTTCCACCTATAGAATACCGTGATTTGAGATACTCATCTGCACACCATGAAACACCTTGAGTTAACATGTTCCTCTTGGTTCATTTCTCGTGTTGTGTGTTGAGATTATCATCATCAATTCCCCCAAGTACCTTGAGTCGAACCATTCCTCAAGAAACTCATCCAAACCCCCATCACCTGACTCCTATGCTTGGTTGAACCAGAGAGGGTTTCCCTTGCATAAGTCCCAACGCCATCCATTTCTAGGCGTCTTATGCCTGATAGTACTCTCTATATGACTATAAATTGTAGTACACCCTATGTGCCAAACATAGGATGCCTCTTTCTCTAAACGTTAGATGCCTTATACTCCAAGCATTAGATGCCAATAGTCCTATATATATGACTTTAAACTATAGTACACCCTATGTTCCAAACATAGGATGCCTCTTGCTCCAAACGAGAGGTGCCTTACGCACCAAGCATAAGATGCCTACAGTCCTCTCTACATGACTATAAACTGTAGCATGCCCTATCATTCAATAATAGAATGCCTCTTGTTCCAAATAAGTGATGCCTTATGTTCCAAGCATAAGATTCATTATGCCATGATCACAGTGGAATAATTTCATGAGCATTGGAATCTGTTCAAACATTCCATCACACCACCTCACGCTTTGTGTGTCCTTCATTCGGATCTTCATCCTCTTCCATGTCTGAAGGGACCCCCTAACGGCCTGGTCCCATGCCACCACAACTCTCCTACCGTTCTGGGCCAACGCCCTGGAATACTTTGGACGACACTTTGAGTCAGGTCCAGTGTTTCAAACACGGTCAATAGACGACCCCTATTTTTTTGTTCCCATTTCAGGCTAACATGGTATGGATGCTGTGTTTTGAACACAGTCAATAGTTATCCTCCATCATCATGCCACCCTCATCATGTTCTGAATGACGGTCATGTGATTCACACTTTTCATCTCCCTTTGTTCAGACAGATTCCAATTCCCCCAGCGTTATCCCACTTGTGCACTAGTGCATAGGTGTGGACCTTAATCATATGCCTCAAACCACCATTAAGTTGGGATGCCCTCATGGCCAGACCTAAGGAAGACATTATGGGAAGCTTCCTTGTGTAAGCCCCATTCACCATTGCCGCTCTATATCGGCACCCCGGGTAGCTTCCATGTGTAAGCCCCATCCACCATTACTGCTCTTTCGTAGCACCTAGGTAGCTTCCATATGTAATCCCCACACAATCCCTAATTAGGCACGCTAACGGCTATTGCTTCTTCTCATAGCCACGCTAACGTGGACCCCTCAATGGATTGCTCCATAACACCCCCACACCATGGAATTTTTGATGCCTTCCCTTCCCCAAGGGGTGGGAGGTATTGGTTATGTAAGTCCTAGGGGTGTGGAGTGAACCCACCACGTCTGAGATACAAGACATTAAACTTCCAAGAACTATCCTTCTCAGCACATGACATTAAACTGTGGCCTCACCCCATGCCTTGCACGTGGGGTTCCCCATATTAAATATTCTCTACTCCCACTAGTCTCCATGGAAGTTAGATCATCCCTTACAAGGAATTACATCCTCTTTATTGGAACGATGTTCATTCGTGGGGAAAGGGAAACCACCCAAGTGTAAGCCCCAAGATTTTCTTGTAGGAGGTAGTATTCCTACTCCTATTCTCTTCCTGGGTTCCAAATCCCTCTCCCGCTAGGCTTTGTCACCTCATGGGCCTCCGTCCTAGAGTAAGTTTCAATCCCCATCACCTCGGGCTGTGAACCGCACGTAAGCCCCTCTTTCCTCTTTGGGTTGCTAACCACATATAAGCCCCCAATCCACTTCCCACAGACGCACCTTCCACGAGGTGATCATCAGGTCCTTGCTGCTTCTTGTTTCTCACACATAGCATGACTTACGTGGTCTTAGAGAAAGCACTGACCATGAAATCCTATCTAGGAAGCTTAGAGTGTAAGCCCCACACCCATCCCGAACTATGCGAACTTTGATCTTTTCCAAGGCAAGGTATGTTAGAAGCCTCCCTGAGGTTCGAGCCCTCCATCCATTGGTTTTGACCCCCCTCACATCAGTTCCTACTCCAACCTAAACTACGTGGAATTTTATCCTTGACAAGGCAAGGTACGTAGGAAGCCTCCCTAAGGTTCAATCCCAACAACCACTGGTTTCGACCCCCCTTCACGTCAGACCACCTTCATCCCGCATGACTTTAAACTGCTTGACCCATTTTCATCCTACACGATGTCAAACTACATCCACCATCCTGAAATGCATGGGATTTGATCCTTGTATCCTGCATAAGGTATGTAGGAAGCATCACTGAGGTTCAACCCCATCCAGTGGTAAGCCGTTGTGACCCCATCCGGTGGTAAGTCATTGTGACCCCATCCAGCGGTAAGCCGTTGTTACCACATCCAATGGTAAGCCGTTGTGACCCCATCTAGCGGTAATCCGTTGTGACCCCATCCAGTGGTAAGCCATTGTGAACCCATCCAGCAGTAAGCCGTTGTGACCCCCATCCAGTGGTAAGCCGTTGTGACCCCATTCAGCGGTAAGCTGTTGTGACCCCCATCCAACGGTAAGTCGTTGTGACCTCATTCGGTGGTAAGCCATTGAAGTCCCCAATCGACGATAAGTCGTCGTCAGGAGAACAATGTGGACTTTTATTCCCTGCCATAGGGATGCGTAGGAGGCCTCTTTGAGACTCAATCCCAACATCACCGTCATCCCCGAGTCGACTCAATCTCATTATCCACCCACTTCACTTAACTATCCATTATCCTTTTTTATTCTTACCCAGGCCGCCACGTCCTGGTGAGATCATTCCAATTCACCTCCTAGCATCAATGTTTCCTCCAAGGGTCACACTCATATGGTCCACTCTAGTCAGTGTTTCGATCAGTCTAATCCATCTCCATAAGACGTTAAACCTGCTGCATACCCTGTGTTAAACATTGGAAGCTGAGGAAAACCTTAGATACATACCTATGGCATATAATTCCCCTCATTCGACGTGGGATGCCTCGGGCTTCCGCACCCTAGAGAAGCCCTATAATAAGGGTAAGAAACCCAAACGCGCCATTATTACAGTGTCTAGACACGCTAGTGATGTCCAACGTGACTACTCCCCTGACCGAAGGTTACTGCCCTGATCGGAACCCTTGGAATGTCCTGAAAAAAGAAGTGAAATTAATTGTGGTCCACGAAGATATGGCACTGGGAAGAGTTTCATGAAAAATGACTTAATTATATAAGGGAGACCCGAACTACATGACTAGTTCCAAGGATGAATCCATATAAGGATGAACTGACATCCCATAATCATGTTTCGATCAAGGAGAAAATGTCCCTGAACAAGGAATGGATGTCGCCTGCCTTTGGAAAGTGGGAATGTGGGGCAACAAATAGTGTCTTCATCCTCTAACAGATAGATGTTCGCACCCTTTTGAAAGCATTGGAAACACATGCACATCACAAATAGCTTCCAAGATTTTCCAAATTATCCTAAGATTACAAAAAAAACAAGACCCAACTATAATGTGAACAAAAAAGGCTTAAATAATACCTAAAAACAATTAACCAGATGTTACAACATCCCCAACATAAAAACATTCCTTCTCCAAAAATCATGTCAAGATGTATAAATAATAAAGAGATGCGGCCACTTCTCTCCCATTAGTGTCTCACACTTCCACTTCTCTTGTGAATCATAACCATGTTTTCATATCACATGGACCAAAGGTATCATCCTCCCACGAAGAACCTTTGTCTCTAAATAAACAATCCCAACTAGTTTTTCTATCACAGATAAATCAAGATCAACATAAAAAGCCTCCCAAATCAAGAACTATTATGGTTCAAAAGGATAATTTGGATGTTGTGATACATGGAACACATTATGTATCTATATCAATCATTATGTAAGTGATAAGTGGTAAGACAATTTCCCCACCTTCTCAAAAATATATAAAGTTCCCACAAATTTTAGTTCAATCATCCCCTATTTGCTAAGACATCAGGCACCCAACCATGGTGAAAAACTCAAAAACACATGGTCACCAACTAAAAACACCAATGGTCTATGACAACGATCATCGTAAGATTTGTAATGGAACTATTTCATAAAAATTCTATGATGAATCAACTAAATCGTCATTTTCATCTCTTATATCAGACTCAATCTAACCAAGGAACTTTTACCAATCCGTGACCAACAAAACATAGATTTGAAAGGCCTCATATAAAGGTCCTCAAAGGGGGTCATTCTAATTGCATACTTGTAACTATTATCATAATAAAACTAAACCAATGCCAAATTAACATCCCAAGATCCACCAAAATCTAGGACCCAATCACAAAGCATGTCCCTAAGAACTTATATAACATTAAATATATATCCATCCATATATGGATAATATTCCACACTCAAATAAACCTAAGATCCCATAACCTTATGAAGGCCTCACCAAAAATGAAAGTAAAATAGGTATATCTATTAGAGACTATAGTAGAAGGAATTTTGTTCAAATAAACTATCACTATCACATAGAGATTTCACAAATCCTCGACCTTGGTAATCTCAAATGTGTATAAAGTGATCTAATTTGGTCATCTTATCTATCAAAACCCATATCACATTCTTCTTATTAGGGGTATGAATCATCCCCGCCATAATTTCCATATAAATATCATCCCAATTCAAAGTTGGAATTGGAAGTGGTTGATGTAAACCTAAAGGTCTATAATGCTTGGCCTTTACCTATTGGAAATTATAACAAATAAAAAAAATAAGGAATGTATTATCTCATACTTGGCCACTAAAATCATTGACACATGTTATAAGACATCTTTGTGGTCTCGGGGTACATATCCCACTAGGAAATATAGAAATCCACCATCATATATTTTCTCATAGAAAATGGTACAATGCATTAGTTCCATAAATATAGATTACTCTTAGAAGAGAAAACCCACTCACCAAAAATATCCCCACCATATAGAGAGCCCCTAATTCGATGAAATTATTCATCAATTTTATTATCCTATTAAATCATCTCGAGAAGAGTGTAGGTTAATTGAAAACTTTCCATAATAGTATCGGCATGTTTTTCTTGGACACCTAAATGATATTGTGTACAAATAGACATCATGTTCCACTATTCTAATGATTCTTTCATAGACTAGGTTAGAATTTTCCTAATAAAAGAATCATCAATGTCATTACCCTTACCTGGGGTATAGGTAATGTAGAAATTAAAATACTATAGGTACCCCAACCAATACCTCTACCGAAAGATAAAAAAATTAGAGAATATATAACTCTAGATATTGTGGTTAGAAAACATAGTAAACATTTCTCAAAAATTTAATGCTCACAACTCTTAAGTTAATGAATCACAACTATGGATTTAAGGTCATGGGTAAGATATTTCTTCTCATGTGCCCTAAGCTATAGAGAATCATAGTATACCACATGATCACTTGGCATAAGAACATATCCAAACCTGATTCTAATGTGTCGCAAAAGGAAAAATTTTCCTTCCTAACCTCTCGAAGAGTCCAAACCATTATAGAATTAAAATGACATTTTAACTAAACAAAAGAACTATTAAATTTTTCATCCCAATAAAACTTCACCATCTTCCTAGTGAGAGAGGTTATCAGATAAACCAACATTGAGAAATAATTTAAAAACTAGTGATAATGTCTCTATAAACCTAAGAATCTCAGAATATGAAAATGTACTCTGGTTTTTCCTAAGTCATAACAATTGTCACCTTCTCAGGATAAATTGAAATACCATGTTCAGAGACCACATGTCCCAATAACTTCACTTTTAAAATCCATAAATCAAATTTTTATAGCCTATCATAGATTATATGATTTCTCCACATTTCTAGAACTTCTCTCAGTTTATTCACATTATCCTACTTGGACTAAGAGTAAACTACAATTTCATAAAAAAAGAAAACTAAGAACATATCAAGATACTCATGGAATATTTTATTCATTGACGACATAAAGACTGCTTGAGAATTAGTTAAACCAAATTTCATGAAAAGATAATCATAATGCTTATATATTCTCTAGAAAGTGGCCTTTTAAATATTGGATTATTTTATTCTAAAATGGTGATAACCAGAACGAATATAAATAATAAAGAAACAATTATCCCAATTAAATTGGTCAAATAGATCATCATTTTGTGGTAATAGATACTTGTTCATTACCTTATATCAATTTATTTTTTGGTAATTAACACATATGTGAAGTGATCTATTTTATTTCATATCAAAGAGAATAGGCTCCTCCCAAGGTGACACACTGGGAGAATGAAGCCTTTCCCAAAGATTATATCCATATGAGACTTCAATTATTTCAATTTAGCTGGTTCCATTCAATTAGAATTAACAGACACTGATTGAGAACTAAGAACTAAATCAATAGAAAATTATACCTCTCTTACGAGCAGAAATCCAGAGAAATTAAAAGGAAACAAATCAGGAAACTTGACAACAACTAAACATAGATAATCAATCAAAGACTCTCACTCCTAATAAAAAACAAACACTTATATTACTTTACCCAACTCTAGATGATAAGGTCTGACTCTACTCGACCCCAGGTACCATTCTCCCTAAGAAAACTAAAACACCCCATTATATTTATTATTGTAGACCCATTGAAGTTAAAATTCAATTTCATCATTATTAGAAATGATCCAATCCAAATTGAGAATGAAATCAAGTGGGTTCATGTCAATAAGATGAAAATTCTAGGCAATCTCAATCTATCAGAGAGAGAAGAAATTAAAAAGACAATGGAGTATTTGTTGTCTCTTTATTCTGAGGAGTGTAGTAATATCCATCACATAAGATAAAATCTTTGTAGAAATATTTAGTAGGTTCACAATACATGTCATTAAAAATGAGTGAGATGCACCATAATAAAAAATCAATCACTAAAGATGAGGCTATACTAATGGTACCTCTCACTATCACTAGACCAGTGTCAGTTTCCTCTAGAACCTCTTCCACTATGTGAAGAAGCTTTTTCATATTCCTGTTGATAGAACTCATTAGATAACAAATTATCTGATTGAAACGTGGTACATTTAGGTGTTGATGATCTTGTACCACTATGTATAGTGCAATAAAATGGAATAAATTTGGTAGGTGTCCTAAGCAACCACATGGACTACTAATCTTGGATACCTTAGAGAAAATACTTTATTAATTTCTATCCTTACCACACTAGAAGAAAGTAAAAGGGCCTCTTTTAGATATTAAAAAATTTCTAGAAGTTTTATTATGTCTAGAACCACCACATGGCTAATCAAGTTTTCTCAATCCTTTAATGTGAGTCACAAAACTTCCAATTGGATAAAATGGAACACCCATAAACCCCGACATACCCACCAGATCATGCATAACCATAAATGACTTATCTAGTATGTTAGTATATGATGTGATAATTAGTAAGAAAAACAATGAACAAATATCTGTAAAGAGGTCCATATGAAATTTTCCACCCTTCATCTTCTCATTAAATACAATCTTAGGTGAATACTGTACAAGCTTGGTAAAGTGGTTCACATATTACATTATTTTCTTTTCATCCTACTAGAGTTTAAAAGACACCATGGAATTATCCAAAACAATATATTCTAGATAGAACTAATTATTGAAAATAACTCAAGACCTTTCACTCTAATCCCTCATGCTTATTCATTGTTACCATTGAATCCCACCATCTCTTGCTAGGCCAATCCATCTTAGAGGTAGCACACTTCACCTTAATCAGATTAGGAATTTCTATGAAATCAAAATGGTACAATATCTTGTTCAAACAATCCTCATTTTCTTAAGGATCATTAGATCCTTAGAAAGAAGGTGGTTTTGGGAGAATAATATCTTGATCACTATTTCGAGATTCATCCCTTTGATGTTAAATTACTAGATCTTAAAAAAGAATGTGTGCAGGTGGTTGTCCCAAATCATGGAAATTATGTATAAAAATATCAACAATATTTTCTTCTACATAAGGATTTTCTCATTGTGGTTCACCAGTAGGTTCTTCCAAGATCATATTCAAATGTCTTCTTAGAGGTTTGATTCTACACAACTTCATCGAACAACTATAAAACATCATAATATTACTCAAATCAAAAACCACAAAAAAGATAAATGAGAAAATCAATCCCATCATATAATATTTAAAGATTTGTATTTCAACATACCCAAATAAAAAGTAGGTGAAATTCTATAATTATATCAAAACATTCCTAAAAAAAATCTCAAATACCGATGGTGACTTAAGGCTCATTACAATGAGATAAATTCAGGCACTCACTCAAAAATACCTCCTAATTCCTAAAAACCCTTCATATTTTCTACTAGGATATTCCAAAATGTATATTGATATCAAGGAATCATGATTAACATGCACCTTTGATACCAAATTTTCCTGAAACATCCAGGATACCATGGTACCCTAACACTTGAGACAGCACTTATATAGCCCGAAGTGAATTCATATTCCCCATGTGCTAGATATTAGAACCTAGCATCATACATGATCAAGGAAGGTAATTTTTTTTATAAAATAGTGGAAGATGAAAGAATACAAGTTAGTATGATCAACACTAAAAAGTGAAAAAGTCACTAAAACAAAATGTAAAACAATACCCAATAGAAAAATAAACATCCTAAAGGAATATCATCCCAATATGAATACATAAACTAGAAAAAATATCTTAGACACTCCTATGTAACAAGTCAACAATATCTCCACCAATAACCATCATCACTTTGTGGTATAAAGGATCAATAACACCAACCACCTCCAAGTGGGCTTTCCCTTTTCTCATATATGGCACAAAAAAATCTCTAAATACCAAAGGAAAAGGTAGGTTGTGAGATATAAATCATAGTAGGGTCTCAAAAAGTGTTCCATAATCAATACCATAACAATTTACCATTTTTTCTATTGGTTTAAATAAAACAAGGCATGACATTACAAATAAATATTTTAAAAAAACATACTTTCATTCAAATAGATGGTAGATATATCAAAACAAAACTAAAATAGAATTAAATGAAAATTTTATGTAATGTGGTTTATATAAATTAGTTGGCATGAATAAAACATTTCATTAATCATTTTCATTTATAAAAAAGTCCAAAAATCATAGAAAATCACTGTGTTCGAAAGCCCTATGATAAGTAAGTTTTTCAAGTAGTAGGATCCTCATGTATCTCAATAATGATATCAAATATAATCATGTGTGCACACACAAATACACCCCAATAGTGGAACCCATCAGGGGTAGTCTAAACCCCAATAGGGGAACCCATCGCTGGTAGTCATGCCATAGTTATTTTAGTAACAATTGTCATCATAAATCCATTAATATTTTAATAACCCATCTTTTAACGAAGGTACAAATAATTTGTTTTTCAATTTCAATACTTTTTTTCTTGATAATCATGCACTACGGTCTAAAGAAAGTTTCAGGAGTGTTCGGAGATTGTTTTAATTAAAATATCTAAAAATTATACAAACAGAGTGGGAGGAACAGTTAGTGCATAGTCAGTACTAATTGTGTGTCTCAACCATGTGTGGAACGTCTCCACAGTTGGAGGTCATATAGTTTTTCTACAACCATGTGATCCAGGCTGCACACCCATGTCAGATTGTAAAGGTTTTTGAAATAGGATTTTCTCAAGTCTTGAACATGGTTAGGAAAATTTTGTGCCTAGCCCATGTGAGTGTGGTTCAAGGGTAGTGGTTGTGCATGGTTGGCATTTTGGTCAAACATGTGGTTAAACTGTACGACCCCATTTTAGGGTGTGATTTTAAGTTTCTTCCACTAAAGTGTTATAAAACCTTCCTTTTACTTTTTCTTCCCCACCAATGTAAATCCCTCCTTACTTATCTCCTCATTATCTCTCCCTTCACCTCATCTTGGGATCTTGGTTGCGCCTTCATCCAAACTCTGGTCGAATCATCATCAAAAGTGTTGGATAGCTAGCGGTAAGCTCCATAATCCTATTTCTTCCAATAATAGTTGCTTATCCCATTTATTGTGATATTTTTTTTCAAGATCATTCTACCAATTTATAGGGAGTTGGATCATTAATTTATTTTATTCCATTATACTTCAAACCTAAAGATGATATTGGAAGAGGAGTCATATATAGCCCTAAGGAATGTGGTCAAGTTATTTTCCATAAAATTTTAGGTTTTTATATTTAATTTTCTTCATTGAACCGTACACCAATCATTTCAGGGAATTTCCTTAAATTACATTTTCCCTTAAAAATTAAATAAATCATGTGATATACTCCCATTAACCCTTTATAAATGGTTCTAGGATGTTCCCTTGTTGATCACAATACCTTTGGGTGTTCTAGATTAATTTTCCCTCTTTAATATAAAATTTAATGATCCCAACCACCTCTTAAGTGGCTCATCTTGACACTAAAATTTATCTTCCTTGGTTAATTAAATTAAATGGGTTAAATTAATGTATTGAAATTGGGGGTAAGGACATTCCGCATGATATATAATTATAAATGGGAATTGAATAAATTGTGATGAGCGTGACTGATTGGGCTTGATTAATTAGAATTCTTATTTTATAATTACTTTATATTATTATTTGTATACCCAATATATTGGTTGTTGAATGATGCATAATGGACTTATTGATAATGATATTTCATGATCCCTTACATTGATTATAGGGTATGATGCCTCACACCATTACACTTTCATCTAGGTGATGGGCATGACGCTCTGCATTTCTTGCTTCGAGTGTTGGTCATTAAGACTCACCCTGCAATCTCGAGAGATGGAAATGATTTCATGTATCCATCATGAGTGTTATGTATTATTCCCTTACTTTATCCTATAACTCATTTGAATAGTTATGGATACCAGAGTTATGCCCTGGGTCCAGCTAGAACATAGTATCCATGCAAATTCCTACATTTTTCCTCATATAATTTGAACATATATGTGTATATAGTATATAAATATATATATTTTTAATTATATATATATATGGTATTTGGATCAGATATATTCTGGTTGATGTAGAATTAGGTAGAGTCTGTCAAGTTTCTTAATGGAACCTGATCCGAATGGTATTTGTTTATTTAGCTCTATTTATTATTCCTTAGACCTGTACACTTCTTTTTTATATACACTACATGGATTATTTCTATACACCATTAGTGGTGGACTGATGAGTTTACTCACACCCTACTCAGGATGCCTTTAGTACTCAATTAGAAATCATGACTACATGTATGGATAAGGGCAAGCACCCTATTACATATGCTTGATCTTTTTAGCTTATAGCTTGGAGTATGAGAGGAGAGGACCAAGAATATACTCATAATACTAGTGGGTAGTCTTTTGGAATTTTTGTATTTTTTTCAAAGAATGATGTATATTCATGTACCCTATTCCCCTTTTATTTATATATCTGTGTGTCATGACATCATACTGTATATGACTCAGCCTATTGGATTTTGATTATATTATAGTTTCTTGGTTGTTTCCACTTCTGCAATTTATTATTTTATTGTCTCCATTGTGTTATCTATTTATATATTCTTTTTTTGTTATAGTTTGATTGATTATATCTATTGTGCTAATCTCATATAATGGTATAATATACCTAATTTACCACCTTGGACCCTCGCTGCTAGTTGATTGCCTCTAGAATACCAAGAGGCATGCTTGAGTCCATGTGACCCACCAGCTAAGGGAAATAGTTAATTGGATCCTATGTAGGGAAATTAAAGAGTGGTATCAGAGGATTTTTCTTTTATTTTGTCTAAATATTTTGGTGATATACAAGATACTATAGTGTAATGGAATTTTATAATGAGTTTATTCATGGAATTAGCTAACCTGTATACAGGGGAAGCTCAAATTTTCCGGGATAAGTTATTTATGTAATTTGATTATGCCTATTACAGTCTATAGGAGTTCATCATTGGGTGGCACACTTTATGTGTAAAGTTATTGTTATTTCTATAATGATTATGTATTTTATCCTTGTCCTGTCATGGAAAGGAATTATAATTTAATGAATCATTTTAAGCACATTAGGACTAATATTCCATGAATTTTTTCATTCCACATTTATTTCCAGTGTGTATTTTTTTACTACATATAGTTTAGTTCCTGGATATTTATATATTGAAATGTTCTACTACTTCATTCAGTGATAATATAATTGGATTAATTATAGTTCCTATATCAATCTAAATATTTTTTCCTCATATATTAGTGATGACACACTAATTGGACAATTATAAAATATTGTGAGTTCTGGAAATACAAGTTCTATGTACATATTATATCCTGCTACCGGATGTAAAGGGTAGGTTGCAATTATATGATGTCCCAATTGAAATTTATATGGATTATGACCATTATAAATTGGAAAAGTAAATTAATTTAACTAGATAATGATGTGTGTGTATATATACCATTTAATTATATAAAATATTATGAACTCAATCAAATTTAAACTTTCAAATTAAAATGGTTACCGAAAAATGGGGTTCTAATTGAAAATTAAAGGGTGTTTTCCTATATAACTTGACACTAAAATTCCATATATCGTAACCCCTAACATGTGATATGAGACATGTAACTAAACCTGGACTTAGTATTGGGTATTTGGAAGTGTCTCTTACATTATTATGACATGTAATGGTTTTTCCCTACCACCTTGATCTATATTTTGGAGTATGGAAAGTGGTGTGATATTTTTATAAGAAAGTTTTGTTCTTAACCTTTTATCTATTTTTAGTTATTTAAAATACTAAATTATTTTCTGATTCATGCATTTGGAATTATATAATCATTCCACCATGATATCCTCAATTCATATGCCAAGAAGGTGATAATGACCAATCACCGGAGGTGGTGGGTACTGAGTCGCCAGTGATACCTGTTGTAGTGACACCTATGGAACCACCATAAATTCCTGATATGGGGATGGATTCCTAGTTTTGAGAGGGATTTTTTTGTACTATGTAGTCTATGGATTGTTTTTCTTAACCTTCCCCAATAATAAAAGATATTACTAGGGAGTTTTAGTAGTAGAATCCTCTAACCTTCTCAGGATATAGCGGACCTCACACAGTAGAGTCATGGATTGAGGCCTTGCTTTATATTTTTAGGAATCTGGAGATGACTCTAGGGAAGAACTTCAAGAAAACTTCTTATATTATATGTGGTTCTTCCGATAGATGGTGGATTCCATTAACCAGGTATACTAACATAGATACATGATCTCGATGGATTTCAAGATGGTCTTCTATGATTACTTCTTTCCAAAAAAAATCTAGGATGACTAGGATAGAGAATTTGTGAACCTGGATAAGTGATCCATGTGTTTCATAGACTAATCTTATCATTTTAATGAGTTCCAACATTCCACACTAACTTTATCTAGTGATAATATTATTATTTCTAGGAGATTCAAGGATGAATGGGTATACTCTATTTGGTCGCAGGTCAATGTATTTTGGCAGATATATATTTCTGAGATAGCCGACCAGGCCCTTATTACTGAGCAGAATCTAAGGGAAACTGATGGTAGGAACCAGGGTAGTTCCATACCCACATCTGCCAATGGTTATTCTAATAGATGAAATTATTCCTTCTATGATTCTTGTGGGGGTAGTGACAGTTAGAAAACTTATACTAATAGTTTCCTTATATACCACCAGTGTGGCAATCCAGGACACCCAAAACCCTAGTGCATGAGAGATCCATTTGAGTGAAGAGTTTGTGGTAGGATGGGGTATATACAGAACTTATACATGACTTTTCAACCACTTCCTAGTGATTGGGGATCTACACCTATCCCACATTTCTAAGCAGGGTCAATAGTATCTCACTAAGAAGGTAGCTGGAATACCATTGGCTTCTTAGGCCAAGGTGGTGTTTCCGGTAGAGATAGTCAGACTCAGGATTCATATCACCATTATAGCATTCCTTCTTAGGGTATTCAAGATATGAATCAGGTCCATGGTATGGGACAATTATATGTAGTACAACCTATGTCATAGGAGAAGAGTTTCATACCATCTACAGTTTTAGTTATTGTTATGGTATCCTCTACCTTAGTGTATGCTTTATTGACACATGTGCATCACACTATTTTATATATGTTGTAACCATGGAGATTCTAGGCCTTGAGATATATTACTTTTGTTGCTTGTTGTCACTCGATACCCCATTGGGTATTCGATCAATTATTATTTTTCATTGTAATAGATTTCCCCTAGAGATAGGCATATATCTTTTTGATTGTAACCTTTTCATCCTCAAAATGATAGGGTTTGACATAATAATCAAGATAAAATATCCAATTCCTTATCGAGATCATATTGATTTCTATTTTCATAGGGTGATGTTTACATTACCATAGGTTAGTATAAATGTACACCATGTAGAATGGGATGCCCTTGCTTCTCGAGAAGTACGCGTGCATTAGGGGTTGGGCAGATTGATAGATTTCATCATTAGTCTTTTCTTGGATGATCAAGGGTTATGACCAATTATTTTCCCTCCTTTGGGAGATCCTTTCAGGGAAATAATCCCTACCAAATATTTTATTATACCTCTAGTTAAAGTGGTAGAAATCACCATGGATCTAGTTCTAGGAGAATAACCAATAACCATTCCTACTTGCAAGATGGCACCTATGGAGCTTATGGAGCTCGAGAAATAGTTGAATGACTTAGAGGCTAAGGGTGTTATATTCCCCAACACTTCTCCTTGGGATTAATCGGTCCTTTTTTCAAGAAGGAAGATAGTACTCTTATTTTTTGCATGGATTTCCAATG
Source organism: Viscum album (assembly GCA_963277665.1). Taxonomy (NCBI): domain Eukaryota; kingdom Viridiplantae; phylum Streptophyta; class Magnoliopsida; order Santalales; family Viscaceae; genus Viscum; species Viscum album. The sequence continues at coordinate 629,211,596 of OY728123.1, forward strand.
GTTGAACCAGCTCATAATTAAGAAATGGTATCCACTTCCTTCAATAGACGACCCCTTGGATCACCTCTAAGGATTAATAGTTTTCTCAAAGATTAATTTGAGGTCAAGCTATCATATGGTTCATGTCAGGCCTACATACATACCTCACACTGCCTTCTAGAGAAAGTATGGTCTTTATGAATACCCATTAATGTATTTCGGCCTTATGAATGAGCCAATAGTTTTCATGGCTTAGATTAATCAGTCTTTTCACCCATATCTAGATTCATTCATGGTAGTATTCATGAAAAATGTCTTAGTTTATTATCACAATCGATAAAATCATGGAAAACATATTACGTTCATATTGAATACACTAAGATAGAACTAGCTTTATGCTAAGCTTACTAAATTCCACTTTTAAATCAATAAAGTTCACTTTCTGGGTCATATCATCTATGATGTAGGAGTATTAGTGGACAAAAAGAAGGTGACAACTATAGTTTCCTAGTATTAGTACAAAACTATATTTTACATACGGAGATTTTTTGGGATATCTAGGTATTACAGACACTTAATATAGGATTTCTCACTCCTTGTGATACCTTTTACTAACTTGACTAAGAAGGGTGTGAAAATTGTATGGTCAGAAGCTTGTGATGCGGCCTTTCGGGAGTTGAAGTGTAGATTTACTATAGTAATGATTCTGATTCTTATGATGACAAGTAAGAGTTATACTCATTATTATGAAATATTAGGTATTAGGATTGGGGTAGTTCTGATTTAGAGTGAGTGTGTCATAGTACAAGGGTGTCTGCAGTTGATGCCTCACAAGAAGAATTACCCGATGCATGACCTCAAGCTAGCAGTGGTCATTCATGTTCTATGAAATTGAACACACAATTTTTTTCATAGAATGTTCTGGTATTCATGGATCAAAAAAGCCTTAATTTCATCTTTACACAGCATGATCTAAATCTCAAGTGGTGTAGATGGGTTGAATACTTGAAGTCATTCAATTTCAAGCTTTCTTATACACTTGGAAAAGGAAATGCAGTAACCGATTCTCTAAGCCAGAAGACTCATACATATGCTATTCAGGATTCCAATGGTGAGTGGAAGCTCATTTCCTTATTTTTATAGATGCACATTAAGGTTCAGTAGGTTCATGGGCAGACTATACCTATGAACTAAGGAATGTTTCAAGAATCTATATGGCTTGTTCAGAGCCAGATCTATGAAAATAGGAAAAGAATAGTGGGATGTACGGTTAGTGTAGGGTTGTAACTAACTGTATGACTCAACCGTGTGGGGAACTTAGGCATAAAAAGAGGAAACATGGTTTATCTATAACATTAGGAGCCAAGTATCACGCCCATATGGTATTTTAAAGGTTTTTTACAGAGTCTTTTTGAATAGCATGCACATGGTTATCAAAACTGTGTGCCTATCCCATGCGAGTGAGGACCAAGGGAAGTGGAATGAGAATGGCTGGTGCACAGTTTGGACAACCATTCTGAAAAAAATCATGTGAACCCATTTTAAGGGGTTATTTTAAGTTTATTACTGTGAAATATTTTAGAAACCTTCCTTTTATTTTTCCTTCTCCTCTTACAGACAATCCTCTTTGTTTCTCCACCTATGAGGTCTCCCTTTACCTCATTCCTGGGATCATGGTTTCCACCTTTCTCTAAACTCCAATCAAACCGTCATTGGAAGCTTTGGATATCTAGAGGTGAACTCCTTAATCCAATTTCTTTTTATCTTAGTTTCTCATCCCATCTATTGAAATATTTTCGTGTGATCTCATTATTCTTAAATGAATAATGTTATATACAATCATTTACCTAGGATAAATGGTTATATGATGTTCCTTCATTGATCACCACCACTTTGGGTGTTCTGGCTTAAATTTCCCTCTTTAATATAAAGGTTAATGAATCTGACCACTTCCTAAGTCATTCTTCTTGACTCTAAAATTTATATTAATTTATTAGTTAAATTAATGGATTTGAATTTAGTGGAAAGGCCACGCCACATGCTATATAATTATAAATTGGGATTTTATAAATTGTGATGCTTGTGATTGATTAATCTTGATGAATTTTAATTATTATTATATAATCCATTGTTATTATTATTGCAATTTCATGGATATTGGTTGTTGAATGATGGATAAGATACTTTTTTAACATGAAGTTTCACACTCCATTAAATTAGATGTTGGGCATGATGTCTCACACCATTATACTTTGGCGATTCCCATGACACTTCACATTCCTTGCTTCGGGTGTTGGTCATGATGACTCACCACACCATCTTGAGTGATGGGAATTATGTCTCACATTCATCATGGGATCCAAGTCTTGTACCCTTCCTTGAGACGATTTCTCATTAGACTAGTTATGGATGCCTGAGTTATACCCCGAGTCCAGATAGCACCTAGTATCCATGTATATGACTACTTATGTCCTCACGTAATTAGTGTATATACATGTATAAAATATATAACTATATATATTATTACTTGTATATATATATTGTATTAATATTAGATATATTTTTAGATGATGCTAAAGTTGTTAGAAACTGCCAAGCTTCCTAATTGAGCCTGAGTTGACTTGTATTTATTTATTTAGCTTTGTTTATTATTCCTGATAACTTCACACTACTTGGATTATTTAAAAACACCATTAGTGGTGGAAGATAGAGTTTATCTCACACCCTACTTAGGACTACTTTGTTACCTGACTAGACATTATTACTAAAGGTATGGATAAGGGTAAGCGCCCTATTACAGATGCTTGATTTTTTTTAGCTTATAGCTTGAAGCATGGGAGAATAAGACCGAGTATCTACTTGTGATGATAGTGGAGCCATATTTTGGCCTTGTTATTTTTTTAGTTAATGATGTATATTTATATCCCCTATTCTAATGTTTTGTTTATCATCATTCCATTACATCATATTTTATATGACTTAGCGTATTGGATTTTGATATTATTACAATTTTTTAGTTATTTTTGCTTCCGTATTTTTTAATGTGTTTTTTCCATTATTACATCCTTTTTTATATTATTATATTGTTATATGTTTATTGATTATATCTTATATTATACTATGATATGAGGGTATAGTCTCTCAACTGTACAACCTTGGACCCTCATTACTAGTTGGTAACATCTAGTGTACGGGAGGCACACTTGAATCCATTGAACCACTAGCTTAGGGCACTAATTAAGTAGATCTCAGGTTGGTAAATTACTACTATGAAGTCAAGGTACTAGTGTGATTTTCCTAGTTACCACTAACTACCTAAGTAAACATGTTATCCAAACAATAAAGCAATCAAACATGGGAAAATCCAATATTTCAAATAAATTAAAATAATTGTTTCCCAATTTTCAATTTTCAACATGTCTTTCTCACTTCAAGACCCAAATAGAGGTTTCCATCAATTAATACCATATAAAATCATCTTTCACATTATACAATTTTTCTCAAAATTAAACTTAAAATCAATTTTTCAAATCGATTTTAAAATCAAACCATCATTTTTCTTAAAACATTCCCACTATTCTAATTACATAGAATTTGTGGGCTTTATAGATTTTCTATGATATTTAAAATCACATATAAAATCCTTTAAAATCAGGGTTTTAGAATCAATTATGAACTCATATCAATTTAATGAAGAAATTTAAGGTTTTAGTAGTAGTGAAAAAATTAAGTAACTACCTATCATTAAATCAAATATTCAGAAAACAACACCAAAAAAAGGATTCACCAATTAAGAATAAAGGTGAATAAGATCTAGGAACACAAAATAGAAATAAAATCCATTGAAAAATACTTTATATCAATAAATTAAATTTTTATTTATCAAATTATGAGGGAGAGAGAAGATAGATCAGAAGAAACCAAACAAGATATGATTCTCTTATCTGGAGGATATCGAACAAGATCAATGTTGCTTCGATCCGCTATAGAAAGGGGTTGAAGGAGTCAATTTCACCACTTGTGAGATTACAAGGGCCAAAAAACCTCTTAGTGTTGAATATATGTATTAGGAAACCCACGGTTATAAAAATCATGCACCCCTACTGGAATTCTATTTATAGCGCATGGTTTTTCCACATGGTTAAACTAACCATTAACCATCCATGAATTCCCCAAAATCCATGGGTTGAATGGTTTGAAGGGGTTTTCTCATGGTTTGTACAAATAGTGTCCCCCATTCTAGTGTCTTATAACATGGAGCACGGTTTGTGGGGCCAAACAACATAGTTGTCCCTAACCGTGAACCAAATTTTCTCAACCCAAAGATCTTCCAAAAATTTCAAAATTCTCCCATAATGACCCCAAAACAATACCCAAACAAAATGATATCAATAGAATGGTCGAGTAATAATTGAAAACAAGTAATTGGATGTTACAATGCTTGAGTACCCAAATTCAATGTAATGTTTTAAAATACACAATTTATCTACTAAAATTGTTAATTGGACAAGAAATGCTCACCATTGTAATTTGGGAAAGTTTAAAGGTGATTTTAACTCTTATATATTTAGTTATAACCCTCTGGTAAAATTGTTTTATCCTTAATTGTGAGAATAATTTTTTTATTGTGTTCACTATTCATTTAGACAAAAAATTAGTTAAACTTATTACCTATTAAAAATTATACTGATTGAAAATATGAAATCCATTTTATCAAATTCAAATCAATTATGTGGTAGTATTAAATGTAAAATTAAATCAATAAAACAAAATAAAAAACTATTTTTTAAGAAAATTAATTTTTCAAGGAAATGATGATTTTCCATTAAATATATAACAAGTAATATTCATTATATGAATTTAAATTTAAATATATAGATATATAATCTATAAATTTATTTTAAATCATTCCTTAATATGTTTTATATTAACTAATTTAAATATAAAAACATTATGCACATAAAAACAGTTTTCAGGAAAATGTGGTTTAACCATAAAGTCAATTTTTTACTAAAATAATGAAAATTTATTATTCAAATGAAACTAATTTAATTCTTAAAAATAAAATTGTACATAAATTTTCATTAATACCAAAAAAATATCCAAACTTTTAATTACTTTATTTGATAAAAATAAATGACAGTTTTATAAAAATCTGAATTTTTCAATATCCACTGAAAAATAAATCTTTTCATAAAAATATCAAAATTTTACCCTATGATAAATTTTAAAATCATATCCCAAAAATTATTTTAATTTTATAAAATAAAATTTTCAAAATTTAAAGAAATTAATTATAATATTTGATAATAGAGAGAAACAATGCTCATTTTTTAAGAAAATTCTTTTTTGATTAATAAAATGGATATTGATAACTGACTGATTTTTTCCTAAGGATTAATAAATAAATTTTTTTGAATATGAACATCATATATATTTCATAATATGGTTATTCTGATTTATATCAACCAATTCAATGGCTACGTTATAATGTTTATATTTAATTAATAATACTTCTTGATTCGTTTAGGCTTGGTGTTGCCTATTGTATATGCTATCAAACATAGTTTTATTTTAAATTTTCAATGTGTTATGTTATCCATTAATGAAATATTTCTTATCATGATACCTTGACGGTATGTCAAATGTAAGAACTCGGTTCTTACTTTTGAGGTATGGGTTTCTTCTATTCTCTTTTCTGTAAGTGTTTTTAAGAAAATAAGGAAAATGGGGAAAAATCCCAAATTTTGGAAGTACACGCCATATACTTTTCCACACGCTGTGTACTTCTGGCCGTGTAGGATGAGTACACGGGGCGTGTGGCCATGCTGGGATGAAGAGTGTAGTAACCAACTACACGTTGTGTAGTGGTCCTTTACACGTCGTATTGTTAGTCGGCAGGCGAATAGAAAGGCGGTGGCCAGCTGTGGGGCAGCACACGTTGTGTACTCGTGAAGACACGCCATGTAGTCATGTCGGTAGGTGAATAGTGTTGCGCTGGCGGGAATCCGTCAAAGGAACAGTTTAAAAATGGGAAGTACATGCCGTGTACTTTGTTTTTTTTTTTTTGCTTAAAATGGGCAGTAGCCTCCCATGTTCACAGGGAAGGCTTAGAACGGGAAGAGGGAGCTCAAGAGAGGAGGCCGAAGGTTTGAAGATCCGTCGAGTGCACGTTTGGAATCTGTTTCCTCCTCGGACAGTCTTGTTGGAACTACGCGGGTAAGACCTCCCTCCTCCTTAAGCAGTTCTTGCCAATTCTTCCCCTAATGGGAGTTATTTACGTTTAAATGGAGTTTCTTCTACTTAATATCTACGCTGTTCTTGGGCGTTTCTGGAATCAACGTTCGTGTATAACGTTCGTTCGTGATAAAGGTAGGTGGCTTGGTGTTTATTTTCCAATTTTCGTGTGTTTTTGTGTGTTTTTGAGCTGCGAACCCATATTTGGGGTGTCGTGTGGCTGAGGTCGTGGCTAGTTTTGATACCTAGATTTGTATAGGTAATTAAATGTGATATTAAAATGTTTTTTGGGATCGGTGCTTGGATCCAGTACCACCCTGGGGATGTGTTCTTCTGTTTAGTTGTTTGTCCAGGATACCAGAGGGTATGCCTATAAAGTAATGATTGTAGAATTGCCTTGAGAGGAATTGCTTGTGAATGTTTATTTACATGTTGGGCATGGCCTGGTTACTTGCGCCTGAGGGCAGTGTTTTACTCAGCCCGTTGGCGTTGTTTTGCTTATCCCAAGGGTAGTTGTTATCTTAGCCTGAGGAAAACTTCTTCTGTGCCTGTGGGCAATAGACTATGTGCCTGAGGGTGACACTACGTACGCCTAAGGGAAAATCTGTTATGCCTATGGGCAATTACCTGCGGGTTGGATTCTAATTACCTGAGGGTGAGATTTGGTTTGTATGAGGACGCTGTCTTTTTACTTAGAAATTCACTTTGGTGTTTTCTTATATTAAATGGATTAAATGAATAATTAAATGGTAATATAATTGTTTAGTTAGTTACTTTTGAGTACTTCTTAGTTTGTTGCATTTACTACCGCACACTGTTATTGCATGTCTACACACAGTTGAGAACGGGCCTTCGGTGGGTGCCTACTAAGATATATTTCTCACACCCTGTTTGGGCCATACTTTTCGGTCCAAACAGATTAAGTTTCTGTAGGTGTAGATAATGGAAAGGTTCCCTTTATATGTACTTGATTGCTGCTGGGGTGTAGGAGATCATGGGACCGAGCATTGGCTCACGATGCTGCTGGCTGTTCTGTTTTTCTTTTCAGTACTTTTACTTCAGTTGTATTGTATTGTATTGCAGTGTAAAATGTTCTAGCTACTTTATAGAATAGTGACATGCTGCATCTTCATATATATATATATATGGCTGGTTATCCTTTATTTTAGTTCTTATATTAAATGTGTATGGTTTATTGCTTCCATTGTTGTTGTATGTTTAAATTATATTCCGCTGTGCTACACTTTGACAAATGAGGGAATAGTTTCCCCACTATCAGACCTGGGACCTCGCTGCTAGTTGTTAGCCTCTGGCGTTTGGGGAAATGCGCTTGAGGTCACGTGGTGAACCGGGTTCGGGGCCCCATTGAGTGGCACCCAGATCCGGGACGTTAAAAAGTGGTATCAAAGGGGTTCTTTTCTTTGACTTACTATTTAGAGCCTTAGTCAGGGATAGGACAGGAATGGTAGTTGGTAATAAGATGTTTCCGGGCGTACCTAACCCGTGTATAGGAAAAATCCAATTTACCTCGTATTGCAATTTTATTGATTTTTCAATTTGCAGTTGATTTGATTTCACCATTGGGTGACACACTTGTGATTGTGCTGGTTATATTTTATCTGTGGGTTCTATTTAGTCGCAACCTGATGAGATGAGGGTATTTCATCTCATGCATCATTTAGGAACATGCTAGAAATCACATGCCATGCATAGTTCTATGTCATGTAGGTGCATTAGAGATTGCATGTTGTTGTGATAGTTGTTATGCTAGAAAAGCATGATGTTGTGATAGCTGCTTGATAAATACCTGCTATGTGATAGGATATTTTGTATGGGCCGGTTTATAGAATGAACACCAAACTTTGGTTTTTGGGGAGTATGGGCCCCCATTTAATGGAATCTGGTGGATTATTGACTGTTTATTTCATTATAACACAGATAATATGTCAAACTTTGATTCGTGGGGGGTATGGGCCCTCACGGATCAGAATTTGGCACTTAGGTGTTGTTTTTCAGTGTTTTCTGGGTTCCAGAGAAGTTTATGAGGCATACTGTCTGGAAAACCCAGTATACACGCCGTGTAGTACCTTATACATGTCGTGTATAGTCTTCTGTTCAGGAAGAAAAATAAACTTTTTTGAGTACACGCTGTGTACCCTGAGTAAACGCCGTGTAGTGTCTTCCCATGTCACAACCCGTGTGAGCGGCGACACAGGGAAGGGAAATGCTTGGGGCGAACACTTCGTGTACCGAATGTACACGCCATGTAGTTCTGACCCGGAGTCCGCCCGTGTAACTAACAAACACGGACGGAGGAGACCTTAAGACATACAAGTTATGTCCACTATGGAACACACCGTGTAGTGTGACCTGGGGACCAGGCCGTGCAACTAACAACACGGGTCGAGGAAATTCATTCGGGTACACGCCGTGTGTATATAGAACATGTCGTGTAGGTTGAGCTGTGTATCCGTCCGTGTAACTAACAACACGGGTCGGCGGAGCTTGTATAGATCACGCCATGTACCTGTGGGACACGTCATGTAGTCTTGTCCGAGGACAGACCATGTGGAGTTAGCCATGTGACTGGAAAAATGGGTGGTGTACACGTCGTGTGCGGGTGTAACACGTCGTGTAGTGTCAAGCCGAGTATTCGTCCATGTCACAAACGACACGGACAGCTGGAAAATTTCACTATACACGCCGTGTAGGTTATATACACGCCGTGTAGTTTTGGTTCAAATGGAAGGCGTGTGGATTAGCCGTGTCGAAGGACCCGGGCAGGGGAAGGGAAGTCAAGTACACGTCATGCAGTCATTACACACACCGTGTATTCTTGTTTTGAAAATCTTAAAATGTCTTCTTACTCTTGTTCCATTTGTAGTTTCTTCGTTTTCAGTTTTGCTAATTTTGAATCTAAGGCGTGTTTTTGACCTTGTAGAGTCATGTCGCCTAGACGACCATGCATTGTTTGCTAGGAGAGCGGAAATGAGTATACTCCAGAGATGGTGGGCCATGGGCTACCATTGGATCCTCCAACAGTGCCAGATGCGGTGCCAGCTGTTATACCAGACATAGGCATGGAGGCGTAGTCCTGCGATGGATTTATGCGGTTCATGCAGACCTTTCAGGGAGCATCGTAGGCTTCCACATCTATGGCCGAGCTGACACGTATATTCCAGAAGCAGCATCCGCTGACATTTTCAGGGGATGGAAGACCACAGGCTGCAGAGTCTTGGATGGGATCGATGCAAACTATTTTTGAGTATCTTGAGACACCTCCAGGGTGGAGGGTCAAGCTCGCGACGTATATGCTACGTGATTCCGCCAAGAGGTGGTGGGATGTTACCACCCAGTCAGAGCATCACATAGACATGGCGTGAGAAGATTTTCAGGAAGTATTCTATGAATTCTTCTTCCCAGAGACGCTGAGGGTAGATAGAGCTTGAGAGTTCATGAATCTGCAGCAGGGCGCTATGCCGGTGATGGACTATTCTGATCGCTCTTCCGAGCTTTAGAATTTTGCACCTGTTATGGTGGGTGATGAGACACTGAGATCCAGATGCTTCAAGGATGGTATTCAGTATGACATCCGGGAACTGGTGAATGTTTTCAGGTTTCCTTCAGTACACGCTATTGTGAACCAGGCGCTGATTATAGAGAGGAACCTGAGGGAATCTAGTAGTGTGGGCCAGGGCGGTTCAGCACTAGTTACTGGTACTATTTCTACTAGAAAGAGGAAGATACAGATGTACTTCTCTCAGGGTGGAAGTACCAGTCATAAGAATGCTTCAGGTGGCCAGGTCATATGCTACCAGTGTGGCAGAGAGGGGCATAAGAGGCCACAGTGTCCACGAGACCTAGTGGAGTTCTGAGCTTGCGGAAAGATGGGTCATATGCAGTGCTTTTACAGTGCGTTTCTACCAGTGGCTAGTGAGATGGGTTATGTGCAGACTCCACGCGTGGGAGCAGGACCAGCAGCTTCTTACCAGTCAGGGAACTGGAATACGTCAGGGCGTGCAGGCAGAGATGGTGGTCGTGGCCATGGTAGCCAGACACCAGGATCTCAGAGGCAGCAGGGTGGGACAACTCAGAGTAGCTAGGCTGTGTCGTAGGGCCATGGCACTGGGCAAACATATGCAGTGCAACAGACCCATCAGGAGCAGGATCTCGGACCTTCTATAGTCAGAGGTACTATTCTAGTAGCTTTTGTTTTATCTTCATTACTTTTTGATACGGGTGATACACATAGTTTTATATTTGTGCCCATTGTGGAGAGCCTTGGGATCTGTGTTTCTACTTCTTCTGCTATCATGACGCTAGACACCCCGTTGGGGACTAGAACGGTTATTGTGCGTCAGTGCAAGGAGTGACCCCTTGAGGTTGGTGGGTGTCACTTTCTTTGGGACCTCTATGTCTTAGAGATGACAGCTTATGACTTCATTCTCGGGATGGACTGATTGGTTCCCTTTCGAGCCTTTGTGGACTACTATCGTTGTAGGGTGTGTTTCACGTCACCAGAGGGCGGAGAGTTTCTATACAAGGGAGAATGGAATGTTCAGGCGAGTCGAGTTAGACCAGAGAATATTGGGCGAGGTGGAGTCACAACTCAGATTGCGAGTTTATATCTGGATGATTAGGGGACTTGTCAGACAGATTTCCCTCCAGTGGTTGATCATTTCAGGGATGTCTTCCCGAACAACTTTTTAGGACTTCCTCCAGAACGTGAGGTGGATTTCTCTATTGAGCTTATTCCAGAAGCAGCACTGGTGTCCATTACTCCTTATAGGATGGCTACGCCTGAGTTTCAGGAGCTCAAGAGATAGTTAGAGGAGTTACAGGAAAAGGGGTTCATCTGACTCAGTACTTCTCCTTGGGGTTCTCTTGTCCTTTTTGCGAAGAAGGCGGACGGTACCCTCAGACTCTGTGTGGATTATCGGAAGCTGAACCAGTTGACAGTTAAGAACCGATATCCCTTGATGAGGATTGATGATCTTTTTTATCAACTTCGTGAAGCATGAGTGTTCTCGAAGATTGACTTGAGATCAGGATATCATTAGTTTCTCGTTAGACCATCTGATATACTTCTCACATCTTTCAGGAGCAGGTTTCATCTATACGATTATACGATTATGCCGTTCGGACTCACAAACGTGCCAGCAGTTTTCATGGCTCTGATGAATCATGTGTTCCATCCTTATCTGGAATCTTTCATGGTAGTATTCGTGGACGACATCTTGGTGTACTCACAGACTTGACACGACCATGCCACCCATCTTGAGATCATATTGAGTACACTGAGAGAGCATAATCTATATGCTAAGCTCTTAAAGTGCCACTTTTGGATGGACCAGATTCACTTCCTGGGACATGTCATCTCATAGCCAGGAGTTTCGGTAGACCCAGAGAAGGTGAGAGCAGTAGTTTTCTGGGAGCATCCTAAGAACGTGTTTGAGATACAGAGTTTCCTAGGGCTGGCTGGTTACTACAGAAATTTTATCCAGGACTTCTCCCGCTTAGCAGCGCCGTTGATGGATTTGACTAAGAAGGGGGTGAAGTTTGTTTGGTCGGAAGCTTGCAAGACAGCCTTTCAGGACCTGAAGGGAAGGTTGATATCAACACTGATCCTGATACTCCCAAATTAGGGGAATATCTATACAGTTTACTGTGATGCATCAGGTATTAGGCTGGGAGTAGTGTTGATGCAGGGTGATCGAGTTGTTGCGTACAGGTCTCAGCAGTTGAGGCCACATGAGAGGAATTACCCGATGCATGATCTCGAGTTGGCTGTATTTTTTCATGTGTTTCACTGTTAGAGACATTATCTATTGGGAGAATGTTTTGTGGTCTTCACCGACCACAAAAGTCTCAAGTATATCTTTACTCAGCGTGACTTAAATATGAGGCAGCGAAGGTGGGTCGAATACCTTCAGTCCTTCAATTTAGAGCTTGCCTATACACCTAGTAAGGGAAATGCAGTAGTTGATGTACTGAGCAGGAAGACTCAGATATAGGTAGTGCAGGAGGCCAGTGGCGAGTGGCAGCTCATGGCTTTGTTCTATGAGATGCATCTGGAGGTGCACGACAGTTAGGGGCAGATCTATCTTTCAACTATAGTTGTGACTTATACCCTCCTGGATAGAGTAAGTATGAGACAACTATCTGATTCAGAAGGCCTAGTTCTATGGGAGTCGGTGTAAAGTGAGGAACCTCCTCCTAGGTGGACGATGGGAGATAATGAGATTCTGCTTTTCCATGGACGATTGTGGGTTCCAGGGGATATACGTGAGGATATGATATGGGAATTTCATGCTTCAGCTTGGGAAGTTCATCCTGGGGTTACCAAGATGTACCGTGACTTGAGATGTCAGTACTGGTGGCCAGGTATGAAGAGAGATGTGGCTGGTTTCGTTATGAGGTGTTCCACCTATCAGTAGGTGAAGGCAGAGCATCAGAGGCTAGCTGAACTGTTACAGTAGTTACCCATCCCGGAGTGGAAATGGGATGATGTCGCGATGGACTTTGTGACTGGTTTTTCGAGGTCACCTCGAGGCAATGATGTCATGTGGGTTGTTGTGGACAGACTCACGAAGGTATCTCACTTCTTGCCGATCAAGGAGACCTTTGGTGTTGATGAGCTCGGAAGGCTGTATATCCGAGAGATCATATGTCTTCATGGGGTCCCTTGTTCTATCGTTTCAGATAGGGACGCCCATTTTACATCTCGTTTATGGCATAGTTTTCAGAGGGCACTAGGTACACAGGTGCTTCTGAGCACATCTTACCACCCTTAGGCTGATGGCCAGTCTGGTCGTACGATACAGGTGCTTGAGGACATGTTGTGTGCATGTGTCCTAGACTTCGAGGGCTCTTGGGAGAAGCATATACCCCAAGTAGAGTTTTCCTATAATAATAGTTTTCAAGCAACTTTTGAGATGGCACCATACGAGGCTTTATATTGTAGGTCATGCCGATCACCTTTGTGATGGTCAGAGGCAGGTGAGGCAGATTTTCTGGGACCATGTCTCATGCATGAGACTTCTGAGCAGGTCCAGTTGATTCAGAAGAGGATGGCTACTGCGCAGTCTCGTTAGAAATCTTATACTGATCGCCGCAGACGACCTTTGGAGTTCATGGTCGGGGATCAGTTTTTCTTGCGTGTTTCGTCGAGGCTGGGACACAAGTGGATCAGGATACAGGGTAAACTTTCACTAAGGTATGTAGGGCCATTTGAGATTCCGGAGAGAGTCGGGCCGGTTTCCAATCGGTTGCAGTTACCGTAGAGGTACAGGGCCATGCAAGACTTCTTCCATGTATCTCAGTTGCACCTCTATCATTCAGACCCATCTCACATCTTTCATCCCAAGGAGGTTGAGCTCGAAACAGATGCGTCTATTGAGGAGCATCTGATTCGTATCGTTGATAGGAGCACGAAGGTTCTCTGAGGTCGGTCAGTTCCTCTCGTACGAGTGCAATGGAAGCATGGTCGAGTGTAGGACGAAACCTGGGAGCGAGAGACCGACGTACGTGCTCAGTGTCCAGAGTTATTCTCGGCTTTATCTTCACCACCCTTGGAAGGGAAATTCGGGGAAGAATTGCTTTAAGGGGGGAAGTTTTTAAAAACCCAGTTCTTACTTTTGAGTTATGGGTTTCTTCTTTTCTCCTTTCTTTAAGTGTTTTTAAGAAAATAAGGAAAATGGGGGAAAATCCCAAATTTTGGAAGTATACGCCATGTACTTTTCCACACGCTGTGTACTTCTGTCCGTGTGGGATGAGTACACAGGGCGTGTGGCCATGCCAGGATGAAGAGTGTAGGAACCAACTACATGCCGTGTAGTGGTCCTTTACACGCCGTGTAGTCAGTCGACAGGCAAATAGTAAGGCGGTGGCCAGCTGTGGGGCAGCACACACCGTGTACTCTTGAAGACACGCCGTATAGTCATGTCGGAAGGTGAACAGTGCCGCGCTGGCGGGAAGCCATCAGAGGAATAGTTTAAAAATGGGAAGTACACACCATGTACTCGGAAGTACACGCTATGTAATTTGTTTTTTTCACTTAAAATGGGCAGTAGTCTCCCCTATTCACAGGGAAGGCTTAGAGCATGAAGAGGGAGCTCAGTAGAGGAGGCCAAAGGTTTGAAGATTCATCGGGTGCACATCTGGAATCCGTTTCTGCCTCGGATGGTCTTGTTGGAACCATGCGGGTAAGCCCTCCCACTCCCTTAAGCAGTTCTTGCCAATTCTTCCCCTAACGGGAGTTATTTACGTGTAAACATAGCTTTTTCTACTTCATATATATGTCATTCTTGGGTGTTTCTGGAATCGACGTTCAAGTATAACGTTTGTTGGCGATAAAGGTAGGTGTCTTGGTGTTTTTTTTTCAACTTTAGTGTGTTTTTGTGTGTTTTTGAGCTATGAACCCATATTTGGGGTGTCGTGTGGCTGAGTCCGTGGCTATTTTTGATACACAAATTTGTATAGGTAATTAAATGTGATATTAAAATGCTGTTTGAGATTGATGCTTGGATCCAGGACCATCTCGGGGGTGTGTTCCTTTGTTTAGCCATTTGGCCAGGATACCCAAGGGTATGCCTCTAAAGTAATGATTGTAGAATTTCCTTGAGAGGAATTACTTTTGAATTTTTTGTTACATGTTGGGCATGGCCCGATTACTTGTTCCCGAGGGAAGTTTTTTACTCAGCCCGTGGGCGTTGTTTTGCTTAGCCCGAGGGCAGTTGTTATCTCAGCTTGAGGGAAACTTCTTCCATACATGTGGGCAATAGACTTTGTTCCTGAGGGTGACACTATGTATGCCTGAGGGCAAAATCTATTATCAATGTGGGCAATTACCTGTGGGTTGGATTCTGATTACCTGAGGGTGAGATTTGGTTTTTTTGAGGACGTTGTCTGTTTACTTAGAAATTCACTATGGTGTTTTCTTATATTAAATGGATTAAATGAATAATTAAATGGAAATATAATTGTTCAGTTAGTTAATTTTGAGTACTGTTTAGTTTATTGCATTTACTACTACACACTGTTGTTTCATGTCTACACACAGTTGAGCACGGGCCTTCGGCGGGTGCCTACTGAGATATATTTCTCACACCCTATTTGGGCCATGCTTTTCAGCCAAAACAGATTATGTTTCTGTAGTTGTAGATAAGGTCAAGGGTCCCTTTATAGGTACTTGATTGTGGTTGGGGTGTAGGAGAGCATGGGAGCGAGCATTGGCTCATAATGTCGTTGGCTGTTCTGTTTTTCTTTTCTGTACTTGTACTTCAGTTGTATTGTATTGTATTACAGTGTAACATGTTCTGGTTGTTTTATAGAATAGTGACATGCTGCATCTTCATATATATATATATATCTGGATGGTTATCTTTTACTGTAGTTGTTATATTAAATGTGTATGGTTTATTGCTTCCATTGTTGTTGTATGTTTAAATTATATTTTGTTGTGCTACACTTTTGACAAATGATGGCATAGTTTCCTCACTATCAGACCTAGGCCCTCGCTGCTAGTCGGCAGCCTCTGGCATTTTTGGAAATGCGCTTGAGGTCACATTGAGAACTAGGTTCGGGGCCCCGTTGAGTGGCACCTGGAACCGGGACATTACATCAAATTTGTCGAACATTATTCATTCCATCATTATGAAATCATTTATTTGTTTCCATGTGATTATATTAATATTTATGATATCCATGAATAATTTTCAATCTCTTGTGATTATTTGTTTGAAATTATTTGGTCATAATTTATTCCAAAAATATTATTATTCATTCATATTATATTGATTAAATGGAATTTTTTTCATTTATTTGTCATTACCTATTGATTATAGATTATTTAGTATATGTTATCTTCCATTTTATGTATACACTTACCGAGCATATAAACTCACCCATTATTTTGTTTCCTTTCCCCATGATTCAAGTAAGTGTAATATAAATGATATGAATGGACATGATGATTATAATAATGATGGTCCAATAGAAAATACTATTTTTTATTTTATGTTATCAAGTGTAATGTTATATTCTTGTATATGTCTATTTTACCAACACAAATAAGCTATTCTTGCCTTTTTTATGTGATTTCTTGTATATAATTCCAATGTAATAAAGTAACCATCGAGTATGTCCTACTAGGGTCATGGTTTTTACATTACATCACTCAAGTAGATGAATCCACAATTAATATATTGTTTCTCAATGCTAATATATATATATATATATTTATATATATATATATATATATACTGATGATGTAAGGTGACCCATATATAATGTATGGTCCCACATAAAGCAATAAGATATTTTACATCCTCAAAATATAACCCATAAAAGACTTTCAAATTTAGAGGACGAGGTGAAGAAGTTGTATATTTATGATGAAAATATATTCTTTAGTCTAAAAAGATCAACTGAACAAACAATCCAATATTATCCTCTATAACCTCACCCATTCCATAATATATTTTTATTTAACTATTATATTTTACCCTTATATGCTTCCTCTCCCAACTTAGTACTAGGATTATCGAGCAATTTTTATATTGATACTCCCACAACATATCCACATACGCGAATACAGTGTTCTTTCATTCCTAATATAGTATCAAAAATGTCTTTGTTATCCTTTGGAATAAAGGTCCCATATGTTATATCCTCCTCAAGGTCTATCTGAAATGAAGTTTTGAAAAATAAATTATTTTATAAAATATAAAATGATATGAAATGTGTTAAATTGATTAATACAATATATTTAGTTAAAACCACCATACCTTTATATGATATTTACCTTATTTTCATCATGTAGACATGTTTCCATTTTTCTTATTGATCTAGGGAGAGGTGGAGAAATCTATATAAATCTTGGACACTAGGATCTCAATTTTTCAAAATTCTCATCCATCATTTTCTCATCATATAACAGATAACCTATTTGAGATAAATCTTAAGAATCTATAATCATTTCTTTAATACAATTATGATAAGACCAAATTTTCCATTAATTAAGAATAAAAATAATAATAATATTGTTTTTTTAATGATTATACAAAAAATTAAATAAAATAATTTCTATTTCAGATACAAAAAATTATCCTTTATGTCTATATTAAAAAAACCTATCTTTATCATCACATAAAAACCATTTATTGGGTAGTAATTTTCATTTTATGTTTCTATTAAAATAAAATCAGATTTTTTGTTCACTTAAAATTGCTCCATCTCTTAACAAAAAAAAGATATATCTATCCTATTGAATTAATCAGTGTTAGGTAAATCATATATCATGTGAATGTGAGATGAAGAGAATTGATCGATATTACTAAAAGAATTTCTTGATAATTAAAAAAATAATAAATTATATTATCGAAATTGTATCCATCTTCTTCTAGTTGAAACATCTAAAGTTAGAAATTATTATTATTATTTTATAAAAAAAATCATATCCCTAAAAATAATAAGCTATTTTAAATTTTTACCACTAGGATTTCCATGTAACCAAACCAAATAGGTCATCTCTTCTCTATGCTATATGAAAATGATAATTTTTATAAATTTGTGATACCATTTTTACTGAAAAAAGGAATTCTTCCCTTTCCCTATAGAAGTAGTAGGATTTAATTAATAGGAATGAGTAGGATCCTTAGTATAATTTTCTAGAGTGTCCTCCAAGAAATATCAAGTGGACATAACAATTTTACCTCAATTTCTCCTATAATTAAAGGTAATAACAAAATTTAAATGATTAAACTAATATAACTGTTGATATATAACATTAAAAGAAATGTAAATGGTAACAACCAAACAAAACAAACTTTTTTTTATCATATTTCTTAATTTAATTAAAAAAATGTAAAAAATGGTGAAAACATTTAAAATACATGAAATTGTATATGAAAAATAAATCAAAATAATATAAATGTTTACAATGATAAAAAACAATTAATATTTATATGTGGTTATTTTTATAGTTCTAAAAAAATAATTATCATGTCTATTGAAATATGTGACATAAATTAACTACAAAATTATAAATAATATATCTCATATTTTGAAAAAAAAAATTAAATGTTAAATAGGAAATAAATATAAATAAGCTATAATATTTGGTGATTACTAATGAATTTTCCCCCAATATTACATCTTCAAGAACATTTATTATGGAATGAACTATGTCTACACCATGATCATCAACATTCTATAATAATATATCCAAGGATTTAGTGATTTCTTATAATTAATCATCTTCCTATACTTTTTCATAACTAAAATTCTATCATTTCCCACAAAAAAAATGATAGACCACTATAAAATTTTATATATGATGAAAATAGAAAAAAAATATTCATTTTTTTATAATAAAATAGTGATTTTTTATCAGAATTCATTTTTTTATAATTATGTCATTTTCAATTCATTATGTTTAACACAAATTTTTTTAAAACCCATTTAATTTTGAAAATTAGAACTAAAAATATGTAATCAAACTCTGATATATCCTCAATAATAGTATAATATACACCCAATTCAGAGACTATGTTTTTTTCTTTACCCACAAAAAATTCAATGCATCAGTGAAAACGGATGCACCACTATTTTGAATTACACTTATATGCTATTATAATATGGTATAAATTTATAGTTATTAAATTCATACATATAATATGTTGTCAATTTTAAACATGGGACTCTTCCTAACCACCTTAATTTTTTTGATGCAATAAATCAACTATACACAGTCTCTTTGATCCATGTATAAAATATTGTCATATTCTCAATTACCACACATATATATTTCTTCTTCAAATAACATTGTTTCATGAAATTAATAGGATAACCATATATATTATTGAGAAACATATATTTTATTCATGATGTATAAATATTTCTATGTTATTTTCTCACTATTCCAAAAATTTATTTTTAGTCCACACATTTATTCCCCTAAAACCAAATCATTCATAGTGAGATTTATAAAAACACAAAATCTTTACTAAATATAAGTAGTCCATAAAAAATGATACTATATCTAAGAAAATTTACTTCTCAAAAATCGGGCTTTTTCATGTGGATGTTAATATTATCTTTCAATATCTTTAAATAGCCTTCATGAAGATACATTAATTTTATCTATATAGGCCCATATAGATTTATTTCATAGACTAAATGGCCAAATAAATTGTCTTTAGTATCATCAAATGATAAAAGAATGATCATTTATCATTGAAAAAGAAAACAGTATCATCAATCTCTATAATGTTAAATTAATCCACATCCATCGCTTTATTAAAAAATAAATTTTAAAAAACACCTTAACATTAGTTAATCTGATAAGAAAGTTTAGTAACCCATATAGTGAAATTTTTATGAGTTATCACATCACAACATGATATTAATAAGACGCTATGCCTACTAACATAAATTCATTTAATAAACCTAAATATTTTATATTTTAGAAATAATCTGGAAGCACCTTCATTCTATGGAAGAATTTTAAAAAACCAATTGCCTCCTTCTTGGAAAATGTTTAACATGTGTGAGGTAGGTATGTTCACTTTCCTTTAGAATTTTTAGATAACCCCAAATGTATTCTCATTGATATTAGGTCCAATATTTTTTTTAAACCAACCTTATTATTACCTTTAAAGTCCAAAAACTGTCTAATAAAACTATCATTGATATTATTCATAAAATTAATAACATCACTATGTTTCAACCTCCCAAAATTCTAAGTATTTGAAAAAAGATTTAAATAAATAATTAATTATTGTGAGAAACAAAATTCCATTTTTAATCATCAATAATAGTGATCCATAATCAACAATATTTGATGAACAATATACACAATTTTCTCCCACATTATAGTTGATAACTTGAAATGCATTATTTTTAATTTTTAGTCCTTATGGACCATTTTTTCATATCCAATAAAGTTTACATTTATTAGAAAACAATTTATTTTGAGCATAATAATTCCTTGCAATTATAATATCCCTTTTCATCTAAATTGAGAACTATTATTCCTTACCCCCATAAGTCATTTAAATAATTAATTAATTATGATAATTATATTAGAATTGGTTCACTAGAACCAACTTCTCTTTACTTTGTGATAAACATATATTCATTATTTTGAATATTAATAAACTAATTATCACATTATGATTGTTCTTCTATGTGACATAGTATATGATAATGTCCTAGTAGTAGTTGTCGTACTAAAAGGTCATAGTAGTTCCCTACTATGATGAGAAACTAGTAGTACTATGAAAATATTCTTTAATATATGTTCTATAGTCAGATGATATCATTTGAGGGACAAAAATGATACAGGATATCAGAGGTGGAGACTCATAGGATTTTGAGGCACCTTCTCATGGTGTGCACCTATGGTAATATCCAGTATGATATTATGAGAACAAGACTCACCAGTAGGAAATCCACATTTCTATTTGTCATTAGATGTTCCTTTCTTTGGATGTGTGTATTGGTCCTTAGAATTTAAGATTGTTATTAATGATTATTATGAGTCATGAACTTAGATATATTGATGAAAACCATAATGATTGATGTTCACGGTGAGGTAGGATATGTTTGGTGTGTTATGAGTAATATAGCATTAATGGATAATATAAGAAAGGATGTATCCCTTATATTATTTAATAAAAGTTAATATCTTAGTCTCTTTGATGGAAATATTGTAGCCTAAATAAATCCATTATCATGGTGTTCTATAGGAAAGTTCTATTTCTGAAAAATCAAAGAAAGAGATAATCTAGCACATAGGTTGATGGAACTGGCATGAAACCTACTTTATTTGAGATATTTTGATAAAGAGATTATATTACATGGTAAGCATTCGTTTTAGGAAATATATTATAGTGTAATTATTTTCTTTCTCCATGGTTTCCTTGGTGTGTTTCTAGATGTTAATCTTGGACTTTAGGATGCTTTTCCTAATGCCAATAAGAAATAGGTCTAGAGGGTCACACTATAAGTGTATCCACAATCTCAGTTAAATAGTATATTATTATTTATTATTTAATAGGTTTAATAAGTATTATTCTCATACATGGTTTAATAATTATTCATGTATTCTTGATCTTATTTATTTCATCACTAGTTATTTGATAGAATATATTGTGAGTTGAATATTTAAAAAATATTTATTTTATATTTATTGAATATAATATTTATTTATTTGTTATATAATAATGCAGTTATATTTATTTAATAAATAAATAGATATTATTCAAGGCCCGATAAATATTATGGAAGAATGGTGGATTGATTTTAAAGGTTTGATGAGAAATAATAAATATTAAATATTATTTAATTAAATAATATTTACTTATAATTCGCAAGTTAAGTTCATGTTGAGAAATAATAATACCATTATTATTTGATATTGGGTTTTTCTAGGATTAAATAAATAAATAAGGTCACCTGTGAAATTATTTTATTTTAACCCTAGCAATATAAATACCCAATTATATTATTTTCTTAATAATCCATTTCATTTGTCTTGTTTGTGAAAAAAAAAATTTGAAGAAAACCACCCAAGCATAGAGATCTATATCTCCAATAATGATCTTAAGAATAGAGAGAAATCCTCCTACATCGGATCAAGGAGAATGCTTTAGAAAATATTCTCCTGACGATCAAAGGAAGACGATGCAAGCATAAGGAAGTTCTGTGCTAGCACTCGAATACTCCACCGGCGATGTCCGAAGACTCGAGGAACACATGTGGATCACTGTTAGACTAAATTTATTCTTGGTTTCTATAATGAAATGATGTTGCACTACAGAGATGTCACTATATATATCAAATAAGAAAGAACTACTTAGAGGTAATTCTTTATCTAATTAAATTAATTATAAACAATATGTGTTGATCTCTTCTCTCTCTAGTTCCTATGTGATTAAAATTGTATATATTTGACTCAATTCCATTGATCATGGTGATTAAACATCTTATAGATCCTGTATTGATCATCAATTGTGGAAAAAAGAAAAGTTGGGCACCACCCATCTTACGCTTCTGTTATGATTGGAACCTACAAATTAAACATCAATAGTCTATCCATGTTTTTTTGGTTGAAAAATAGTTAAACTTAAAATTATATGTTCTTTAATAAACCATTATGGGGAAAAAAATTAAATTACCAAAAAAATAATCCATGAACTATTCTTTCCACTAATGTTTTAATATGGACTCATATCATCTCTAAATATCAAGGTTTGAGATTATTTACACCATTAATAAATATATGAAATTATGGATCAATTTTTGTTAAAATTTTATAGACATATATAAGAAATATTTTTCCATTAAATATTTACTCATCTATATGCCATAATAAAATATTTGCATTATTTGAATTTAAAAAGAAACAATTCAGATGCTAAATTGTAGGAAGAAACCAGATTTTATTAGTAGGTGCCTTTTTACTATGAATAAAAGATAAATATACATATGGTTTTTCTTTCAACGTAGACCATGATTTTGGAATCACCATGAGATATTATTATATAGTTCTCTAAAAAATTATTTCACAGATTTCTTTCATTAAACGCAATACTAAGTTTAAATGATCTTTGTTATACTATTGAAATATTATTATGTGATAGTTACCTATTATCCAACGGATTGATGGGTATGATTATAGATGACAAAATTATGAAAAATATATATATTTGTAATTTTTATAGATAAGGTAAAAATATTTTCAAAAAATTCCTTATATGCTTTAGAAATACATTTTCTATCAAAAATAATTCCTATAATATTTTTTGAGTAAATAATATAATTAATTTAAACCAAATTTTAAAATATTATTTCAAAAAAATAACTTTATTTTTGAAATCACAAAGTAAAAAAATTATTTTATAGTAATTGTTTGATAATTTTATGAAAACAATGATTTTTCGATGACTAATAAAAAATAATGATTTTTTATTTTGAACTTTATTTTTTAATGTTTTTTAAAATTTAAATTTTATTTTAAGATGGTATTAAATTTGAAATTATTTCATTTATATTTTTAATTATATTTTTATTTTCATTATAATTAATTTTGTGTTTAATTTTTTTATAAAAACTTTTTATATTTAAAGAAAAACATTTTTCTTGAAAACTCCTTTCCATTGCATATTGTGGGATTAATTTTTAAAAAAAATCTATAACTTATATGAAATAAATAATGAAACATAGATTCAATATATGGAATTAAGGTGATAAAATTTGGTAAATATCTCCCTTTTAATTTGGTCTTTATAAATAGTAATATTGATAAATATTTTCAACCTCAGTTCAGGTAAATATGAAAAAATAGGGATAAAACCATAAGATAAGGTATCATAATCAACCCAATAGTCACCTTTACTTCATTTTATGAGAGAAAATCAAACATATCCTTACCAAATTCAAATAAAAGGATTTTTTTTGATATTATCCTATAATAATGTCATTTAAAATATTTTAAGTAATGAAAATTCCAAAATTTTACTCTATTGAATTAAATATCTAAAAAAATCACAAGGAAAAGTAGAGGTTAAGTGTAGTTATATATGTTGATTTTAAATAATAATTAATTTTTTATCATGATAATTAATATTTAATTTTTATTGATGAAATAATTACCTTTAATGGTTATACAATGCCGACACAGTGCTATTGAAAGTAGTAGAAAAAAATTAAAAATAGTAAAAGTAATATATAATTATTTACTTATTATTCCCAAATAAAAATTATAGATTAATAAATCAAAATATGGATGATTAAATGGTTCATGTTCAATTAAATTACTATATTTTTGCCTTTAATTTCAAATTAAGTGAATAGTTTCAAAATTACATTAATGATATTTTATGAATGTTTTTAAAATTATTTAAAAATAATTAAAATCATTATAGTTGAAAAATATGGTGATAAATTACTATAATTATCATCCCATGGGAATTTTTGATAAAATGATTTCTTTAGAAGTTAAATTATAACCCTTTTAAATTGAAAAAGTTATTATCATAGTTAAAGATAAAATTAGTTAATGAAGGGGTTAAACAAAAAAATAGGGATTAAAATGATACAAGTACATATATAAATTCCATTTCTTACTTCTATTTCAACCATATACACTTATTAATTGAGTTCATGGATATTTTTAAGCCTAATATTGTAGAAATTAATAAATTAAATTTAAATCATTAATTTAATTTCAAGTGTTTCATTTCCCTCCATTATAAAAGGAAACCCAATCCATCTATTCCGTACACCTCCATGAGGTATGTACCACAACTAAACCAAACCCACGTCTATTTTAAACTCTCCTAAGAATTAAGTAGATTTTTTTCATCTTAAAATACCATTCCATGGTTTCTTAAGAATGTATCTAAAGGATGCATACCGAATAAGAGTTAATCGCATTACCCAACCTCATTCAAATTATGTTTCTTAATCTACCTTTTCAAAATCAGTAGTATTCAAAATAAAATAATATGTTTAGTATCCTAAATAAATTGAAATTTTATTATGATTATGTAACCACCATTATCTTCCATTGATTCCATCAATTAGGAAGTGAAAGTATAATGGGGTAGTACATCTGGACTACCGCCTATCCATAATTATACAATTAATTTTCCATCATCATCATTAATGATTGGGTATTATGATGGTTATAATGTTTATATGTGATATTTATGATATAATTATTATTATTTAATAATAATATCATATATACCTTATTACCTTCACATCTTTTAGAAAGTTATAATGTCTCTCGTTCGTAAGTGTGGGCCACCACCTCTATCAAGCGATGTGATCCATTTTTCATTTACTCTTTACATGGATGGTAATGAGGATATATTTGATGAATATATATGATATATAGGATATTATTATTATTTTTTAAATTTAAATTATTGTTTACATTTCTTTCTCTTGATTCATTGAAAGGGAAAACAACAATCATGTATATATATGACCTACCATCTCCAGGAATGATGTAATTAATTTTAATATCTATAAAATTTAAGGATAGAAAAAAATAAATATATAAATAATATGTTTGATATTAAAATCATGATTAAAATTATATAGATAACAGAAATTGTAACTTCCCACCCCTTTCTCATTAGCTTTAGAAGGATAAGAGATACTACTAGGCCTTAAGTGACATTTCCAAGGTGCCAAATATTGGCAATAAATGTCTAGGGATTCAATAATAGTTGGGAAATGACTTTTACTTAGAATAAAATTAACAAACCAAATTATTCATAACAAACAAAAACTACATGATGCATGTTAACAAGGTTTTACAACTCAACAAGACCAAAATACCAATACAACAAAAAACAATATCCATAATCAGAGTACCAAGTGGAAGAATAAAAAACTAAACCCCAAAATCTATGACAAAACTATATATCTCCAATCCAAGATCTATGCTCCAAGCACCACAACCCACCAAAGAATCATGAAGTACTATAAAAGGAAGGAGATGTTTTACCTTTACCTGTATCCTGGAAAATGACATCTTAAAAAGCACAAAGGTTCCAAATCAGGGGGTGAGTACAAATACTTAGTAAGTTTTCCCCAATTAATTCCCCATACATTCCACTAGGATAAAACCATTAGCACAATTATATAAAACAATTTATATAAAACAAAAAATAGTGCAACAATTACCACAAGAGAAACACACCTTTACCCAGCCACCATTACCCATATCCACACAAAATAAGGTAAATCAAAACAACCATACCATAATCCATTTCACCATCACACATTAGTACAACCATTTTCACCTTACATAACAACACACACGAGGAAACTAAACACGGTGTAAATTCCCAGCCAAGGCCATTTCTTACATTCCTAATCTAGTGGTACTTATTAACAACTTATCTATAATGTTGGCCCTTATGTCTATTATCCATAACCTTTTATAGTTATATTTCCCACCCACTTCACACATAATCAACACAATACATAATACTTAACCAACCAACAATAATAAATCACACCAAGTCGACACATTATGCACACAACCATTTTTAACACATGCCAAATCACTTCAATAAATCAACCATTTAATGAAAACACCCTTTAACCATTTTCCATGCCAAACCACATTTCAATACAACAAATTCATTATTGAAATTAATATTTCATAAAACATTTTTCATAATTCAAACCATGGTCTATTTTAAAATCAACATTTTAAAATCACACAAAAAAAACCCCTTTTGCAACAATATCCCATTTTACCCAAAATTCCCAAATCATCACCAAATGGGTTTCCACCAAGATTTTCACATCATGTTCACAATTAATTTTGATAGAAAAAATTAATTTCAAATAAGACCTCAAGTTATATAAAAGGGGATTCAAGAGAGAATCCACCTACCAAAGGATTCCAGTGAAATTGACCCACAAGTGATCGCACCACAAATCTGGGAGAATGATCCACCAAAACTACTCTAGATTCCCTTAACTATCATAAAAAAATATCTAAAATCATCAATTTAGGAAACCAAAACCCTATATCTACATGAAATGGTTGTAGATCTAGAAAACCAAGAGAGATATAAGAGTAGATATAGAGAAAAATCACAAGCGACCAAGATGGGAGACTTACCTAAGAAGAATCTCCTTCAAACCACCAATAAACCCCTTTGATTTGCTTCCAAAATGGGTGGGAGAGATCCTATAACCCTTTATAATAATGTATCCCATGTTAAGTTTGAGTGGGAGAGGATATGATTTAAATAGGTAAAATATTGAGTGATCCCGATTTTAAAAAACCCATTTTTCTATCGAGCATGATTAGCTCGCACGGTTAGGCAAACTATGCGCTAATTTTTCGAATGCTACTACCTCGAATGGAACCTAGAATGGCCTCAGCACATGGTTAGAAAAAACATGTGAAAAATGTGTGAAGGACCACTATCTAAAGTTGCACGGTTACTTGGGTATTCTACATGGTTTCCCTTAACCATTCTCAAATCGTGCAACCCCATAAAAGCTTCCAAACATTTCCAAATCATTCCAAATCATTCCAAAATATTCCCAATCTCTCCCAAAAATTACCCAAAAACTTTAAAAACATAAAAGTCATAACAAATGGTTACATAAATCAAACTAGGGGTGCTATAGAAACATTATCAATGTATATAGTCCATGACTACATAACCGAAACACGCATGAGAAATGAAATAGTTATAACATACAACATTGATTTTGATAAAAAAAAATTGTTAATGAAAGAGTTATAAGTTATTATAATTTTATCATGTATAGTGTAATATATATTATATTTTGGTTTTTGAATAAATTTATAATAAATATATATTTACTATATAGGTGGTTCAAATACGTATAATGAAAGACAAGACTAGGGGTAAGTGATTTATGTTTCAATCACATTTTAATTAGGATAGTTCATACATGAATTTTTATTGTGGAAATTTTATTATATTTATTGGAAAAACCCAAATATGTTTTCATATACTATAGTTATTTATTTAGTTTTAATTTTTTAGTTCTATAATCTTCCCTTTGGTGCTATAAATGGTTCAGAAAATGTTTTTATGAAAATCTGTTAATATTTCTCCTCCTTTGGTCAGAAAACATTTTTCTTTTATAACCATGATTTATAGAACATTTTCAATAAATATTTGTAATATTATTCAATACTTTTTTAATGTAATTTTTATCCATGTTTTAATTTTAAGAAAAATGTGGAAAATAATCTTATCACCATTTTGTGAATAAGGTACTTTTAACACAAGGTGTGAACATAATCATTTTTTATAAGAATAAGGAAAGAACTAAATTTCCTATTATCATGATTTATCAATTATTTTAAGACTATTGTATCTAAATATAAGGATATTTTCAATAAAAACTTCTTATTTAAAATTTTTTATTTGTTTTAATTTTTCTTTTTTATTTTAAAATAAAAATGGTATTTTCCTGTGGAAATATTAGAGTCATCTTTTAATGTATTTTTTCATATATAATAAAATTATATGATTTTAAATATTATTTAATGGGGATATGATCCAATGATTCCATTATCATTCTTTCTCATAATGGTTTATTTTTACGATGTTTATATAATTATGAACCCCATTCATTTACCTCGGATAATGAAATGTTGAAATGATGAAATGTTTTTGAAACCCTTTTCATTTCAATGGGTTATGATTGTATGAAATGATGAAATTTTTATTATATTATGGGACACATATATATGGTTTTAATTATGGAATGTGTTGGAAGATAGTTATATATACCTTTAATGAATTGGTCAATGCCTCGTTTCACTTAAGATAATTATGGGAAATGGGTTGATGTGCTCCATCCTATATGGGAGACAACTAAGGAATCTTGATCCAATATGGAAAATAGTTGGGAAGCCCGAACTACTATAGGAAAATGATTATAATTCTTGATCCATTATAATATAGGAAATACATATTGATACCTAATCCACTATTATTTGATAGTTTATTTAGTTAACCTTGAGATATGGAATGATTTAAGTACTCATGATAGTACCACAATTTTCATAACTAGTTTATATGGTTATGATCTGAACTTTCAGGTCTAAGTAAAATTATGATGATTTCTTACTCTTATGATTTAGGACTATTTAAAATCTATCTTTTTATACTATATTCTTAATTATGATCAATGATAGAATGGGAATGAACTTTGTAATTTATGATCATGATCTTATACCCTTATGGTTCTCTTAAGAATCAATATGATCATGAATTGACATCTTTAAACTTTACCCTCTTTGAGAATGTAATATAATACTTTATTATGATTCCTTTATCTTATTATTTTAAATAGTTTTATTAATGGTATGTAAATAATGTTTCAAAGTGATAAAAAAAATTATGATCGATAATGAAGAATTTACCAAAATAATATGTTTATGTTTCAATTTTTCAAAGACACAAAACCTTTATAGTTTTGGAATATATCATAATGTTATATATTATATATTCATCTAAAATGTAATATTTATGAATTAAAATCTTGGGTTACTATAATGTTCTACATTTATGGAACATTTATAGACCTATGTATTCCTTACTATATAACACAAAGTAATTGTGGTTGGCATGTATATTCTTGAACTCAAATAACATCTGGTATAATTTTTTTTTACACTTCAATTTTAATATGGTATATAATTTTCCTTAGGGATTATGTTATTAAAAAGGTATTGAAATTATTTAAAATTCATTTATCTCCATCCATTCCTAGCTTACAAGATATTCAATATTAATACTATTAATGAAATGAAAAAAAATAAACCACAATAAAATTGTTTAAAAAAATTAGTATATTAGAACTTGATGATCAGTGTAATATATACTTAAAATATTTTTCATTTTTAATGACTTTTTAAATGGAAATAAAATAATTAAATGGTTTGGAAAAACAATTGTGAAAATTCCAAAAGGGAATCATCCCTTTCCTCATATCCATCAGTTTTTTGTTGTGTAGTAATCTATCAACGGTTCATTGTGACCTATGACAAGTTTTATATACATAATATAGGTTACATTCATAAGAAAATATAAATTCATATTTACATTAAAAAATAAAAAATAAATAAAAATATTAAAAGTATAATAGTAATGATAAAAACAATGATAATGAAAATAATTGTAATAATTTTTATAAGATGAAACATTCTAGAATTTTTTGTATAATATACAATAAATATTGCTTTATATTTTTAAAAAAATCATAATATTATAATTCCATAAATTTTCTAAAATATGTATATAAATTAAAATATTAATAATATAAACAATATTATTATTATTATTAATTTTAATAGTTATATTAATTAGAATAAAATTTTGATAACAATATTATTACTATTAGTGATGCCAATATTAATAGTACTAACATGAGTATTAATAGTATTAACATGAGTATTACTAATATCAACATTGAAATTAATAATATTAACTCAAATAATAATATTTAAAATATTTTTCATAATAATAATAATAATTTATTGTTTATAATTATTTTTTGAATGATAAATAATCAAATTAAATGCCGATATATTTATATAAATATTTTATGAAATGTAACTATATAAATTTCAAGTTCATATATAAATTATGAAATAATAAATACGTATTTTTTATATAAAATATATTCATAAATATAACATTATTTTTAATAAAAAAAATTTGTTTTTTACTATATAGGTAAACTCAATAAAATAAATAACTAAAGTATAACATTTTTAATTACAAAAAAATATTCAAAATCTAAATGGTAAATGGATTCCAAATTAAATTTTGAAATAATAGTTTATTTTTCTAAAAATAAATATTACTTGAAAAAACATGAATATTAAGTTACACATAAATAATCAATATATATCTAAATTTTCAAATAATGACAAAAAATTTGAATGATATCTTTGATAGGAGATCACTCAGTAATCAAAAAACATCAATTTCATAGATATATTATAATAATAATTATATAGAATAAATTTAAAAAAAATACATAACAACGTAGATTAATATATAGATTTTAAGTTAGAAAAAATTTAATAATAAGAATTATATATTTATGGTTGGTATGGATGACACAACATGAAAATTGATGAAACCACTATAGAGGGAAAGGTGACACTGGTGGATAAAGGATAATGACAACAAGTGGTGATATATGATGGTAGATGAAGATATGACTTGATGGGGGGGAGGTATCCAAAAGAGTAAAATTTAGTGATTTGGTTTGAAAAATAGACCGGTTCAAGAGAAAAACCAAAATAGAAATTTTGACCAGTTATTTTAAAAAAAATATTGTTTCTTATGTCAATTATTAACAAAATTGTTGTAGAAATTTATTTCTATCAATTATTTTATAGCCATTTTAAAAACCATTCTATTTCTTTTTCATATAGGTTATAAAAAAACTATCATTAAAAAAAATTGAAAACTGAAGTTTTAATATAGTCATTTAATATAATTTTTTTACTAGTTTCATAAATTTATTCCAATTACCTTCTTTATTTTCATTGTTTTATTATCATTATAATTCAAAAAAATCATATGAAATATATAAATTTTGGGAAAGATAACACCTCTAGTACAAATGAAAGAAACATTGTTATATTTCTCCCAAAAACTACATTGATTACATCCAATATATTTGGTTCAAATGAAATGATCATAGTCATAGATGGTTTCATTTTAGTGTGTATGGGGGGGATAGTTTAGAATATTATTAGAGTGGGTTTTTTTTATTTTCTTTATTTTATTTTTATGTGGAAATTTTACTTTATTGGATTCATTTTTTCAGTATTTCACATTTTATTTTATTTTTATACTATTCATGAATTTAAAATCTCAATCTTGCATTAGTTATAATATGATTTTTAATATTATTGTTTTTTAGTAATAAAATTTTTTTCTTCAATTTAGATTTCCATTTTTGTAAAATATTTTCCAACAATAAACGTTCACAACTAGATATGTTTCAATAACTTTTCAACTTCTTCCAGTATTTCCTCAATTATTCTTAACTTTAGGAATGATTCATAGTCTATAATATTAACTATTATGTATTTAAAATTATATGAGGTTTGGTTTGTATTAAATTATAACATATAATTTTAAAAATTAAATCCTTGTTTTTAAACATGTTTCATTTGAAAATTGCATCATAAATTCATCTTTATCATCTTTATGGCTTTATAGGATCCAAAATTATTGAACAAATCCCTTCCACCCATGTTTGGATGATTTTTTTAATGATTTAGAATTTAAGGAAGGTGTGTGTGTGGGAGGGTATTGTTCATGGGAGCCATTTTTAAATGAATTTATTGGTTTGAGATTATGATATGGTGTTATTTCCATTTATAAAAGGAAAAATCAGCCACATTATCCTTGGAATAAATTTTTTCCTTCTTGGACTCAAAAAAATAAATACAAAAAATAAGGAATAAGGATTAGATGATTTATTATATATTTTCAATGGTCAATGACTATAATACTAATGAAAATGGAAATAAAATAACAAATAAAGATTATAATAGTCTAGAAAGGATATTATCACTGCCACTTTTGATTTAATTGTCTACTGATTGACTGTAGAATAATAATAATTTTTATTTGACTGTAGAATAATAAAAAAATGTTACATTTAATTATCTATTTATTGTCTAGTGATTGACTGTAGATATTTCCAAGGATTGTAATAAAATAACTATGTCGAATTTAATAAACTAAAGAATAATAATTTTTATTTGATTTTTATTTATAGAATTCCCCTATATATTCACTATTTAAGAAAAATGTAACATTTTTTATTATCTTTATTATTTTTTTAATTTAATATAAAATTAACATAACATTATTGAATAAAATTATTAATTAATTTTATTGATTAAAATTATTTAATGAGATATTTATTTCTTAGTTTTTTATTACGGGAAGGTAACTTTCGCCAAATCCAATCCATGAGTAAAAGTGCAAAGGGGTCTATGTGATGAAATGAAAATGTTGTATATTATGGCTTACATATATTTCATGTTGAAAATCAAAATTGATGAATGAATAATCATTTTATTGGGAATTGTATTGAAATGTTACTACTCATATATTAGACTGATATTTTGGAATAAAATAGTCACATTCAATGTTGAGTACCCCAATCATATTCCTTGTGCATGGGAAAAAACAAATGTTGTGTCATTGGGAATGAATAATCACTAAGGGTGACTTGTGAATAATAGTTTCATTATTTAAAAGTTTCTATATTTGAATAATATTTATAGGAATGTAACTATATAAAAATATCACTCATGAGAATAATTCTATATTATAGTAAAACCCCATGAGTGGCCTGTTATATATGAATATTCTTATCTTGTCCACTACATGTGAGTATATTCAAAAAATACATATCTTCAACCATGAGGAATAAAGAAAACCTTGGATGATTAGTCATATTCTACGATAGCACCACAATATTAGCTATGATAAAATCATATATTATCACATCTCCTCATCACCTACTAAATAAAATGCTATATTTTTTAATTTGACCTACCGTATTTAGGTACTAATCATCATCTATGATTGGGAAACTCATTTGATATAACAAATAAATAAAAATAATCATATATTAAGGATCAAAACCATTATAAGAAACCTATTAACATGTTAAAAGGATGAATGGGTATCATGGGATCAATCTAATCACCATATGGTCGGCATGAATGAAACTCTAGACTAATAGAATATCCTCTAACTTTTTTATTAACTGAATTTGGATTGTTCTTAATCGACTAACCATAAAGATCGAATCCAATAAAAAGAATATTCTATAGAATATATACTCATTTCCATGGGATCAGGTAGTGATAAAAAAAAATTAAAGGGTTTATATAAATAGTGGGGGTTTCCATTGTGTAGTTAGTTCTCTACTTGTGGGATTAGTTAGGGATATTTTTTTATTTTATTTTAAGCATACATTTTATTATTAATATTTTGTTTTGGGTTATTCTAAAAAATTATTTTCATTTTAATTATATAATTTCTATTATCTCTGATCATGGAGATATTACCTAAGGATTTATCCAAGAGAGGTGTTGGGTGATTCTAGAATATATAAACATTTATGTTTTATGAAAATCTTATAATTGAGGATTTATGGATTTGTACGAGTGATGATTGGTGATAGTGTTATCATTACAGGTCCTTTCTAACTTTATTCTCCCACCAAATCATCATTTCACATTACATTATCCATTTATCTATTAATATTGTGTATCCATGGATTTATGGTGACAATTAGATGTAGTTTAATTATAGGGGAGACAGTATGGTATTCTCTTAGTTGGGGAGTATCTCGTTGATTTTAAATAAATATGGTGGATGTATTTTACACCCATGGATCCTTGGGTGCACTATGAATTTACATTATCAAAAGGTCAATGAGATATGTTCACTCATAGTTTGGTGTGTGAAAATTGAGTGAGGATAAAATTTATTTTAGTGAGATATTGAAGGATATTATAACCTCTAATCCAAAGAGGATATTATTTCATCCAAACATGAATTTTTTTTGTATTTCATATTAATGATTTCAATTCTATCATGCATATCTACCTATATCACTAAAAAAATTATTTTTTTATTTATAATTTTTAAATGAAAATTAATAAGTTATATGATAATAGTAGACAAGTTGTTTTCATCCTTATGAGATAATGTTTTTCTAGCACCCTTGCTACATTCACAAGAAAATTTATTCAAATGTAGTTCCAAGGTCATTATCAATATTATGATGCTAACTAAAAGGGTCAAAATGTAATTATATACAATGTTCATTGTATATAAACACTTCCCCTTGGATAATATTGGGTAAACTGCATTGGTTTTATCAACATCATATCTAAAATTTGGTGAAACCACTCTTCAAGATGAAATTATTATTCATGTCTCATCCAAGTATGGATTTTTTAGTGTTCTTTCATCATTACCCAATGCATCCTCAAGGATATTATGTTAATGTGAAATGTGATAAAAAACAAAAAAAAATTATATAAATGGAATCATGTTCTATAAACAATAAATAAGGTTTATGAACTAATATTTTTATGGTATGCTCACCATTGATCTATTTGATCACTAACTCTAAGAAACCATTGACATCTAACACAATACCAAGTATTTATATAGCTAGTTAAAATCATTTGGTAAGGCGTTTTACTCTTTTTACTTATTGGTTAATCCTTTTAAAAGGATGAAGTGTGTTTTTAGGAGTTCATTATCTAGTAAAATTAACAAAACCTTTAAACTTAATATATTTTATTTTGGATCCTAAATCATCCTTCCATCTGGACAACATGAACAAAAATTAAACTACATTTATCATATCTATAAAGATTTAGGAATAGATAAAATGTCATTTTTGTGTACTTATGTGTCCATTGGTGACTCCTCTAGGAATGGGTGTGATGTTGTAAATTCTATCAATACATTACCATTAATCGACTTCTAGGATAAAAAAATAGATGCTGAATTATTTTAGGATAAAAACCCAACATGATACCAATCTAGTCAGTATATGATAGCTGAAGATATATTTATATAGATCCATGAGAGATATTAGGTGGATTTGAATATGTTACATATAGTGGAGTTGTTTCTTCACTAAAATTATTAGTTCAAGATAAATTTTTTTTAAATCGGTATAATATCTATTATATTATAACATGTTTATTCTAAGTTAGTAAAGGTCATTTCCCTTGTTTTTATTATTACTCTAAGTAATAAAGGATCCAACATATCTCTCTATATCTTCTACATTCAGAAGAAGTTTGTTCCCTTCCAAAGGTGGATGGAAACTTGACTGATATATGAAATATTTCCAAAAGTGAATTTGAAGGACCGTATTAATCAATTATTTATTATATTTTATTGGTTCATTCTGATGAACATTATCTTAAGTGTGATGAAGTGATCATGAAATTGGTAATATTTGACAACCCAATTATCCACATAATACTCCATAATAATTCCAATAAGGGTCTTAAATATGTGATTCATGACACATTTTTATGTGGACCTAATATCCATCATCTCAAAGGGAGTCACCTATAAGATATACACCCCTTAGGTTTCTTGGAATATTGTAGTGTTATCATCATTGTGGATACCTAGATTCAATTATATATATAGTAACCATCTATAAATGCGTAGGATTATTATACTATTGATGCATAAATCAGGAATTCCATGATGAGAATAGGGATATCATCTTTTAGATAATAATTTTTTAAATCCATGAAATCAATTCACACCCTTATCTATTACTTTGTTCGTAATTACATAAATGTTATAAATCCATTTGGTGTGTTATACTTCTCAAATGAAATTTTACTTGAGGAGAAATCTGATTCTACTTAAGAACCATAAGTTGGATTAATCTATCTTGCTTCATGTTTTTATCCATGGTTGATAACATGTCAACCTAATTGGTTTATATTAAAATGGGTATCTAATCATGAAATATTAATATAATTCTGGGAAAACACAAACTACTTTTCTTTAACCAAAGAAATGTTTTTATCATATTACCCATGAGTCCCAATTTCACTGATCAATGTGGGTCATGTATTTTTGGTTGTACCATAATTTATATACATCATCTCGTTGATGATGGTTAAACATCTTGATTAATAGTCATAGGTATATCTATGAGTTTAACTTCATCGTTTTCATTGAGAATATAAATTAGGTTCACTTCCTAAGATTCAAGGGGTCGTATAGAGGTGACATAGTTTAAGTTAGGGCTTTAATAATTTAAATATTAGGATTATTCATTTTTCCAAGACACTAAAATATTAATGGGGGTAAAGATAAGGAATCATTATATGTCTTATTTTTCAACTATGACTTTATTGGAAAATAATCTAAGGTTTTATTGACATAATATTTGACAATAGTAAAATAAAATAAGGATAATTCATCAAATTTTTAATTTTTCAAGGTATATATAAGGATAAACCCCTTAAATAATGAAGTTAATTCAATATCAGAATCCATATTATTGTCACAAGATAGAATGGTAATTTATCGATCTCTTACTTTCTCTAAAAAAACATTATGATTTCCTATCCCAAGGAATGAATCTTCAATAAAACTTATAAAAATTAAATAAAATTCATTTAACTAACTTCAAGAATTTACAGGAGTATCTATAAGCCCATTTATGTTGGAGATCTATGTTACACTATCCACCTGTGTTCATTTTTCATCTCTACTATAATACCCTACTTCAAGTTATTGATATTTATAATAGTAAAAAAATAACTATCTCTATAATGGTCTTTAAATTTTACATTAATTTAACATTATAAACAATGGTGATGGGATAAAGGAGCTATGGAAACCATATAAAGCCTTTACATTCCAAAAAATATAGTGACTCTGATTTCATTTCCAATCAGCTTAAATTTAAAATCAGGAATGATGTCTCAAAACATGGTTATCTCTCACTTAATTCCCAAGGGGTACAATTCAAACTTAGTAATTATCTAGTCAAAAGTTTTTTAACCAACCTCTTAATTTCATAGATATCTATGAATATAGGATGGAAAAAGATTTATTATCTATCCATTATCTTGTAAGGATTGATAGATGTTGATGTTATCAAGATTTTTAAATATATAATAAGGTATAATGTTTCCTTATATTATATTTTCATAATTATATTACATGAAGAAAAAATATGTGTGTCACTCTTCTGGTATAATCAAAACCATGTGTTTTTTATACGTAAAAATTTTGGTTTTACACTCTATAAGGACTAATAGAACATCAATGAGGGCCTGCCAGAGTTTCTTGGTGATATGAAGGGAATAAAAAATTAATGTCCCATGGGAAAAATATTAATATGTTACAACACATTATATATTCAATCTATTAGATGAGATATTCAATAAATATGGAGTTTTCTAGATTATATCTTAGGATTTATAATTAGTTTTATTGATGACACTCTAATTTTTTATTAGAATTTTCATTGTATTTTTTTATGAGTTATGTGAAATTTTAAATCCACAACTTTCCTATTTTTCAGGGTGATTTCCTATAAACTAATTTATCAACTAATTATGAATGAATTACAATGAGTCTAAAATGTTTTAATATTATGATAATGTTACTATTATGATCACTAAAGTGATTGTCTCCTGGTCTCTATCATGTGTATAATTTTGTCAGGTATAACACCAGGACTATTGGGTCTTCCTTGATTATGTCTTATAATACCTAAATAAAAATCCATATAAATTAGTATGATAACTAATTTAATAAGAACACTCTTCTATAGTATATTATTCTATTAGATTGTTGAAAATAACATACCAATATCACGTTTCCATGTTTGATGGAATGCCCATTTGGTGGGGTAGTGACCATCCTCCCAATGATGGGCACATAAGAATTGGATGGTTCTAGGATAGTGTGGATACATGTAAGATTTTATGTTCATGTGATTAGCTCAATTAATGATGATCACTTGGAATTTTGGAAAGCTTTGGAACTTAATTTTTTACCACAAGTTCCAAAGTGGGAATTTGGATAGGGACATGTAGATTCATTCATGATATAATGACTTTATATAGATTATTTAATGACATCAAGTTATCATATTAATGATCTTTTGTTTATTGAAAATTTAAATTTCATTATATTATTATTCTTCCTCCTAAATTATTGTGGAAAAAACAAATAAAACATGCATTATAGGGGGTTTCCAAATTTACTCATCCTTTACTAAACATCATTTAAATAAAATATTTTTTATAGTTAAAATCTGGGATATTATTCCCAATTATTTGGTGATAAGTGAAATAGTTTAAATGATCATCCAGTCATTCCATATCATAATTTATGATCTATGGTTTTGTAAATAGAATTTTTTTGTTATAATATAAAATACCATAGAAAACATTTTTTTGGAAGGAACAAATCCTATAATTATTTCTCTCTATATTCTGATAGATCATATCCTTTTTTGTGTCTTAATTATTTTCAGTATGATATGTATATTATTCTTTTTATTTCCAACGATGTGGCATCGCATTGAACTTGAATGTTTTACAAGTTGGATAAATCCATGTTTTTTTTATTTATCAGTTCCAACATCAGTTTCTTACTTCCTAATTTTACATGCATGTGATGATGTTTTCTTCTATGATTTGGGTTTATTTCATTGAATGTCATCTTTTAACCACTATAATATTTAAAAAATCTTAAATCCCACTGGGGTAAATTTATGAATTTTTTCATTATTTCAAAACCATATTTATATTTTTCAAATAAATCTTTAGAATATATCGCAAAGGAAACTAAATTTATAGAAAATAGTTAATGTTCTTCCCATGTAAATATCACTTATAAATCAGTCATTTTTTTTTAGATATAATTTTTTCTCAAGCAGGATGTTATTGGATTACAAGAAATTGTGGTTTGTGACATTATTAAGTTATCCTAGTATAAAATTCCTATAATAGTTTCTAGTGTTTCCTGAGTAAGTAAAATTACTCACAATTAACCAGTTCTAGAATTATAATAAAAATCTTCTTTTTCCTAATATTGATCAAATATATTGATTATTATCTTGAAATTAGAGTTGTTTCCTCTTATTTAATAGGGTTCACAACTGGGTTCATAATAGTTATAGTCTATTGGTTACAATATGTGAGTATATTTCCTCTAATCAACTAAAATTTAGTTTAATTTAATTGAATTGTTTTTTTCTTAAAAAATAGAAATATTTTCTATAATAAAGTAAATCTCTGCATAATCATGTGGTGAGTGAGTTTTACACACATCCACATTTTTTCCCTTCTCTATGTAACTATATCTCTAAGTAGGTGGAAACAAAATATTTGGTGGAGATCCATTCTCTTGATTATATCTCTAATGATAAGAATGAAAAACTTTCTCTATAAAATATGTATGGATTATGTTGAAAACATAATATTAATTTATATTATGTTAATTAACATAAATATAAATCTATAAAACATTTGTGGAATTTTTATTTACAAAATTAATTAAATTTAGTCCTAAAATTAGAATAGGATTCACTTCTACATAAAAGAAATTGAGGCTCATCACTCTACAATTACCCATAATTGGGGATGTAATAATCCTTCTACATTTTCACCATTTTTTAGAATCACTTGGTTCTATAGACACACAGAACATCAATTTCCTTTATTATTATTATTTTATAGGGATAAGAATATTTTTTCTAAATAATGATTCTGTGTGATTCCCCTTTAACTTTTATATAGAATAATCTCATTGGAGGGGTTGATTTATGAATCATTGAAGGATCAGACCATGGGTTTACTTAATATAGAGGTTCCTCCAAACTTGAGATAATATGAATATATTTAGTAGAGTTTCTCACCAATCATAGTTTTCATTTATGTTTTGATGGTATCTTGGGTATTGTTGGGGGTAAAAATGCCCTCGGGCCTTTGGCATGGGGATACAATGTGTTGTTATTGTTATTATTGGACAACACGTGGCCTTGAATGATCATATTTTTCATAATTAGGATATACCATATTTATTCATGGGTATTATTTGGAAATACCTACCTTAATACAAATATAATTATTAAAAAAATGGAACCATCATATAATTACTTCTATTTTCATGTTCTTGGAAACCTAATTCCATACATTGGAAATTGTTCTTTCCCTTTGACCATATCACTTTTTCATTGTAGGAATGATTGTTATTTTTCCATTTTTCCAATAGGTATACTTGAATCTCAAATTTTCAAGCTAACATTAAATAGTGACATTTTAAACTACCTTACATGTATAACATTTTAGGATTTTTATCATTGTGAATTTTAATTCCCCAAACTCACAACACACATTGACACATACACAGGGAGGAGTATCTTTAATGATCTAGTGTAGAACCATAAGTATTTATTAAAAATATTATTATATCCATTAACATAACATGATATACTTTGGTCACCAAGAAATTAGATGGTAATCCAGGTTAAAAATAACACACAATTTTTCTATTTCTTTAAGATCATTATCATACCCCTAATAATTTAGAAATTTTTCTTTGAGATAATATTATTTTAACTAAGTAGTGTTCAAAATATTTGGTATGCAATCTTATTTACGAATTTCATTATTGACAAACTATTATGAAACAATAATAGAAAACATGACTGATATTTTACATTTGGAAAATTCATTCCTTGGAATTATAGGATATCCAAATCTTTATCAATAGTTCTCTAACCTATTCTGACAATAATCATCACTTTCCTAATTCATTATTGAGAAATTTTTAATTATTATAAATGTATTCAATAACATCTACGAATTCATGATATGGATGGATAATTAAGGATTGTCATTAACTCAACTCATCCATTGATTAAGATGAGGCACTACTGAATGACAGTGGGGTCATGTTGTAATAGAAATTAGCTTTATTAGTTCCTCCTAGCAGTATGTAAATGTTTAGATGATTACAACATGGGGAGGACCATCGTGTCATGGGTAATCACTATCAAAAAGATAAAAAATAACTCATATATAATTTATAGTAAATTCATGGTTGTGAGTTTCTTTATGTTTAGCTTGTGGATAACATTTTCATTGGAGGAATATTTTTTTCATAGGAATGACCACTTCAGTTGGTTTCATGAGAATGACCTCAAGAGAAAATTTTTTCTTTGTCACTTTTTTAAGGGAAAACCACTATTCTTCTATTAATTTCTTCCATAGGGAGGACATTCATTATAAAAACTCTTGGGATAAAAATAATATTTTTTCTTTTTTATTTATTGGAAATGGTAGTATATTATTATTGATTCAATTTTATAAAATATATAGTAACTCTTCTATTAATGTCACAGGGAGGACCTTTATGATTACAAGATCACATATCACCTTGAGGAGAACCATGATATCTATTATTTATAGTGTCACTGAAGGTCCTTTGATACATGAGCTCTATAGAAGACCTTCAAAGTTTACTTCTTAT
Organism: Viscum album; assembly: GCA_963277665.1. Lineage (NCBI taxonomy): Eukaryota > Viridiplantae > Streptophyta > Magnoliopsida > Santalales > Viscaceae > Viscum > Viscum album. Next base: position 629,253,439 of record OY728123.1, read on the forward strand.
TCATAACAATGGAGAGGGAATCGATGTTACTAGATTATTGGTAGATACCATGGATAGTGGATCTATGGTTAAAATTTATATTTTTATGGGGAGGGAAAATTTAATAATTTCTATTACTAGGATCTATGGAGTTGCTTTATTTTTTTAATGTGAAGAGGATCTACATAGTTAGTATTTCCTTTAATTATAGGTAAAGGGTTGGATTGTAACGACACAAAATCTTTAAATGATAATTATTTGATAAATAAATGTGTGTTATATTATATTATATTGCAAAATTATTTTGCACATGGAGGACATAGAGAAACTGGAAAAATATTAATTCATTAATAAATATCATTACATTATTCTGCTGTGAAACCAGTGAAAATGATGAACATTAAAATTCAACCAAAAATAAAATTATAAAAGTTTAAATGGGAAAATATGGATCACCCCATTCTATTAGAATCATCTTCCTCTTGTACAACACTATAGAAATGAAAAAAATATTAATAAACCAATCAAAATCATAAAAAATTAAAACGTATAACCTTAAGAGGAATTGTAGTGAATATTGACTAAAATAACTATGTGGTATAGATAAGAGGTAATGTGACTTTTGGAATAGTAATGTGAATGTAGAAATAGTAACCTGGCCTTAGGGAATAGTAACCTGGCCATTGGGAAGAGTAAATTAACCATTGGAATGGTGATTTAACCTGAAAATAATAATGTGTGATATAAATAACATTTATCGTGAGTAATATAAGTAAATATAAATAATATAGTGTCGAGAAATAAATTTCACAATTAAAAAATTCAATGAAAATATAAGCATGTTTTTAATAAACATTATTTTAAAGTATTTCATAAAAAACATAATTTTTATATTAAAAATTAAAATTACCTATTGTTGAAATTTATTTTGATAAAATAAATATAATTTTTGAAATTAGTGTGTCGAAATTGACCAAGGGTGATTTTATTTTAATTTTATAAAATACTTCATTTTTTGTGAATAGTAAAAATACAATTTTTTACATATCTCATGTACCTTAAATTACATCATTCATGATGTAATAATGACATAATAATTTATAGAAATTTTAGTTCAGTCAAAATATATTCAATTTCATAAATTATACATTAAAATCAAATAGACTTAGTTTCCAAACCTAAAAATCATTTTCCCAAACCTAAAGTCAAAAGTGATACCCTAAAATAACAATTTTTCTTATTTTCCACCTTAAATTTTAGTAAATAGATTTAATTCTATTTATAAATGGTTTTAATGTCCTAAAATCATCATATTATATTGATATTTTATTCATATTTACAAAAAAAACACTATTATAAGTTTTACCTTTGGTATAAAATTTTATTCAATTTTTTATTCTAAAAATACTGCTCTCCTCATGTATATATAACTCCTCTTACTCCCCTTGGAGAACCACTCCTCTCATACTTTCCAAATAAAATTTTATTCCCAAATCCTCCCTTTAAATCACTGTATAATACCTAGGGACATTCTAGAGTAAACACGCTCCAAACAACATGGTAGTTTTAGTGTTATACAAGAGAAGTTACACCGAGGAAAAGGTAAGTTTATATCAACTCTTCTCTATTTTTCTTTTTATCTTTCTTTTTTTATGAATTACATTAAATAAAATCATATTAAATTAATTAGGAATTTTTTTAACATAATATTAATGATTTAAAACTATTGGAAGTATCATATTTATGACATATATAAACTTAAATCTTCTCTTTCCTGCTCATTCGACAATGTCCTGTCATCGGTCTGCTAGTCGTCAATGACATTGGAAATCATTTTATTATAACAAACCATATGGTTGGTTATTATAAATTATTTGTGATATATAAATATATAAATTTAATTATTTTAATTTTCTATAATTAATTCTACTAATGTACAAAATACATTGAACAAAATAGTGAAATAGAAGAAAAATTGGAAAGTATTAAAGAAAACATGATATCAAAATGCCTTCCCTTTAACCAAGAAAGTAAATAAATATAATAAAGTGACTATAATTAATAAATAATAGTATAAATTAAATAATTCACTTCTGAATAAATTTTTTAATAAATTTATGTTTATTGTTCAGAAGGTGTAAATGTGATGAAATAAAGTGGGATTTTAGTGAAGGGGATTCTCAAACCCAACTACTTTTCCTTGGGTTATATCCCTTTTACAACATATTATATCTGTATATTCCTTTAATATTCCTCAAATATATTTTAACTATTATTCCATTTTCTTCTTAGGGATATACATTTTTTTGCCTTGATTTTAAGGAAAATGCAATGATTTTCCAAAAAACTTTTCTTTCCAAAACAAATCTTTAACTCCTCGTATGTTGTTTCTTATAAAAATAAAAATAATATTTTATTCCAAATTATGATCTCCCTTTTTCATTTGTGAACCCAAAAGTTCATTCATGAATGTATGATTTATGAAATACATTTGAAACACATTATATTCCCAAATTTATTTCTTGATTATGATTGTTATCTGTCTAATGTGGTATGGATGATTATATAAATATTATTATGTGATTGGTGGTCCCAGAATTATATAGCCCTCCAATTAATTGGGTAATGTGATGTATTTCATGATATAATATGTATTATTCATGAATTTGAAGTTATCTTCAATACAAATAATGAGGTTATGATTATGGACATATGTTATGCATCAGTAAGATATTATATTTGTTCACAATTATGTGTGTTATTTGACCACTTTGACATGATGTTTCATTTTTATGAATATGAAAAATTACATGCCTATATAAAATTTTCACTCATGGTAATGATGACGATACTATTATTATTATATGATGGTTATTATTATTATATGCCATGTTATACTGATTCATGTCTCTTATTCGTCCTCTTACTGTGATTTTAGATAATCCCTTTATTTGATGTATATCCTCTAGTGACTATATGTACTAAGGATAATGTAGCATACTTTATATTGATAAAGAATAAGGATTTTAATAATGTTAATGTTTTATTGCTTATAAGTGATGTCTGGTCTGACTTTTTTATGATATTAAACCACTCTATCCTTGAATGTAAACTATTACGTTGTTTATCTTTAAAATTATGTAATAGTCCTGTAAGAAAAATTAGGTTATCTATTTTTCATATTAGAGGTACGGTTTAGGTAAATTTCGAATTAGGATTATAAATATTTTTTTAAAACCATAAATATAAGTCTTATTATAGGTGAACAACCTTAAAGCTTTGTTATAGAATAATTCTAAACAAAGGGATCCAATAATATATGATTTTTTGCTTGATTTTAACATAAAAATAAATTATATATTCATGATATGTCGAATAATGTTTTGTTCATAAATTTTCCATTTTATAAAATGGTGGGAACCGGTATAAACTAGTCCAACAACCCAAGTGTTGAAAAATAAAACATTTGCCCAAACGATATCCTCAATTCCATGGGAGGTGGAGTTAAAAAAATTATGGCGATGATTAACCAGTTAAATCAGGATATGAATAGTAACCTAAACAATTTGTAATGGTTGCCTATGATAGAGAAGAAACAACTGGATATTGAGTCTTTTGTGTGTAATGAGCACCATATTTTAGTGGTACTTATGATCCAATTGTCATGGAACTGTGGGTTAACCCAATAGAGGGTGTCTTTTATATTCTCCATGGATATGAGAAGGATAAGGTGACTCTAGTTATCTATCATTTTAATGGAGAAGTAAATCAATGGGGGGAGTTCATCAATAACACCAAGATAAAGGATGAAATGGAATAGATAGAGTGGAAAGACTTTAAAAAATTATTCTCAATAAGTATTTACATTGAACATATTGAAAATTTTATAGAGAGAATTATTCAAGATGAGTAAAAAAGGAATATGAATCTATCATAAATTATGAAGAAAAATGCAAAAGTATTTCAATATATTCCTAAGTTTTTTTTATCAAAAATGATATAAAAATAGATAGATTATTTAGTGGATTAAAAAACTCATTAAAAAGGCTCTAGATAACTAAGAATTTGGGAGTTATAAATAACTAGTTCAATGTTCCCTTAAATAATTGATTTATTTTGGAGAATGGTCCCATAGTTATGGAGATATGAAGATAATAATTGATTTTCTTTCTATTGGGTCAAATGAAAAAGGAGGAAAGAGGATCCAACCACCCACATATCAAAAAAATTGAAAGAAACGCCATGGGAATTTCCTCAAAGGTATAGGGAAACTATTAATTTATGGAAGAGAAGACCACCAAGCTCATTAATGTTAAATAGACATGAATAATATGTCCAACATGATAGAAGAAAGGAATTAAACTCCTAATTCACCACCCATGGTTCAATTCTTCAATTGTAGGGAGATAGGAAACTATGTATGCTAGTTCACTAAAAAAATATTCCTTATGGGTAATCAGTGTTAGAAACCAAAAATTATATGGATAAATGGAAATATTATTCGATCATAATTGCTAAAGTGGATCATGAAAAATAATTCGTACAATGTACAGATCCTATTCACTCAATAATGGAAAAATATTCATTTGATTCTTGTTCTATTCATTCCATTATATCCTGGAAGTTTTCTAAAATTGTCAAATCGAATCCTCGATACCTTGAAGTATATATATCAATACAAACACATAGTGGTATTATCATTTAATTCTTATCATATTAGATTATGTGGTAATATTATTCCTATTAATCTCAAAATCCTTCCTTTTGTGTAATTCAACACTATAATAGACATATATTATCTCCCATTATATAGAGCACACAAAATCTATCATAAAAAGTAAATCACTTTTTATAGTCTAAACCATCCAATGATCCTCTAAAAATTCGAGGATGATCATGAATCTCCATGGGAAAATCCATTAATATTTCGGGTGTTGATACCTAGTGAAGAAGCATACCATGTACATTTGGTTGAGACAAAGGAAGGTAACAACCTAGAGGAACACACCACTATATGAAAATATATAGATGTATTTCCCAGAGAGTTACCCTGAATTCTCCCCAGATACTAAGGTACAGTTCTCAATAGAAATTATACCTAGATCCACTCCTATGAACAAATGCTAGGATGGCCCTAGTCAAACTAGAGGATTTAAAGAAAAAGTTGCAGTATCATTTGTGTAAAGGGTTCATACGCCCTAGGTAATCACCTTTATGTGTACCAATTCTATTTTTAATTAAAAAAAAGATCAATTTGGTTGTGTATCGATTTCCAATAGATTAAAAATATCACGATAAATAACAAGTATCCTCTAACAAGGATTGATGACTTTTTTGATCAACTATGAGAAGCTCAATACTTATCATAGGTGGTTTTTTGTTTTGGATATCAGCAACTAAAGGTGAAGAAGGAATATATATATATATATAAGACAACATTTTGTATAAGCTGTGGGCACTATGAGTTAATAGCTATTCCCTTTGAACTTACTAATTCCCTTGTAATATTCATGTATTTTATAAATAAATTCTTCAAATACAACCTAGAAAAATTTGTGGTAGTGTTTATCAAAAATATTATCATTTACTCAAAGATCAAGGAGGAAAATGAAGAATATTTAAGGATTGTTCTGGAGACATTAATTAAGGAGAAAATTTATTCTATGTTTAGGATGTGTGACTTTTTTATGAATAAATTAATATTTTTGGTAATTTAATCACAATTGAGGTAATTTCTATGGACCCTTTAAAGAAAAAATAAATTTAAGAATGGAACAGACCCACTAGTGTAATGAAATCCATAGTTTTATTAGATTATCATGTTACTATTAATGTCTTTTGAGAATTTTATCATGATTTTCTATCCTTATAACTAATTTGACACATAAAGGGGTAAATTATATATGGATATAATAATGTGGTTAATTATTTAAAGATCTCAAGAAAAGGATAATAACAATGCATGTACTCACACCACCAATAAGTGGATAAGTTTTTTTGTTATACAGCGATGCTTCAAATAAAGGATTGGGTTGTCTATATATGAAAAATGATAAAGTGATATCCTATATCCCATGAAATTTGAAGATCCATGAGAAGAACTAACTTATGCATGATATTGAGTTAGAAAATGTGATCTTATCCTTTAAGATTTGTAAGATCTAACTCTATGGTGATAATTATTACATATATATTGATCATAATATTCTAAAGTGTATATTCACATAGAAAGAGATAAACATGAAGTAAATAAGATTTTTATAGATAATAATATAATATGATTGCTCTATTTACTACCATCTATGAAAAGAAAACAAGGTATCACATTCCCTTATAAGAAAATACCCTACTACTTTATCTAAGAAACAGATTGAGAAGGAACCTATCATTATGGATATATAAAGTATTGATAATTAAATCAATATAGTAGGGAATAAATCCTACCTGTCTCAAATTATTTATCAACCTTCTATCTAAGAGAAGTTAAAGGAGGCACAAAGGGATTATTTGGAGCTTCAAAAGTGGTTGAAAGCAGTTATGGAAGGGAAGATTCATGAATTATATATTGATGATGATGGTTTTATTTAGTTTGGAAATAATATTTGTGTGCACTCATATCCTGATATAAAGAAATATGTATTATATAATGTGAATATCACATATTTCTCCACTAATCCTAGAAGTACCATGATGTATTATGATATTCATGAGAACTTCTGGGGGGAAAACTTAAAGAATGAGATTGTGGAGTATATATTAATGTGATTAGTATGTTAGAAATTTAAATTAGTGTGATAGAAGTCCAAAGGGATGATGCAACCATTTCTAATACCCATGTCGAAATAGGATAATGTCACTATGGAATTTTTAACAAGTCTCCCAAAGATATCTAAAGGAAGAAATGTTATATGTGTTGTGGTGAATTTAATCATAAATACTTCCCACTTAATTACAATTAGGGAAGATTTATCACTTGAACAACATTCTAAGATATATATAAAGGAAAGGGTGGGGATTCATGGGGTTCCACTTTCAATCTTCTATGATAACGATCAAAGGTTCACTTATAAATTATGGATAGGAGTTCAACAAGATCTAAATACTAGATTTAATTTCAGCATGGCCTATTATTCCCAAACTGATGGAAAATCTAAAAAAACTATTCAAACACATTAGGACATGCTAAGATCTTTCTCAATGTAATTTAATGGAAGATGGTATCAGTATCTCTTATTATTTGAGACCTCATACTACAATAGCATCTGCTCATGTATTTAGATGGCTCTATATGAACCTCTGTGTGGGAATAAATTTAGAAATAAAACTTTTTGAGATGAAGTTGTTTAATGAAAGAAACTTGGACCTAATCCTGTGAAAGAAATTATAGAGAAGGTTCAAGTCATCCAACAATATAAAAAAGTTGATCAGATTAAATATAAGAGATATTATTACAACTATCTAAGGAACTTAGAGTTTAAATTTTGAGACAAATTTTTCCATAAAATATCACCTTGGAATAAATTATTATAATTTGGAGAGATGGTGATGCTTATCCCAAGGTACATTGATGCATTTGTGATCCTTGATCTCATAGGAGTTGTGGCCAATTAGATTTTACCACCACCAAGTATGGATTAAGTTCAGGAAATGTTCTAGGTATCTCTCTGGAGGAAGTACATACCTAACCCCTCACTTGTACTGAATCCAAAAGTGATAAAATAGGATAATTACCTCTCGTATGAGGAGTAATTTTTTAAATATCATAGACTATAAAGACAAAGTTTTATGAAACTATACAACTCACCTTGTCATACTGTCATGGAGGTACCATAATTATAAAGAGGATACATTGGAACTATAGGAAGAAATGAAAATGAAGTACCCACACCTATTCTCAACTGAGAATATGATTTGAAATTTCATGTAAGAAATTTCTAAAGGGGGGAATAATGTAACAACCCCAACTTTTTAAAGTACAATTTCTTTAAAAATTAATGTGAGTAATAATATATTATATTATATAGTTGTTATACTCATATAGAACATATATAAATCAATAAAACATTATATAATTAATAAATATCATTACATTAGTCATCTATGAAACCAAAGAAAGTTCCAAATGATATAATTGAACAAAAATTATATAATAGAAAATATAAAATGGGAAAATATGGACCACCCCAATCTCCTAGAATCATCTCCTGCATGGAAAACACTATAGAAATTAAAAAAAATATTATTAAAAAAATAAACATAATATAAAATGAAAATATATAAACTTGGGAGGAATTGTAGTGAATATTTAGTGAAATAATTAAGTGGTATTTATAGGAGGTAATGTGAGCATTGGAATAGTAACCGGACTACTGAGAATCGCAACATGACCATTGGGAATAGTAACCTAACCATTGAAATAGTAATTTAACCTCAAAATAATAAATTATGATATAAATAAAATTTATCATGAGTAATATAGGTAAATATAAATATTCTAATTCTGATAAATAATTACCATGATTAAAAAAAACTTAATGAAAATATAAGCATAATTTTAATAAAATGTATTTTAAAGTATTTCATAAAAATAATAATTATTAAATTAAAACATAAAATTAACTCTTTCAGAAACTTATTTGGATAAAATGAATAAAAATTTTTAAATTTTCAAGTTGAAATTTTCCAAGGTTAATTTTGTGGTAATTTTCTGATATACTTTAATTTTCATGTGAATAGTAAAAATACATTTTTTCACATAACTGATGTATCTTTAATTAAGTATTTCTTGATGTCATAATGAAATAAAAAATTATAGAACTTGTGGTTCAACCAAAATTTATTTTATTTTATAAATGAATCATTAAAATAAAACAAAATTAGTTTCCAACCCTAAAAAGGATTTCCCAAAACCTAAAGTTAAAAGTGATCCCTTAAAATAATAATTTTTTTCTGCACTTTATATTTAAATAAAATAATTTAATTTAAATTATTAATGTTTTTAAAGTCCTAAAAACATTCAATTATATTTATATATAATTCATATTTTAAAAAAATCACTATAACATGTTTTGCCTTTGATATAATATTTTATTCAATATTTTATTCTAAAGATATCCCTCTCATCAAGTATAAATTACCCCTCCCCCTCCCCTTGGAAAACCACTCCTATCACTCTTTACAAAGAATATTTCTTCCAAAAATATCCCTATAAATAAACTAGTAATACATAGGGACTTTCTATAGTGAAAAATCACAAAAAATCAAGGGAATTTTAGTGTCGTACAATAGAAGTTACACCAAGGAAAGAGTTAGTTTCTATAAACTATTCTATATTTTTATTTTTCTCTTTATTTTTTCACAATTATTTTCACAAAAAAATAATGTAAAATTAATTTAGAAGTATTTTTAAATTATATTAATGATTTTAACCTCCTGTAAGTATCATCTTTATGACAACCCTGTTCTTTTATTACACAATTAAACATAATTTATTACATAAACTTAACTTGATACAACATAGAAGATCAAGAGGTATAGTGTCTTTGGGGGTTAGAATCATTACATAGAAACTTAAAACATGAAATACAACATCTTTATTAAAAAATTCCTTTACATGACCACTATATTCCCTCATACTTAGCATTACATGGGACAACCTGAGGACATGCATAAGAAAAGGCTGATCTATAAAGCCTGGTAAGGGAATAAACATAGAATAACATGAGAAATTCAATACATGTTAGACAATAGGCATATCAATCGATTAAAAGAGAAACATGAACATAAAGGCATGATAAAGCATGATAATCATAACATGGAAATGTGGCAACAACACTTAACATGGAATTAGCATGAACCAAGGCCCATTGCACATGGATCATGAGTAAACTCTCATTACACATGAAGCACAATTAAAACCTCATTTAACTTGAATTATCATGATTAAACACCCATTTCACATGATGTATCATGATACTATACTTTACCCAATGTATTGGAGCACTATCAGGGTGCACCCTTCTTAAACATTTCACTTCATGCATAAGTGTGCCACATGGATCATAAAACATTGAATAATTAAACATAATCATTTATTCCATGATAAGATAATGTGGAATACATACATGAAACTCTTTAAAAAATAATTAAATGTGCATAAAGGTGAATACCCTTGATAGAGAAATTGGCATGGTATTCACTACACAATGACTTTGGATTGGAAAAGCACAGTGTAATTTCGGCAGCATAACGGCGTGACATAAGAACTCATAAAAATGGTTTATGAGAGAGAAAGGGGTGTATCATCATATTTACATGACATGGACAGTAAGTGTGTCATACATATACATGTCCCAACAAATGTAATGTAATTTAGATTCATGATACAAAATAATTACTTGAATGTAAATGAGGAGAGAGAAATTCCTTTCAGAATAGTAACGGGTGTATATGGGAGGAATTTAATGAGAGATAAAGGGGTATCCCATAATTAAAACATAAATAGGGCAATATGGGGGAGGTGAGAAACCATAACCAAACATTTATAATTGAAATTAAAAGGGCATAACAATTTAAATAATATTGGGGAAAAATGAGAATGGAAGAAAAACCCTTACTTGGAAGTGTGCTTCCAAAGGCTTGAGAGAGGCTTGAGAGAGGCTTCTTGGGAGCTTGAGGAACCTTGAGAGGATTCTAGAGATGGGAAGGTAGGGGTTGTAAGAACTCAAAAGTCTTTGAGTGAAGAGGAAGTGGGAGCTTGGGTGGGTTTATATAGGAAAGGAGAAGGAATTGTTTATTATTTAGGTTTGTGACACCTCACATTAAACTAATCAAAACCACAAACCATCCCATGGTTTTTGACCTTGGTTTTTTCCAAAGGGGAGTGGAAAAAAATATTTTATAAGGACAAAGTCCAAACTTCTTAAAATAATTGGGTTGCTTATGTGGAGGTGAGTCACACTCCTAAGGAAAATAATTTAAAAAGACAAAATGTATAATAAGTCTTGAAGGGTCCACTAAAGATTTGTAAAATAAATAAAACAAACCCAAAATCACATTATTTTAATGGTAAAATATATATTGGCAGAACATAAAGTTTATAGTATTTTATTATAACATTATCGGATCATTATGATGTCATAAAACACATTATATATTTAAACGGTATTTAATTTTTACCCAAAAATTTGACTGTCTCAGAAAATTATGAAAAATTCACCATTGGATACTTTCAACATCCTGATTCCAAAAATAATATTTATTTTATCTAAATAATTTTCTAAATAGGTTAATTTTCACTTTTAAAATAAAAACGTACATTTATCGAAAATTCATGGGTTTTGACAAAAATGGATTTCAAACCTTAATAAAAATTACAACCGTATTCATAAAATTATATGATCATTTATATTTAATAAAATTAATTTAATAATAATAATAATTTATTAAAATATTATTTAATTCAAATATCCATTAATTCATCAAAATATATTTCATATTTGAACATTAACTAAAAATACTATTTGTGCTTTAAAAACAATTTACAAGGTAACAATAATAAAATGAAAGTATATTCATTATTATATACAAAAATAATGTACATAACCATAGTACTGAGGTATTATTAAATAACCCCTTAAATCACCCGCATAAGACCGAAGGGTGAGGTGTACGATGGTGATAGACTCTTGGGGTGGCTCGGATAACATCACTCAGGTGGTAATCTCTATCAACTTCCACTTCTCCCGTAGGCGGTTCCGCTCAAGCTTAATGTGTTTAATCTTGGCTTGAGCTTGGTCAAGAGAGAAGCCCAATTACTCTACATCCTTTCTGAGCTCTGACAAATGGGCTTCGTATGGGGCACATCTATTGGATGAGGCCATCGCTTCCTTTGTCTCAGTAAATTGGATTTAATAAATCCCTATATTTATACTAATCATGTGATCACTGTTCAATGGATATATTAGCAACGGTCATAATTCTTAACATAAAACCAAAGAAGTTGACATTTTATATAAAAATTTTATATAAAGATACGTTTAATTAAATTAATAGGTATTTCCATTAATGAAAGTTTGGGTTGTTACAATCTTCCCCCCTTAAGAAATTTCACCCTTGAAATTTCCTTTTCCCACACTAAAACAGATTTGGGTAACTCTAGTTCATCATTTCCTCTGATTCCCACATCGTTTCTTTAAACTTGTGGTTTCTCCACAACACCTTGACAAGGGGTGTTTTCTTATTTCGTAGAACTTTTTCTCTATGATCTAAGATCTTCACTGGTTTCTCCTCATAAGAAAGATCATCCTCTAACTGTACCACCTCTAAAGAGAGTACATGTGAAGGGTTGGGTATGTACTTCCTTAAGAGAGATACATGAAAGACATCATGTACATTGGCCCTGGTAGATGCAAGTGTTAGTCGATAGGCCACAGCCCTAACACGATCAAGAATCTTGAAGGGGCTGATGTACCTTGGACTTAAATTATCTTTCTTTCCAAACCTCGTGACCTTATTCCATAGAGATATGTGTAGAAATATCATGTCTCCAATTTTAAACTCAAGGTCTCGTCGATGGTTATTTTCATAACTCTTCTGTCGACTCTGCACTGCCTTGATATGCTGCTGAATGGTTTTCACCTTCTCCACCATTTCTTTGACCATTTCTAGTCTAAGAAGCTTATGCTCACCGACCTCGTCCCAACACGTCAGTGTTCTGCACCTTTTCCCATAAAGGGCTTCATATGGTTCCATTTGGATGCTCGAGTGGAAACTATTATTATAATAGAACTCAACCAGAGGAAAATGTTGATCCCATCTCCCATTAAAGTCCATTGAGCACACTCAAAACATGTCCTCAAGTGTTTGGATAGTCTGCTCGGATTGGCCATCAGTTTGAGGATGATAGGCCATACTGAAGTTCAGTTCAGTATTTAGTGCATGTTGAAGACTCTTCCAAAACTTATAGGTGAATCTTGGATCTCGATTGGACACAATAGATAGTGGTACTCCATGCAGCCTTACCACTTCCCTGATATATATCTGTTCCAGTTGATCTAGTGAGAAATCCTTTCGAAAATCAATGAAGTGGACAGCCTTTGTAAGATGATCCACAACAACCCATATTGCATTGTTTGCTTTGGATGTCTTCGAAAGTCCGGTGAAAAAATCCATGGTGATATTCTCCCATTTACATTCTTGTATGGGAAATGGTTGTATCATCCCCTTAGACTTCTGCCTCTCTACCTTCACTTTCTAAAACACCGGGTACTTTGATGTATATTCAGAAATCTCCTTCTTTATATTATCCCCTCAATAATGCTCTTGGAGATCTCAATACATCTTTGTGTTTCTTGGGTGAATAGAGAAATTTAAACTATGTGCATAATCCAAAAGTTCCTTCTTCAGCTCCGGACATGATGGAACACATAGTATTTTCCCAAATCTCACAATTCCTTCTTCATTAACATTAAACTCTAAGGATTTCCATTTTCTAATAGCTTCCACTTTTTCCTGAATTCTCACATCATCCTTTTGAGCATCCTTTAACCTTTCCAAAAGTGACGGTTGAGCAATCATTTGTGAAAGGATTGATGATGTTCCCTTCTTTATGATTCTCATGTCCATCTTCATCAAATCTAAGAAGATTGGATCCTTTTCAATTCTCATCAATGATAGAATCGTTGGGTCCTTTCTACTTAGGGAATCCACCACCTTGTTCGCTTTCCTAGGGTGGTAATGGATTGAGAATTCATATTCTTTGATCAGCTCTAAGCATATTCATTGGCGCATGTTCAACTCTTTCTGTGTGAATATATACTTGAGGATTTTGTGGTCCGTATATATTTTACACTTCTCCCCAAAGAGATAATTCTGCCAAATTTTCAAAGCGAAGATCACTATATCCAACTCGATGTCATGTGTTGGATAGTTCTGTTCATGAACTATCAATTTCCTTGAATCATAGGCAATGACTTTTTCATTTTTCATCAACACACATCTCAGTCCCTTCTTCGAAGCATTACTAAATACCACAAGAAGTTCTCCACTTGTGGGTAAAGTGAGCATGGGCGTAGTGATAATCCTCCTTTTCAAATCCTTTAAGCTTTATTTGCATTCATCACTCCAAAAAAACTTTAATCCCTTCCAAGCTAGCTTGGTAAGAGGGTTGGATAATCCTAAGAAATTTATCACTTCAATAATATCCAAATAACCCCAAGAAGCTACGGATATCCGTTACTGATGTTGGCCTCAGCCATCCCTCAATTGCATCTATTTTGTAGGGATCCACAGATATCCCATTGCTTGTGATGATATGGCCCATGAATGAGACCTCCTTCAACCAAAACTCACACTTTCTATACTTTTCATTGAGATTCTCCTTCTGAAAGGTCTCTAGTATAGTTCTTAGATGCTCCCCATGATCCTCCTTGGTTTTGGGGTATATCAGAATATCATCTATAAAGACTACCACAAATTTGTTGAGGTAATCACTAAAGACTATATTCATCAAGTCTATGAATATTTCTGGTTCATTAGTGAGTCCTAAAGGAATTACTATGAATTCATAGTTCCAGTATCTTGTACGAAAATCAATCTTTGGGATATCTTACTTCTTTACCCTTACATGATAATATCTTGACCTCAAATCCACCTTGGATAAGTATTGTGCTCCATGCAGCTGATCGAACAAGTCATCAATTTATAGGAGAGGATACTTGTTCTTTATCGTGATTTTTTTGATCTTGCGATAATTGATGCAAAGGCACATTGACCCATCCTTCTTCTTGACAAAGAGGAATGGTGCAGCCCATGGTGAAGCAGTTGGGTGTATAAACCCTTTATCCAGATTCTCCTGTAGTTGTTTCTTCAAGTCCTCAAGCTCCACAACAGCCATTCTATACGGAGTCTAGGATATTGTCAATGCCCCAGGTATAAGATCAATTGATAATTCAACATCTCTTATAGGAGGAAGACCAGGCAATTCCTTGGGAAACACTTCAGCAAATTCCCTCACAATAGGCAAGTTTTCTAGGATGGTTGGCTCCTTAGACTCAATCATCTGAGCCAGATATGAATTCTCATAGGGCAGTAATATCCATGCTTCAGATGATGGATCTAAATAAAATTCATCTTCCTCCTTGCACTTGTAAAGAATCGGGGGTCGATTCTCCACATAGAGAGTGATTTCCCTCTCACGGTAATTTATATTGGCTCTATATAATGAAATCCAATCCATGCTAATAATTGCATAAAATTTCACCAGAGGGAGTATTAAGAGGTTTTCCGGGAAGTTCAATCCACAGATTATGACAAGGGAGGAGTTATATTCATTTGACGTAATGATTTCCCCATTTTTCGTACTCACTGACATCTTTACTTCCATGATTTGTGTTGGTGTTGGGACTGTTCTACTAAACTTTCGAGATATAAAAGAATACGTAAAACCTGAATCAAAAATTATGTTCACTATTCTTGAATGAATAACTAGTGTAACTGTCACCACTTCGTTGTTGGGGTTCACTTCGGCAGTAGTGATGGAAAAATCTTTCCCTTGATGCCTTGGAGGTTATTGGTTGCCTCCAAAAACCCTTGGCTAAGGGCACTAATTTGCAAGATGCCCTGGTTCTTTTTAGTTGTAGCAGTGAACAACACATTGAGGTTCGAACAGATCATTCCTCTCCTCTATTTTATCCGAGAGTTTTTCTTTCCAACCATTAATAACCAGGTTCCCTTCTCTTCCACACCTAAAAAATTTTCTCGTACCCTTCAGGCAATTTCTAGGGTGCTTCTTTCTGCACCTTTGGAAATTGGGGTGCTGGGTCTTATTAGAACCATTGCATATATCCATCAGACCACTAGTATTGAAGTCCACATTACGCTTCTTATCCCCATGATACCCTTGAGATTCATTGATCTCCATTTCTACCTTGAGGGAACATCGAACAATTTCCTCATAGCTATCGAAGTCACGGATCTCTAGTGCTTCCCACAGGACAGGTTTCAGCCCACCAAAGAAGCATTCAACCTTGCATTCGGGGGTAATGATAAATCCGGAATTGTATCGTGCAAGCCTTGTGAAGTTTTCCTCATATTCTCCAATAGATTCGTCATCTTTTTACTTGAGGGCAAGGAAGTCCCTTTCTATCTTAAACCAGAGGGTGTATGGAAAATATTTATCGAAAAACATCTTTCGAAAATACTTCCATTCCAACGCCTCAATCTCCTCCTCAGGCTTTGTATTTTTTATCAACGTCCACCATTGATCAGCTTCACCCTCTATACGATAAGCATCCAGGAGAACCTTCTCTTGTTCAGAACATTGAAGGATGGAGAAGATCTTTTCAATGGAGTTGATCCATTGTTCAGTGATTGAGGGATCGGATAATCCATTAAAAGTAGGAGTCCTTTGTCTCATGAATCTCTCGATAGCGACTTTTTATTTCTTAGGGGGGGTGAATGTTCCTCTTGACCCATGTTTCTATTCAAATCTTGAGTTAGATAAGAGAGAATCATAACAAAGTTCGCGATTCCCGCTCCCATTGGATTGGGCATCCATTAGTATAGTCATCACATTGATCTTCACATCGGTTGTCAGCCCGAGTCCTCCTATTACCGGCCATTGACTGGAATAAAAGGAAATTTAGGGGTAACACATAAAGGGTAATACAAGGACAAAACGGATGACTTATAAATAACTTTTATTTCCTTAACATATGAATCTATTGGATTCAGTCTATGTTATCCATGATCTACTTTCTAACATATATTCTTAGGGAATTTTTTTAGTCCCTTAATAGTGGTTCATACTATGTTTATGAATTTACCAAAGCATATCCCCTGGGAGTGTCGTAACCAAGAGTGTAGAAAGGCCCGTTTTTTCCACCAGTTCCTGTTCGATTCTAGCTTAAAGTGGTGTTTTCGGGTTTTACCCCTAGGATACATCTGTGCCAGAGCCGCCTCTACTTACTTGTATCCAGACAGCGATGTATTTTCTTGATAAACCACTTACTGAATACTCACCAAAACTTAGGGATGTTTTTATTATACTTAGTCTTGTCTCTAAGTCTTTATTATGGTTTTCTAATCCAAATCCCAAAAATAACTAAACCTATCCTCTAATACCAACTATGACAATCGCGGTCTTTTATTACACAATTAAACATAATTTATTACATAAACTTCACTTGATACAACATAGAAGATTGAGAGGTCTTGTGTCTTTGGGGATTAGGATCATTACATAATAACTTAAAACATCAAATACAATATCTTTATTTAAAACTTCCTTTACATGACCATTACATTCCCTCATACTTAGCATTGCATGGGATAACCTGAGGACATGCATAAGAAAAGGGTGATCTATAAAGCCCAGTAAGGGAATAAACATGGAATAACATGAGTAATTAAATACATGTTAAAAAATAGGCATATCAATGGAGTAAAATAGAAACATGAACATAAATGCATGATAAAGCATGATAATTATAACATGGAAATGTGGCAACAACACTTAACATGGAATTAGCATGAGCCAAGGCCCATTGTACATAGAGCATGAGTAAACCCTCATTGAACATGAAGAATGAGTAAACCATCATTGCACTTGAATTAGCATGATTAAACACCCATTTCACATGATGTATCATGATACTATACTTTACCCAATGCATTGGAGCGCTGTCAGGGCGCACCCTTCTTAAACATTTCACTTCATGCATAAGTGTGCCACATGGATCCTAAAACATTAAATCATTAAACATAATCATTTATTCCACAATAAATGAATGTGGAATACATATATGAAACTCTTTAAACAATAAGTAAATGTTCATAAAGGTTAATACCCTTGATAGAGAAATGGGCATGGTATTCACTACACAATGACTTTGGCTTGGAAAAGAGCGGTGCAATTACGACAGAAAAACGGCATGACATAAGAACTCATAAAAATGGTTGATGAGAGAGAAAGGGGTGTCTCATCATATTTACATTACATAGACAGTAAGGGTGTCATATAGATACATGTCCCAACAAATTTAATGGAATTTAGATTCATGATACCAAATAATTTCTTGAATGTAAATGAGGAGAGAGAAATTCCTTTCGGAATAGTAACAGGTGCACATGGGAGGAATTTAATGAGAGAGAAAGGGGCCTCCCATCATTAAAACATAAATAGGACAGTATGGGGGAGGTGATAAACCATACCCCAAAATTTATAATTGAAATTAAAAGGTCATAACAATTTAAAGAATATTGGAAAAAAATGAGAAAGGAAGAAAAACCCTTACTTCGAAGTGTGCTTACAAAGGATTGAGAGAGGCTTCCTGGAAGCTTGGGGAACCTTGAGAGGATTCTAGAGAGATTAGGGTAGAGTTTGGAATAACTCCAAAGTCTTTTAGTGAGCAGTAAGTGGGATCTTGGGTGGGTTTATATTGGAAAGGAGAGGGAATTGTTTATTATTTAGGTTTGGGACACCTCACATTAAACTAATCAAAACCACAAACCAAACAATGATTTTTTCCCATGGTTTTTGCCAAAGGGGAGTGTAAAAAAAAATTTATAAGGCCAAAGTCCGAACTTCTTAAAATAAATGGGTTGCTTATGTGGAGGTGAGTCACACTCCCAAGGAATGCAACTTAAAAAGACAAAATGTTTAATAAGTCTTGAAGGGTCCACTAAAACATTGTAAAATAAAATCAAACAAACCCAAAATCACATTATTTTAATGGAAAAACATATATTGGCTGAACATAAAGTTTATAGTATTTTCTTACATCACTATTGGGTCATTATGATTTCATAAAACACATTATATATTTAAACGGTATTTAATTTTTACCCAAAAATTTGACTGTCTCAGAAAATTATGAAAAATTCATCATTGTATAATTTAGACGTCCTGATTAGAGAAATAATATTAATTTTATATAAATAATTTTATAAATAGGTTAATTTTCACTTTTAAAATAAAAACCTACATTTATCGAAAATTCATTTGTTTTGACAACAATGGATTTCAAACCTTAATAAAAATTACAATTGCATTCATAAAATTATACGATCATTTATATTTAATAAAAATTAATTTAATAATATTATTATTATTTTATTATAATATTATTTAAATAAAAAATTCATTAATTCATCAAAATAAATTTCTTAGTTGAACATTAACTACAAATAATATTTGTGCTTTAAAAACTATTTACAAGGTAACAATAATAAAAAGAAAGCATATTCATTATTATATAAAAAAAATAATGTACGTAATAATAGTACTAGGGTCTTGTTAAATAAACCCTTAAAAACCCCGCATAAGACCAAAGGGTGAGGTGTGCAATGGTGACAGACTCTTGGGGTGGCTCGGATAACATCGCTCAGGTAGTGATCTCTATCAACTTCCACTTCTCTCGTAGGCGGTTCTACTCAAGCTTAACGTGTTCAAGCTCAGCTTGAGCTTGGTCAAGAGTGAATCCCAATGACACCACCTCCTTTTCGAGATCTGACAAATGGGCTTCATATGGGTCACATCTAGAGGATGAGGCCATCGCTTCCTTTTTCTGAGTAAATTGGATTTGTTAAAGCCATATATTTATATTAATCATGTGATCACTGTTCAACGGCTATATTAGAAACGGTCACAATTCTTAAAATAAAACCAAAGAAGTTGAAATTTTATATAAACAGTTTACATAAAGTGACATTTAATTATATAAAGAGGGACTTCCATTAATGAAATTTTTGGTCGTTATAATATTTATGACATATATAAACTTCAAACTTCCCTTTCCCTCTTTTTTGACAATGCCATGTCAACTGTCAGTTAATTACCAATAAGGACATTTCTAATAGTTTTATTATCACCAACCCAATGAATGGTTATTTTAAATTACATATAATATATAAATTTATAAATATATTTATTTTTTTCTTTTTGTAATTAATTATACTAATGTATAAATTTCATTGAAAAAATAGTAAAATCAAAGAAAAATTGGGAATTTTTTAGGAAAACATGGTATCAAAATTTATTCCCTTTAACCAAGGAAATTATGAAATATAATAAAATTACTATAATTGATAAATAGTTTTAAAAATTAAAATAATTCAATTATATATCAATGTTTTAATAAATCTATGTTTATTATTTAGTAGGCGTAAATGTGATGAAATAAAAGAGAGATTTTATATAAGGGGATTCTCGAACCTAACTACTTTTCTTTGGGTTATCCCTCTTTCACAAAATCTTAGGTATGGATATACTTATGATATTAATTACTTATATTTTCACTATTATTACATTTTATTTTTAGGGATATATATTTTTCAACCTTGATTTTTAAGAAAAATATAATAATTTTCCAAAAAACGTTTCTTTCTAAAAAAAATATTCGACTCCTCATGTGTTGTTTCTTATCTAAAGAAAAATGATCTTTTATTCCAAAGTATGATCTCACTTTTTTATTTGGGAATCCAAATGTTTATTCATAATGTATTATTGATATATTCCTTATAAAATACATTCCTTTCAATGGGTTATTTCATGACTATAGTAGTTATATGTTTTATGTGGCCTGTATGATTTTGATAATTTTATTATGTGATGGATGGGACCATAATTATATATCCCTCCAATGAATTTTTTAATTTGATGTATCTCATGAGATAATTTTCATTATTCATGAACATGATGCTATATTTTTTTACAATGATTATGTTATTATTTTTCACATATGTTATGTGTTAACATGATGCTAGATTTGTTTACAACTATGTGTGATGTTTGACAACTATGACATGATGTTTAATTTTTTTACATGTACAACATTCCATGCCTAGATCAATTATTCCCTTGAAATTATGATAATGATCCTATTCCTATTATATGATGGTGAGGATAATGATTTCCCATTTTATATTGATTCATGTCCCTTATTACACCTCTTAGTGGGATTTTAGCTCATCCTTTTCTTTGATGTATATCCTCAGGTGGCTACATGTATTAAAGAGAATGTGTGATCATTTTAGTAAACAATGAAGAAGTATTTTAATAATTTTTATTTTTTATTATGTATAAGTGATGTATAATCCTAATTTTCCCAAGATACTAAACCATTCATTCCTTTAATGAATATATATTTTGTTTTTTATCATTAAAATTATGTAATAGTAATATAAGAAAAAGTAGGGTCGCTATTTGGATAAACCATTAACTAATTCCTACCAAGATGATATATAAGTCTTATTACTATAGAATATGTGAAATCTATGCTAGGATACCATCAATAATTATATGAAATAATCTAGGATGCTTTTACTTTTAGATGAATGAATTTGTCCCTAAACATTTGTCAAATATTTCTTCTACTAACATCCAATAATTAATGAGGCATAATCTAACTAAACAATATAATGATTTGGATTCCACATAACCTCAACCATTCCTTCCAATAATAAGAAGCCAGTTACTAGTATTGGTTCTCTCAAAAAAAGTATAATATAGTTTTTACCCTTATAGAAATATAATTACAATTAATGAAAATAATTAGTATAAATGAAAAATAAATGTCATATAGTTAGGGGAAAATTCATATTAAGAGATATCATATAAAACTTCTCTCAAATTCACATGGATATGTACCAAACAAGATCTCCAGTCTCTAACTCAAAATTCTAGTGAAACCTGATTCATGAAAATAATGACTACCATAGTAGAAAGAAATAATCTTGAAATTTTAAAACTACCTATAAGTACATGCAAAAAAAATAATGGAGTCACATTTCAACTAGAGAAAACTTTCATGGTATGATCATTTCATACTCATAAGAAAACAATCGAGGTTTTATCACATATAAGAGGTCATAAAGTGCGTTATTTAGACCTATAAACTCATTTATATGGTATAAAGGAAAATAGATTTTATGAAAAACAACCATAAAATCATGTCATTTATATAGTTAATTAGTATAATGTTGAATAAAAGGATATAACAAGATATCCTCTAATAATGATATGATTCATATTTTAACTTCCCTATGATTACCTATATTCAAAGAGCCTATTGTAGATTTCATGATAGAGGTCGAGAAATTATGTAGCCTATCCCAATCAAGATGGGGTAGGGAAATATTCCAATTCATCTCACTAAGGTTCACTTCTGGAAATTATCTCTCCATCTATACAATTATTAACTGTGGTTATGTGTGTATCATGTCTCATAACTCATATTGGATTGATTGGAATGTAATGTTCTATATAATAATTTAATATATAGAGAATTAGGGGGAAATTTTATAATAATTTAAATACATAAATCATAGTCTTCTGACATTACTCTAAGACACAGGTAAAATTTAACACTAAATTATATATCAATAATAGTACAAAATGATAGTAATGATATCATTAATGAATTATAACCTACTCATATAAGATAACAGGTTATGATAACCAAGTGATATGTGATCACATAAAGACACATAAATGATACTTTCCTAACCAAATTAGGAAGCTAAAAAAATTAAGGCCTTAAAAACATACATAATTTTTTTCATAATGTAATAGATTTATCCATTTATCATAACAACTGATAGAATTTTTAAAATCCATTATCAAATTATGAAACCATCTAATTTTTATACTAACCAACATTTTATGATTTTTAGTGAAATATAATGGATACTATTTTCAAAAATCATGTATATATAACATTACTAGATATATTTTAAATGAAATGAACGTGTATAATTTTAAAAATAAAATGAATTCATATATATAAACTATAGAATGTATTATAATTAGTTTTCATTATAAATTTCAAATAAATATAATAATTAAAAAAATTCCTATTAGTATTAAAATGATGCTACAAAAAAAATTCATTTGAACTTTTATACAAGGTATTTATTAGAAACATTTGATTTATATCATTAGAAACAAGTAGCTTTGAATTAATATTTTTTGGAAATTAGTTTTAGATGATTCTATAGAAATTCTTCTGAGTATTAATAAAGTTAAGAAGTATAAACCAATGAAATATAATTAAAGAATCATTTCTCAAAGTCTAATAGAATAATATCATCCCCTCAAAAATATCAAAGAATAACCCATAATGATTTCCATGAAATCGCATATTTTTGAAAATTCACCACATAGGAAACCAAAATAATTCTGGAAAAATCCATTGTAAAATATTAAAAAAAAAAATTATTGTCAATGGATAGAAATTTATAATTATATTTTACATAACATGGCCTAAATTAAGGCCAAGAAAGAAGAAAACTATAAATAAATCATTGTATATCCACAGTTTTCAAAAAAGGAACAAGAATAAGGAAAACACTCACATAAGATTAATATAACCCAAAAAATAAGGGAATTGTATATAAGTATGGATTCCACATGGTAGATTCAGAAATTCACAATCACAAAACACATTTATAGAAATGATAGTGGATAAATAAATCTAAGAAATTGATGTTGGATTAGAGGAGACCATACTATTGAGACCAATATGTGGTGAATTGTATTTATTATTGTGGAATGTCAATATGATGAAGGCATGGATTATATTTTTTATTAAGATAATCCTTGATTATTTATAAATAATAAGATCCTATATATTGGGTTATGTTTATTAAATCATGAAGATCGTATAGCATATCATTTAATTTTTTGGGTGAATTAATTTCCTTGTATAGTTATTAAAAATTTATTATATTCTTGAAGAAGAATGGGTATTTATAGATTTTGTATTCCATGATTTTTGATATTTTATAAAGAAGATTCAAATCTAAATAATGTTGGAATTTTAGGGAATTGCATCCATTTGTTTTGGATGAATAATCGAAATAAGATACTAGGAAAATAAGAGAAAGAAATATTTTATTACTGAATGGAGAGATTCTATATGGGGTAGGTATTTATGTATGATGTTCGTTGAACTATTATTAAGTGATTAAGATGTGTGTTAATGTAAATTTAGAAGGTAAATTATTTACAATATGAGAAGTGGGTGATTTTTTATGGGTAAAAAGATGTTGAGATTATGGTTTGGAGGGTATTTAGGTTGATGGAATTTCAATTTTATTTTACAATATATTTATATTTTATTTACCTAAGAATATTGTCCAAGATAGGACTAGCCATCGAAACAGGTTAGGATGTAGAATAGGGAAGCCTGGTCTTAGGATGGATAATGAGAATATTAGTGGAATTGTGTAGGTATTGTTGGAAATGAGTGTGTAGATCAATCATATTGTATGACAGGTTTACATGGGTGGTGCGTAGTAGGAGTTTAGTGTATATAGGTTGATTTCACCCATGAGGCATGTTTATGGGAGTGTTCTATGAGCTAACATCAATATCATGGATTATAACTGGTTGATATATCATATGCATTTATTAATCAGGGTCAAAACATAATAAAAAATTGATATGGGTTTATAGATATGCACACTAATATTCTATATCTTTAAAACATATACTAAAAATAAAAATAAAATCTAACATGTCCAATATATTTGATCAATCATTGTGTATCATCATCATCTTTAGAAAAGTAGGGTTTTTGTGTATGTTATATATATGTGGATGACCACAGGGCTTGCATCCTACCACAAGTGGAATAGTGACCATGATCCCTTATAGTATTTGGTCAAGTGACTACAATAATAGTTGGATGATTGACTACAAGAACTATCGTGTGACCAACTCTGAAACTTCAACACGTAAAAAATTCTCCTAAAGTGAGTTGAATTACCATAGTAAAATTCAAATTTTCCTAAATATAGAGATGGATTGACCATAGAGGTATTAACCATGAGCCTTTGAGTGACTTTAAGATCTTTACAAGACATGTTAAGTAACTGACAAACTGTATGATTTATTAGTTGAACTGACCATGTGAGAATGAGATGCCATTAGTATGTGCCCATAGACTCAACTAACCACAATTTTTCAAGAAACCATAATAACATATACTGATTCACAATGAGATGACATATAGTAAGCCTTTTTCCTACTATGAGAGGATAATTTTGAGGTTGTTGGGTTGCATCTGGTTCTGCATGTCTCGACTTCATACTGACATGTAATGAGATCTCAATCTTACAAGTTCAAGGAGATGTTGAGTTACATTTTTAAAAACCTAGTTAATATTAGAATAGATCATTTTCATGACTTATTAATATTCATTAATTATATTTTAAAAGGATGTAATAATATTTGGTAATTTCTAAATCAATGGGAAAAAGGTTTATTTCTATCCAAATTGGATTTTCAAGCATTATATAATTTTATTTAAAATATTTATTTCCTAATTATAGACTTTTAGTTTAAAAAATGAAGTAAATTTTGAATTAATCATGTGAAAATTATATTAAGGTAAATTTTGGGGTTTTTCTAAAATGTTTTATTTTTCAATGAAGAAAGAAAAATACTAACTTTTATTGAAAGCTGTATTTTCATTCCATGAATTTAAAATATTAATTTTTTTAAAATTGTTTCAGTAAAAAAAATTATTAAATTATATTATATTTTTTTCATTTAGGGTATTTTGGATGAAATTTATACTTGATTTTGGAATGAACTCATTTTTATACTTAAAAGGTCATTTTTATGAAAAAAAAATTCATCACATTTTCCGAGCTTAATTTTAAATTAAAATATTGAAGTTTTATTAATTATATTTGATAAAAATTGATTCCATATTTGGAATAAAAATAGTTAATATTAGGTAAAAAGGTTAAATTAATTTTTTGTCATAATTACAAGTAAAAATTGTATAAATATGTTACCATATTTAATGTCAAAACTAGTTTATATAAGGGGTTAAACTGATGAGATAAGGGATACAATGGCCAAAAAACTTATCTAATTTATACTATGTGGCCATATTTTGACCACATCTCATATATTAGTTTGGAATGGTCCATTTTTTAACCATTTATCATGACTAGGTGCAACACCCTGAGTTTTTATGAAATATTCTTTTTAATAAATTTAATTTCTTCGATAGTTTCACTACGGGAAAAATAGTCTTTTGCGACGGGGTATTTGCGACGGGATTAATTCCCATCGCAAATGGTCTATCCTAGGGGTTATTTGCGACAGGGGGTTCATCCCGTCGCAAAAGATAATGCGCGCTTTGGCGCGGGATGTGCGCCAAAGCGTGGGAAGGTTATTTGCGACGGGGGGTCCCCCGTCGCAAATAGTGTGTTGGTCGGAGGGTATTTGCGACAGGACTCATCGCAAATACCGGTGGCGGTGAATGAGTTTTAGCGACGGGATGTTGTCCCGTCGCAAAAGGTGTGTCGGTAGGTCACTTTTTACGATAGGACCCGTCGCAAATAACCTTTTAACCACCGCCCATAATTAATGTGGTTGAAGGTATTTGCGACGGGTCCTGTTGTAAAAGGTACTATTAGCGACGGGAATCCCGTCGATAATAGACCTGTCATAACTAATCTAACCTATATATACCCCCCTCCGTTTTTCTTTCCCTTCCTCTCATTTCTCACTTCCTCTCTCTCACTAAACTCGAATTTTAGAGTGAAAATTTCTCTCAGTTAAATTTTTTTTTACGAAGAAGTTGGGAAGGCGCTTACATCAATAGGAGATCAAGTTTAAAGGTATTTATATTTTATTTAATTTGGTATTTATTTAATTTTTTTATGTTAATTTTAATTATTGTTGATTAGTTGTAATTAAATTAGATTTAAATTGTTTTGTTATCTATATTTTAGTAATAAATAGTAATAATTAGGAATTAATAGGAATAAATAGAAATAAATAGGAATAATTAGTAATAATTAGTAACAAATAGTAATAAATAGGAATAAATAGGAATAAATAGGAATAAATAGTAATAAATAGGAATAAATAGGAATAAATAGTAATAAATAGGAATAAATTGTAATAATTAGTAATAATTAGTAATAATTTGTAATAAATAGTAATAATTAGCAATAATTAGCAATAATTGGCAATAATTAGGAATAATTAGCAATAATTAGGAATAATTAGGAATAATTAAGAATAATTAAGAATAAATAACAATAATTAGGAATAATTAGGAATAAATAGGAATAATTAGTAATAATTAGTAATAATTAGTAATAATTAGTAATAATTAGTAATAAATAGTAATAATTGGTAATAAATAGTAATAAATAGTAATAATTATAAATAAATAGGAATAAATAGGAATAAATAGGAATAAATAGGAATAAATAGGAATAAATAGGAATAAATAGGAATAAACAGGAATAAATAAGAATAAATAGGAATAAATAGTAATAATTAGTAATAATTAGTAATAATTAGTAATAATTAGTAATAGTTAGTAATAATTAGTAATAATTAGTAACAAATAGTAATAAATAGTTAGAATTAGTAATAAATAGTTATAAATAGTAGTAAATACTAATAATTAGGAATAAATAGTAATAAATAGTAATAATTAGGAATAATTAGGAATAAATAGTAATAATTAGTAATAATTAGGAATAAATAGTAATAAATAGGAATAAATAGGAATAAATAGGAATAATTAGTAATAAATAGTAATAATTTGTAATAATTAGTAATAATTAGTAATAAATAGAAATAATTAGTAATAATTAGTAATAATTAGTAATAATTAGTAATAATTAGTAATAATTAGTAATAATTAGTAATAATTAGTAATAAATAGTAATAAATAGTAATAATTAGTAATAATTAGTAATAATTATTAACAAATAGTAAAAAATAGTAAAAAATAGTAAAAAATAGTAAAAAATAGTAAAAAATAGTAATAATTATGAAAATTAATAACTTGTAATAACTTGGCACAATTTCTAGTGGATTGACGGAACTCCTTTTTCTCGATGAATCTTCTCCTTTCAACTTTCACCGACTCAAAACATTATGAAAAGTATGCTTCTACATATGCACGAGTTCGAATATGAATTCATAGGACCAAATTTTTCATAATGTTTTCAGGCAGTGACAATTGCAAGAAGATGATTTATCGACGAAAAGGGGGCTCTTTTGTCTGACGGCTCATTTACGAGCAAGTTTCTCACACAGAAATCACAATGAAGAATCTGCTCTGAGGTACGCTTATACATTCTTGTATGCACAAGAATGAAAATGTGAACCTATGAGAAGATTATTCATAGTGATTTTAGTGAGATAAATTTGCAGGTAAATGAGTCGTCGAACAAAAGAGAAGCAACCAATCCACAAAAAATTGTTTCGCCAAAATTAGTATTTACGGAAGGATTTTTTGCAATGGGAGCCTGTGAAAAATAATCTAAATATAATTTTTTATTAATAGCATTTTCAATGGTCCCGTCACAAATACTATTTTCAACGGGCCCATCGCAAAAGGTTTTTATATATATAATGTATATAATCGAAGGCTTAGTTGTGATGGGGCAGTTTCCCATCACAAATAGTATTTATGATGGGTTATCTCAAAAGGTTTATTTATATATATAATGTATATAATCGGAGGGTTATTTGCAATGGGGACCTTTCCCATCGCAAATAATTTTTTTGGCGACAGGCCCGTCGTAAAAAATAATATTTTTGACGTCGTTTTCGGCAATGGGCTATTTGCGACAGGGTCCCATCACTAAAGTCTATTTGTGATGGGATCCCGTCGTAAATAGCTCGTCTCAAATACCTCTAATTCCAGTAGTATTTGCACAACATGAAGCAGAGAGTTTTAATAAAACATGACAAAATATTAAAGTAATTTTATTTAATATAATAGTTATCACCTAGCCATTGTAATGGAATTTATTAATAGGATTACCTAAATTATGAAAATATATGGTCTATACATGTTTATAAAATGAAATATTTGGTGACTCATTTAATTAAAAATGAAAATAAAATAAACCATTTTAAGATAAAGAAAATCATTTTCTGAAAAAATATTTTTATATACACAAATGTATTTTATATCAATAAATTAAATAAATCACTTTTGTTGATTTATTTTAATTAAATTAATTTTTTATATATTCAATAAAATGTTTATTATTCATCTCATTTTCATTCTAGGCATGAGATAATAATAAATTCAATTATACACTTAAAAATTGTATTTTTTTATAAAACAAAGTGTTTCCTATTTTGTGAATTTATTATAAAAGTAAATTATTTCCAATTTTAAAAAATTTATTTAATAAAATAAAATTAATTTTTTAGATCTTAATTTTAAAATTATCTTGGTGTGATTTTCTAAGAAATTTCTAAAAATATATTTTTTTAGTGAATAGTGAAAAATACAGGTTTTTATTAAAAACTGTCTTTTCATTCACACCATTTACAAGATAAATTTTATTTTAATATGGTTTTAAAAGTAAAAATAGATCATTTTTATTATAAATAAATCAAATTATGTTATTTGAATCAATTTAATTTTGAATTTTGATATAAAAACTTTTTAAACATTTGAACATTTTCACTTTGAAAAATAGATTTTTCATCACATCTACAGGATTGATTTTAAATTAAATTCTATCACATGTTTGAATTAAATTTTGAAAAATTGATTAAATATTTGTAATAACAATTGATATTACCTAATAATTTCAACTTAATTTTTTACTATAATGAATAGTGAAAATAGTAAAAATTAATTACCATGGTTAAGGTTAAAAATGGTTTACTGGGGGTTAAACTAAAAACATAAGGGGAAAAATGACCTGGAAATTTTTCAAAACCCCATTTTATGTTTATATTTAGACCTTATCACCCCTAATTATCTAGATGAACTATTTTTTATCCTATTGTATTTTAAAAATTGTGGGAACACTTTATTCTTTTTTAAAAGTCCATGTGTATCCTATCCCCACCTTATAAAAGGCCACCCCCTCTCCTCTCATCATTGAAATTTCAAAAAACATTTTTTCAGCCAATATCACCCCCAAATATCTTCCTTACATACCTCCTTGTATTCTAGATTCCTTATGTTTATTATTAATCCCTTATAATAAAGTTGTGTAAACCTAAAGAGGTTCCCCAAAGAAGAGGTATAGTCCTTAAACTTGTGTTTTAATTTTATTCCTATAAATCATTAAATTATTTCTAAAATATTATTATATAATAAAACTAGTTTATCCTATATAATGATATTTTATCATGTTAATGTAATAATTTGTATCTATATCCTCTTCCATCAAAAGGGAAACAAAGTCGTTGATCATTTGTATGAAGGACTACCGCCTCACCAACCAATGTCATTCATCTTCTAACACAACCTATCATGGATGGATATAATGATTAATTTAATATTTATATAAGTTAATTATGATATTATTATACTTATTTAATTATAATATCACATCTCCATTTTTACATTCCAAAATTTTGTAAAATAATAATGTTGCTTGTGTATATGGAGAACCACCAACTCATGAACTGATATGATTTGTTTGACATTTATGTTTTACATGGATAGTAATAAAGATATGTCAAATGAATATATACTATATTTTTAACATAATTATTATTATATAATTATCATATTTCATATACCATCTTACAATTCATTGTGTGGGGGATATGATAATGTTGCCCGTGTGTACGGTGGACTACCGTCTCACGAAGCGATGTGATTCATTTTTCATTAATTGTTTTTAGGGAAGGTAATATGGATAATGTTAATAAATATATGAATTATATATTTATCATAATGATATAATAAAAGTTGAATTAATTTTTACCTTTCTTTTGGCCCATTAGTTAAAAAATGGAAAAAACGTTCATGTGCACGTATAGTCAACCATCTCAACAAATGATGTATTTTAATTCATATCTATAAATTTTATGGATTAAAATAAATATACATATGTGATATTTATATATTTTTTTAAATTATGGATAATAAGGAACAATGATCAATGTAAAATGATCGGGAATACCAAATCAAAACATATATGAAAAAAGTAGTTATTACCTGAAATGTGATTTTAACAAGGACTTGTTAATAAAATGGAAATAAAGGTAATAAGTAAATAATATGTGGTATTATATATATAATTATGGTTCTTTAATACATTTATAATAAACATATATTTATTATACATGATGATCTAATGTGTATGAATGAATTTTAGGCTTACAGTAAGGGATTTCCGCCTCACGATTATTTTTTGTGAGACACATGTCATATTTACCATGTGTTTTTTAATGTGGTTTATATACTAAAAAAATATTTACTTTATGATTATTTTACTAAAAATTATTGATATTCTAATATCTCTTGTATGATCTATCTTTCATGGGGTTTACATTTCAAAGGTTTCTAAAGCGGTAATGGATGTACCATCTCACTTTTATATTTGTGGGATATATTCCATATTCACAAATTATTTCTTATATGTGGTGTATATACTAACCAAGAATGTATTTTATGTTTTTTATCATGAAAAATATGGTTATTTAGATATCAATTTTAAAATATCTCTTTTATAGGGTTTATAGTTCAAAAGATACAAAAGAGATAAGGTATTTTTGTCTCAATTTTCATTCTTTGAGACATATGTTATATTTTACACTTATCTTATTTTATGAGGTTTGTATACATCCAATTTGAAAATTAATATCATTAATTTATTTATTTTCATAATATGATAAGTTGTATTTAATATTATTTTTTCATGGGGCTTACAATTCAATGTTACCAAAGTGGTAATGGTTTTGTTGTAAAATCTCATCATTTATAGGGATTTTTTATGTTTTTTCTTATGATGATTAAATATTATAATAAATTTCTAAACAAACTAATTAATGTTATTATCCTATATTTATTTCATTATAATTCATGTTTTCCACTCATTTTTCTCTCTTTATGTGTAGAATAATTCAAAATAATGTTTTTAAAGAAAACCGACTTTATTAATCTCTTTAGCCGAAAACCTCTTTTTTCAATGCCCATGTTTTCTAAAAATGTTTTAAATAAAGATTTTAAAATTATCTAATAATTTTTTAATGAAATTTTTTCCTATTTTAGGTTTTTTAATAATTTTTAAAATAAATATTCACATCGTTTTCCAAACATGGCCTATTTGGCTTTTACCTAAAATTTGAAAATAATATTTTTTCTAAACATGTACAACATGAGCATAATTTCCTGTCATCATGACCACTAAATATTTAAATATTAAATTATATGTTTCTAAGTTTATTTTAAATTAAAAAAAATGAAATTTTTTATGTTTTAAAATGTGTTTTTCAAAGTGGAAATGATATTTCTTTAAGAAATATTTTAAATGATCTTTAAAATGTCCTTTATATGTTTCCAATGTTATTTTAAAACAAAATCATTTTAAAAATGATTTATAAATTTTTTAAATTTTAAAATGTTATTTTCAATATTAGGAGGCTATTTTTCTAATAAAATGTTCCATGTGATATTTCAACATAATTTTCCATCAAAGAGTATGTCCTTTTATTTTACCTATGATTTACTGGGGATATGATCCATAGATACCATTATTATTTATTCATTGAATGGTTTATGATTATGATAAAAATACTTTTATGGAATTCATTTCTCTTCCATGGGTTATACCATGATAAAATTCTTATGAAACCTAATTTTTTCCATGGGTTATACTATGATGTAATGATAAAATGATTATGAAACCTATTTATTTTCCACTAGTGATGATATGATGAAATGTCTATGAAACCCATTTCATATCATGGGTTCTGATATTATGAATGTTTTATGATCTTGTGTCACAAAAATTTGTGGATTATGTGGTGGTGGGACCTATATCTCACACCACTGCATTGGTTAGATAGTTATATCTCATGAGATAAAAAGGTCAGGAATGGGTAGTAAACCCAGTTCAGTAAGGGACTTTGTCCAATATTATAGTCTTGGTAGTGAACTGTGAAAATTATGATGGTTTGGGGAGTCAACGTATTCCACTATGATATACTTTTAAATGATCCTTGACCACTATGGAAATGATTTTCTATGATTATTTTTATTATACAATCCTATGTCTTATGTCAATATTTTTCTCTCATGGATTATATTCTTTGATTTCCATATGATTTATATATTATGAACTACCAATATTTATAACCTAACCCAATATTTTGATCTTTGATATGCATAATTTGGTTTTCACATGTAATTCTCAAGTTCTAATACACTTATTCTCACATTATGTTTATTTATTTAGCATTTTTACCCTTATATAGCATTTGAGATCACCCATTCTTATATTTATTTTTCCAAGGTTATAAAGATAGGTATTATATATTATATTTATAATACATGTGCTAGTTATGAGGAACTAAGTGGGAGATTATGTATAACTCTTATGAATAAGTTATTTATGTTTCCCAATTTCGAAAGGCATTATAACTTTACGATCCATAGGCTTGTGTTTATGTAATGTAATAAATATTATTCTAAAAATATGTAATATATATATAAGAAAAACTTGGTCCTCTATAGTTGTTATCTTAGGATATGTTTAGTAATCATTTGGAAACTATGATGATAAAACCTTACTAACATCCCTAGGTATATGTATAAGGATAATTCTAAGGATAAATTTACTTATATGAAAATATCCTGTAATATTATTGAAAGATAGAGTGATTGATTTCCTTGAAATACATCGCTATATTGATACTAAATGTGGACATGGTTTTGGAAATAATGTACCTTGGGGTAATTACTTTGATAAATACACATCATAATTAACTTGATCTTTACCTAGTACATGAAAATGGGCCTTACTACAGACTTGGTTTCACACTCCCAAGGGATATGCTTTAGAAATTCACAAACTCTTTATGAACCTTCATGGAGGATTTAAATAATGACCATGAATGACTAAGGTTAATCCTATGGTTTCATAGATTATAAATAATGTGGAATTATTTAGACATACTATAATTTATTCTTCATGATTATATGCTTTCCCACAATGTTTGTTGTCACACACACTATGATTTTGGTTTTAGTAAATGGATATAACCTAAACGAGCCATGTTAATTCTTAATAAAACAGATAATGTAATGATTTTCTTCATGATCAATTGGATATTATGGTATATGGAATGAAAAATCATGTTTTTATGCTCACATAACTTTCTCAATCTTGGAATCATGTCGAACATCCAAACGATCAAAGTAGGGAACAAATTTTTTTTGAGTAACTCATTAGGAAACATCCACCATATTTTATTGGTTACATTAATCATATTATTTATAATCAATGGATCAGTACCACTGAAAATTTATTTTCTATTCTATAGTGTTTCAAACATGAAAAAATCAATGTGGGTGTCTATCGTTTGGAAGGAGAAGCAGATCAATGGTGAACTCTCATCAAGAATACGAGGCAACATGATGAAATTTACTCCATGGAGTGGGATGAGTTTACGAGATTATTTTTCAATAGTTACTTCCCTTGTATACTGTATATGAAAATAGAGAATTAATTCCTTGAGATAAAGTAGAAGTAAGATGAATCTATTGGTACTGATGAGGAAAATTTTACAAGACTTGTGAGGTATGCTTCTGGAATTATCATTCAACATGAATGTAAGGTTGATCAATATTTTAGTGGATTAAAACCAAGTATTTTAAGGGTGTTGTCCATAAGGGAATTTGGTATCTATAAATAAATAATTCTATCATATCTTTAAGTGGAAATAGAGATAAAATTTACCCATCATTGTCATTGTTTTGATAAGAAAATAAAGTTTTTGTTCAAGGTAAACACTAAGAACCAAGGATAGAATATGATGAGATTTCATTCATTCTTAATGTGTGGTAGGAAACATAGAGGAAATTGTCTTAAGGGGACTTATAAATGTCTTAAGTGTGGAAAGAAAGGTCATCGAATAGTTGAATTCTGAAATGATGGGAATAGGTTAGTTAATATTGAAAATAGAGATAAATATTCACATAATGAACCACCCACATTCTAGTTCATCAATTGAATAGAGTTTGGGAATTATGTGAATCAATGACCCAGTCTAAGGGTTAATGAGGATGATAAGACACAATGACCCCTAATGACAAAGGACAAAGGGAAATATTATGAAATCACAACGGATGATTTGATTCATGATGATTATGGGACACTTAACTTTAACTCCATAGTTTTCATTTTCAAGTTTGATTTTATATGAATGATTCCTATGAAAATATTATTATTCATCCTTTATTTAAATTAGATGTGATTCTAAGAATTGATTATCTCCCTCTTTATGGATTCTAGAATAATAAAATAACATTGCATATTCTATCAATGCAAGGATGAACCCAGGCTTCCAATGTAAAAGTTTTTATAAAATATAAGATCATATTTAAAAAATAAAGGGTTGAATTATATATATATTCAGATTCAATAATTATGTTATAGAAGTATTTTACCAATGGTATTTTGGTTATATGAATCATGACTGATCTAAGGATTATGTTAATTTTAGAACCATATATGTCTCCATGTAATATTAAATTAAGAGTTATGGATACCATCATGGGTTTAGGAGTTTAAGGTTGATTATAAGTTTATAGTCTTAGAGAACCATTTTGATTTTTATGTTATGAGTTTTTATCAATATTAAGGATATTTTTTGGAGACATTTACGGAAATAAAACCCTTTGGTTTTGTATAAGTTTTTTAGGAAATGTTATTTAAGAAAGAATGCATTTAAATTTTTGGGATAAGATTAATGGTATTAGTAACCTTTAGGATTTATCTTATCTTTTATGTTGAGGTAAATGTGGGTTATTTCAACTAGAAAATTTTATTAATAATTTTTTTTAAAAATGATAACCTCCATGTCAAGAGTTAACCTAACATGTCTAGAATTTTCAAGGGTCTTGAATTTATAACAATAATTTAATTTACATAAAGCATTTAAATGGATCCTTACTAATTCCCTTATGAAAATAAGTGTATGTACCCAACATGTTGGAATGAATTTTGAGAAAAAAAAATTGGTACTTGCGATAGATAAAGAAATTACATATAAAGTTAGATAATTCAGTGGCGCATAAAGGAGGAGAAAATTCTATAAAAAAATTATGATGATAATCATAAACACATTCTAGAATTTTAATTAGGTGAGAAGGTGTTTATATGAATTTATCTATGTAATAAAGAATGGAAAAATAATCCATATTTATATTAGTACCTTTAAAATTCTTTATCATATCGGGATGGTAGCTTATCTTTAGGTTCTCCCACTAAACCTCCCTTAGGTTCATGATGTGTTTCATGTATCTCTCCTAAGGAATTAGATACATTATCCATCACATGTATTGAACTCAAAGGTATTAAAGTTAGAGAAAAATATTTTTCATGAGGAATACCCAATTAATATTTTATATTGCAGAGAGAAATTTCTACAAAAAAATTATACTCACCAATTCAAAGTTTTGCAGCGAAACAACTAGCTAGAGGAAACTATGTGGGAACCTAAGGATGTAATAAGGTAGATGAATCCATATTTTTTTATATGAAAGTGGCATAATTTAAAGGTTAAAATTCAGTTTAATGGGGTAGAATATAACACCTCAAGTTTTTATGAAAAAAATTATGAATAAATTTAATTTTATTGATAGCTTGCGCTACATGCAACGCCCAGTTTTAATGAAACACAACATGATATTAATATAATATTATTTAACATTATAGATATTTAATAGCCATTTAAATGGATAGTATGAATATTATTAACTAAATTATAAAAATATATGGTTTACACTTGTATATAAAATTAATTATTTTGTGACCAATATAATTATAAATGAAAATAAAAGAAATAATTTAAAGATATTGGAGATATTTTTCTGAAAAACTATTTGCATTCAAAAAAACATGTTTTACTCAAACAATTAAATAAATAAATTTTAGTGAATGATTTTAATTAAATATATATATGTATATAATAAAAATTTTAACATTCATGTTATTTTTTTCTAGGAATGAGATAAGAATATATCCTACTTTACACTTAAAACTATAATTTTTCTTAAAACAATTTTTTTACTTTTATATACTTATTTTAAAATTTATTTTTATCTAATTTTAGAAATTTTATTTTATATAGTGAAAATAATTTTTTAAATAATAATTTTAAAATTATTTTGGAGTTAATTTTTGAAAATTTTCTGATGAGGTAATTTTTTAGTGAATGGTGAAAAATACTTGTTTTTATTAAAACGTGTCTTTTTATTCAAAGAATTTACAAGATAAATTTTATTATAATATTATTTTAAAAGTAAAATTAGCTCAATTAAAATATAAATAATTTGATTTATTTCATTAGAATAAATTTCATGTTGAATTTTTACATAAAAACTTTTTAAAATTTTGAAAAGTTTCTCTTTGGAAAACCTCTTTTTCATTGATTTTATGGGTTTGATTTTAAATTAAACAGTTACACTAATATTAATTCAATTTAAAAAATGTATTATATATTTGTAATCACCATAATTAATAATATCTAATAATTTCAAATTAATTATTTACTATACTAAATATTAAAAATGGTAAAAAAATAATTATTGTGATTATGGTTAAAATAGGTTTACCTGGGGTTAAACTAAAATTATAATGGGTAATATGGTCTATAAAATTATTAAAAACCCATTTTATGGATATATTTAGACATTAAAACCTATAAGATTATATAATTATCCATTTTGGTTCATTTTGGATTGTGAAAAATGTGGGAACACTTTAGTCTTTTCAAAAATTCTATGTTTGTCCTCTCCCCCACTTATAAAAGGCCACCCCCTCTCCTATTCTCTTCACACTTCTAAACACCATTGGATCAGACAATACCATACCAAATATCTTTAATACATCTTCCTTCACATCCTATAGTCCTTATATTTATTTTGAATCCCTCCTATGAAGGATTTAGGTGTAAACCTAATGAGGTTTTCAGTATAAGAGGTATAGCCCTTAAACTTCCATTTTCATTTTTTTTCACCTCTAACTAATTGAAATATTTTTTAACAATACTGATATAATAACACATTTGTATCCTATATACATATATTTTATTATTTTAATGTAATAACATATATCCATCTCCTCTTTTATCAAATGGGAAACAAATCTCTCAATCGCGTGTACGACAGACTACCACCTCACGAACTAGTGTTATTCATTTTCCAAAACTGTCACTAAAAGATAGATATGATGATGGATTAAATGTGTATATAAAAAATTTATGATATTATTTTACTTTTTTAATTATAATATAACACCTTTTTTCTTACTTTCCTACCTTTTTTAAAATAATTACATTGCTCATGTGTACGGATAACTATCGCTTTGTGAACCAATGTGATGTGATTTTAATTCCTATTTTATATGGATTTTAATAGGGATATATTAAATTAATATGTATTATATTAGTTACATAATTATAATTATTTAATTATCATACCACATACACAATCTTAACTTCAATTCTGGGGGGATATGATAACGTCGCTCATTTGTACGGAAGACTACAATCTCGTGAAGTGATGTGATTTGTTTTTACTAAAACTTTTCATGTGATGTAATAAGTATAATTTTGATAAATATTTGAAATATATATGACGTCATAATTATTATTTACTGATAAAATATAATTTACCTTTCTTTTATTCCAGCTGTTAAAAATGGAAATAGCGTTCATGCGTACGTACGACCTATCATCTCTATGAACGGTGTGATTCATTTTGTATCTCTAAATTTTATGGGTTAATCTAAATACATATATAATGGATAATATTATATTTATATCATGGATACAATTTTTTCTATTATGGAACCATTATCAATGTAAAAGTACCACAAATAAAAAATCAAAACATACTTGAAAAACAAAGCAGTTATTTCCCGAAACATGATTTGAATAAGGAATTATAAATTAACATGTAATAAAAGGAAATAAGTAAATTATATGTGGTATTAAATTTATTTATTTATTTATTTATTTATTTATTTATTTATTATATTTATAATAAATCTTCATTTATTATATAGTAGGTTCAAACATGTATCGAGGAAGTTGAGACTTAAGGTAAGATATTTCCATATCACTTTTATTTTTTGTGAGACACATGCCATATTCAAAACATATTTCTTCTATGTAGTGAATATAATTCCCATGAATTTCATTTATTATTATTCTCCTTAAAATTATTGGGAATTAAATATTCATTTTTTTATCTCTCATTTGATGGTGTTTATGGTTCAAAGGTAGCCAAAGCAATGATGTATTTTTCATCTCTCTTTTATAACTATGAGATACATACCATATTCACTAATTTTTTCATATATGTAGTGTATATTCTTACCATTAATTTAATTTATGTTTATTCTCATGATAATTATGGTTATTTACATATCCATATGTGTATCTCTCTTTCATATGGTTTAAATTTCAAAAGATACCAAAGTGATAAGATATTATTGTATCAATTTTCCTTTTTTGAGACATATGATATGTTATGAACCTCTATTATTTTATGAGGTCTATATACATGCCATTTTAAATTTAATATCATGAATTTATTTATTAACATGATATTTTATGTTTAATTTTATTTTATTCCTTGATGTGGATTATGATTCAATTTTATCAAACCGGTATTGGCTTTATAATATAATCTCACCGTCTATCGGGATTGTTTATGTTTATGATTCCTATAATGAAATATTATTATAAATCTCTTAATAAACTCATAAATGTTCTCCTCCTATGTAACGTCTCGGATCCAGATTCTACTAAAAGGTTCCCCATACCCGGTTGGTCACATGGCCTCAAGCATATTTCCCCAAACGCCATAGGCTGCCGACTAGCAACGCGGGCCTAGGGTGTGATAGTGGGGAAACTATGCCCTCATTGGAAGAGTGTAACATAGCAGAATAAATAACGACAATAGAAAAAGCATCAAACAGCATGAAACTGAAGTAAAAAACTGATGATTTAAGATCAAGATAGCCAGAATGTATGTAATATCAAAATGATGCATCATATCACATGTTCTAAGAAAACAAAAAAAGGATATACTCCAATCAAGTACAATACAATACCCAATTATAGTAAAACAAAATGAGACTTAGAATCATCACAAGCCAAGGCTTGGTCCCATGATCTCCTGCTCCTAAGCAACAATCAAGTACCTGTGAAAGGAGTCTTGCCCCTATCGACACTTGTAGCAATATAGTCTATTTGATCCCAAAAACATGACCTAAATAGGGTGTGAGAAATGAATCCCAATAGGAAACCACCAAAGGTCTGTGGAAATATTTTAGTGAGTATATGCAGTAGTTGTGTATAGTAATGAAATGTAGTAAAGTAGTATGCACTCAAAAGTAAAAAATCCTACAAATAATGGTATTCATTTATAGAATTCACTATATTCATTAGAAGTTCATTCACTTAAAGTATTTAAATATTAGAACCCAGCCTAATACTGATATTCCCCATAGCAAAGTATGAACAAACGAAGTATCAGAAGACCTCCTAATAAGTAAATAAAGTATGAACTCAAGCTTGTGCTTTGGCTTGGCAGACATGTCACAATTCCTTCTATTTCTTCATTTAAGTATAACCTGAGTCTGTTCTTGAGATTCCTAAGATGGAATTCAAGTATCACAATAGGTGTTATTCTACCGACATCCTACGATTTCGTTCTTAGTGGTCCTACTAAGGATCCTGAGTATCACTCTCGATGTTGGTAGAAGTTAAAATAATTTTGTCCTTAGTGGTCCTACTAGGGAGCCCCAAGGTATCACTCTATGTAATTTTATGTCAATTTAGTATATCCCTGGCAGTCCTACTAGGTATCCCAAGTGTCACTAATAACATATAAATAAATACCTCTTGAGTCTATCCATGGAGTTCTAAGATGAACCCATGTATCACCCAATGCTATTTACCATTTATCCATTAAAATTTTAATATAACATTCCAACCTACTTATCAAACAAAAACACTCCATGACAAAGGGGAAAACACAAACCCAGAGCCATAATCAAATACTCACAATTCTAACATAATTTCAATTTCATACAATAACCAAGTTCATTTTAAACAACTCAAAAATGGAAAATGAAAGCATTCCCATCGACATCCTTGGGCAAAATGACCAAACCCAAAACTAAGGGAAACACACCCACGGGGTGGCCCTTAACCAATCAATGATGCTAAACAAGATTCAATTCATTGAATTCATTATCACAAAAGCATTTGATAATAATAAGGATCGATTTCCTTTCAAGTCAATACCCTAAACATGGGTGCGCAGTACAACGGCACATATAAACATCTCGACAATTAACTAGAGGCACGAGACCACCTACCTCGATGTCGCACGAGCGATATGACCCAATGTTGGCCCTTGAATTATCCTAGAACAGAGTAGATCTATGAAAGAAGATAAGTCATTAAACCTTGAATAACTCCCTCAAGAATAGAAATCATCAAGAACTATTCAAGGAGAAGAAATCTCTTACCGAGAGGAATCCTATGAGATCGACGACACTCAAATTGGGTTCTGGACGATGAAATAGGAGGAGGAAATATTCCTTTGGCTCCTTCTTCTTCACCTGACAGCTCCTCTATCCAAAAAAAGAGAAAATGAGGCTACTTTCCATTTTAAGCCTAAATTTAGTAGTACACGGAATGTAAATCCATATACACGGCATATATATCATTTTACTATTCATAACTTCGCCAACTTACTTTACACATCTCACACTGACCTTTCCAACATGACTACACGGTGTGTACTTAGAAGTACACGGCGTATAGTGGCTTTTTCTTCTCTCCCAGGACAACAACCTCACACACCGTGTCTTCCCATCTTATACCTCCATATTACATGGCATGTACATAGGATTACAGGGCGTGTTCTACTAAAACTTATCATTTTTCCAAATTTCCTTGTTTTCTCAAAAAAAACACAAAGGAAAAGAAAAATGAAAAAATAGTACCTCATAAGAAGAATCGGGTTCTTACAAAATTCCCCCTTAAAGTAATTCATCCCCGAATTTCCCTTCCAAGGGTGGTGAAGGGATATCTGAGAATAACTCTGGCCATTGAGAACGTACATCGGTCTCCCTATCCTAAGTCTCTTCTTGTACTCGGCCATGCTGCCATAGCACCCATACAAGAGGAACTAACCGGCCTCAGAGAACCTTTGTGCTCCTATCAACTATACAAATCAGATGCTCCACAAAGGATGCATCAACCTGGAACTCAACTTCCTTAGAGTGAAAAACTTGAGATGGGTCTGAGTGATATCGGAATATCTGAGATACGTGGAAGATGTCGCGCATGGCTCAGTACCTCTGAGGCAACTATAACCGATACGAAACCGACCTGACTCGTTCTATAATCTCAAACGGTCCAAAATATCCTAGTGAAAGCTTACCCTACCTTCTAATCCTCTTGTGTCCCAATCTCGGTGTGACACGTAGGAAAACCTGATCCCCAACATCGAACTCAATAGATCATCTTCGTCAATCATCATAAGATTTTTGATGAGACTGTGCAGTAGCCATCCATCTTTGAATCAAGTGAACCTTCTTATTAGTCTCTTATATAAGACAAGGTCCTAGCATAGCTTCCTCTCTTGCCTCCAGCCAACACAGGGGTTATCAACATGGCCTACTGTACAAAGCCTCAAACGGTGCCATCTTAATTGTATCTTGGAATCTATTATTATAGGATAACTAAACCAGAGGTGTATGTTTCTCCCAAGATCCCCCAAAGTCTAGGACACATGCACGCAACATTTCCTCCAGCACCTGAATCATACGCTCTAACTGACCATCTGTCTAAGGGTGGTAATATGTGCTTAGAAGCACCTGTGTACCCAACACCCTCTGAAAACTCTACCAGAAACAAGATGTAAATCATGAATCCCTATCTGAAATGATATAATGAGGAACCCCATGAAGTCGTACCACCTCTCAAATATACATTTTCCTAAGCTCATCAAAACCAAAGGTCTCCTTGATTGACAAGAAGTGAGAGACCTTCGTAAGCCTGTCAACTAAAACCCACATAACATCATTTCCTCTAAGGGGCCTCAATAACCCCATCACAAATTGCATCGCAACATCATCCCATTTCCACTCAGGAATGTATATCTTCTATAAAAGTTTAGCTGGTCGTTGATGTTCCACCTTTACCTGCTGATAGGTGGAACACCTCGTAACAAAACCATCTACTTCACATTTCATCCCCAGCCACCAGTACTGACAGCACAAGTCACAGTACATCTTGGTGACTCCAGGATGCACTACCCAATCTGAAGCATGAAACACATGAATTAGATCCTCACACCTATCCCTTGGAACCTACACACGTCCATGGACACGCAGAACTTCATCCTCTCCCATCATCTATCCAGGAGGAGGGTTCTCACCTGCCACACTCTCCTATAGAACTAGGCCTTTCGAATTTGATAGTTGCCTCATCCTTACTCTATCTAGTAGGGTAGAGGTAACATCCAAAGATGAAAGGTAAGTCTTCCCCTGATTGTTATACACCTCTAAATTCATATTAGATAACAAATCCATAAGCTTCCACTCACCACTGGACTCCTACACTACCTATATCTGGGTCCTCCTACTCAAGGCATAGACCACTGCATTGCCCTTCCCAGGCATATAGGCAAGCTCAAAGTTGATGGATTGTAGGTACTCAACCCACCTCCACTATCTCAGATTCAAATTCACACTGAGTGAAGATGTATTTGAGACTTTTTTGGTCCGTGTATACCACGAAATTCTCTCTTAATAAATAATGTATCCAACAGTGCAAGGCATGAACAACTACAGTAAACTTCAGATCACGCATCGGGTAGTTCCTCTCATGTGGCATCAACTGCTGAGACCCATATGCAACTAAATGATCTCCCTGCATAATCACTACTCCCAGCTCGATACCTGATGCATCACAGTACACAGTGTAACTCTTTCCTGGATCTGGAAATATCATTATCGGCACTGAAGTCAAACATCCCTTCAAATCCTGAAAAGTTGCATCACAAGAATCCGACCATTCAAACTTCACACCTTTCTTATCCAAGCCCATCATCGGTGTTGCTAAGCATGATAAGTCCTATATAAAATGCATGTAGTAACCAGTTATTCCCAAGAAACTCATCACATCACAAATGTTCTTGGGCTGCTCCCAGGTAACTACTACTCTCACCTTATCTGGGTTCACTAATACTC
The DNA here is from genome assembly GCA_963277665.1 of Viscum album. NCBI lineage: Eukaryota > Viridiplantae > Streptophyta > Magnoliopsida > Santalales > Viscaceae > Viscum > Viscum album. The sequence goes on from OY728123.1 coordinate 629,297,671, forward strand.
TAATCCCTAAGATGATGTGACATAGGAAGTGAATCTGATCCATCCAGAAGTGGAATTTTTTAAGCTTAGCATATAACTGATTCTCTCTTAGTGTATTCAAAAATTTCTCAATGTGTTTGGCATGGTCATGTCAATTATGATAATACAGCAAGATATCATCCATGAAAACCACCACAAAATAATCTAGGTAAGGATAGAACACTTGGTTCATCAGTGCCATGAAAACTGTTGGTGCATTCGTGAGACCAAACGGCATAACCAAGTACTCATAGAGACCATACCTGCTAAAAAAGGCTTTACAAGGTATGTATGCTACTCAAACAGATACCTGGTGATATCCTAACCTCAAGTCAATCTTCGATAACACTCGAGCTCCTCGAATTTGATCAAACAGGTCATCAATCTACGGTAATGGATATCAGTTTTTAACCTTCAGTTGGTTCAGTTTCCGATAGTCCACACATATCCTAAGAGCATCGTCCGCCTTCTTCGCAAAAAGGACTGGTGAACCCCATGGCGAAGTACTGGGTCAGATAAAACCCTTATCTTCTGGATCTTTCAACTACCTCTTGATCTCTTATATCTCTATTGTAGCTATCTTGTAAGGAGGAATGGATATCGATGTAGCTTCTAGAACTAGAACGATATTGAACTCCACCTCTCTAAATGTAGGTAAGGCTGAGAATTTTTCTATAAAAACTTCCCTGAAATGATCAACTACTGGAGAAAAATCTTCCATACATGTTCCCTAATCATCCAGATATAAACTCGCAATATGAGCTATCATCCCGCCTAGCCCACGATGCTTGGGTCCAGCTCGGCTCTCCTGGACGTCCCACTTACCCTTGTATAGAAAAGACCCACCCTCTGGTGATGTAAAATGCACCCTATACTGATAGCAGTCAATCAAGGTATGAAAAGAAACCAAACAGTTCATTCTAAGAATGACATCAAAGCCCGTCATCTCTAAGACATAGAGGTTTCATAGAAAGTGACACCCACCAATCTAAAGGAGGCACTCCTTGCATAGAAGCACACCTACTATTCTAATCCCTAATGGAGTGTCTATCATGATAGCATCAGAAGTAGTAGAAACACAGATCCTAAGGCTTTCCACATTGGAAACAGATATAAAACTATGTATTGAACTAGTATCAAAAAGTACATAAGACAAAATAGAGGTGAATAGAATAGTACCTCTTACAGTAAAGGTTAGGGATACTACTCATGTTGGTTCTATTTCACTACATATGTATGACCTATACCACATCCCTATGACATAGCCTGGCTACCCTGAGCTGACCCACCCTGCTTTCGCTGAGATCCTGGGGTCTGGCTACCATAGCAACGCTCACCACCTTGGCCTGCACGCCCTGACGTATTCCATTTTCCATACTGGTGAGAAGATATTAACCCTACTGTTGTATATGGGGTCTATAGAGAACTTCTCTCACTAGCCACCGGTGGAAAAGTACTTCAGAAACGCTATAGATGGAACATATTTCTGAAATCTCGGCACTCAATTTGGTCCTTCAGACACTGCGGCCTCAAATGTCCCGGACTACCGCACTGGTGGCACCTTACCTGTCTACCAAAAGAAAAGTTCTGGTTGCTCATATACCTATGAGAAAACTCCATAAAACGCTTCTTTCTTTCGATCAAAATAGTACCAGATATTGGTTTCGAACCTCCCGAGATCGCACACCCAGATTCTCGTAGGTTACACTCAGTAATTAGAGCCTAATTCACAATAGTAGAAATAGAAGGTAGCCTGAATACATTCACTTGTGATCAGATGCCATACTGAATACCATCTTCAAAATTTATGTCTTTTGATGCATTATCACCCATCAGAATAGGTTTGAATCAATGAAGCTTGGTAAATTGGGCAGAATAATCCATAACTGATAGTGTGCCCTGCTCCAGGTGCATGAACTCCCGGGCTCGGTCGGCCCTCAACATCTTTGGAAAATAATAATCATAGAATACCACCTAAAATTCTTCCCATGTCATATCCTAATGATGCCTTTCCTGAGTGATAACATCACACCATCTCTTGGTAGAATCATGCAGCATATACATCGCAAGATTGACCCTCCTCTCATGAGGCATCTCCAGATGCTCAAAAATAGTCAACACTGATTCCAACCATGATTCTACAACTTGTGGTCCACCATCTCCTGAAAAGGTAGATGGATGCTATTGTTGAAATATATGCATCAACTCTGCCATAGATTTGGCAGCCTGCGGTGCTCCCTGGAAGGTCTGCATGAACCTCAAAAAACCTTCTCAGAACTGTGCGTCTGCACCTGGGTCCGGTATAACGGTTGGTGCCTCAGATGGCACAGCTGGAGGATCCATTGTTAGCTCATAACCCACCACCTTTGGTGTATACTCACCACCACTCTCCTGGAACACTTCTCAAGGTCTTCGCGGTGTCATTTCTCTGTAAAGTCCAGCACACACACCTCAGTACAAGTTTTACAAAGATAAAACTGCAACTCAAAAGTGAAAAGTGGGATAGAGAAGGAAAAACTCTCATGTTTTTCAAAATAGGAGTACACGGTGTGTATAACTCCTTACACGGCGTGTTCTCCTAGGCCTCTACATGGGTGTGCACTTCTACCCAACATGGCCATGTAATACCCCATGTACATGGTGTGTTCCCCGAGAGACACGGTGTGTACTTGAGTTTCCTTCCTACTCAGGTACTACTAAACAGATAGAACTACACGGTTCTACCAGTGTAAGACTACATGGTGTTTTAAACCTAGACACAGTGTGTACATCAAAAAAATTCATCTACCTGTGTCGTTAGTCACATGGTTGGATACACGGTCAAAATATACATGGTGTGTACTCTAGCTACACAATGTGTCCTACTCAAGGCTCAATAACCCATGTTTCCTCCTCACATGACAGGTTACATGATCAAGGACTACATGGCGTGTACACATGGTACATGGCATGTTATTATTAAAATTTAGAACACATTATTCCTCAAAAAGGAAGAACACGCAGCGTGTTAGGCTATACTACACATCGTGTATACTGGGTTTTTCAGGACAGAAACTCCAAATTGCTCAGAAAACCCTTGTTCTGCATAAAACCAACCAATAGGATGCCAAATTCTGATCCATGAGGGACCATACTCCCCATTGATCAAATTTTTTCACCCAAGAATAACATGTTGTGATACTAAAATAGATAAAAAAATGAATCATGATCCATAAAATTCCGATCCAAGAGAGACCATACACCTCTGGAACCAAAGTTTAGCATCTATTCAATCCAAACCATAGCATGTACCAATAAACATATCACAACAGCAGGCATATCTATCACATCCTCTATCACAACAATAGGCATAACTAATGCACCCTAGATGGAATGATATAATGCATTTCATGTGATTCTAACAACTGCCTATATGATTTATGAGATGGAATACCATTATCTCATTGGGTTACAACTAAAATAGAACCCAAAATTGCATCAATAGTAATGGAAAAAATCAAGTGCATCACCCAAAGGTGAAATCAAATCAACTATAATATATCAAAATCTAAAATCACCAAAGGTTCCCCATACTCAGTTGGTCACATGGACTCAAATGCATTTCCCCAAATGCCAGAGGCTACCGACTAGCAGCGAGGGACTAGGGTGTGATAGTGGGGAAACTATGACCTCATTGGAAGAGTGTAATAGAGAGGAATAAATAATGACAATAGAGGAAGCAGTAAACAACATGCAACTGGAGATTTAAGATCAAGATAACTAGAAGGTATGTAATATCAAAATGATACAACATGTCACATATTCTAAGAAAAGAGCAAAAATATTATATACTGTGATCAAGTACAATACAATACCCGTGTACATTAAAAAAATGAGAATCAGTAGTATCGAAAGCCTAGGCTTGGTCCCATGCACTCTTTCTCCTAAGAAACAATCAAGTACCTATGAAAGGAGCCTTGACCATATCGACACCTACAGCAATATAGTCTGTTTGTTCCCAAAAACAAGACCCAAACAGGGTGTGATAAATGAATCCCAGTAGGCAACCACCAAATGTCTATTCCAATCTTATAGTGAGTATATGAAGTAGTTGAGTATACTAATGAAATGCAGGAAAGTAGTATGCACTCAGAAGTAAAAAATCCTACAAATATTGTTATTCATTTATAGAGTTTACTATATTCATTAGTAGTTTATTAAATTAAAGTATTTAAATCTCAAAACCCATCCTAATCCTGACATTCCCCGTAGAAAATTATAAACAAAAGAAGTCTCATAAGACCTCCTAACAAGTAAGTAAAGTCTGAACTCAAGCTTGTACTTTGTCTTGGCAGACATGTCACAATTTCTTCCATTTCATCATTTAAGTATAACCTATATCTGTTCTTGAGATTCTTAAGTTGGAATTAAAGTATCACTATAGGTGTAATTCTACTAACATCCTATGATTCTATTCTCAAAGATCCTACTAGGGAGCCTGAGTATCACTCTCAATCTTGGTATGAGTTCAAAAGAGTTCTTCCTCAGTGGTCCTACTAGGTAGCCCCAAGGTATCACTCTATGTAAGTTTATGTCAATTTAGTTCATCCCTAGCAGTCCTACTAGGGAGCCCAAGTGTCACTAATGATATGTAAATAAATACCTCTCGATTCCATCTATGGTGTTCTAAGATGAACCCATGTATCACCCAATATTCAAGGTACAATAGTCAAGCAAGTCAGTTCACAGCATTCTAAGCTGAACCCATGTATCACCCAATGTTATTTACCATTTATCCATTAAAATTTTAATATAACATTCCAACCTGCTTATCAATCAAAAACACTACATGACAAAGGGGAAAACACAAACCCATATCCATAATCAAATACTCACAATTCTAACACAATTGCAATTTTAGACAATAACCAAGTTCATTTTAAACAACCCAAAAAGGGAAAATGAAAGCATACCCATTGAATTCCTTGGGAGAAATGACTAAACCCAAAACTAAGGGAAACGCACCCTCAGGGTGGCCCTTAACCAATCAATTATGATAAACAATATTCAATTCATTGAATTCATTTTCACAATAGAATTTGATAAAAAGAAGGATTTATTTCCTTTTAAGAAAACACCCTAAACATGGGTGCATGGCACAACGGCACGTATAAACATCTCGACAATTAACGAGAGGCACGAGATCACCTACCTCGATGTTGCATGAGAGATATTACCCAATGTCGGCCCTTGAATCAGCCTAGAATGGTGTATATCTACAAAAGAAGATAAATCATTCAACCTTGAATAAATTCCTCAAGAATAGAAATAATCAAGAATTGCTCAAGGAGAAGAAATCTCTTACCGAGAGGAATCCGATGGGACCGATGACACTCGAATCAGGTTTCGGATGATGAAATGGGAGGAGGAAATATTATCATGACTCTTTCTTCTTCACCCGGCAGCTCATCTGTCGAGAAGAAGAGAAAATGAGGCTACTGGCCACTTTAAGCCGAAATTTAGTAGTACACGGCATGTAAATCCATATACACTACGTGTATATCATTTTACTATTCATAACTTCACCGACATACTTTATACGTCCCGCACCGACCTTTCCAACATGACTACACGGTGTGTACTTAGAAGTACGCGGCGTGTAGTGGGGTTTTCTTCTCTCTTAGGCCAACAACCTCACACACAGTGTCTTCCCATCTTACACGGCCAGATTACACAGCGTGTACATAGGAATACACAGCGTGTTCTACTAAAACTTATCATTTTTTCCAAATTTCCTTATTTTCTCAAAAACAAAACAAAGGAAAAGAAAAATGAAGAAAAAATACCTCATAAGAAGAACCAGGTTCGTACATTCTATTTTCATTTCATGATGATAAATTTTTCTTGTTCATTTTACTCTCTTTATGTACTCCATAGTTTAATATAATATTTCTAAGAAAACTGAATTTATTTTTCTATTTGAAAGAAAACACATTTACGTCCATGTCAATGTTTTCTAAAAATGAATCAAAAAATGATTTTAAAATTATCCAATGATTTTTAAATACATTTTAGTAATTTTATTATTTTTTACAAATTTTTTTAAAATGAATCTTCATATCCTTTTCTAAAAAATAACTATTTGGATTTTATTGAAAATGTAAAAATAATATTTGTGTTAAACATGTAATAAATGAACATAGTTTTCCACAATCATGGCCAATAAATATTTTAAATGTTATTTTGTATGTTTCCAAGGTTATTTTCAAATAAAATTATTTATAAAATGATTTATGTTTTAAAAATTGGTTTTCAAAGTCGAAATGATATTTACTTTGAGAAATGTTTTAAATGGTCTTTGAATCTTTCTTTGACTTCAATATAACCTTACCTTACACGCTTATAAAATTTAAAAAACTCTATAAGACTATTCCCTCTATGTTTATAGCCACACCTTGAGCATGAAGGAATGTTCAACTTATTTAATCCATGGTTCTTAGTGTTTCCCATTAACTCTGGCTTTCTTTTCTTATCAAAACCATGTGATTGATGGATAAATTAAATCTCTATTTACACCTTGAGATCACATTGAAAAATATATTCATACTTAATAAAGTACCTTATAGATAATTCCCTTGGATGACTAGGTTTTAATCCATTAAATAATCGATCAACCTTACATTCTGAATTGATGATAATTCCCGAAACGTACCTCACATGTCTTGTAAAATTTCCCTCATAGGTACCAACGAATTGATCATCCTTATTCTTTAGCTCAAGAAATTCCTTCTCCATTTTCATAGATATAATTTTTGGGATTTACTTTTTTAAAATAAATACCTAAACTCATCCTATAAGGCCCCAGCCTTAAACCTTACTTAATCTTGAGTTATTACAAGATTACACATTGAGGATCTTTTTAGGTTTAGAGTTTTAGAGAATTAGATCATGAAACTTGCATTACATTCCACATTTAAACAAAGTGGTTACATAAAAGACAGTATTCATTCTTCCCATCAACGGAAACATATTGAAAATAAAACATGGATTCTTTCTTGACACATCCTTGACACTATCATCACATCATGTACCATTCCCTTAACCTGTGAAAAACATTTCAAAAACTTGGGATGAGCATAAAAAGCTCAGTAAGTGTTATAAAAATATGGAAAGGAAACATGAGTTCATATATACATAAGAATGAAATCATACTTTACCCATAAAACATAGGAACTTTAACATACCTCATCAAACCATGAATAAATCATATAAAACATAAGACATAAAGGTAACTTGAGGCATTCATAACATTCTTACGTAGGGAGTAACCCTCTTGGTTACGTTTGGAATACCCATCACAGTATATTCCCTAAATCTCTTCGGAGAAACCTTAATGTTTCACTCCTTCACGTTACCCAATGCATTGGAGAGCTATATCAGGCTCACCCACCCTTAGTTTATCACGGAACCACCCGTATTCATAACAATGCCCAAGAACCATAACATAATCCTATCACATAAAACATGCATTAAGGAAACATAACATTTCCACCTTTCAATCACAAGATATCAATAAAACACATTGAAAAAACATTATGAAAACCATTTTCAATACCAAAATAAAAGAAAAGTAAAACATGGTATTTATTTTTCTTTTAAAAATAAGTTATGGCTTGTAGAAGAAGCCGAAACTCAAATAATGGTCACGGAGGCGGAGAAGTCGTTGTCACCGCATATGTACGACAAAAACATTCCCTTTTGTCGTTTAGTAAAACGCTTCGTATAAAAAAAATTCCTTTTTGGATAAACGTAAAAGTCAAATGGGTTTATACACTGTATAAAAGAAGTTTGTGTATAAAACAAAATATGCCTCAATGAATGGAGATTGAGACGAAGTCCCTTACAAAGACGGTATCCTTGGTTTAAGGATAAATCAATTACATAATTATGTGTGACAAACGAATACACCAAATATAAGTGGATATTAAGTGTAAAATAATCAAAGGTCATTCACACATATTCAAAGGATGACATATTCAATAACTACATGTTGAACCCAAAGAAATCGAAATTGGGTTAAGAAGTTCCCTTGACAGCCTAACGGCGTCACATCAAAATGAGTTGATGAGAGATAAAAAAAAAGGGTATCTCATCACTTGGAAATAAAATTAACATCAATAAGGATATATGAGAACATATCCCAACATAACAATATGTAAATTAAAAGACCCAACAAAAGAAGTCTTTTAAAAAGAGGAGGGTGAAAGGTTCCCTTACCGACATGGGTATCTTTCGAAACATACACCTCGTGAAAGAAGGACAATAAAACATTGATGTAAATACTCATAAAAGAAATTATATTACACAATGAGTAAAATAATGGGTAGTACATACACCACTCAAAGGAAATAGTGGAAAATGTAGCATAAATCTCACGGGAATAAAAGTGAGATGAAAAATCCCTTACGAAAACTCGGCAGCCTAACGGCGCTACTTAAAACTTCCAAAAATGGATTGATGAGATCAAATAGGGTATCTCATCACATTACAATAAAATGTACATCAAGAGGAATATAAAAGAACATCCCCCATCATAACAAAGAGGAGATTAAAAGAAGTGACATAAAGGAGAGTACTTAAAGAGAAAGAGAGAGGTTATATCTCTTACGAAAATTCGGCAGCCTAACGGCGCCACTCAAAACTTCCAAAATGGATTGATGAGAGAGAATATGGTCTCTCATCATATGAACATAAAAATTATAGTAAGAGTAATATAAAAGAACAACCCAATAAAAATAAATATGAGCTTTAGAAGGAATGACATAAAAGAGTGTACTTAAAAAGAAAGAGAGGAGTAAGATCCCTTACCTCAAGTCCAACTTGTCTTGTTCGTTTCTCTATATTCCTGAATAATAAACTTTGGTCAATTAATAATTGCCTAAGTACCTCCTTTACAGATTATTATTCATTTCATATCACATATTATAATGTTATAATAATTGTTTAATAATGTTAGTTCATATCAAACGTTTTTGCCGATGTTTGGTACATGAGTCAAAAATGAACTTGTTTGAAAAAATATTGCCCATGTAGTTATAAGTAAATAATTTCCAGAATAGTATTAATGATTAAAATATCATATATATCCAGTAAATATTCATTTCATACTATTCCATATCATTTGGATATAAAAAACGAAAAGCACCGTTCATGGAGACGGTAGGTCGTACGTACGCATGAACGCTACTTTCATTTTTTGTCATATTAATTGAATTAAAACAAAATGAGAGATATATATATGTGTTATAATTATATCCATTATATATATGTACTTATAGTATTACATAACATTTTGAGATAAGAAATGAAATGTACCGTTCATGGAGACGGTAAGCCGTACGTACGCATGAACGCTACTTCCATTTCTATTTCATATTTAATGGAATTAAAACATAATGATACATAATAGTATTTTAATTCCAGTATGGTATCATATATAATATCATTAAATATATCCTTTATACGTACCACATATGGTATTAACAAATCAAATCACTTTGAGGGGGCGGTAGTCCGCACTTCCTTAAATGAAGATATCGTGTTTACCCATAATGGAAACCATAAAGGTATGCCCAAAATGAAAAATACAGAAGATTAAGGAAATCATAAACATATTATATATCATATATAAATATAGTTTCATCTTAATGGCCACCTTTGAAGGTGTTAAAAGAATGTTGAACAATCATCGTTTTGGGAGGCCGAAATTCGCCATCCATGGAAACAGTATGTTCTTTAACCATTAGATGTAGGAGTGTGAAAGTGTAGATCGAATACTTATTATAACAACATCCTAGTATATTTATGATACTGGATTTTTTACAAAATAAATGAATAAAAAGAGTTTAGGGGGTTGGAGAATCAAAATAAAACAAAAGTACTCAAGTGAAGACATTACCTTAAAATCGGGCAACTCCCTTTGGTTTGAGATCAAAGGCTTCCTTGGGAAGACTTATGCCCAAAGTGAGGCTTCAAGGAGTAATAGAGGGAAGTTTAGAGACAAAATGGGCAGAGGTTGGCTGAGCCAAAGGCTTTGGGAGTGTGGGTAAGGAGGTAGAGGTGGGGGCCTTTTATAAGAGGAGAGGAGGGGCACTCTTGGAAGGTAAATAAAAGTCACTTTATTTTAAAATGGTATTCGGATTTAAGAGGTCCCACATTGATTTGTTTCGAGTATAAGGTGATAAGGGTTCTAAATCCACTCATCCAATAGGTTTTTGACATGTTTAGGTCTTAGATATTACATTATCTTTCCATTTTATTTAAATCGTTAAATAATGAGGTCATCGCTGCATCATCATGATGTCATAAATAATTTAATTTATTTAATGTCTAAAAATTATAAAAAAAATACTATGATGTAGAAAATCTTTTTATCTTTCCAATTAATATTTATAGTCAAAAATCTGATTTGTATAACCCCATGTAAAAATTGTTTTAGTAAAACATTTCATGTTTGTCTCATTTTTACTTTAACTTTAAATAAAAAGATATTAATGTCATTTTCCAACCAAAGTGGATTCATGGGGTCCCCAAGTTGACCCATGGGTTTTCTTGGTCGGCCATGACATATCCAATTATGTTAGGACATGTGTAAAGTTCATTTCATATTATTAAAACATTATTTTTACCTTAAACTACACTAATTACCTCTAATCGCGATTAAAAACTTAATAAGTTACAATTCACCAAAAAATTATTTTTATCTCATTGAACCACATTTTACTTCTTAATGACAACCATGTATGTCGTATTTTTGAAATTCAAAACACAAAGATGGCAAAATTTCATTTAAACGGAAAAATCAGTTTTTATAAGTACCACTTAGTGGTTTCACTATTCATCAAAAATTGAAGGTTTTCAGAAAAATCCCAAAAATTCACCCAAAGATGTATTTGATATTACGAATTCAAAAATAAAGTCTATTTTACAAAATTCAAAACGTATAAGTCACATTAATTAATTTAATAATTAATTCCCGTTGTCAGATCAAATAGCGTGTTTTTATGAAACAATAAGTATCAAAAGATTGACACTGGTTTAAGTTTGATTTCAAAGTGAAATTAATTCCAACGACCACTATTGGATTTAATGGTAAAAATATATTCTAATTTCACTTTAAAACCAATTCAAAATATAATCTAATCATATAAATAAATTAGATTAAAAAGTGGTTTTGAATTAAAATACAACATTTTACACTATTCATTTAAAAAATGAACTTTATCGGAAAGATACCAAAAATTTACACAAAGTAAATTTTGATGTCCCAATTCTTAAGAAGAGTTTTATTTGTTCCTAAAGGATTTATAAGAGTGAACAAAACTATATTTAATGATGGTTCTCCATCAAAAGACGATAAGTGAACCTTTAGTGAAAACTAGGGCATATATGCCTAAAATCGAATTATTTCCGTATTTTATGCCTTTATCTTTTATTGGATAAATGTAAAAACATTAAAAAACATATATAATTATATTTTAGTTATTTCTATCCATTCCCGCCAATACAATGGCTACATGTTAACTACCATTTAAAATAATATTATTTTATTATTAGAGTGCAACGTAAGATTCCCAAGAAACTCGTTGTTGCGTGTTGGGTACGTCATCGAGCATAACATCCCCTTTAAAGTCATATTAATATTGTATTCACAAATATGGATAAATATGAAAATTTCATATTCTTTATTTACCTGGGGTGTTACACATCCCACTATATGGAGTCAATTTCAACCTATTTCCTCATCTTCTTAATGAGATTCCACCATTGATCTGCTTCTCCTTCCAAAAAATAGATAACCAAAATGACTTTTTTCTATTCTGTACATTGGGGAACAGAAATTAACTTTTCAGTGGTATTGATCCATTACTCAGAAATAAGAAATATATTGAAACAATAATAAGATGGTGGAAATTTCCTCATGAAAGAATCAGCGGAATTTTCATCCCTCTTTTTCTTATTTAGAAGTTAATAATTATTCATATCTTGAGAAAGTTTTTTGAGCATAACTTCAATATTTTTCATTCCAAATCCCAAAACATTCAGTTCCTAAAGATTAAAATAATTTCATCATTTTTTTCATTTAGTATTAACATGATTCCTTTGGGTTCTATTCAGTTACTAAAACCAAAAAAACATAGTGTGAGAAAAATTAATCATATTAGGAATGCATATAGTCTTGAAAAATAATTTATAGGATATCTAAATCAAGAAACAATATTTCAAATCCAAAACACCAAAGGTTTATCCAAGTACATTAAAGGTCATCATATATTCAAATAATTTATGGTGGTTCATAAATAAAATGAAAATTTACAAAATCATATCACCTGGGAGTGTCAAACTAGGTGCACAGTAAGACCCATTTTCCTTTATTAGAGAACACTCGAGTCAAGCCCAATGCACCTTTTTTAGATTTTTTACTCCTAGGTACATCAATTATAGAACCACATACGATTTTATTATCCATAAATTTATGTATTTATACATAATATACATAATCTATTCCTTAAGAAAATATTAGGATGTTTCCCTATACATAGGCCTACCCTAAGGGTTTTCACTAATTATTTCTCATCATAGTTTCCAAAGGATAACTAAACCTATCCTATCGTACCAACTATAATGAACCAGGATTCTCATATATATATATATATATATATATTACATCTTCTTTGATTAACCTTAATTACATTATAAAACCACACACCTGAGGATCGTAAAGGTATAGTGTCTTTGGAAACATGGAAACATAAAAAATGGTTAATAAGTGAACTAAATCATCTCCCACTAAGTTATTCATAACTAGGACCCTTCTTATACAAATCATACATAATAAATTTATTTATAACATGGAGAAAATAAAAACATGTTTTGGTAAGATTAGATGATCAGTAAGGTTAAATAGTGGAGATACTTAAACATAACATGAGAAGAAGGGTATGAGAACATGAGAATAGCATTTGAAAACCTTACCCTACATATCAAAGTTCATAATATTAAGTCATAGAATAATTATTTAAATTCATAATACATGAATCATAATGGAATCAAATAACATGAGCCATGAATGAATAACAATGGAATAATACATAAAATTTTGGAATACACATAAGCATATAAAATCATTTCAATGGTAGTCAAGGATCATTTCAAAGTATATCATAGTGGAATGGGTTTAATCTATAAAAAATCATAGTAATCACGGTTCACTCCCAAGACTATCATACTAGACAATGTCCCTTACTGAATAGGGCTTACTCCCCATTCCAATCCTATTTATCTCATGAGATTTCAATATTTACCCAATTCATTAGAGGTAAATATAGGTTCCACCTATCACATAATGAACTTCATACAAATGTGTGCCACAAGACAATAAAAAATTCATCATATTATAAACCATGAAAATAAGTGGGTTACATAAGTAGTGAATCATAGCATAACCCATGGAAAATAAATGGGTTTCATATACAGTTCATCGTAACATAACCAATAGAAAATAAATGGTTTTATAAAAATCTCTTCATCACAATAAAAAATCATCCTAAGAAAGAATAAGGATGTTAAAACTGAATCATATCGCCAATAAAACATAAGAAGCACCAAAGTTTTTTGTTGTTGATGAATAGAAATTCCATTAAAATCATTAAAAAAATCTTGAGGAAAATATACTTTCCATTTTGAAAACACTTGTTTAAAATCTAAAAACATTCAAATATTAATGAAAAAAATATTTGAGAATAATCATGGATAATTTTATTAGAATATTTAAACTATTGAGTGGTAATGAATATAGAAGATTTTGTTAATGTTGTACACTTTAAAAAATTGATTCCTTTCAAGTTTTCTATAAAATTAAAAAGAACCTCATTCAGAAATCAATAAGAAGATTCCTTTTAAAAAAAATTGTGAAAATTGAAACAAGTGTATGAATTAATTTAAACAATATTAGGGTATTTTTAAAAACATATTTTATTTTTTAAAACATGTATATGGAATAAAAATCAATTTTGACCGAAGAGGGAAATAAAGACTTTTTTATAAAAACATTCTCTTAAACTCCTGAGTATATAAAAAAAGTAAAGTGAAGGGAATACTTTTATTCTCATGAAATAACCATAGTATAATAAACTAATTTATTTTATTGATAGATATATCATAATATTTCATCATTTGAAACTCAATCGAAAATAATCTTGATAAATGATGATATTGTAACCAAAAAAATACCACTTTGGTATCTTTTAAATCATAAGAACCATTAAAGATTAAAATAAAATGAAACTTTAAATATAATGAAAATAATTATATTTATGATATAACATGTGAAATGTAAGTATATAAACATCATAAAATAAGATAGGTTAAAAGATATCTTTTATCCCAAAAAAGGAAATTTGAGCCCAAAATCCCTTACCTTAAGTCTCAACATTCTTCATACACATTAGAACCTCCTATATAATAAATATATGTTTATTATAAATTTATTAAAAAACATGATCATATTTATTATATTATATATGATTTAATTTTGAATTTTTATTACATCTCAATCAATAATTCCTTTTTAAAAATCATGTTTTAGGTAATAATTGCTTCATTTTTTGTGTATGTTTTGGTTTAGTATTTTTTATCCTTTTACATTGATCACAGTTCCATAATATCTTGAATTTTAAACATGAAATGTATATAATATATATTCAGTATATATGTTTTTATAGTACCTTTAGAAAATGGAATCCCCATGAGTGGCCTTTTTGAACCCTCCACACCAAGGAACCCCCCACCCCATGAAGAGTCACTCTAGAGAGAGCCCTATCCGAGAAGGATTCATTTACAACTAAAATGGAATATCATTCCATGGGGTGACAATCCAAGAGGAAATTGCTTAACATAGGAATTTTTCATCATAGGTGGGTTTCTCCCTTCTTCCCACCCAGTTTAGAACTGGGTGACCCAACAAGACGAGCGAATTCAAGTTAAGGAGAAATTCAACCAAGAGTGCGCTCCTAGGAATCAAACCTAGAACCTCCCAAAGAGAAGCATGTTCTGTACCACTATTCTTCTCCATTGTACCACTAATGAAGTGGTATATGTTTTTATATTAATCCATATGAGTAATATATATAAAATAAAACACATCATTCATGGAGATGGTAGACCGTATGTATGCATGAACATTCTTTCCTTGTTTTATCAGATGAAATTAATGAAAGGGAAATAATATATTGATTTAATCACATAGAATCATTTTTAGTCCTTATATATCACATATTATTATTAATTTTATTAATTTTATCCTTATTATGTTCCCTGAAAAGCATTAGTGAAAAATGAATCACATCACTTCATGATGCGGTAGTCTATCATACACATGAACGACGTTATCGTATTCTCTTCAGAATGGAAAGTAAGAATGTTTATATGATATTATAATTAAATATGTATTATTATATCATTAATAACTTATATAAACATTAGATACATCATTATATATAACTGTGAGAAGCGTTGTTGGTAAATGAATTTCATTGATTCGTGAGGCGGTAGTTTGTCGTACACACGATCAATGGTTTTGCTTCCCATTTGAGAGAGAAGGATATGGTTGTAGTTCATGAACATAACATAAGTAAATATAATTTTATGTAATATATGTATTTAATTATATTATCCTGGTTTAATAATATTTGAATTATTTGGAGGAATTAATAAAATAAAAATCTCAGTTAAGGGCGTTACCTCTTCTTTGGATAACTTCTTTTATTTTGCACCAAAATACTTACTAGGTTGGATTTTTAACCAAAAAATATTTTATTATGATTTAAGGGGATTATGGAAGTGATTTGGGTAGGGTTTTTCTGATTCAATGGGTTTTGGAAGTGTGTAAAAGAGAGGAGATTGGGTGACCTTTTATAAGTGGGGGAGAGGACACACATGGAATTTAAAAAAAAGAATTTCACCCATGTTTTTTTTAAGACAAATGTATCAAAAATGGACCATTTCAAAACCATAGAAGTTATAAGTTCTAAATATGACCATAAAATAGGAAATAGACACGTTTTTGTTCCTTTTTAACCTATATTTTTTAACCCCTTGTTAAACCCATTTTTACCTTAAATGTGGGAATAATTTTTTATTATTTTTACACTTCATTATAGTCAAAAATTAATTTCATATAATTATATAATTTTAACTATGATTATTCAAAATATGGAATTAATTTTTTCAAATTCCAAGCATTTAATTAGAAAATTTTAATTTAAAATTAATATCAGAGACTTAACGAAATAGCAGTTTTCCAAAGAGAAATGTTTCAAATGGTTAAACAGTTTTTATATAAAAATTCAACATTAATATGATTAAAATAGAATATATAGTTTTAATAATAATATAATTAAACAAATTTTACTATTTAATCCATTTTAAAACAAAATTTATCATTATAAATTCTTTAAATGAAAAATAAGTTTTTAATAAAAACTAGTTTTTCACTATTTATAGAAAAATTAATCTTTTCAGAAAAATACAAAAAAATAAAAATAAAGTAATTTTTATAGGTTTATTCCAAATTTTAATTCTACTTTTTAAAATAAATTTTATAAAATTAAAAAAATATTTTATCAATTATTCACAAAAATAAATAAAATCATTTTTCGAGAAAATATTATTTTTGAAACATTTAAAGACTTTACCAAAAATTAAGTATGTTTTTTATAAATATGTTTTATTTATATAAAATAATTATACTTAATATATAAAATTTGGTGATTTCTATTCATATTTTCAATTTTAACTGCTAGGTAATAACGAATATGTTAAATTGTAATATAAATAGTATATTGTGTATTGTTAGAACTCAACATTACTTATAGCACAAGATATGGAATAAACTAAATTTAATTGAAAAAAATATTTCATAAAATCTCATAGTGTTACATAAAACCTACTTCTAAATCACCTCTTTCAAAAAAATAAAGAAATTATAATAGAAGTTAGAGTGTTGTAGTGAAGCAACACAACCTATATCTAATTGCTCATCAAGTATGTGTGGGAAAATAAGTGGATGATAAATGGATTCAGTATTGCAATTCACTAGTGTGAAATGTGATTTAGAAATAATGTTGGTATGATTGGTATGAAAAAAAAATTAAAACATTCTATCAAAGGTTTGTTAAGGAATTATATGTGCACATGGAATTTATTTCTCTAAATAAGTGATACATAATTAAGACAATAGTTAAGGGGGGATTTCAAGTTTTCTTCAAAATGTTGGGAAAAATGTTTTAGTATTCCAAAAAATGGTGAGCATGAGGATTTAAAATGTTATTATCTAGTATATCATTCTCACTTTGAGTTTAAATTATCCTTGGAGGGGAGGATTAAGAATAGAACACTTTGAAGACCAACTACTATAGAGATTAATAGTGAGTTCATGCTACATGCTATGTTTCTTCAGCATCTGATATGTCCTAGGAATCGGGACTTTAGTATCCTGAGGCACTAGGAAAATTTTCTTTTTATCTTTATAAAAATTGGGATTTATATCAACATAAAAAAGGTATATTATGAGGCATGTGAATAATTTTTGTACTAGCTCTTCTAAATTAAATTATCTTCCATGTCAAAATTTTATTTCATCTTTATTGAATTATAAGGGTTTAATAATAAAGGGGGCGGAAAATATAATTTCCTTAAATTGTATGTTCCTAACTCAGAGAATTTTTAGTCACATTAATGTTAATTTGAACCCCTATAAGAAATAATTTTTGGCTGGCCCAGATAAACTATATGAAAATTTTGATCTAGTAAAGACACATGTTTGATGGTGGATATAGGTTTTGAGCTAGATGAGATTGTTAATTACTCTTATGATAAGTAAAAAAAATTTCTTCTAATGATTATGGGGAAGAATAGTATGAGGTAGTGGATCATGATGGGGAACCTAGGTATTCTTATAAAGATGATAGGGATGAAAATCTAGCTATATCCTTTAGACCTCCAAGCTCTCCTTTCCCGTTATAATCTCATGAATAAGGGTTATAAGATGAGGATCTTATTGAAACTGATTTTTTATTAGTGGCTTCATGTAAGAACCTAAATAGGATGACTCTAAGGATTTTGAAGATAATGAAGCTAGTTCAAATGAGTCTCTTAAGATTGGAAAGAATCCTAGATCGAGTATCCCAAATGTAAATTCTATATGGAATAATTATCCCTAATCCAAAGTGTATGGTCTAGAATGCTTAGACTCTGAGGATAATGATAATTGGGGTAGTCCACCTAAAAATATTGATCCTTCTATTCATTCTTCTCAATGAGTTCTAAAAGGATTTTTAATATCTAATATAGATTCTTATAATAGGCTTAAGGTTTCTCATGAAAGGCCACATGTCAATCAATTCGTGGAAGGAAGTTTTGGACCTAATCCTTCAAAGAATGTTGGGGAACCTAAGAATTAAAATGTAACAACTCCTATTGAAACTATTCATAATTCCCCTCTTGAAGTTGAAGAATATTTTTATATTGGTGATTGAGCTGAAGTTTAGTCTATATGATCTAGATATTAATAGATTGAGAATGATGCTAGACATACTACTTATGATCCATCTCATCCTCTACTTCCTTTTATTACTTCTACATACTATCTAAATAAATATGTTTTCAATGGGTTAAAATAAGATATAAGGGGGTGTTAAAGTAATTTTTTATTGTTTTTAAAATTCATTCTAACCAATCAGGGAGGCATATTTATGAAAGGATCTTACTTTAGTTATTTTTAAGTTTTATCCTAGATTCCATCATGGAATGGAACTACTACAAACTGAGATTGAATGTTTTAAATCACAAAATAGTTCTCTATAGGAAAATATTTTAGATATTATGTTGAATATTTATTTGAGATACTTGAATTCATTATTTCATCCTTCTTATACTACTTATTCCTCTTTGGTGATTGTTCCTACTCCTAGTGTTGTTAATGAAGAAAGAATCATATGAATCATAAGGTATGAGTTTAAAATTTTTTCTGATGAGTTTAAGTAGGAAAGGGAAATGGTTTTTTATGGATTTCAGAATCATGCCTCCAAGACCATAGATTTTATCTAGGAAGATGTTACACAATTTGGTAGAGATAGAGAATCAAGTAGGGAGGCCATTAATTTCTTTCTTAGTATAATATTCATCAAGTCAGAATTAAATTCCAGGTTTAGAAATCTTATATTGGGTTTTAATATGCATCATTTAACCCAATATTTTATGTCTCAAGAATATATTCTCAATGTTATTACTCTGGTATTAGAAGGTTTATGGAGAATATAAAGGATTATTTTCAAGCTATGAAACATGGACCTTAGGAAGTGAGTGACTTTACTAGGATGTTGGAACCCTACCTGTATACTACCAATATAGATATGAAAACTTCTCATGTTATACCTATTTCCCCAATAAATATCACTACCTTCTATACCTTTAATACATTTGTATTGTCTCTGAGGAAAGTAGTTGATCATATCATACTATTTTCTAAATTTGTAGTCATTGGTGACCCTGCTTCTTCCTCTATACCTCGCACTACATATTTTGTTATAGCCTTTACATCTATAGTAAAAGATACCTTAATCCTTACTAGCACTAGGGATGTTCAATATTCATATTCTAATTAGAATTTTTAATTGGGACTCTTTATAGTCATTTTTTAACCCCTTTTGAAATATTAATGAAATACTCTTTTTGTCTCGATTTATCTATAGTATTTTTTATTTCATTTAATTACTTTTTTCCATTTATTTACTTTTTTATAATTGAAAATAGGGGAGAATATATGATATCAATGAGATAGATATATTGATAAATATCATCAATTATTTTGTTTTGAATTAAATTCATAAAAACTCAAATTTATATTCAATTCATTTCATGTATCTTTATTTAATTCATTTCACATTTATGACATGATTAATGATCATAAAAAAGTTGATATTGTTGTCTTAGTCCAGCACCTCCTAATTTTAATGATCCCAAATCATGTATATAATTTTTTTAATGAAATTCATGTTTTATATTAGTCAACAATTTTTCTAAAAAAAATTGAAAATGGGGAAGTATAAAAGCGATTGTGCGTACCTACTTTATGATAAAACCTATTGATCATGAAGTTCAAGTGAAATTGTGGTATTGACATCATGAAATAATACCTACCATGCACTAATTATATCTATGTATTATACTAATCATTCATTGAAGCTCAAGTGAATGGATTTGAACTTAACCTACCATAAATTGAACTCAAAGTGACCACATGAATGAAACTACCTAACACATGAAGAAACCTAGTTAAAATGATAAGGTAATAAACATTTCACTAAGTGTTTTACTGACCTCTTGTTTTATTATAGTGACTACATGAATAGATATAACTATTTCAAGAACAAATGAAGTTACTATGATAAAAAAATCAAGTAACTGAATGAACAAAATAAGTGATTAATAAATGAAGTGTACCTACCGAATGAAGTCATGAACATACTTCATGAACGAAATGTAGTGACTACATGAAGTAATGAAGTGAAAATTACTAGATCACATGCCAACTAATCATTCCATGTAACCATGATCCAATTTAACCATTCATTAGTGGAGAAAAAGTGACAGTGTCTAACTTAAATAGTGGAATATTTTCAATTCTCCAATGGATGTATTATGAAGCATTTATGTAATGTTAGAGAATTTAATAACTACTTTGTATAAGTATTAATGTATGATTTTTATCCATTGGATAGTCTAGATAAATTCTATCTTTAAGATATTGAGAGTATTTTGGACAAATATGGGAGAAGATACATGAACTTGTAAGAGATCCCTAATAAAAATTGATACGTTGAATGGACTAAACACAGTGCTTCAACACAACTATGGTTTACTAAATACTCTATAAAAACTTGGTTAAATATTTTTTAAGGACTTACTTAAAGTAAATTGATCAACCAAAGATGATTATATTGATCTTTTTTGAACCTTATCACTCTATATTATTTTCTATCTCTTTTTTAGATCACTTTTTGAGTTGTGTTTATTTTACTTTAACATGGTCTCATGTATTGTACTGAATAGAATTGAATACTCTCACCATTGTTCATTATTACTCTTATGATCCCATGTAGAAATGTGAAAGTGTCTTAGTATAGACTATACTTCCTTGAGTGTGGTTTTATAAATACCTGATCCATGTAGTGGACATGTTTATTTATTAATAAACTAATTGAAAATGGGTTATTACCAAGTGGACAGGAATAGGTATCATCTTGAGACCAAAAATTTTGTTTAATTCCTTTGCGTGGTTTTCTTGTTTTTCACTATATTTGAAATATACTTTGTTTATTTTCTAAACTATATTGAAAATATTACTTTGATAGTTGGATTTAACAATTATTTTATATATTGTATTTTATAGTATTAAATTGGATTCAAAAGTTAAAATGGTTTTTAAACTTGTTTTAAATGAGTTGTGATCAATATTTTATGAAGATATTTCAAAATAAAAAAAAATTATAATAAAATTGTATTATAAAACTTGGATTTTTTGTTAAATTAGGGGATTTAGTTTTAAATCCATTTTAAACTGAAATTTATATTTTATTTTTACAAAGGGAATCCCTAAGTGTGTCATTTTTGAACCCTCTACATCAGAGAACCCTCCCTCCCCACAAAGATGTCACTCTGAAGAGAGACCCAACTGGGAAGGATCCATTACCAACCGAGATAGAAATGCATCCCATAGGGTGAAAACCTGGTCAGCGATGGTTCACCCATCCAGTCAGGAATCGGGTGACCCAACAAGATGAGTGGATACTAGGGGGAGGAGAAAAAAATATTTGAAATGCTTCACTTTCATTTTATTCTATTATTTAAATGGGTTGATTTTACTATAAAATCTATTTATCTATTGTATATCTCCCATTTCATGATTAATTTTGTGGTTGTTAAAATTTATCTTGAATCATTCACTTTATTGTGATCACATTTCATTGAACATTACATTACACTTAAATATAAAAACCCTTTATATCATGGATATGATTATTACTTAAACAATATATCATTTCTATATATGGTTTTTTACTATGAAATTCATTTAATTTACTAGGTAAAACCTTGATAAATATGTATTCTTTACCCAATACTAATTTTTTTTATAAGGAAATTTTGTTAATGAATTGAATTGATCATTCAATATATGAGCCATGTGTTGGACATGAATTTATGGGTGAATACCAAAATTAAATATCCCCTCAATGCATTGATAGTTCTTATGAGACAAACTAGCTAGAAATCCATGTTTAAATAGGGTTTTGGTATATTCATACCCATAGTTTAAACATTCTTTGTGCAAGGCCTTGATGGTATAGATATAATTATGTCATAGATCATAACATCCTATAGTATGCATTTACTTCATTGTGAATTTAGTAATTATTATCCATGAGATTATTGAATTTTATATTGTTCATGGATGCATTTACTTCCCATGTTAATAATTAAATGGCATGTGCTTTCAGTTATTTAACATACTATATTAATTATGACATATTGATTCATGATAGCTTTTGTCGAACATAACTCTTTCTAAGAATATGATCTCCCCATTTATTTTTTTCCTTTTCACCAGATATAAATAAGGGTATTATAAATATTTTCATGGATGAAAGAATATTTTATGCTCCGTATTTTATATTTCCAATTTAATATGGTAATCATGTATGTATCTGGTTCATAAAGACGACTAAACTGATTGGTCCTTCTAGATGAGGTTATGTATTATACCAATGTAAAAAGGTTGACATAAGCTACGGTTTATTGGATTTGGGATTTTTACAATTATAATTAATCTTGTAATTTGCATGTATATTTCGTGGATGAGAGAGAACATTGATTTTGATATAATTTATCATGCATCCATCATAGAGCCATGAGAGAAATTTTGTACATGGTATAGTTTAAATGTGAGCACCACGCTTGAGGTGACTAAGGAGTCTTCCATAGTGGTATATACTAAATATAACTAGTGAATTCATAAATATTTATATAAAACATTAAATACGTTTAATATTGAGAAAATAAAGTGATTCAAGTTTGATGGATTTTTAAGGAAATATTCCACGAGTGAAGTAGTCATGATTAACAAATGAAATAAATAATATATTAATATAAAATATTAGATTCATTCAATTATTATGTATAGAATTAAATGATAAGTTTCAAAAGAGGATGAAGAGGCCATGATAATTATATATTTCAATATACAGTTACAAATTGATATGGAATCATTTTATTATAGAAGTTATTGTGAAGACCCGATCAGAAAATTATGGAGATTTTCATTCAAAAGTATGTATATAGTTTGGTAAATAATTTAATGAAAAAGAAAGATAATATCAAACTAACATTTAAATTATTAGAATTATTAAATTTCTTCTTGTATCTCAAAGAATATTTTTTTTTGACTAACATTGTTATTTTAAATGAATATTTTCTATGTGCCAAAAGAGAATGAAGAGTCCCAACATATGTATTTTTATAAATAACTTTTTTATGTTGAATGATTTAAATAAAAGATATTAATCATCTTAATTTTTCAAGAACTCATGTAACAAAAGAAGATTAGAAGAGGAAATGATAAGAGGAGTAGAAAATAGATGAAGATAAAGAAGAAGAATCAATTATATGTTCACTAATGTTTATCACATGAAGAAAATAAATGTGCAACCTAGTTTTTAAATAAGAATATTTAGAGGGTAGTGGAATTATAAGTTATAACACATTTGTTTGTTAATATGAATAAGAATAAAATGTTGTGTATAGTTCTATGAATACCAATAGAATATGGGACTTTCTATTATTTAGAGGAAGAAAAAATAGAAATAATAAACACATAAATAATAAGGAAACATTATATATTGGTTTCATAATACATTTTTGTTACCCCTACAATTCACTTAAAGGTATTAAATGTATGTGAGTTCTAGATGCACCGAAAAGTTTTTGGATTTACACTCAACACTATTGGGAGACAACAGTGTAACACAAATGGGGTTTTACTAGTTGGTTTTGTGACATTAGGTTTTACCAAATCACACTAAGGATTTAACTTCTCATATTGAGAGACGAACCATATGAATTTGTATTCAACTTATGTGTGTGTGTGTGTGTGTGCATGTTTG
This sequence comes from Viscum album, assembly GCA_963277665.1. Lineage (NCBI taxonomy): Eukaryota > Viridiplantae > Streptophyta > Magnoliopsida > Santalales > Viscaceae > Viscum > Viscum album. The sequence goes on from OY728123.1 coordinate 629,321,946, forward strand.
ATTGTTCTTTGAAAAAGAAGAAAAGTGAGAAGATATATTGAATAAAACCATTATATATTTAAACTTATATAGGTAAAATGAAATATATAGAAAGTAATTAATGATAAATTTTCTTAAATGTCACCAACACTGAAGGCCCCTTAAGTGCTCTAAATCTTTAGGGACACCTATAATGAATATTTTAAAACATTAGTGTTATAAAATATTTAACTTGTAGAAATATCTTAAATTTATTTTTAACCTATTGTGAAATAAAAAAATGAAACCCATTTAATATATTTCCTTTTTCATCATATAGATAGTTTTCAATTTTTCTTGTTGAGTTGAGGAGATGAGGGACAATCTCTACAGATCATAACCCCTAGGTTCTCAATTTTTCATACTTCTCCACCATATTTTTTCTTCAAGTAATAGATATATAAGTTGAGATATTTTGAGAGTTTCCATTCTTCACATGTATCCCATAATTATAACTCCTCAGTTACTATTAATTAAGGACAAACAAAACAATAATATGATTATTAATATTGATTATAAAAAAAATAGTAAAAAATTCAATTATAGAAATAATTTCTTGTTGTCCACTTTAAATAAAAAAACCCTACGTATCACTATCTAAAATAAAATTTGGTTGATAGGTATTTTTATTATATGTTCTGCAAAAAAAATTAATTCTTAAGTATGTGTCAACAAAAAATCCACCCATCTCCTTACAAAAAATTTTAAGACACTCCTCCTAAATTCTTTAGTGTTAGGTAAATCATATTTCATCTAAAAGTGAGAAGAATAAAAAAATCTATATTACTAAAAGAATATCATGATAAATAAATGAGTAATAAATTTTATTATTGAAATTATCTTCCATAGTTGAGCTAGTTTTGTCTAGTCGGCACTTCTTCACTTAAAAATCAATACTATTATTATTATGACATTTCATAGCCATAAAACTCTTAAATTGTTTTAAATTTGGAAATATAAGATTATCATTTCCATCAAACCCAATAGTGTCCCCTTCTCCTTATTAAGGGCATGTGATAATTTTAGTAAATGCTTGCTACAACATTTATCTTCAATATAATCCTTTCCTTTCCCTGTAGAAGTAGAAGGATCCTCTGATGATGGATAAGGGTTTTCCTAAGCAAAAGTATGTTGACGGTCCTCCCAGGGTGATCAAGATGACTCGACAGTTTGATCAAACTTATTCCTATAAATATTATTAATAAGAGATTTGTAAATGAGTACTCAAAAAACACTATTTATAAATTTTGTTGAACCAAAATAGAAAAATAATACGAACAAAACCAATCAAAACATTATTATTATCATATTTTTTAATTTAGTTATAAAAAATGATAGAAAAATGGTGCCAAAATTTAGGAGACATTAAATAATAAATAAAGTATAAAATAAAACATAATAATATTTAAAATGATAAAAAATAATCAAAAAATAATATTTACAGGTAATGAATTTTCCTTCACTAAATAGATAATTAAAATATTTGATAGAAAATTTTACTTAAATAAAGAATAAAAATAAAAATTATATATCTCATAATCCAAAAAAATTGAAATGGTAAATAGGAAATATATATATATAACTTATAATATTATGAGATTACTAAAGTATTTTTGTCTCATATTCCTTCTTCAACATCATTAAATATGGAATGAAGTATTTATAAAAAAATTATCATTAATATCATCTGATAATATTTACAAGGAAGCTAGAATCTCAGATAATTCATTATTATCCTTAAAAGTTTCATAAAAATATATATATCCTTTTTCCTAGTAAAATGATGCACCAATGAAAAAATTGATGGATAAATAACATATGAATTTTTTTATCTATTTCTAGGATAAATGTTTCCATTTTATATCATAATTCTATTATGATCTACTTGTTCCATATGGAATTCAATGTGTTTAACACTACTCATACCGACTACCCATTTTAAAATTGAATAAAAGTAATAGAAAAATTTGACCAATCCCCCAAATCTCTTTGATAAAACTATAATATATTATTAAATCTAAAATTGGGATTTTGGGTTTTACACTAAAAAAAGAAACACTTCAGCGAACACTAGTACACCACTATTCTGAATTCAAATTCTATTTTTTGGGTATTTTTTATGAAATGTATAACCTTTAATGTCATAACTGGATCTCGTTATCACTATTATACATGGGTATAAATCCTATAGATTTTATGATATATTTATTATTAAAACATGTCATCTCTTTGATATCTTGTGATACACACAACACCGAGTCTAAACGAACCAAAATATAGTATACATTTATAGCATAGACATTAAATTGGTGTTTATAAATAGTTATAACTAAATTATGGAAAGTATATAGTTTTCACATGTATAAAATAAATTCACTGGTTATAAATTTATTATAAATTAAAATAATAATCTTTTGAAAGTAAAAGAAAAATTTTTCTGAAAAACATTTTTTATGCACACATTGTGTTTTTATCATAATAAATTAAATTAGTAACTATTGTTGAATAATTATAATTAAATTTAGATATTATAAATTCAATAAAAAAAATTATGAATTATCTAATATTTTTCAAGGCATGGGATAAGAATAAATCCATTTTTATACTTTAAAACATTATATTTTCTAAAAAGAAGATTTATCGCATTTTGAACAATTTTTTTAAAATTTAAATTTTTTCAATTTTATAAAATGTTTTATAAAAAATTAAACTCATTTTTGAAATAAAATTTTCATAATTATCTTAGAGTTAATTTTTGATAATTTTCTAAATAGAGTAATTTTTTTGAAGAATAGTGAAAATAATGGTTTTTATAAAAATTGTATTTTCATTTAAGGAATTTACAGTGTTAAAAAATGGTTTTTAAAGTCAAATAAGTTTATTTTTATAATTATAAATCCAATTTAGGTCATTGGGAACAATTTTATATTTAATTTTGATAAAAAACTATACTTAAGAAAACTTTTTTTAGGAAAATTGTTTTTCCTTATGATTACGGGTTTAATTTCAAATTAAATTCTACCATTTATTTGAATTGAATTTGATAAAATGTATTACATATTTAGAATCATCATAATTAATATTATTTAATAATTTTAACTTAATTTTTTCGTAATAAATAGGAAAAATAGTAAAAATATTTCACCGTAATTAAGGTTAAAATGGTTTTACCGGAGGGTTAAACTAAAAATATAATGATCAAAATGCCCTAAAACTTATCTAATTTCTATTTTATGAACATAGTTCGACCTTATATCATCTAATGTTAATTAAATTTCCATTTTTGTTCCATTTTTCTAAGAAATTGATGTGATATTTATTATATATACTATAGAGTGTGCCTTCAAATACACATGTCACCTCCACATTTTTTCTCAACTAAGTGTCTGCCTCCTATTCAAGTCTGCCCTCCCTCCCCGCTATTCCATCCTCCACCCCTAAATCTACTTCCCCAACCCCATCTCCTCCTCATCCCTCTCACCTCCTCCCCATCCCTCTCACGTCCTCCCCATCCCTCCCCCCCCCCCCCATGTCCCATCCTTCTTTTTGCCTCCACCTCTTCCTCTCCTAACACCCACATGTTGCGTGTCTACCTCTTGGCTTCTCCCAAAACCCTCACATATCCATCTTCATTATTCTCCCTAGAAACCAGATTTGTCTCCGACTTGAACGTTTCCTCCAATCCCATCGTATTTTCCTCTTTATCATCGTCCTAATAAACCGGATATGGGTCCACGATGTAGGCATCCTCCCCTAAAAATAGGTCTCTTCCTCACCCCTCAATTTTCATCATCGATATGAAACTCCCTCCCATCTACCCATCTCTCTCTGACCCCGTATCCCCCTCTCTGCTTTCTAACTCCAAGGACCCGCCTCCTCGCCTCCCCATGTCCTCACTTCCACCTCCCTACCTCCTTATAATTTAGATATCTCCATAATCTGACTATGGATCCAAGTTCATAGTCCACCACATCACTCTGCAATTGTGCTACCGTGATACCTCCATAATCTGACTATGGATCCAAATTCATAGTTAACCGTGTAACTCTATAACCACGTCTCTCTTTCAATGTAGATATCTTTGTCCATTACTTGTGTTTTCCTCATTGTGATTGTTGTCCTGTGGGTTCTTTCCATTTAGAGGAGCTTTTGTAATTTCTTGACATTGTTCTACACAACTTTTGTGGTCTTGCACATGGTGTTGAATTTGTAAAAGTGATACGAGGATAAGTTGGATTCATATTTTGAGAATGTTATGGTGTAGTTGAAGAAACATTATGTTGTTTTTGATGCAAATGTCTTGAGAAAGATACCCAAGGGGATGAAAGACAATAAGAAGGTTTGAGGAGGGTGTGGGTTGGGTTTGGTAATTTATACCAGAAGAAAGTTTTAAAAAATTTGCATCATTCCAAGTTTACCATTAGATTGTGTTATGTTTTTTAGGATATTGGCACCCCTTATTTTTTGAAACCATGAGAGTATTTTATTATCCTCAAATTATTTCTATGAAGGAATAACTCTTTGGTTCATCATTATGTTATGCATCGTTAAAATTTGTAAGAATCGCATAACATGTACAATTATTTCATTATCTTAAAGGTTGTTTCTTCAGATGAAACCTACCAGAAATTTTTTTAAGTACTAATACAATTTCGTCTTCATACCCAAAGTTATGAAATATTTAATTTCTTATATTTTTGAATTATATATTGAAAACTTATTTTTTTCATACAGTTTGATGTTTTTTTAAAACAGGTTCATATTTATTCATATTTTTTCACATAGATTCATATTTATTAACAAACTAATAGATTTCACTTAAATATGCAAGATTATATTTGTTCATTATTATATTGATTTTTTTTTGTTATTAATAATTTTAATATAGTTTCATGTTTTTTTGTTATTGTATGAACAAGTTCATATTTGTTCATATTTGGTCATTTTTTATATGAACAAGTTCATTATTTGTTTTTTACTGGGAATGAAATGACTAAAACTTTTTTAGATATGTGTAACTATAAACTGCGTACTACAGGATGATTTTTCTGAACAAATGATCTCTATGTTGAATGAAAACTCATCACCAAAAACTATAGTAATGTAATTGGTTTGTGTTAAATGACTCAGTAGTAAGTTATTGCAAATATCAATGTCCCATTTATTATCATTGGTGTCAAAAAACATCATTATTTATTCAATTGGATTTTTTCAAATAATTTCTTACATATTCTTATATTGTTACTACAATCCTGCATATGATGAAACTAATGTTTAGTTCTGGCTTTCCATTTACAGAAACATTAAAATCCAGGTGATTTATTCTGTACAAACTACATGTATACATTATGTGTAACCAATGCTCATATACTTGGTTATTCATATTATTTATATTTAGTTCTACTGTATAAACAACTTATATTTATAAACTTCATAATAATTTCCCATATATTTTTATATTCATGATCTTATATTTTAGGTGAACGCAACTATCATCTTCCCAACTTATTAATCTGAAATCAATGTCACTTGCGACTGCATATTCGACTCCATGAATATTTCATATCAAAAATTAGATGAGATTTGAAATCAATATATGTTTAGAAATAATTTCTATCTTTATGAAGTTTTTAATTCTTACTGAAAATCAAGTCTAAAATTGTTATTATTTCCATTTTTAACAGATTTTACATTTCTATAACATCTTCCAAACTATTTATCTGAAGTTCTAATTGCTACAAATTGATTAAGTCTTGACATACGATTCCATTTACTGTATACAAAAAAAAATTCTCTACAATTATTTTTATATATCTTATTGATATATTGGTTTTCTATGCCTTTATTTTAATTACAACTGTTTTAAGATTAATAGAACAAAGACCATTGATTATTTGTTTTTTTTACTAAATGGTTATATTTTTCCTTTATCTCCATTGTGATTTTTGAAGTAATATTCTCTATTTTTCATTATTACGGTCCAATATAACCAAAATTCCAATTGAATAAATGTTAAAAACAGTATTTAAACATGTTGAATAAAGGTTCTTACTATGCTTTTTTCTTAGCTTCCATTCACCAAAATGGTTTTCTAAACATTATTTAATTCTATTAGTTTTCTTTTATAGAGTTGTAAATTGCTACTTTATAAAATACATCTTTCCTACTGGAATAACTATGGTAAAATTTTCTATTGTATTCTTCATTTTTTATTTCTATTTATCTATTAGCATTTTCACTCTACAATATACATTCAATCTCCATTTCCATATTACAACCCTTGATTTAGTTTTTCAGTAAGCGGTATACATATACTTCGACACATGTTACAAAGTCTGTATTCATGCACTGAATATGAATTATACATATATTGAACATCATACATTTACTAAATTTTAAATTTTAAATATACATGTACTAAATCTCTAATATGCAATACTCATTTCATGGCAACTGATAATATAGAGTATAAAATAGGAATAATATTATATATGACTTCACTAAATAATATGTAGAGTAACTATACTTTTTTTGCAACTACATTATCGGTAACTAGATTCTCATTAGTGGAATAAGTATACTCTTTCATAATATATAAGATACATATTTCTCATTTTTCATAATATTTCTCATATATGTTTAGTATTTGTAGGTGAATTGTTGATATAGGGATTAGATTGTGAAATATTTTTCTTGAAAATAATTTTATGGGACTCATCAATCATTGGAATCTTGAAAGGTTATAGATTTTAAGGTAGTGATTTCTTAAAATCTAGAAACTCTAGGTTACTTTCATCGCTATTAATGGAGGTTAGTATTTTTCTATTTAAGTTGGTTTATATTGCCCCAAATTTTGATCTAAGTATCTAAACGCATGTTCTCAATTATCAGTCCCTATTCAGCTGATAAAGGTAAACACATCATTTTTTTGTTTTTCATTATTTTATAATTCCGTTGGGAATTTGTTTTATCTAACATGTGATATTTTCCTCATGAGTTTTCTAGGATTCAACAATCTCAACCTCAACCTACTCCAATATAATCTGTTAATTGTTATACTCTACTCAACACATACAGTATGGGGTTGTCATAGAATGTTCCACCCAATTGTATGTAATAAACTTATTTTATATGTTTTTTTAAATTAATATTTTAATCATGAATTGGACTTTTACATGGTATTCATTTCAGGTTCTTCAATACCAACTACTCCCAATATCAATTCAGTCGTTGTAAGAACACCTCCCCCTACGACACCAATGGAAGCAATATATTATTAAAACATCATCCATTTTCTTCATATTTTGTTAGGTATATGAGTTTTGTTAAATTATATATTTATCCCACCATATTACCATCACTGATTCATTTTTATAAAATAGAAACATTTTGGTGTTGAATCTTCAACACAAATTTAATTACATAACTTCATCAGGTATGCCTTCATTTTATCAATTGTCAGGTTATTTGTTTCATTTTTTTGTACATTAATTCATTCCATAATATTTACATGTATAAGTAAATATAATTTTTCAATAGGATTGAATATCACTGCTTTCAATTCTTCTACTTCATCATTATCTGCTTGTCTTTCAACCTCAGATATTACATCAGAGAGATATATAATATCAAATGTCCACATCCATCAATTATTGGATTATGAAGGTATGAATATCATTTAATTTTATTATCAATTTTTTCAATGTATTTCTTTAGATCAATAGAATTGAAAAACAGTGCTTCCACTAGCACTATCAATAGTAGCATTTACCCTATAATTTCTTACACATTTGGTCGGATTGATTTTACTTCTAAATTTTATTTGATTCAGTTTCACACCAGACAATCTAACATAGATAAACAATTCATCATCTTGCATATCAAACACAATATATGCAATCCATTTGCTTTCAATTCTCTTACTTCACTGTTACTTGCTTTCCTTTCAACCTGAGATATTACATTAGAGAGACATATAATATCAAATAGTCACATACATCAATTTCTGGATTATGAAGGTATGACTCTCATTTAATTTTATTATTAATTTTTTCAATATATTGCTTTAGATCAATGGAATTGTAAAATAGTGCTTCCACTAGCAGTGTCAGTAGTATCATTACCCTAGAACTGCTTACACATTTGGTCTCATTTATTTTACTACTAAATTTTATTTGATTCATTTTCACACCATCCAAGCTAACAAAGATGAACAATTCATCAACTTGCACATCAAATACAATGTATGCAATCCATTTGCTTTCAATTCTTCTACTTTACCATTATTTTCTTGTCTTTAAACCTCAGATATTACATCAGAGAGACATATAATATCAAATGGTCACATCCATCAATTGTTGGATTATGATGGTATGAATCTCATTTAATTTTATTATTAAATTTTTCAATGTATTTCTTTATATCAATGGGATTGAAAAGTAGTGCTTCCACTAGCACTATCAGTAGTAGCATTACCCTAGTACTACTTACACATTTGGTCTCATTGATTTTACTTCAAAATTTTATTTGATTCAATTTTACACCAGCCAAGATAACATAGATGAACAATTCATCATCTTCCACACCAAACATAATGTATGCAATCCATTTTGTATTCTCCAATAAAAAACCTCTATAAGAAATTGTTGATTGTTGACAAGTTGATTACACCGATTCATTTTTTTTTCTTTCATTAGTTCAATACACATTACTCTCCTATTACTATTTGACTTTTTATGATAATACTTATTAATATTCAGCTTATCTTTCTTAGCCAACATGTTCTACCATAACAATAATACGGAAGATTCAAAGAAGCTACAATTGGTTCTATGAGTCATGTGACTCTTGTATAAAAAAGGTTCAATGCATCAATAGTAGTCTCTGGTGTAGAAAATGCAACGTATCTCCAAGAAACACAAACCCAAGGTTTCACTTTGAAATTAACTTTTATCTCATTTTATGGTCTCATCATTATCCATATTTTGTTCTGTTTAACATATTGTGAATTGGTAAGTTCTGATATTTTTTTCTATACTGCTAGATTTAGGGTGCAGCTACATGTCATAGATTCCAGTAGAGAAATTCTAGTGGTCCTTTTTGATAAACAAATGATGCAGTTGGTATCAAAAACTGATCCTGAAGTAAAAGACACCTTGATTCAGGTAACATTTTCAGTTAGTTTCAAAACTATATCTCATATTTTTTAATCTATATCTAATTTTTTCAGGATTATTTGAGGAGGCTTATATGAGGTTTTTGCATACCGTTGGAAGAGGTGTTGGTTTTGGGTGAATTCTAGGAAAGTATTTATTCAATTTTGTTTTGTTTATATGACTTTTTCAGATGTTTTTCTTATAAAATGTCGATATTTTACCTAAGATGGTGTCATATGAGATTTTTGGTGTCCAGGTTATAGAATGATAGATTTATGGATATGATATGAGGTAGGTTTCTCCACTTTTTTCAATAATTATTATCTATACTAAAGGTTATGCCTTTTCCATCCACGTATCATCACCAAAACAATTTCCATAATGTGTCCTCCTCACCACCATTTCTAATTCCCTCACATGTTTGATTCCTCGTCTCTTCATTTTCACCTTTTTTCATTTCATTACCTGCAGTCGCATTAGGGTTTTTCGTAGACTATAATGGCTTCAAGTTGTTCAAAAGCAACATCACCTAATACCTAAACCTCATATTTTAGGTGCCTTTTATTTTCTTTTCTTTTTTTGACATTTTTTACAATTCCTAATATGCAGTATTACATTAATCAATTTCACTCCTTGATAGTTTTTCCGACTATGAAGATAGGTGACTGAATGTGTAAGTATGTCATGCACTGTTAATAAATTGATTTTTTCACTATAATATGATTATTTTTCACTGTATATTTTTTCCATTCACTATTAGCATGTTGTGTACTGTTAATATATTGAATACACTGTATACGTGTTTCCATTTGGTATGTTATGTTCACTATTTGTTCACAGTTGGTATGTTGTGTCCATTATTAGTATGTTGTGTTCACTATTAATATGTTACGTTCACTACAAATTGAATCCACTGTATATGTGTTTCTATTCACTTTCATTATATTGTACTCACTATTGGTATGTTCATTGTTAATATGTTTTTTTTCCTACTACATGTGTGTTTCTATTCACTGTTAGTATATTGAATCCACTGTATATGTATTTTAACTGTATATATGTTTCCATTCATTGTTGGTAATTTCTATTCACTATTAGTATATTGAACCCACTATATATTGTTTGTTATGCACTAAAAACATATGTATATGATTCATATGACGGAATACACTGAAACCAACATTTTAGGATAAGTGCATGCATCTGCTGGTTATGCATGACTTTAGGACATACAGGAGACTTTCATTTGCAGCTAAGGTGGTCTTTATCGGGCATACAATGAAGAGTCAAGGATGGATCACACATCACTTCAGGTATGTTGTATGTTTGGGAGTGTGACATGACTACTGTGTGTTGTATGTTTGGGAGTGTTTTTGTTGTTTTTGATTAGGTGTGTTCAAATTCATAGCACTGTTAAACAATGTAAAGCTTATGATTTTATATAAACAGAAGAGGCATGAAAACTAGTTAATGTTCTTATAATAATTTATAGTGTTGTATGAATAATGCTTAAATCCTGTTTCTATTGATTCTTGTTATTTTTAGCTACTGCATATTTTATTCTCTATATGTAAAACCGCAGTAAAATAAATTGGTTATTACAAGATGGGAATTAGAATAGTTTTTTATGAATAATTTGAACTGAATGATCTCATCCTTGATATGGAAGGCTTTAATGCCTCGATGCCTTCATCGGAGATGCCATTGAACTTTGGTATCCTTGAAGAGACCTACTTGGTACACCTTGGCAGCCTCCTGAAATGCAGCGATATCACTCCTCTGGAACCTCATATCGGTTTTAAAGTCCTGAGCAATCTCCCTCACCAGCCTCTGGAATGGAAGCTTTCATAGCAGTAGCTCCATGCTTTTCTGGTACTTCATGATCTCCCTCAGCACCACCGTCTTAAGCCCGAAGCGACGCGGCTTCTTGACATCGCTGGTTGCTGGAGCAGACTTTCGAGCAACTTTGGTAGCCAGCTACTTCCTGGGCACCTTTCATCCAGTGGATTTCCATGCAGTCTACTTGGCGTGTGTCGTCTCTCTCAACCAAAAGTAAGATGTGGCTTCAAAAAAACAATTTGTAGAGGGTAGTATTTATTCCTTTATTTCTCCCCTCCTCTTCTATTCTTTGAGTCTAAGAGTTTGGCTTGAAAAGTGGCAACATGAGTGATCCAGCATGTGATGTTTGAATAGTGTGTTGTCTAGAGCATAATAAATTAAGTAGATGTATTTTAGGTTTGGGTAGTGAATTATGGATAGCATCGTTCAAAGGACTAAATTTGGAGTGTGTTCTAATTGGTGATATAGATGGTGATGTTTCTGCTAATTTGATTTAGCAGGTACAATGTTTGGCTACTGTGAATCTATATTTTGGTTCCAAATCTAATTAAGAGTATTGTGTTTTTATTTTTTTGAACAATGTTTGTTGATGGTTATCCTAAAATATAGGAAATTTATAAAAGATTTGACATCCTTAAGTATTTGAAATCTTCATTCAATGTTTCTTTATTTTATTTATTCTTCTATTGAGTTTGTCGTGACAAAATCGGGTATTTTGGTTTACTGATTGTTATTAAACTAGTGGGACATGTTGATAATTAGGCCTTCTAAAATTTAATGTCATTACTCCTTTTTGAATAACTTGTGTAATTAATAAATATAATTTTATATAAAATTTATTCTTCTAGCCAAACACGTATACATTTTCAGTTTTTATACATTCCATAAGAGTATGTCTTCTTGGTCATAATTATATACAATTATGCATAGTTCTGATTTGATTTTATTAATTTTTTATAAGAGTTGTTTATTAGAAATTTTTTAGTTTAGGGAATTGAATGGAGTGTTACATTTGTACTTTATGCATCAAATTTGGTAATATTTCATGGAATGTTGGTATATAGAGATCGATGTCAAAAGAAAGATTAGAATTAGTTTGATTCTTCTGATGGTTCATAAACATGAGCCACGTGGTGCAAGTATACGTTTTCATTATGTTTTTGACTTATACATTGAGGATGAAATGTATATGTATTATATCATTAATTCAAATGATTTTTTTACACAAACAACAGACTTAAATATCAATTGCAACCAAATTACAAAGTTTTGGGGAAAAGAAGAAAACCAGCAAGTAGCCCCCCGACATCTCTTTGTGGATGACGCAAAAATGGGTCACACGATTACCCTCTCTCCCAACCAAGGAAAAGACACAAGAAGAGAAAAGAGGAACCAAAGATCTGATAGAATCAATAATGGATCTGAAGGACTGACGATTGCTATCAACCACCTCTGAAGCATTGATGATAACCAGGCAGTCGGATTCGACCACGATATTCCTCCAGCCCTGAGAAGAGGCAAACTTCAACCCATTGCGATTGGTCATGGATTCTACTTGTAGTTTACTATTCATTCCATGCCTCTTCTACATTAAGTTGCATATAGTATTATGCATATAGTATGCATACTTTATGTATACATTGATTTAATCTATATACACATGTGCATATAAATGCATATCTATAGTTATATAGAATGTTTTTAGCTACACGTGTCACCACCACCCTTCACTCCATTTCCATGTGTCACAATCAACCCATTCAATTCATTTCTTCTTTCAGTTTTTTCCAACTCTATCAACGAGTGACACAAATTTCATAAATCATCACCACAAAATGATCATAAAAATCAATTCAATGAACATCAATGCAAGATGAAAAGAAAAATTGAATAGATTGTTTTTTTGTGATTTGATTTTGTTTTATGTTTCAAATATTATTTACTCTTAGGTTTCTATCTTGTCCTATATTGCATCTTTCTAAAAGTTTTAACATCTCTAAATTATAAACGTGTATGAAAATATGTAATTGAATTATCATGTCGTGCAAATGCATCATTTGAGCACTAGTTTTATTCATAATAATATAAAATATATAATTTATTAGTTTATTTATGTATTTATAATATATGCACACACACATATTTTTAATATAAAATAGCTTCTGTTTTATTAATTTATTAAAATGCGTTAAAGGTTTTAACATGTTTCATTTAGATGAAACACGTTAGTGCTCCACGCATTTCAATGAAGGCAAATGCGTATACCTGATTTTTTTTTAACATAAACTCGTTTTTGTAATTTTTTTTAAATATATTATAATTTATTTATGTTATTGATATTATGGATAAATAATTATTTGTTAAAAATCCATTTTTGATACTTATTTAACAAGATATACAAAAGAAAAAAGATTGTTATAGATAAATTTATTTTTAATACTTATTAACAGAATTTCTTCTTTCTTCTTTTTTGAACTATGATATGAACTACTTGATAAATAAGTTTTAAATGAACTTTGTTAACAAGAAATACAAAAGAAAAAAGTTTATTATCGACAATTATTTTTTATACTTATTAACAAAATTTCTTGTTTTTTTAAACTATGATGTGAAATACCTGATTGTGAACTTTTTTACAAATCAGTCTTATTAACATGGATTAAAAAAAAAAATATATTGTATTTCTGAAGATAAATTTAATTTCTGTTAAATATTCGTTTGTCCCGAACTTGACGTGGCCACAGCCGCGTACCGTGGACCGGCTCACCCAACCCCGCCAACCAATCTATCACTGCATTGCCACACCATATTTATAATTTTTTTTTCGATGGTCAAAAGATTATTTTTATGGATATGCTTATAATGGATTATCTCCCGATATGATTTTCCGAATGAAATACGATCCTCTTAAAAGAAAATAATAATAATAATAATTAAACAAATATGTTATCTCCCAAAAGCCTACTTGTCAGCGCGATTGAAAATGGACTGGCCAGGGGACAGGATCATCATGGGATCGAACACCGCCTTCCGCTCTTGGAAAACGCCCCACTTCGACCCGAAATGATTGCCCCAATCCCCGGGCCGGGTGTGGCGAGGCAGATACTGCTTCACCCCCATCCCCGCCTCCTCGCACCACCCCAGGATCCGCCGGTTCACCTCCTCCACCTCCGACCAGTCCTCCGCCGTCGCCGAGTGCAGCAGCCCCACCGTGTAGAAGACCTCTTCCTCCGGCACCGCCACCGACGTCCTTTCATCCCACCGGTTACGGTTCATGGGGTAGACGAGGATGGGCCCGTGGGGGGTGCGGTCGTGGCGGAGAATGATGGTGCGGAACACTCCGGCGTCGAAGTCGGAGATGCGGGATTTGGGGACGAACAGGTTGAGCCAGGGGTGGGGGACGTCCCACTGCCCCTTCGCCTCCAGCTCCTCCTCTCCGGTTCGAACCCGGTTTAGAAAATCCATGTACGACACGTCCCTCGTGAACTTCAACCCAGGTACGAAGCTCAGCCCCTCCGCCAGCTCCTCCATTTCCTGTCCCAAGAATACAATATATTTTTAAAAAAAAAACAGTAAGACATTCCATTAACGCAGCACTGATCAATGTATAAAATAATATAATCATAAATGGCAACGCACCTCATCGATATTATCGTCATCGTTGTGGTACTTGGCGACGTCGAGGATGTATATGATCCCGTGGCCGGCGGCCAAGGACAGTATGCGGGACTGGTCGGAACCCGAGAAAAAGGAGGATCTCCAGTTGTTTATGGGGTTCTGCCGGAGGATCAGGGAGCCTTCAAGGTAGTTCACGGCGTCGTCCATGGCGATCAGACGCTCCTGGTCCCCGGTGAAGGCGGCGAAATCCACGTACAGCATCCGCATCCACCTCACCTGCTCCGTCCATAAAACAAACCCTATGTGTATTATTATTCCTTAAAACCAAAAACACCGACGAACATACCCTCCTGGGTGCAGGCGCTAAGAGGATTCTGGCCCTCACGATGATTCCAAACTGCCCGAGACCGCCCAGCACGGCGAAGAACAGATCGGAGTTGTTGGCCGGAGAGCAAGTGACGAACTCCCCTTTCCCTATCGCCCGCCCAGACAAAACGTTAAGAAGGATGGGAAAGAAAGAAACATTGTGAACAGAGGAGGCAAAATTACCGGTGACGACGTCCATTTCCGAAACGTTGCTGATCTGGGGGCCATACCGGAAGGTCTGGCCGCCGATCCCGGCGTTTGACAGCGTCCCGCCCACTGTGATGTAGAGGTAGTCTGTCCAGGAAAGAGGAGCTTGCCCCTTCTTGAGGGTGGCCTTCAGCACGTCGATCCACAGCTGCTCGCCCCCCACGTCGGCGTACCAGGCACCAGAGTGCGGGTATCGGCACACCCTGATCCTGTCGCCGCCACAGAACCCCAGGGACCTCATCTCCACCACCACGCCGTCGTCCGGAGCCGCGGCCTGGCCCCAGATGGAATGACCCCTTCCCCGGGGAGCGATCCCGAAGGGGACCGAGGAACCGTAAGAGAGCTTCACGAGCAGGAGGATGTCGTCGACGGAGGAGGGGTACAGGACGGCGCCGGGGATGATGCGGGTGAGTTTGCCGAAGTCCGTGGCGACCGAGGTGGTGGCCTCATCGTCGGACCGGAGGCGGGCGGCGACGTTTGGGGATAGGAGGCCGGAGGGGAGGATGGCGAGGGCGCAGGATGAGGGGCGCTGAGTGCTGTCTCGTAGCATCACCATTTCGGTGCCGCCGCTGGCCATTTTTCTGACAGATTCAGAAAGAAAAAAAGGATGAAAGGGGAGTGGGGAAGATGGAAGTGTGGTGCGGGGAAGAAGCAAGTGGTATTTATAGGCACATGTGGGAGGAGCTGCATGAAAAACGAGGGCCTTAATTAAAGTATCGGCGCGCAGCGGTGGCCGTGGGAGAGAAGACCTGTCTGTATCTCACGCAGTTCGGATAACAGGACCCTTTATCCAGCAAAAGGAAATTTCCGTCACGGCCAATAAATTCGAATCCGCTATTATTTTAAACACAATATAAAATGATAGTAAAGTAAAAATTGAAATATTTTCGAATTTAACAACAGAATTTAACAACAGAATGATTTTTTTTTAAATAATTAAAATCAAATGCGAAATTCACAGATCTCATTTGTGAAGTGTGTGCGGGGATGACGACGCCGAGAGTCTCGAGAGATACTCATAACGTGAGGAATGGGACTCTGACTGACTCTATGATGTTCTTGGAACGTAGATAGTAAAAATAATATGTTTTTTTTTTTTGTGTCGAAGTCAATTTTCGAAAATGTTCAAACTCTAGAAACATTAAAATGGTGAAATGGGTTTCCGCTTTTAGCATTTTCCTTGAGCTAAAAGCATGAAGCACTTTTGGGCTTTTGTATTTTTAATAAAAAGGCTTATTTTTAGTTTTTGTTATGTTATATATACATATATAATATCGTTCAAAAAAAAAAATACATATATAATAAAATTTTAAACAATATTTAAAATACTATTATTTTATTCAGAATTAGTAGTATTAAAGTAATCTTAAAATATAACTAAAAACCACAATATAGGATCTCTTTTATAAAAAAAAATGAACTTTGACGTCCCTGAAATATTTTTCATGTGAGATTCTAGTTTGACTTTGACACCATTAAAATAATAATATATTATTAGTAATAATACATAAACGGTTCAAAACAATGTGATTCAAGTTAAAGATTGATGTCGTGTTTGTTGGTAATCAATTAATTATGGAGTGATGAAGTAATTTGAAAGGGAGTTGGCTTAAAGTGGCAAAGTTTTCCAAAAAAAAGGGGGTATAAATGAGAGGAATGTTCAAAGTTTATTCAGGAGAACAGACATAGATTTCGCTCTGGTTTTGGTGACTTCCCGCTTGTCTAGGCGCCGCACACAAGTCGTGCTCGTTGGTCGAGGAGGGCACCCGCATGCCTATTGTGCGCTAGTCAGGCGATTGCACGCTAGTTCGGGGCGAGGCGTGCAAGTGGAGTTGGACGAAGAACGTGCCGTGAAATCCAGAGCTTAGAGCTGAGCGAAGATGAGGGTTTTTGCTTATAAATACCCAACAAATCCTCTCATTTCACTACTACATAAAACCACTTATATCAACACTACAAATGACTTTTGACAACGTAAAAAACCACTGACTTTGGGAGTGTTGTTCAAAGCATCCATCCTTTATTAGTACTAAAAATAAATCGGTATAACAATTGCAACAAAACATGAAGTCTTGCAACACCCCTATAACATAACCAAATCAGAAACATATAATCAAATTAGAATACAAATATTACAAAAAATCAAATTAGAATACAAATATTACATTGCACTATCATTTCAATTAAAAATTTACAAACAAAATATTTACATTGATGTGATTTTAACAATTAATCAAAAAATATTACAACTCAATATACAAAATCAAAACTCTTGTACCAAGTTTTCTCCAACGACCAACCTCTATACAAAAGCTTGTCCCCACAATAAAATCGATGTTTATTTTAGTAACAATACATAAAAAAAATAAACAAATTGTAATTTTAATGTTATATAATCAACATAAGATAAATTATATTGTTAATTACTGAATATATTAATGATATTATCAATTATACTATTAATTATATTATTAGTGTTTACATCATTAATTTTATATTAATTATTAACTATTAATTAAACTATGAATTATTAATTGTATTACGACTTATTAATTTCATTGTCAATTAATAATCAATATAAATTTTATTATTAATTACTTGATATATTAACGATATTATCAGTTATTAGTCATCTCAATTACTTAAATAGTTGTTCATAACTATATCATTAAATTAAAATGATATTTTTATATTGAAAACACGTACTTTGAGTCATATCAGACACATTGTGTATCAGATTGACACACAATCGATTCATACACGTCACAAATGAATTATGAATCATTGTGTCATGACCCGACCCACCGAGGTCTGACCCATGACTACCCCAAGTCCGTCTTCAATAGGCCAGAGGCTGACAACCAACGCCGAATATGTATATTCCACAAATGGAAGACATTGGCCTAAAGTACTTGTACATACACACACATCTCTAAGTCCACACAATGCCAAAATGTAAAACAACCAAAAGTAATGCATGCATACATTTAAGATCACACAACAGAACACAATAGTAAAGTACTGAAAGTGGAAAAAAGAGGGCCAAATTCAAGCCCAACCAAAACTATAAAGAGCCCAACCTGCTCCAAGGGCGAGGACTAAAGTCAAATGCAAGCTCCTCCGATTATGCTCCGCCCACTCCCTGTCCTCCCAGGACACTGTCAAATGGGCTATTATTTGCAAAAGACACGACACGTGCGGGGTAAAGCCCATGTAGGGGTGAGTATAACAATACCCAGTATGACACCCCAAAAACACTAAAACACAAAGTACCAAGTATAGTAAGCTCAATACAAGATATAACAATCAATGTATAATAGAAACACCCAAATATACTCAGAAAAGACACCACACCATTAGGGTGTCACAACCAACTATCACCCACAAGATTCTGTTTGAAGCAACACTCGTTCTAGGAGAACCCACTCCACAAGCCATGCTATCACCGAAGATACTCAACGAAGAGGTCTAGATCATTAGGCCCCGCCTAAGAAACCTCATTGGTCTAAGAAGACCATGATACCCAGACAAGGGGTCATGCCTAGAACCGCTGGAGGACACCACAAACCCAATCTGGATCAACCCATTACGTAAGGAATCATATGCCAACAATACCACAAACCCTACCAATACAATATGCTAGATGGAGAATCAATGCTCTGTTCAGGGAGGTCACACCGATTCCACAAACCCCACCTAGAGAACAAAGATGATAAAGGATCGCACTCCAGTCTCACAGAGAGACACCACAATTCTATTCGAGACTCGGCCTCTAGAGGCACTACTATACATATACCCTTTAACAACACACAAAATGACTTTTAACAGTGCTAAAAAAGTATTGTTAATCGCAGCAATGATGGGGGGGGGGGGGGTCCCCTTTATGAGCGCTAAAAAATCGCTAATAAAGGAGGTCTTTTATCCGCACTAAAAAAACACTGATAAAGGTCATCGTTTATCAGCGCTTTAAATAACGCTGATAAAGGGGGCCTTTTATCAGCACTAAAAATAACGGTGATAAAGACCTGGCTGGCTACAATGTGATGTTAATACAACAACACACCCAACAATAACCTACAAAAACCTGTAATTTCAAACAATGCTATATACATTTAATGTGACACAAGGAATACAAAAATGTCCACCCATGGTATATACAAAAAACACTGATATATACATTTCAAACAATGTTTTATATAATTACATATATAATTATCCAAAAAACATTTAAAAACAATAATGTTTCATCTTCTGATGCTCGTGATCCCCTCTCAAAAATGTCTGCCCATGATATCAGTTGCCGAACAAATTATCTCAACCCGAGCAAAAGATTCTGCCTATATAAGAAAAAAATATTATGTTAGTAATAATATAAAGAAATAAATTAAACATTAATATGAAAGAATACATTGATAAAATGTCAATATTTAATAAAAAAAGACACATTTGGAGTTATATCGGTCACACCGTGCATCCTATTGAGGTGGGGTTGATTCTTACATGTCACAAATGAGTTATGGATCATTGTCTTAAAATATCAAAACAATCCGAATGTATTTGCTTGGTTTTGAGTATGTCACTTGTTTTTTTACTAAAATTAATGTCAATTTTAAATAACGACACATTTGGAGTTATACCGGACACACCATGTGTCGTATTAAGATGCGGCTAATTCCTACATGTCACAAATGACTTATAGATTGTTTTCCTAGAGTATCAAAACAATATGAATATGTTTGCTCAATTTTCAGTATGTCAGCTGTGTTTTTTTACTAAAATGTCATTTCAAACTAGAAACATGCATTACGAGGCATACTAGTTGCATCATACAAACTTCTCTATACATGTCACAAATGACTTATGAATCGCTTTCCTAAATTATCAAGACAATCTGAGGGCGTTTGCTTGGTTTTCAGTGAGTGACATGTTTTGCACTAAAATGTCAATTTTAAACTGATAACGAACACTTTTAGTCATACCAGTCACACCGTGCGTCGGATTGAGGTGGGGTTGATTCCTACGTATCACAAATGACTCATGGACCGTTGTCCTAAAGTATCAAAATAACACGAATGTGTTTGGTCGATTTTCAGTATGTCACTTGTTGTTTTTACTTAAATTAATGTCAATTTTAAATAAAAAGAGACACTTTGAGTGATACCGGTCACACCGTGTGTTGTATTGAGATGTGTTTGATTCCCACATGTCAAAAATGACTTATAGATCATTGTCTTAAAATATCAAAATAATATGAATGTGTTTGATCGGTTTTCAGTATGTCACTTGTTGTTTTTTACTTAAATTAATGTCAATTTCAAATAAAAAGAGACACTTTGAGTTATACCGGTCACATCGTGCGTCGTATTGAGGTGCGACTGATTCCTACATGTCACAAATGGCTTATATATCGTTTTACTAAAGTATCAAAACGATCCGAATGATTTTGCTTATTTTTCAGTATGCTAGTTGTGTTTTTTTACTAAAATGTCATTTCAAACTGGAAACACTCATTATGAGTCATACCAGTCATATCGTGCGTCAATTTAATGTGAGACTGCTTCATACATGTCACAAATGACTTATGAATTATTTTACTAAATTATCAAGACAATCAGAGTGTGTTTTCTTGGTTTTCACTGAGTGAAACGTTTTGAACTAAAATGTCATTTTTAAACTCATAACGGACACTTTTAGTCATACCGGTCACACTGTGCGTCGGATTAAGATGGGGTTGATTCCTACATATCAAAAATGACTCATGAATCATTTTAATAAAGTATCAAAACAATATGAATGCGTTTGGTCGGTTTTCAGTATGTCACTTGTTGTTTTTACTAAATTAATGTCAATTTTAAATAAAAAGAGACACTTTGAGTAATACTGGCCACACCGTGTGTTTTATTGAGATACGAATGATTCCTATATGTCACAAATGACTTATAGATCACTATAATAAAATATCAAAACAATCTGAATGTGTTTGATCAGTTTTTAGTATGTCACTTGTTGTTTTTTACTTAAATTAATGTCAATTTTAAATAAAAAGAGACACTTTGAGTTATAATGAACATGTCGTGCATCATATTGAGTTAAATATAATTCCTACACATCAAAAATGTCTTATAAATCATTTTCCTAAAGTATCAAAATAATCCTAATGCTTTTTCTCAGTTTTCAGTATGCTAGTTTTGTTTTTTTACAAAAATATCGTTTCAAACTGGAAACACGCATTATGAGTCATACTGATCACATCGTGCATCAGTTGGACATGAATGTGCTTAATACACATCTAAAATGACTTATAAATCATTTTCCTAAATTACCAATACAATCGGAGTGTGTTTTCTTGGTTTTCAATGAGTGACACGTTTTGAACTAAAATGTCAATTTTAAACTGATAACAGACACTTTTAGTCATACCGGTCACACCATGCATCAGATTGAGGCGTGGTTTATTCCTACAGGTCAAAAATGACACATGGATCATTTTTCTAAAATATCAAAACAATCCTAATATTTTTGCTCAGTTTTCAGTATGTCACTTGTTATTTTTACTTAAATTAATGTCAATTTTAGATAAAAAGACACATTTGGAGTTATACTGGAACACCGTACATCTTATTGAGGTGGGGTTGATTCCTACACATCAAAAATGAGCTATGGATCATTTTCCTAAAATATAAAAACAATCCAAATGCGTTTTCTCAGTTTTGAGTATGTCACTTTTTTTACTAAAATTAATGTCAATTTTAAATAATGAAACATTTGAAGTTATACCGGCCACACCGTGCATCGTATTGAGATGAGACTGATTCCTACACATCAAAAATGATTTATAGATCATTTTCCTAAAATATAAAAATAATCCAAAAGCGTTTGATCTATTTTCAGTATGCCCCTTGTTGTTTTTACTTAAATTAATGTCAACTTTCAATAAAAAGACACACTTTGAGTGATACCAACCACATCGTGCATCGTATTGAGGTATGAATGATTCCTACATGTCAAAAATGACTTATAAATTGTTTTAATAAAGTATTGAAATAATCTGAATACGTTTTCTCAGTTTTGAGTATGTCAGTTGTGTTTTTTTTACTAAAATTTGATTTCAGACTAGAAACACGCATTATGAGTCATACTGATCACATCATGCATCGGTTTGATGTGATACTGCTTCATACAAATCAAAAATGACTTATGAATTATTGTCCAAAATTATCATGACAATCATAGTGTGTTTTTTTTGTTTTTCAGCGAGTGACACGTTTTGAACTAAAATGTCAATTTTAAATTGATAATAGACACTTTTAGTCATACCGGTCACACCATGCATCAGATTGGGGTTTGGTTGATCTTTACAGGTCAAAAATGACTCATGGATCATTTTCCTAAAGTATCAAAAAAATCTGAATTCATTTTCTTGGTTTTCAGTATGTCACTTTTTCTTTTTTACTTAAATTAATGTCAATTTAAAATAAAAAGACACATTTAGAGTTATATCAGCACATCGTGTGTCCTATTGAGGTGGGATTGATTTCTACACATCACAAATGAGTTATGGATTATTTTCTTAAAATATAAAAACAATCCGAATGTGTTTTCCTAGTTTTGAGTATGTCACTTATTTTTTTATTAAAATTAATGTCAATTTTAAATAATGACACATTTGGAGTTATACTGGCCACACCGTGCATCATATTGATGTGAGAATGATTTCTACACATCAAAAATGACTTATAGATCATTTTTTAAAATATAAAAACAATCCGAATTCATTTTCTGGGGTTTTAGTATGTCACTTGTTTTTACTTAAATTAATGTCAATTTTAAATAAAAAGAGGCACTTTGAGTGATACCGGACACACTGTGTGTCTTATTAAGGTGTAGTTGTTCTTGCACATCAAAAACGACTTATAGATTGTTTTACTAAAGTATCAAAACAATCCAAATTCATTTTCTAGGTTTTCAGTATTCTAGTTTTTTTTACTAAAATGTCATTTCAAACTGAAAACACGCATTATGAGTCATACCGGTCACATTGTGCATCATTTGGACATGAGACTGCTTTATACACGTCACAAATGAATTATGAATTATTGTCCTAAATTATCAAGACAATCGAAGTGTGTTTTCTTGGGTTTTAGTGAGTGACACATTTTGAACTAAAATGTCAATTTTAAACAGATATTAGACACTTTTATTCATACTAGTCACACCGTATGTCATATTGAGGTTACTTGATTCCTACATATAAAAATGAATCATGGACCATTTTCCTAAACTATCAAAATAATACTAATGAATTTTCTCTGTTTTCAGTATGTCACATGTTCTTTTTATTTAAATTAATATCAATTTTAAATAAAAAGACACACTTAGAGTCATACCGGTCACACCATGCATCATATTGAGGTGCGATTGACTCTTACACATAAAAAATGATTTATGGATCATTGTTCTAAAATATCAAAACAATAAGAATGCGTTTAGTTGGTTTTTAGTATGCCACTTTTTGTTTTTACTTAAATTGATGTCAAATTTAAATAAAAAGAGACACTTTGAGTGATACCGGCCACATTTTACGTCGTATTGAGGTGCAGTTAATTAATACACATAAAAAATGACTTATATATCATTGTAATAGAGTATTAAAATAATCCAAATATGTTTTCTTGGTTTTCATTATGTCACTTGTTTTTTTACTAAAATGTCATTTCAAACTGGAAACACCTATTATGAGTCATATCGATCGCATCATGCGTCAGTTTTACATGAGACTGCTTCATACATGTCAAAAATAAATTATGAATCTATGTCCTAAATTATCAAGAAAATATAAGTGTGTTTTCTTAGTTTTTAGTAAGTGACACATTTTGAACTAAAATGTTATTTTTAAACTGATAATAGATAGTTTTAATCATACTAGTCACACCGTACGTTTTCTTGGTTTTCATACAACACGGGGTTTTCTTTTCCACCCAAAAGGAAAATGTTCTATATTTTTTGTCTTGTTGTAGATAGTTGAAAGGAAAATATTACTTCCCAAAAGATATGTATAAAAAGCTAAATAAGTATTAGATAAAAATGATAAGGAAATTAACTTACAAATAGTCGATAAAATGATGAAAAAATTAATTAATTACATAAAAAGACACACTTTGAGTCATATCAGACACATCATGAATTACCATGCTTTCCATTTTATTTCTTTGTTGAAATGGAAACACTGCATTTTCAACATTTATTGTAGGTTTTGGGTGTATTAGAAGCGCAATATGGGCATGTACCCAACTTTGAAAATTGCCATAATCGATGATTAATTCAGGATCAATATGACGATTAATGCCAGTATCCAAAGAATTGAATCAAAGATAAAAGACAAAGGAGAGAACCCAAAACCAAGAATAGAAGATCGATATATTTTGTTTATAATTAATTTAATTAAATTATAGAATTACCTCCATGGTGATTATTTCTTTTTTGATGCATCCGACCATGGGTCTGAGGTGTGGCTTCATTGCGATGTAGAATCCAAGGATATAAACCGTCTATCGGTGATGCACACATGCTCCACGTATCTTTGGACTTCGCCGAAGGAGTCTTCAGGTTCTAGCGTGGAAGATCCTTGCGCTTGCGATGTCCACCTTCGATGGCCTTGAGAATCGCTTCCAAAGTGTTCTCCTTGATCTGGTGGAGGAGGATCTCTCTTGTTCTTGAGAGAATTCTTGGAGAGGGAAGAGTTCTCTAGGATCGAGAGCTTGTATCCAAGTATGTTGTGAACACAATGATTGGTTAGCTGGTGTCATAACCCCTTGGATTATACAGAGAATAATAACATAACAGGGAATTTAATTCACTATGTAATAATAAATAATTATCATATATTTCATTACTTAATTTATTATTCCATGTGAAAACCCCATGTAAAATAATAATATCAATGATATTATTTCTATGAAATTTGATTAATGAATTTAATTCACCAGGTAATAATAAATAATTAGCATAGGTGCCATTACTTAATTTATTATTCCATGTGAAAACCCCATGTAAAATAATAATAAAAATGATATTATTTCCATGACATGTTCTTAACTAGCACGTTATATTTAAATATTATTTAACAAAATAATATTTAATATTATTTCTCATCGTACCCATAACTTGGTCCGCCAATCCTCCTCAATATTTACCGGGCCTTGAATAATGACTATTTATTTATTAATTAAATATAACTACATTATTCACTGATAAACAAATATTCCATCTGCAATATATTCTCTCGAATAACTAGAGACGAAATAAATGTGATCATGCATACTTAAATAATTATTAAACCACAACCATGATTAATATTTATTCAACTTGTTAAATAAATAAATTATTTAACTGAGATACTGACTACACTTTGTGTGTGACCCTCTAGGCCTCTTTCTCATTAGCATTAGGTGGGCTTGCCTAAAGTCTAAGATTACTGTCTAGTAATGGGTTAAGGAACCCAATAGAAAGGAGTTGATTATGCAATGACATGTCACCTTATACAAACACTTACCATGTAATGTAATCCATTTGTCCCGATATCTCCAATCAAGTAGGTTGCATGCAAGTGCCATCAACCCATGTGCTCGATTTCTCATTCTTTGACTTCCTGGAATTGAAATTTCCTAGAGAACACCATGGACTTGGATTTAGTTAGGTTATATCATTTAAATAAAATGCCTGAGATATCTACTTCTGTAGAAGTGAAAAATCCTTTCTCTCATTATTCATTAATACAATATTACTTGTGACACACCCAACATATCCTAACTCACTACAAACATATGTCATCATAGTTTTAATCAATAAATCTAAGTGCGTGAGTCATAATATCCATTAATAATAATATTAAAGTCTAAGGACCAATACACAAATCCAAAGATAGGAACATCCAATGACACTTATGAATGTGGATTTCCTACTGGTAGGTCTTGTTCTCATAATATCCTCTTGGATATTACCAAGGGTGCACACCATGAGAAGGTGCCTCAAAGTCTCATGAGTCCCCACCCCTGATAGCCTGTATCATTTGTGTCCCTTCAAATGATATCATCCAGACATAGAACACATATTCAAGAATAGTGTCATGGCACTTCCGGGTTCTCATCATAGCAGGGATCCACTATGACCTTTTAGTGCAACAGATTTTCTTAGGACATTATCACATACTATGTCATGTAGAAGAATAATCCTGATGTGATAAAGAGTTTATTAATATTCATCCAATGAATATAGGTTTATCATAAAATACAAAGAAGTTGGTTTCTAGGGCACCAACTCCAACAGACTCCCACTTTCACTAGAGACAACTGTTAACAACCTTCAGTTCACTAGCTCTCACATGATATTCATACTTCTGCTGAGATAGACCTTTAGTCAAGGGTTCCACCACATTCTCTTCCATGGACACTCTACTCACTGTAACTTAAACCCTTTGATATAAATCCCTCAAGAGGTGATACTTTTGAAGTATATTCTTTATCCATTGATGTGACCTTGGCTCTTTTTCAAGAGCCACCGCTGCAATATTATCACAATACAATATAATGGGATCTTTACTGCTAGGCACCACATCAAGCTCCTGGAAAAAGTTTTGAATCTATATGGCTTCCTTGGATGCATCAGAAGCCACTATATATTCAGACTCTGTTGTAGAATCTATGACAAATGACTACTTTGAACTCTTCCAGCTCACAACTCATCCATTGAGACAGAAAACATATCTTGATTGTGACTTCATATCATTCTGATTTGTCTGAAAATCAACATCAGCAAAACCTCTGATTACAAGCTCCTTATCCCCTCCATACAGTAGGAACATATCCTTAGTTCTTCTCAGATAATTAAGGATAGTCTTGACAGCAGTCCAATACTATTCTCCTAGATCTGCTTGATATCTGTAACACCCCAAGGATTTACAAAAAAAATTAATATTGAATGCATGAAATAACGAGTCTCTACAAAACAATAATTTTTTATAACCGATCCAATAAACATAATTTTGTCTCTTCTAGGATTTTAATGTCGAAAATATGACATACACGGTTTCATTTAGGGTGATTTTTGGAGTATGATAGAACAAACATAATTTTTGGTGAATAATAACTAACCCTTATGAATAGTAACCTACTCTTATAAATAGTAATACACTCTTATGAATAGTAATATGAACCTTTTGAATAGTAACCTCACCCATGAAAATATAAATAAAATTTAGGCACCTTATAAATGAAGTAGAATATTTTTTAAATTAATAATTATGTATTCATATTTTTGTGATTGATAAACATTTAATTTCAATTTTAAATTAATAAATTAATTCATTTTCATAAAATGGGTTTCTAAATAAATATTTTTTTATCCTATGATTTTAGGAAAATTTTATGAGACCATAGTTAATTTTTGAAAGAATTATAAAAGCAGTTTTAAATATAAAATCTATATTTTTTCAAGTAAATAATTATTTTATTTAAAAATTAAATTTCACATATTTAGAAAATTATTTTGATAAAATGGAGTTCATTTTTGGATTCCACACGTTTAAAAATGGTTATGGTGATTTTTTTGGATTTTTCTAAAATACTTCAATTTTAGGTGAATAGTAAAATACGATAATTTATGATAAATACTAAAGACGAGATTTATTGAGTCATATGTGATATAAGGATGATTTAAGACCACTTGGTTTGAACTAAAATTCACATATTACTATTCTTGGTCACAAGAATCAATACTATTTCCGGTCTTGAGCAAAATAATAAAACAATGATTAAAATATTCAAAAATCACTCCTGTCCTCCACTATAACCCACCCTCACTCTCTCTTCTCTTCACTCCTATCAAGCCTTGTTACTTGTCTAAATTCTACTCAAATATCCTACCAAGCTCCTCCCCCAAGTACATCATCCCTTGGTCTCATAAAAAGACCAAATCCTCTTCCCTAAAGAAGCTCTCAAGGAAGATTAATTCAAGAGTAAATTCCTCTTTTTAATTCTTTTACTTTATTTTCAAATTCCTTTGTTTTCTTTTCTATACTAACCTATCCTCATCAAATTTTTATGAAAAATACAGTACCTTACATGTAATTTAATGTTTTTATGATTATGGAATAAGTTATTATCATCTCTCCTTTATCCTTCTTTTATGCTAGTAGTAAAAAAGCACCATCCGAGATGTGCTAATTTACCACATTCAAGGACGATGAGTTTTAAATTTCTATTACCGTCTTAAATTCAGGTCATGAAACCATTATTATGGTTGAAACAGAATATAATATATATATTATATCATCTATGGTTCTGGAATATTTTTTTAGACATGGTTTTTATTATAAAGAAAAATGAGTTTGTTGTATTCAAAAACCACAAATTAACCCAAACAGTTATCATTAAATAATTTATACAATGATTCATCTTCAATCCAAGTAGCCAAATTAAATTTACAACCACGTAACATTTTTTATGTTCACTAATAACATATAACTTCAATTCTAGACAACCATCCTCATTTTACATGATTCTACATTCATGTATATAAGTATACCAATCATGAAACAAACAGACCTGAACAATGAAATTGAACCTCTTAACCCATCAGAAAGGTCATGAGTGAACTTAATAAGGTTATAATAAATAAATTAAATGAATATTATGTTATGTAATTATTAATTAGTAAACCTAAATTTGATTATTCAGGTCATTAAGATTAATTGGAGAACACCTTCGGACTTAAGGTAAGGGGTTTCTTCATCTCACTTCCATTTTTGTGAGATATTTCATATTCAATACTATTACCTGTATATGGTGTATGTATACTACCCATTGATGTTTAATATCATGAATCACTTTTTTTTAATGATATTCAATGTATCATTTGATGATTATTAATTTTGGGTCATATGATTCAATTGATTACAAAGTTATAAGGGTTTTCTACCCAAACCTCCACTTACATTCGGGTTACTCTTATTCTCTACTTAACTCAATTAAATTATTATTTATTCATATTAAATCCTCATATATTCTATGATAATGTTATATATATTTGTAAAAACCATAATACTACTTTCATATATGGTGAGTTATATGTTTTAAACGGATCTTTCAAAAATTCTTCTCGTAATACAAGCTCAATTTAAGAGAATTTCTCAAATTCATACCTATTTTCAAGGGCACTCTATAATCTGTTTTTGGAAACCATTATCTTTATAAAATCACTCATTTTTTTATGAAAATACTATCTTACTTCACTTCTGGTTTTATACAAATAATTTTCCAAAATAACTCTTCTTTTCAAAGTAAAAGAGTAATTATCTCAAGAATTACTCGATGGATTTATAAGAGTATCTTCATCTATTTCAAAACTCTTGTTGATTCTTATGTATTATTGGGATTAATATTTTATGAAATAATCTACCATATTTAATTGAATGGTTTATGATTAGTTTGAATGTGGATGTGCTATCTTAAAACCATTCACTAATTCACTTCGAATGGTTAAGGTTTATGCTTAATGTTCGGGGAAAGTTATTTACGTTTCATATGTTAGTTTCAATATTAATGTATATGTTGTTTATCCCCATTCATATGAGGAATTAATTAGACATATTATGTGATTTTTAGGGCATGATATAGCCCCTCGATGCATCGGTAGGTCTCATGAGACAAATAGATATGGGCTTGGTCGAGGCCTTGCCCATTTTTAGATATGGTTTTGGCAGAGGCCTTAATCATTTTTATATATCTTAACCGAGGCCTTAAAGTTATGTTTTAGATTTTTCATCATATGCATTTCCCTCATTATGAAACTATTAATTGAATGTTAATGAGGTTATTAAACTAGTATAATACCCATTTTTATGATTTAATATCAAATTATTTATTCATATCTTATTCCTAGAATTATGCGTTCAAGTTCATTTTTTAAAGGCACGTGTTTTTAGTTATTCACCATGCCTCATGTTTACGTTTGTGATATCTTTATTTGTATTTATTACCCTTACTGAGCATTTGAGTTCACCCCTTTCTTATGTTTTATCCTTCCAGGTTACGAGGATGATTATTCTATGAATGAATTGCAGGGTTAATCTAAGATATTATTGGATTTTCTGTTGAAGTTATTATGTTGTTTTTAGTTTCAAGTTGTAATTTTGAACTCTTTTTTGTATGTTGTTTCCAAAATCACTAAACTTATCAGTACTTTGGAATTCCTATTATTTGTATCTATTCCAATGTAATAAAATAAGACACCAACTCCGAGCTTCTGGGGTCGGGGTGTTACAGTTGGTATCAGAGGAAGTTTAGTAGAAAACTTGGAAACTAGATTTAGAAAACATATATTAGAGAGAAAAAACCTAAGATAGTCTTTGAGGATAAGTATACATGAACATCCTAGAACTTTGGTAAGGAAGAGAATATGTGGATCCTTATAGAAAATATATTCGTGTTTGGATACTACAAGTGGACGTGGTTCTGGAATATATGTACCTAAGAGTAACAACTCCGACAAGGTGTTTTAGGCTTGACCTAGGGTAACCTGGTGCATGACTACAGGCCTTACTATGCACCAAGTTTGACACTCATGGGGGATATTCTTAGGATAATTCACATTTTCTTCACCCACCATTATGAAGGATCTATGCCTCCAAAGTAACCAAAGTATATGGTTCTAGGATATACGATGCATTAATTTATGCTATGTTTAGAGTTATAGAGAGTTAATTATTTTATGAGATAATATATTATATGTAATTGATTATAAATGGGACCTAGTATAAGGAATGAGAACTTCACCAATGCACGTGATGCAAAGAGTAAGAAAGATCACATCTCTTATGGTCTTAAGCCATAATTTTGAAGGAAGATAGTCTCCCAAGTATCCTCATTATATGAGGAAATAATATCATGTGTTAACAAGATATATAAAGAATTCTCTAAGTCCTATGGCTTTGAAGGGAAGCAAGAAAAGAAGAGGATGACTAAGAAAAATATGGATAAAGGAAAGAAGGGAAAGAAGGGTTTTCCCACATGTGATAACTTTGTAAAGAATCACGTTGGTAAATGCTTGAAGGGAATGAGAGTTTTTTTTAAGTGTGGAGAAAAATAACACCAATTTCGTGGTTACAAGGGAAATAAAAAGGTTTCCAATGTACACTGATTCAAATAAAAGGATATGAGACACTATGTAAATCCATATCCCAAGTGTCAAAGGAATATACCCAAAATGACGATACTAGATAATGATCAAGTTATGATGCCGCCATAGATGAAGTAGAATGATTAATATTCCTAATAAAGAATCATTTTATTTTATTTTTTCCAACAATGTACTGGTTAAAATAATTATGGAATATATGAGGATTGTACTGCAATATTTTTTCATTAAGGATTTGAAACCATAATTTGAATGGTACCAAGAAAAGATATTCAGTGGGAAGTTATTTTTTTTGGAAAAAACATGATTGAGGGAAGGAAAACCCTTAATATATTTTTAATGATGAAGAAATTATTCATTTGGATAAGTAATGACTACCTCAAAACTGGTTTTTGACTTTTCGATAAGTGGTTTATGCTATCATTGATGGAGTTTACAACATTTTTGGATATAAGGAATATATCCAATAGCATGTGTAAGGATGAATTCATGTTTCAAATAAGGTTTTATGGTAATTTGAGTTATTTCCATATTTCAAGAGGACACATGATGAGGATATTCACATGTTAGGAATGTGAAAATTTAGGGCTGCTTCATGTTGATTAAAGGAAAATAAGGTAGGAGATTCATTTAGAAGGATAGATCATGGAGTTCTAAACAAATGAGAATTTATAAGGACCTAATGTACATGGATCTGACAAGGATGGATATGAGAATGATTCTAAAGTATTGGAATATGATCTTTTGGGAAGTTAAACCATTTATGAAATGGTTTAAGTTGATCATTGTATGAGGATTTAGAGTTTAATGTCACCACATGATGCAACCTATGATAAGAGATTAAGTATAGATAGTTCAAGGCACAAACAAAGGATAATATTGTGTTTATGAAATAGAAACGTATATTTATACTTTTATAGAGTGGAATAATTCCTCAACTCTAAGAAAAGAGTCCTAAACAATTTTTTTTCCCTATTATCATTTTTTTTCATAACTGTAGTTTATGGTTTTGTGGTAATGATCTTTCATCTGAGCATGTTCTCTATCACTTTCCATCAGAACATGATGGTTTGATTATTCTTCCATGACCATGTTATCCAATTAGAATGCTTAGTTTTGCAGTAACTGATGCATTTCCCTTTCCCTCTAATTAAGAGGATATTTTAACCATATTTCTGATGTGGGTTTCCCACAAGGGAATTATCAAGTATTAACCATTAACTATTGAAATTCAATTTCAAAATTTTGAGGAAATTTTTTTTTGTAAGGAGGGGATAATGTAACACCCCAAGGATTTACAAATAAATTTAATATTGAACGCATGAAACAATGAGTCTCTACAAAACAACACTGTTATAACCGATCCAATAAACACAATTTTTCTACTTCTAGGATTTTAATTTCAAAAATATGACATACACAGTTGCATTCAGGGTGATTTTTGGAGTCTGATAGAACAAACATAATTTTTAGTGAATAGTAAATTACCCTTATGAGTAGTAATCTACCCTTATAAATAGTAACATACCCTTATGAATAGTAATTTTACCCTTATGAATAGTAATATGACCATTATGAATAGTAAACTCACCCATGAAAGTATAAATAAAATGTAGGTACCTTATAAATAAAGTAGAACATTTTATAAATTAATAATTAAGTATTCATATTTTTGTGATTGATAAATATTTAATTAAAATTTTAAATTAATAAATTAATTCATTTTCATAAAATGGGTTCCTAAATAAATATTTTTTTCTAATGATTTTAGGAAAATTTTATGAGACCATAGTTAATTTTTGAAATAATTATAAAAGTAGTTTTAAATATAAAATATGTATTTTTTTCAAGTAAATAATTATTTTATTTAAAAATTAAATTTCACATATTTAGAAAATTATTTTGATAAAATGGAGTTCATTTTTGGATTCTATACATTGAAAAATGGTTATGGTGAATTTTTGGGATTTTTCTAAAATACTTCAATTTTAGGTGAATAGTAAAATACGATAATTTACAATAAATACTAAATACAAGATTTATTGAGTCATAGGTGATGTAAGGATGATGTAAGACCACTTGGTTAGAACTCACATGCACATATTACTATTCTTGGTCACAATAATCAATACTATTGCTGGTCTTGAGAAAAATAATAAAATAATGATTAAGATATTCAGAAATTACTCCTCTCCACCACTATACCCCCCCACTCTCTATTCTCTTCACTCCTCTCAAGCCTTGTGCCTAGTATAAATTCTCCTAAATTCTCCTCCTCCACACCCAGAATCCCTTGGTCTCATAAAAATACCAAATCCTCTCCCCTAAAGAGGCTCTCAAGGAAGATTAATTCAAGAGGTAAATTCCTCTTTTCAATTCTTTTACTTTCTTTTCAAGTTCCTTTGTTTTCTTTTATATCCTCACATATCCTCATAAAATTTTTATGAAAACTCCAGTACTTACATGTAATTTATTTTTTTATGATTATGGAATAAGTTATTATCATCCCTCCTTTATCCTTCTTTTATGCTAGTAGTAAAAAAAATACCATCTGAGATGTGCTAATTTACCCCATTCAAGGATGATGGGTTTTAAATTTATATTACCATCTTCAATTCAGGTCATGAAACCATTATTATTGTTTATCTAGACTATAATATATGTATTATATCTCATATATGGGTTTGGAATCTTTTTTTAGTAATTTTTTTTTATTTATAAATCAAAATGAGTTCGTTGTATTAAAAAACTACTAATTAACCCAAACAGTTAACATTAAATAATTTATACAATGATTCATCTTCACTATAAGTAACCAAATGAAATTTAAAACCATATAACATTTGGGATGTTCACTAATAACATATAACTTCAATTCTGGATAACCATCCTCATTTTACATGATTATCCATTCATGTATATAAGTATACTGATCATGAAACAAACAGACCCAAACAATGAAATTGAACCTCTTAACCCATCAAAAAGGCCATGAATGAACATGATAATGTGATAATAAATAAATTAAATGAATATTAGGTTCTGTAATTATTAATTAATGAACCTAAATTTGATTATTCAGGTCATTAAGATCAATTGGAGAACACCTTCGGACTTAAGGTAAGGGGTTTCTTAATCTCACTTCCATTTTTGTGAGATATTATGTATTAACTATTATTACCTGTATATGGTGTATGTATACTACCCATTGATGTTTCATATAATAAATCTATTTGTTTTCATGATATTAGATTTATCATTTTATGATTATTAATTTTGGGGCATACGATTAAATTGATTATAAAGTTGTAAGGGTTTTCTACCCGAACCTCCACTTTCATTTGGGTTACTCTTATTCTCTACTTACATCAATTAAATTCTTATTTATTCATATTTAATCCTCATATATTCTGTGATAATGTTCTATATATGTGTATAAACCATAATCCAACTTTTATATATGGGTATTTATATGTTTTAAAAGGATATTTTAAAAATTCTTCCCATAATACAAGCCCGATTCAAGGAAATTTCTCAAATTCATACCTATTTTCATGGGCACTCTATAATATGTTTTTGGAAACCATTATCTTTATAAAATCAATAATTTTTAATTAAAATACTATCTTACTTCACTTATGGTTTTATACAAAGACTTTTTCAAAAGAACTATTCTTTTCAAAATAAAAGAGTAATTATCTGAAGAATTACTCAATGGTTTTATAAGAGTATCTTCATATGTTTCAAAAATCTTGTTGATTATTATGTATTATTGGGATTAATATTTTATGACATCATATACCATATTTAATTTAATTTTTTATGATTAGTTTGACTATGGATGTGCTATATTAAAACTATTCACCAATTTACTCTAAATGGTTAGTGTTTATGCTTAATGTTCGGGGAAAGTTATGTACATTTCATATGTTAGTTTCAATATTAATGTATATGTTGTTTATACCCATTCATATGAGGAATGAATTGAACATATTATGTGATGGGTGTGGTTCTCTATATCCCCTCTATGCATCGAGAGGTATTTTGAGACAAATAGATATAGACTTGGTCGAGGCCTTGCCCATTTTTAGATATGGTTTTGGCCAAGGCCTTAATCATTTTTATATGTCTTGGATGAGGCATTGAAGTTATGTTTTAGATTATCCGGTATATGAATTTACCTCATTATGAAAATAGTAATTTAAAGTTCATGAGGTTATTCGACTAGTAAAATACCCATGTTTATGCTTTAATATGACATTATTTATTCAGCTCTTATTCCTGGCATAATGTGTTCAAGTTCATTTTTTAAAGGCATGTGTTTTTAGTTATTAATTGTGCCTAATGTTTAAGTTTATGATATCTTATGCTGTATTTATTACCCTTACTGAGCATTTGATATCACACCTTTCTTATGTTTTATCCTTCCAGGTTACGAGGATGATTATTCTATGAATGAATTACAGGGATAATCTAAGAGATTATTGACTTTTCTGTTGAAGTTGTTATGTTGTTTTTAGTTTTGAGTTGTAATTTTGAACTCTTGTATGTATCTTGTTTCCCAAACTACTAAAATTATTGGTCCTTTGGGATGCATCTTCCTTGTATTTATTCCAATTCAATAAAATAAGGCATCTACTCCGAGCTTCTGGGGTCGGGGTGTTAAAATATCTGCATACCATGCTCAGTGCACAGGTAACATCAAGTCTGGTACATAACATGTCATACATGATAGATCCTATTTCTGAAGCTTATGGAATCTTAATCATCCTATCTTTCTCATGTTATGTCTAGGGACACATTTTCTTGGAAATATGTATTCCATGTGACACTGGAACCAATCCCCTTTTGGATTGTTCTATACTAAATATCTTTAGTATCTAGTCAATGTATATACTTTTACTTAGTCCAAGAATCCTCTTGGATCTATCATGAATGATCTTGATTCTTATAATGAATAATGCTTCACCTAGGTCCTTCATGGAGAATCACTTGTTCAACCAATCCTTGACTGACTGCAAGACTAGTATGTCATTTACAATAAGCAATATGTCATCAAAATACACTAATAGGATAATGAACACATTCCCATTAAACCACTTGTAAACACATGGCTCACATTCATTCTTAATGAAACCAAATTATATTATGGTTTTATCAAATCGAATGTTCCATGACCTGGATGCTTCCTTTAATCCATAAATTGATCTTTGCAACTTGCATACCCTTTTAGCATCACATAGTGTAACAAACCCTTCTATTTGTGTCATATAAACATCTTCCTGAGGGTTCCCGTTAAGGAATGCAGTTTTTACATCCATATACCAAATCTCATAGTCATGGAAAGATGCTATGGAAAGTATGATTCTTATGGATTTAAACATGGTAACTAGAGAAAAGGCTTCATCATAGTCAATTCCTTGACACTGTTTAAAACCCTTAGACACTAGCCTTGATTTATAGGTACTAACTTGACCTTCCATGTCCAATTTCTTCTTAAATACCCATTTACACCCAATAGGATTTACATCAACTGGAGCATCGAACAAAACATAGACTTGGTTCTGATACATGGAATCCATCTCAAAATTCTTTACTTCTAGCCATATTGAAGATTCTGAGATTTCTACTACTTCCTTGTGGGATAGAGATTTATCATTGTCCAACAATAATGACTCACCATACTCGGTTACAAGTAAATTATATCTATCTGGTTCCCTTACCTCTCTTGTACTCCTACATAGTACTTGTATTTCAGGAACTACCTCTTCCACAGGGACCTGTGGAACTTGTTCTTGTACCAACTCCTATGCATCTTGAGCATCAACTTCATCAAAGTCAATCTTTTCCCACTATCCTTTTTGAGGATGTGATCCCTCTGAAGAAAGACGACCTATTGAGAAATAGTAACTTTCTTGTCTGAGGGGTTGTATATATAGTATCCCTTTATTTCCTTGAGATACCCTATAAAGATACACTTTATGCACCATGGTGCTAGTTTGTTTTCTGATAAATCCTTAACAAATGTCTCACATCCCCATACATGTGTATGCAATAATGTGGGTTTCTTTCCACTCCATGACTCGAAAGGAATCTCATTTTACACCTTAGTTGGTACTTGGTTTAATGTGTATGCTGCAGTTTTCAATGAATATCCCCAAAAATATAATGAAATATATACATGACTCATCATCAACCTTTCCATGTCCAATAAGGTACGGTTCCTCCTTTCACTTACACCATTCCACTATGGTGTATAAGATGGAGTGAGTTGAGATAGAATCCCAGAATCCCGTAAAAGGTAGATGAACTCTTGGTTAAGATATTCTCCACCTAGATCCGATCAAAGCTTTTTTTATCTTCTTACCAATATAATTCTATAATTAATTCTCAAACTCCTTGAATTTCTCAAAGGAATCAGACTTATACTTAGTTAAGTAGACATAGCCATATCTACTCAAGTCATCAATAAAAGTAATAAAATAAGAATACCCACGTCTAGATTCTACTGAAAATGGTCCACACACATTAGTGTGTACCAATCCTAGAAGATCTGTGGCCCTTTGACCTTGTCCACTAAATGATAGTTTGTTCATCTTCCCTTGTAAACAAGCATGGAATCTATCAAGTGGTTTTAGCTTGGAAGAGTCTAAATAACCATCTTGATAGAGCTTTGTCATGAACTTATCATTTATATGACCAAGGCAGTGATGCCACAACTGGGTGCTGTATGAGTCATGCGAACTTGGTTTGTTATCAATTGAAAACACTTAGTTATCGTAATTTAATACACACAGACTGTTATTTAAATGCACCATACCATAACATATGTTGTCATTATAAAAGTAACAAAATTTATTTCCAAACTTGAAAATAAATCCATCTATATCTAAACTCGATATAGAAATTATGTTCTTTGTAACACTAGGTATATATTAACAGCCATATAAAACCAAAATCATTCTCTTCATCAATGTGAGGTGGTATTCACCAATGGAAAGAGCAGCCAGCCTCACACCATTGGCAGCTCGCAGATCCACCTCTCCTCTAGAAACTTTCTAGAATCTACTTGGTTCTTGTATTTGAATACAGATGTGAGCCCCACAATCTGTATGTAATACCCAATGTGTAGAAATAAAAATATTGCACTCAATAATGAACACACCTTTGGTTTCCCCTTGCCTATGGGTGCAATTACTCTTCCTATGGCATGACTTTCCACATGCAAAGCATACTGCCTCCATTTCCTTGCCCTAACTTTGGATCTTCTTATTCTTGGTCAAACAGTGCTTAGAGGATTTAGATTGTTTATAAATCCTAGTCCCCTTTTCCTTGTCCTTAATCTTCCTATTCACCATAAGGACTATGGGTTTTTTCATGCCCCATGTCCTTATCAACTTGGAGAATCAGGGTAAGAAGCTCTGATAGGCTCTTATCATTATTTCTCATATTATAATTCATAATAAAACTAGATAAGGTCTTAGGCGGTGATGATAATATGAGATCTGTATGCAAATCATCGGGGAATTTAATCTCTAAGATGTCCAGATGCTTAATACAGCCAATAATCTTGACTACATGTGGTCCAGCTAGCACAGACTATCCAAGATTAGTAGTGAACAAAGCATTGTAGATCTCACACCTCTCTTATCTCACCTTCTCTTGATAGAGATCTTGAAGGCGAGACATCATGCTATAGGCATCCATTTCCTCATATTGCTTCAATAGCTCATTGGACATGGATGATAGCATGAGGAACTGAACATCTGTAGTTTCATTCAGATGTTTCTTATACAAAGAGAGTTCCTCATCACTCACATCATTTTTAGGCGCAACTGGTAAAAGATCTACCAGCACAGAAAGTTTCCTCTCATGGAGAAGTATAACCCGAATGTGCCTTTTCCACTCTTGGAAATTAGTGCTGATGATAATGTTTTACTTCTTGAGTATGGATCACAATAATATGTTTGATGTCATTTTGATTTCTTTTTCTACAAATTAAGATTAATAGAGTTTTACTACTTTATATTAATAAATATAGACAAATAAATAAATTAATATCTATTAGTCTTCCACTATTTTGTCAAAACCCAATAGCCCTCACCATTGGATTTGTAATATCCTATTTCTTGGAAATTCTAGTGGCAATGATCCATATTTCCCTTCACATTACCCCAACTAGAGTTGTTCAAACAACTTGAAAGGTTTTAGGTAAGCATTCCAAATTCCAACTGCATTAACTCACAACTCCTTGATCTGTTGAGTGAACTCCCCAATCCTGAAATCCTTAATTTTGTATTTCCTAAACCTTTGCCTCTCAGTTACACCATGTCCCACTAGGGTAGTCAACCATTGATGTAAACTAAGTTAAGTCAACCCAAAACTTCAAATTATAATTCCCTAATAATTGAAAGCACCCCAACTATGGTTGGTCAAGCACTTTGAACTATGGTTCGATTCTAACCGAAGTAATGGAAGGCTATACCGACTTAATATTTAATTGAGGGATTTTGTCCTTTATGCGTAAATTTCCACTTATAATCTTTTCACATTCTTGTTAATGTTAAGTGGGATATACTTAAGTGATTAACCATGTATAGATAATATTTATGCACAATCCATTTTTTATTTTAGTTCCATCTTGTATTCTTCTTAGTTCATTAATTATGTGATCATGTCAAACATCCATAATAAATAACCATACAACTGACAAAAATAAAATAAAGGGTATGATCATGAGATTTACTATTGGTTATTTTATCTAGAGATTGATAAACTAACCTTGACTTAGGGGAGAAACACATTGAACCATTTAAGGTTCATGTTTACAACTTTCCACCTGTCCACCTTTGTATTTACATGGATTAGTTTCATCTCATCTCCTAACATGAACCACCTCTACTAGCTTGGGAGCTCCATCCATTACATATGTTTTTAACTCACATGCAGGTGAGTGGTAAAAGGGGTTTTATATAAAAGAAACCATGGGAACACATAACCTACATATTAACATGGATAAGGCACACATACCAACAATTTTAATTTAATAAATAAATTAAAATGGAACCAATAACATACAATGTTTTGGTCTGGCTCATGATCATCCACATACATGCAACGAATTACGCATTTAATAAAACTATAATTCAATTCTTTAATCATTATTATTAAGATAAATTATGCTCGAATCAATTAATCATTATATTTAATCAATCAATCCTTTTTATCTTAATACTTTTCTGAATTTCCTTGATATTCTCATCCATAACCTTGTACATAACTTGTACCATGGAAGAAACCCAGTGAATACCCGTCCAAAACTATGCATCATGTATTTATACTTGTATACACTTTATTCTTTGTGACATGTAGCATACACACAAAATTATAATTGTAATACAACTAATACATGATTTTAATATCTTTGAACATTACACAGATGTTAATTAAAAATTTATATATATATATTTTAAACACCTATCACATGTTGTGTCTTAGATTTACACCTACACGAAGGTATATGTCTCAAGGGTTACATAATATAATAATAAAATTTTAAATCTGTATAATCTCAAAACAATACGCGGCGTGTAGATCCAACTACATGGTGTGTACCCTCCTTGTTGTCCATCCAAATTACACACCTAGGGAAATGACGTGTGAGGTGTACTTCAGAAATCTTCAGAGTACATGACGTGTCCAGTGGGCCACACGCCGTGTAGACTTTGCATTATACATTCACCAGCCGGGAAAGTCATGTATGGGATACACGACTTGACCCTGACTCGAAGGGACCACACACCATGTCTAGTGGGCCACACGATGTGTTGTCCGAATGACCGTGCACCAGTCTGTCCTGGTCAACACATGATGTAAGAATTAACTACATCACATGTCATTATTGCACATGGCTTGGGTAATTTCTGAATTACTCCTAATACATTGAACACAAATACATGGTGTGTAGATCCGAATACACAGTGTGTATTCTTGTGTTATCTAGATAGAACTGTCAGTGCCTCCTGATGAGATCCCTGATTTAATTTTAATCATAAAATTATTCATTTCTGTTTGATCTGTGAGAAACAATAAGGGAGGAACATATCTCGAAATTCAGATTATAAGAACAATTAAACATGAATCGAAAAACTAAATTATTAAAGTGTAAATCATCAAAAAACTACTTAAATAATTATAGAAGAAAATATAACCTCCCTATGATACCACTTGTAGGTTCCGTGCACGGCAGAAACCCAGTATAGGCATGTACCCAACTTTGAAAATTTCCATAATCGATGATTAATCTAGGATCAATATGACGATGAATGCCAGTATACATAGAATTGAATCAAAGATAAAAGACAAAGGAGAGAACCAGAAACCTAGAAGAGAGGATCGACATATTTTGTTTATAATTAATTTAATTATATTATAGAATTACTTCTAAGGTGATTCTTTCTTCATTGATGCGTCTGACCATGAGTCCAAGGTGAAGCTTTTTTTAAATGTAGAATCCAGGGATAAGAATAATCTAGTAGTGATCCACACGTGCTCCACATACCTCTGTACGTTACCAAAAGTGTCTCTAGGTGCTAGAATAGAAGATCCTTTCACTTGCGATGTCCACCTTTGATCTCCTTGATAATCGCTTCCAAAGCATTCTCCTTGATCCGGTGGAGGATGATCACTCTTTTTCTTGAGAGCGTTCTTGGAGAGGGAATATTTCTCTAGGCTCGAGAGCATTTCTCTAAGGATGTTGAGCACAAAACGATTGGTTAGATAGTGGAATGAACCCTTGTCTTATATAAAGAATAATAACATAATGAGGAATTTAATTCACTAGGTAATAATAAATAATTAGCATAGGTGCCGTTACTTAATTTATTATTTCATGTAAAAACCCCATGTCAAATAATAATAGCAATGCTATTATTTTCATGACATGTTCTCAACAAATTTAATTCACCAGGAAATAATAAATAATTATCACATGTGACATTACTTAATTTATTATTCCATGTGAAAACCCAATGTCAAATAATAATAGCAATTCTATTATTTCCATGAAATGTGTTTAACTTGCACGTTATATTTAAATATTATTTAACCAAATAATATTTAATATTATTTCTCACCAGACCCATAACTTGGTCCATCAATCCTTCACAATATTTATCAATCCATGAATAATGACTATTTATTTATTAAATAAATATAACTACATTATTCGTCGATAAATAAATATCCCGTCTGCAATATATTCTATTGAATAACTAGAGACGAAATAAATGCGATTAGGAATAATTGAATAATTATTAAACCAAAACCGGGAATAATATTTATTAAACTTTTTAAATAAATAAATTAATTAAATGAGATACTGTCTACACTTAACATGTGACCCTCTAAGCCTCTTTCTCATTGGAATTAGGTGGGCTTTCCTAAAGTCTAAGATTACTGTCTAGTAATGGGTCAAGGAACCTAATAGAAATAATTTGATGTCGCAATGACATTTCACATCATATGAATGCTTACCATGCAATATAATACCTTTTTCATGATATCTCCAATCAAGTGGGTTGCATGAAACTACCATCAACCCATGTGCTTGATTTCTCATTTTTTGACTTCCCAAAATTAAACTTGCCTTGAGAACACCATAGCCATGGATTTAGTTAGGCAATATCATTTTCATAAAAGGGACTGAGATATATACTTCTGTAGAAGTGACAAATCCTTTCTCGCATTATTCATCAATGCAGTATTACTCATGACACACCCAACATATGCTACCTCGTTGCGAACATCTGTTATCATAGTTTTCATCAATACATCTAATTAAGCAAGTCATAATACCCATTAATAATAATATTAAAGTCTAAGGACCAATACAAATGTCTGTAGATAGGAACATCCAATGAAACTTATTAATGTGGATTTCCTACTGACAAGACTTGTTCTCATAATATCCTCCTAGATATTACCAAGGGTGCACACCATGAGAAGGCGCCTCAAAGTTTCATGATTCCCCACCCTGATAGCTTGTATCATTTGTGTCTCTTAAAATGATATAATCTATCCATATAACACATATTCAAGAATAGTGTCATGGAACTTCTGAGTTCTCATCATGGCAGGGATCCGCTAGGACCTTTTAGTGCGAAATCTATTCTTAGGACATTATCACACACTATGTCATGCAGAAGAACAATCATTATGTGATAAGGAGTTTATTAATATTCATCCAATGAATACAAGTTTATCATAAAGTAAAAAGAAGTTAGTTTCTTGGGAACCAAAGCCAACATTTATCACTTTCCTTCAAGTTACTTCCACTACCTTTGATGGAAGGTGATAAATGTCAACAATACATGGGTGACAAGGTTTTGAGGGAGAATAAGTATGTGGAAGACATTGTTTGCATGAGTAGTCAAACATTTAATTTAGATTATGTTAATGCAATAGATAATAGATAATATTATGAGGTAAAACATATTATATTAAAAAAACTTTACCTTATCATTAAATTCTAAGTTGCAGCCTCGAAGTCCAATCTCTCACGAGCATGATCAGTTTCGAACAAACCACCCCAACTCAAAAAAAAAAAGGAATCCACTTGTATAAGAAAACAATTATTATGTGAGTAATACTAAAAATAAGTAAATTAAACAAAAATATGAAACAATCCACTACTTATATAGAAGTAAAATCTTTATTCTATTTGCGTACATTCTCCCATGAGGTATGTTTCCCATTCGTTTTTGAGCACATATATATTGTCTTGTGAATATGAGTCTTTTCGATAGTCATAGTTGTACTGAAAAAATATAAA
Source organism: Viscum album (assembly GCA_963277665.1). NCBI lineage: Eukaryota > Viridiplantae > Streptophyta > Magnoliopsida > Santalales > Viscaceae > Viscum > Viscum album. Next base: position 629,366,172 of record OY728123.1, read on the forward strand.
TACACAAAGGATGTAACACCCCAATAATTTAAAAATAGATTTAATATTCAATGCATGAAACACTAAGTCTCTACAAAACACCACCTTGTTATAACCTAGCTAGTAAACATAATTTTTCCACTTCTCTAATTTGAATTTTGAAAAACTGACATACACAGTTGTGTTCAGTATGATATTTAGAGTCTGATAAGACAAACTTAATTTTTGGTGAATAGTAATATACCCTTATTAATAGTAACATACCCTTATGAATAGTAATGAATAGTAAATTGGCTAAAAAATAGAAACTCCACCCATGAATGTAAAAATACAATTTAGACATCTTATATGTGAAAAATGATCATAGTATAAGTATTGGTATTTTTGTATGTCATAAATATTTTAATTAAAATTTTATGATTAATTTAATAATTTAATATGGAAATTTATTTTCATAAAATGTAATCATAAATTTTTATTTTATTTTCTTATTGTAATAGGATAATTATATGGGACCTTGATTAAATTTTGAAGGTGTTATAAAACGAGTTATAGTTTTAATGTTGTTTTTTTCGAATAAATTATGATTTTATTTAAAAATTAAATTAAAAATATTTAGAAAATTATTTTTAAAAAATGGATTTAATTTTTGAATTCTACATGTAAAAAATGGTTGAGGTTAATTTTTGGTATTTTTCTAAAATACATGATTTTTTCGTGAATAGTAAAAATACAGTTGTGAGTTTTCGGTATGTTTAATGACATCATAATGATGTAATAATTAATATAAAATGATAGTAGAATTGTGTATAGTAAAATATGACATGAGGTGTCCCAAGTGGCTAATACCATGATCAATCCCATGATTTTTCAAAAACCACTAATGGGGTGTCCTTTGAAATTAATAAAAAACTCCCTCTCATTTACAATACATACCCACTCATTCCTTCATTTTAATTCATTAAAAACTCCTCATCCTTGAAGCTCTGGTATTTTTACCTCCCTAGGAGTCCTTCCAAGGTGTCCTCAAGCCCCCAAGGACCCAACCTTCAAGTTTTAGTAGTTACTATACAAGGTAAGGGAATCTACACCCATCTCGTTTTTAAGCTTTCATTTTATGTTATTATTTTCAATTTCAATTGGATTATGTTCAGATATGTCATTACATATTCCCATTACTATAAATATTATTTAATAATTATGAAATACCCTTTTTTATCTCATAAAAATATTTTATGAAAATTTTAAGCGACGCTGTTAGGCTGCTGAATTTTCTTAAGGGATTTCTCAACTTTTCTTTTATTTCGAATTCTTTTCGTTTCTTTTTTCTTTACTCACCTCCTTTCATCCAAATGTTATGATAAATATAGTAACTTAAATTTACTGGATTTTTTTTACAATGGAATAATTCACCATTATCTCTCATTTCCCATTATTTTATAATAAAAATGAAAACACCCTCTGAGATGTGTTAATTTATCACATTCAAGGAAGATGGGTTTTCAATTTCTATTATCATTTTCAATTCTGGTCATGAAACCATTTTAATGGTTGAACCAGACTATGATATATGTATTATAACTTATTTAAGGTTATGGAATCCTTTTGTACACATGATATTAATTTATAAATCAAAATGAGTTCATTGTGATTAAAAACCACCAATTAACCCAAACAATTATCATTAAAGGTTTATATAATGATTCATCTTCACTCCCAATAACAAAATGTTTTTTGTAATTATGTAAACTTATGGATGTTACCTAATATTGTATAACTTCTATTCTGGAAAACCATTCTTATTCTACATGTTTATCCATACATGAATATAAGTAAACCGATCATGGAAACCAAGGAAGAAAACCCTCCCTAACAATGAAATTGAACCTCTTAAACCCATCAAGAAGGACAAGAATGAATTTAATAAGGATATATATTACATAAATAATATGATATATAAATATTAATTAATTAATTTAATTTGGTTATCCAGGACACTAAGATCAAGTGAATAACACAATCGGACTTAAGGTAAGGGGTTTCTTCATCTCACTTCCATTTTTGTGAGATATTACTTATTCACTACTATTACTTGTGTATGGTGTATGTATACTTCCAATTGATGTATCATATCATTAATATCTTTATTTTAATGGAATTAAATGTATGATTTTAAGATTATTAATTTTTGGGTCATACAAACTGATTGATTACAAAGTAATAAGAGATTTCTACCCGAACCTCCATTTTCATTAGAGTTACTCTTATTCTATACTTAACTCAATGAAATTATTATTTATTATTATTTAATCCACATAAATTATCTGTGAATGTTCTATACATGTGTACCAATCATAATAATTCTTTATTTTATATGGAGTACATGTTTTAAGATAATCTTTCAAAAAAATTGTTCCGAAATGCAAGCTGATTCAAGGAACTTCTCAAAATTCTTACCTATTTTGAAGTTCAAAATACACTCTATTTTAATCCATAATTATCTTTATAAAATCACACATTTTGACATGAAAAATATATTTTGGTTCATTTCTAGTTTTATGAATGCAAAAATTCCTTGGTGCTTTAAAATCCTTTAAAATTTTCCTAAAACTAAAATGTTTCATCTCTAAAGCTTCTTTAAAAACTATTTTTAAATTATTTCACCTCAATAAGACTTTATTTAAGACTCAAGTATAATTCCAATGAACTTAAATTTTATTTTATGGGATTTACATGTTTACAATCTAATTTCATGACAAATAAAAATTATTTTTCCAAAAGAACTCTTCTTTCCAAAGTAAAAATGATTTTTCTCATCTCATTTTAACTTTAATGAGATATATGCCTTTTTCAACACTTATTTCATAATTGTACTGTATGAAATTCCATTTGGTATATCATATCAAGAGTCTCCTTATTCACATGACGTTCTAAGGGATTATGATTTGAATGTTTCAAGGTGGTATGAGACACTTTGGAATTTTTAAGGATAATTTCCTCAAGGATTTTTCAATGGTCTCATTTAAAAGTATCTTCATCTATGTCAAAATTCTTTGTTAAATCTTTTAATTTATTTAATCTTATCTCTTATGATTAAATACACCATGTTTTATTGAATGTGTTCTGATTAATTTCAATGTGTATGTTCTATCTTGATACCATTCACCAATTTACATTGAATGGTTAGTGTTTATGTTTAATGTATGGGGAAAGTTATTTACATTTCATATGATAGTTTCAATATGAATATATATGTTGTTTATGTTTATCCCCATTTATAAGAGGAATGAATTGGAATTTTTTAAGTGTCATATGGGGCCTGAAATATCCCCTTGATGCACCGGTATGTCTCATGAGGCAACCTATGGTGTTGGCATGAGGCCTTGATAAAATGGATATTTATGGTTTTGGCCGAGGCCTTAATAATTTTTAGACATCTTGTCTAAGGACTTGATGATATATTTTAGAATGTCCGGTATATGAATTTCCCTCATTATGAAGCTAGTAATTGAAAGTTCATTTGTTTATTCGACTATTAGAATACCCATGGTTATGTTATATTATGGCATTATTTACTCAGATAATATTCCTACCATAATGTGTTCATGTTTATTATTTGTAGAGGCATGTGTTTTATATTATTCACCATGCCTATTGTTTATGTTTATGATATATTACACTGTATTTCTTACCCTTAATGAGTGTTTGAGATCCCAACTTTCTTATGTTTCATTTTCCTAGGACATGACAAAGTTTTTTTATGATTGACCTGCAAGGATAATCTTAGAGTGGTGGATGTTCCCAATAAAACTTATATGTTGTATTTATTTTCAAGTTGTAATGTTGAACTTATGTATGTATCTAGTTTTCCAAAACTACTAAACTACTCAGTCCTTTAGGATTTAATTCCTTTTAATCATGCTAATGTATTAAAATAATGCACCGGCTCTAGGCTTTTGGGTTTGGGGTGTTATAGTTGGTATCAAAGGAAGTTTAGTAGAAAAATTGGAAACTAAATTTAGAAAATGTAGATTAGGGAACAAAACCCTAAGATATACTTTGAGGATAAACATACAAGAACATCCTATAATTTTGGTACAGAATAGATTATGTGGATTTTCTATCAAATACATCCCTGTCTAGATACTACAAGTGGATGTGGTTCTGGCACATATACACCTAGGAGTAACAAATACGACAAGGAGTTTCAGGCTTGACTTGGGGTATCCTGGTATATGATAATGAGCCTTACTGCACACCTAGGTTTTCACTCTTGTTGGATATGCTTAGGATAATTCAAATTTTATTTATAAACAATTATGAAAGAATTAAATGAATTTTTTTTCTTCTTCAAAGAAACCATGTTTATGATTATGAGATTATTTATGGATAGGATTTGAATTTATTCTAAGTATTTTTCTAAGTTGAAAATTATACATTATGATTCATAATCAAATCTTGTGTATGATGTTGTTTAGAAATGGTGCATAGTAGAAGGAATGAGAACATCACCAATGCACATGATGTAAATAGTAAAAAGGATCATATCTCTCATGGTCTTAAGCCATCGTTTCAAAGGAAGATAGTCTCCCATGTGTCCTAATCATATAAGTAAATAGTATCATGTGTTAACAAGGTATGTAAATAATTCTTTGAGTCCTATGGATTTTATGGAAAGCAAAATAAGAAGAGGATGGTAGAGAAAAATATGGATAAAGGAAAGAAGGAAAAGATGTATTTTCCCACATGTGATAATTGTGGAAGGAAACACCTTGGTATATTATTAATAGGAGAAGGAGTTTGCTTCAACTGTGGAGGAAAAGACCACCATGCTCATAAATGTAATAGAAGGAAAGAAATTTACTATATTCAATGCTTTAACTGTAAGGATATGAGGCACTACATAATTGAATTCCCCAAGCATCATGGAAATATAGCTCTAAAAAAGGAAATGGATAAAGATCAAGATTATGATATTACTATGGTTGAAGTAGAATAAATAATTTTTTTATGTTTTTTGATTCAAGAAATTTGTTATGATATTCTGGTTATAAGAATTATGATATATATAAGGATTGTACTGCAATACTATTTCATTAATGATTTTAGGTCGTACGATGAATGGTACAAAGGAAAAGTGATTCAGAAGAAATTTAAACATTTTAGAACAAAATATGATTGATGGAAAGACAACCCTTAATATATATCTGATGTTGAGATAATGATGAAGAAATGATTTATTCAGATAAGTACTGACTACCTTAGAACTGATTATTAACTTGTCAAGAAGTGGTCTATGCTATCATCAATGGTGTTTAAAAAACTTTTGAATTTAAGGAATATATCCAATTACAAGTATCTTACTTAAGGAATATAGAAGAATTCATGTTTCCAATATGGTTTTATGGTAATTCAAGTTATTACCATATTTCAAGAGGATACATGATGAAGTTATTCACATGTTTGGAATGTGAAAATTTATATTTGCTTCATGTTGATTAAGGGTTAATGATAAGTTCATCTTGGAAATTTATAGAACTTCATTCTAATGTGTTGAATCATTATATTTTGTAATTTTAACCACTTATTAAATTGTTTAAGTTGATCATTGTATGAGATTTTATATGTTAATTCATTTCTTCACCATATGGCATAACCTGTGCTAAGTGATAAGGTATAGATAGTTCAAGGTGAAATCAAAGGATGAGTTTGTAAATAGAAATGTATATTTATAATCTTATAGAGTGGAATAATTCCTCGACTCAAGGAAAATAGTCTTAAATAAAATGATGTCCTATTATCACAATCTTTGATAATATCGACGATGCCCTATTCGCTAGCCTCTCTTCGCTCTACCCCCTCTCCGTTGGGTAGGGTTTCTTCTGGAGGCGCGGTGGGGCCTGCAGTCATGCTTCAGCTTCTCCTGTTGTGGATCGACACGTGGGTCTGTGCTGGATGAGAGTGTGCATAGTGGTTCGAGGTTGTCTCCGGATGAGTGTGTGAAGGCGACGACGAGATCTGGCCTGGTTTGCGATAATACCCACGAATGGCTTTGGGATTATAGTCATTCTTGGATCAATTGAAGACACGATGTTCTACTGCTAGATGCAACATTGATTTTTTACGATTTGGTGAAGGTTTATATGCTGTTGTGCATTGATGAGGTTTTTGTGGTTTGATTTTTGTGATTTACATGTGTCACTGTTGCCTTGTTCCATGAGATACGACATCCAGTTTACTTGAAAGGGAGTGTCTCAGATGAGGTTCAAAGAAGAGAGTGTTCTCCTCTCCACCGCTATTCGGATTTGGATGTTTTGAGAGGGTATGGTTTTGGACATTGGTACCGGGCCTGTGCATCTTTTCACAGGACATCTAACCGAGCAGCGATGGGAAGGTGGACGCTGATCGTATTGTTCTTCTTTTCTAGGGTGGGGCTTCTTCTTACTTTTGAATTGGATTGTCTTTTGTCTTAAGGAACTTGGCCCATAGAGGCATGGTTATGTTTTAAGTCTTGATTTCAATCTGGTTTCCCACTTTTTCCTCAAAAGTGCTTTTGAAATAAAAAATTAATTTCTAATTCAGTAGTAATAAACTTTCATCTGAACATGTTCTCTATCACGTTCCTTTAGAACTTTATAGTTAATTTTTTCTTCCATGTCCAGATTTTTACTCCCAACTAATTTCACCCCATTTGAAAGCATAATTTTTTTGGTGATCACCTCATTTCCCTTAACCTCTTTTTAGGAATATATTTTACTAACCATATTTCCAATGTGGGTTTTCCACAAGGGGATTTTCAAGCATCAACCTTTAACTTTTGAAGTGAAGTTTCAAATTGCGAGGACTCGATTCGATTGAGGGGGGAATAATATAACACCCCAAGAATTTAAAAATATATTTAGTATTGAAATCATGAAACACTGAGTCTCTACAAAACACCACCATGTTATAACCTAGCCAGTAATCATAATTTTTCCACTTCTGTAATTTGAATTTCAAAAAATTGACATACACAGTTGTGTTCAGTAAGATATTTAGAGTCTGATAAGACAAACTTAATTTTTGGTGGATAGTAACATACCCTTATGAATAGTAACATACCCTTATGAATAGTAATGAATAGTTTATGAGACAAAAATATAAACATCACCCATGAATGTATAAATACAATTTAGACATCTTATGGGTTAAAAAATGATCATAGTACAAGTATTGGTATTTTTGTATGTCATAAATATTTTAATTAATGTTTTTTGATTAATTTAATAATTTAAAATGGAAATTTATTTTCATAAAATGTAATAATAAATTGTAATTTTATTGTCTTATGTTTATAGGATAATTATATAGGACCTTGATTAATTTTTCAAGGTGTTATAAAATGAGTTATAGTTTTAATATTGTTTTTTTTCAAATAAATTATTATTTTATTTAAAAATTAAATTAAAAATATTTAGAAAATTATTTTCAAAAAATGGATTTCATTTTTGAATTCTACATGTCGAAAAATGGTTGGGGTGAATTTTTGGTATTTTTCTAAAATACTTGATTTTTTCATGAATAGTAAAAATAGAGTTTTGAGTTTTCGGTATGTTTAATGACATCATAATTATGTAATAATTAATATAAAATTCTAGACCACTTGTGTATATTAAAATATTACATGAGGTGTCTTAAGTGGCTAATACCATGGGCAAATACCATGAGAAAGACCATGGTTTTGCAAAAACCACTAATGAGGTATCCTTTGAAATTAATAAAAAACTCCCTTTCATTTACTATAAATACCCACTCATTCCTTAATTTTAATTCATTCCAAAATCCTATTCCTAGAATATATGGTAGTTTTATCTTCTTAGGAGTCCTCCCAAGGCGTCCTCAAGCCCCCAAGGACCCAACCTTCAAGTTTTAGGAGTTACTATACAAGGTAAGGGAATCTACCACGCTTCTCTTTTTTAAGATTTAATTTTATGTTATTATTTTTAATTTAAATTGGATTATGTTCGGATATTTCATTACATAACCCCTTAATATCCATATTATTTATTAATTATGAGATACCATTTTTCTCTCATCAAAATATTTTATGAAAATTTTAAGCGACGTCGTTAGGCTGCCAAATTTTCATAAGAGATTTCTCAACTTTTCTTTTATTTCGAGTTCCTTTATTTTATTTTTTCTTTCCTCACCTCATTTCATTAAAATTTTATGATAACTCCATTACCTTAATTTTACTGGAATTTTGTTGTGATAATGGAATAATTCATCATCATCTCTTCTTTCCCCTTATTTTATACTAAAAATAAAAACACCCTCTAAGATGTGTTAATTTATTACATTCAAGGACGACGAGTTTTCAATTTCTATTACCATATTCAATTATGGTCATAAAACCATTTTAATGGTTTAAACAGACTATAATATATGTATTATAAATTATTTAAGGTTTTGGAATCCTTTTTTACACATGATATTAATTTATAAATCAAAATGAGTTCGTTGTGATAAAAAACCATCAATTAACCCAAACAATTATCATTAAAGTTTTACATAATGATTAATCTTCAATCCCAATAAACAAATGAATTTTATAATTATTTAAACTTATTTATGTTCAATAACAACATATAAATTCAAGTTTGGAAACCCATTATTATTCCACATTTTTATCCGTACATGAATATAAGTAAACCGATCATGAAAACCAAGGAAGAAAACCCTCCCAAATAATGAAATTGAACCTCTTAAACACATCAGGAAGGACATGAATGAACTTAATAAGGCTATAAATTACATAAATAAGAGGTTATGGAAATATTAATTAACGAATTTAATTTGGTTATCCAGTAAACTAAGATCAAGTGAAGAACGCCATCAGACTTAAGATAAGGGGTTGCCTCATCTCACTTCCATTTTTGTGAGATATTCCTTATTCACTATTATTACTTGTGTATGGTGTATGTGTACTTACCATTTATGTATAATATCATTAATCTATTTATTTTCATGGTATTAAATGTATAATTTGAAGATTATTAATTTTAGGGCATACAAACTGATTGATTACAAAGTGGTAAGGGATTTCTACCTGAACCTTTATTTTCACTCGGGTTACTCTTATTATCTACTTACCTAAATGAAATTATTATTTATGCTTATTTAATCTTCATAAATTTTGTGTTAATTTTATATACATGTGTACTAATCAGAATACTTCTTTATTTTATGGGGAGTACATGTTTTAAAAGAATTTTTTCAAAAAAATTGTTCTGAAATGCAAGCTAATTCAAGGAACTTCTAAAAATATTACCTATTTTGAAGTTTACTCTACAATATGTTTTAAGACATATTTATCTTTATAAAATCACACATTTTGGCATAAAAAATATATTTTGGTTTATTTCTAGTTTTATGAATGCAAACATTCCTTGGTGTTTTGAAATCCTTTAATATTTTCCTTAAACTAAAATGTTTTATCTCTAAAGATTCTTAAAAAAATATTTTTAAATTATTTCACATCAATAAGACTTTATTTAAGACTCAAATATAATTTCAATGGAATTACCTTTTATTTTCTGGGATTTAAATGTTTACAATCTAATTTCATGACAAATAAAAATGGGGTTTTCAAAAGAACTCTTCTTTCCAAAGTAAAAATGATTTTTCTCATCTCACTTTAACTTTAATGAGATATATGCCTTGTTCAACACTTATTTTTTTCTTGTAGTGTATATACTTCCCTTTGGTATATCATATCAAGAGTCTCCTTATTCTCATGGTATTCTAAGGGATTATTATTTGAATGTTTCACGGTGGTATGAGACACTTTGTAATGTTTAAGGATTATTTTCTCAAGGATTTTTCAATGGTCTCATTTAAAAGTATCTTCATCTATGTCAAAATACTTTTTTAAATCATTTAAATCATTGAGTTTTATCTCCTATGATGTCATACACCATGTTTTATTGAATGGTTTCTGATTATTTTTAGTTTGGATGTTCTATCTTGATACCATTCACCAATTTATTTCGAATGGTTAGTGTTTATGTTTAATGTATGAGGAAAGTTATTTACATTTCATATGATAGTTTCAATATGAATGTATATATTTTTTATGTTTATCCCCATTCATAAGAGGAATTCATTTGACATAGTAAGTATTGGGTGGGGCCCGCAATATCCCCTCGGTGCATCGGTATGTCTCATGAGACAAACTATGGTCTTGGCATGAGGCCTTGACAAAATGGATATTTATAGTTTTGGTCGAGGCCTTAATCATTTTTAGATGTCTTGGTGGAGACCTTGATGGTATATTCTAGAATTTCTGGCATATGCATTTCCTTCATTATGAAGCTATCAATTTAAATTTAATGTGGTTATTCGACTAGTTGAATACCCATGGTTATGTTATATTATGTCATTATTTATTCAGCTAATATTCCTACCATAATGTGTTAAAGTTTATTATTTGTAGTGGCATATGTTTTTAATTATTTACCATTCCTATTGTTTATGTTTATGATATCTTCCACTATATTGCTTAGCCTTACTAATCGTTTGATCTCACCCTTTTATTATGTTTTATTTTCTCAAGACATGATGAAGTTTTTTATAATTGACCTGCAAGGATAATATTAGAGTGGTGGATGTTCCAAATAAAACTTATATGTTCTATTTCTTTTCAAGTTGTAATGTTGAACCTATGTACGTATCTGGTTTTCCAAAACTACTAAACTACTTGGTCCTTTGGGATTTGATTCCTTATAATCATGCCAATTTATTAAAATAATGAACCAACTCTAGGCTTCTGGGGTTGGGGAATTACAAAGGATTAATAAATATTTTAAATGATATGGTAATTATCTTTGAAAATACCTCATTAGGGATGCTAGTTTGTTCATGGAATATGATCTCTCTCATAAATTTACAAACATAATAACCACAATATTCAATGGTTCATTTCACTTTATGATTAAATAAATTTCAAACACTTTTTTAGTGTATTCCAAGAATATATCAACCTAAATATAATACCAATAACACCTCATGGAAGGAACCAATATTTCAAAATCTTGGAAAGGATTTGGGAAGTTTTTCGTTTGTGTCATTAATTATCTATACCCATATGCAACCACATAAACATCATGGAATAGAACTGGTCAAATCTCAACTCCTGATACATCAAAATATAAGCTATACTCATTACCCAACTCATTTATGGTTAAGATTGGTGTTTTCATCAATCTCCCATTAAGATCTTAGAAGTATCTCTCATGAACATCTAAGTAAAGGAACCATACCACATTCTTGGTTAAGGCCTTCTTAGCGATTCCAATCAGAAAGAATTCTGGTTGACCCTATGGTAATAACTAGAAATTCCCAAAAAGATTTGGATCTCAAAAAAATTATTTGGCCTCTCTAAATAAACTATAACACCGAACTTCTCTGGTTCTAAAAATACGCCATCCACTAATATCATTTTCCCAATGAAGTGTACATTATCAATCAAAAACATACACTTTGAGATCATGGAATATATTTTATGTTCCCTAACTTTTGTCAAAATTATCTCTAGATATTAATCATGTTCCTCCCTCAACTGGGAATACATGATGATATGATTGAAAAATATGGCTACAAAATTATCAAAATAAGGACGGAAGACCCAATTCATCTTAGCCATGAACACTAACATTGTATTTTTCAAACTAAATGAAATCACTAGATACCCATACAATACATACGTAATTCTAAATATAGTATGTGGTATATCAAAATAGATCACCATAAAGTGAAGATAACTTGATATCAAATCAATCTTAGAGAACACTTTAGCACCTCTAAGTTGATCAAATAGTCCATCAATATTTATAAGTGGATATAAGTTCATTTATATCACTTATCATAATCTCTAATAATTCAAAAATATTATCAATTATCTATTTGAATTTTTATGGAAAAACTAAGGCACCCCTAGGGACATAATCATTCATATAAACCCCTTCACCTCAAAGTTGTTCAATTGAGCCTTCTTCTCTCATAGCTCTACAGGATCTATCTTATATGGTGGAATATAAATATGATCCACACTAGGTAATAACACAATCATAAACTCAACCTATCCCTTGGGTGGTAACCTAGAGAATTCCTTGGGAAATAAATCTAGGAAATTGTCAATGATAGTAGGACATACTGACTGATGTTTCTCTATACCATTCAAAATTACTCTAGAAAAATGGGCTATTATTCTACCCAAATATAGAAATATAGGTTCTATATAACTAGTTTTCATATCCAACTCTCCAATATAGACATAATCATCACCCTCAAAAAATATAATTCCACCCATCGATGGAAAAATTATATATAGTAGATACATCACTATATGGGGGGTTTTAATTGTAGTCACAAACTAGACTCACAATTCTCATGTCACTAAAATTTATTATTTATCAGTTATTATAATTTTTGATTAATAAAATTATATTAATCTAAAAATTACTTATGTAGTTCATTTTCAATTGAAAGAAAAATCAAAAAAATTATATGAACTATCTGATAGAAATAATAACATTGTGGAAATAAATATGCAATGTAAAAATAATTTAAGAAGTAAACAATGAGAGTCCTCAAGATCTTAAAAAGATATTTATTACCAGTCTAATTTCAATCAAATGAAAATGTTTATTTTCCCAATTTATTTGGAGGATCTATAGAGCTGATCCCAGGTATCCTAGATTCTCACCCAAAACATCCTTGACTATATACCTATTGTAAGGTATCAAGTTCCAATCCTGAATATTCCTTGATTATTATCTCATTGGTGGAAATAGGTATCTAATGCACCAAGACCCACTTCAATATGATGATCAATGAAAACTCTACAAAAAAAAAAATTCATCAAACACAATGATTTTAAAAATACATATTCTATCCCTATAAGCTCATTAATATCCTTGATTGGAAATAGAAAAGTTACAGACATGGAATTGATCATGGAAAATTGCATAATGAGAAAATATAAAGGAAATACTAAGATCAGTACAAGAATACTCACAGTGGTAGAACCTAAGGAGATGGGTTTGTGACAGAGGTGGGTTCACAGAGGAGAAGGGCTTCGCAGCAGAGGTGGGGTTTGATAGTAGAGGTGGGGTAGGTGGAGGAGGTGGGTTCACGAAAAAGGAAGGGTTCATGGTGAAGGTGAGGTTCACAATAGATGGGGTTCAGCGGAAAAGGTGATGTTCATGAAAGATGAGGGATTCATGGCAGTGGGGGAGGGATTTGCGGTGGTGGAGGATGGATTCACGGTGGTGGGGGAGGAGGAGTTGGTGACAATAGAGGAGGAGGAGGAGTTGGCGGCAGGGTTTGGCTTCCACGAGAGCTTGAGGTGTGTGAGAGAAGGAGATTGTTAGGGTTTATTTATAAAAGTGGGTAAACCTTTTATCAACACTAGCTAAAAAATGCTGATAAAGGTATGTTTTATTAGCGTTAAAATAGAAATCAGTGATAAAACATGCCTTTATCAATGATTTTTTAATACTAATAAATACAGGGCTTTATCAGTGCTAAAATTTTAATGCTGATAAAGGCCTATCTTTATGAGCTCTAAAAAAGAACTGATAAAACTATAATGATAATAAATCATTTATATTTTTATATATATTTATAAAATTATATGTATAATATATATATATTTATAATAATATCTATAAATAAATATATATTTATATATATTTATATTTATATATATAATAAATAAATATTTATTTATAATTATAAATTTATAATAAATATATTAATTATATTTATAATTATATATAATTAATATATTTATTATAATTTTATATTTATTTAAATATATCTATATTTATTTAGAATTATAATTGTAAATATTTGTAAATATTTATTATAATTTTATAATTATTTAATAACTATAAATTTATATATATTTATTTATATTTATAATAAATAAATATTTATTTATAATTATATATATATAGTAGTTGGGGGCTTGACCGAGTGGTAAAAGCTCCCTGTAATCCTACACCAGACCCGGGTTCAAATCCGGGTGGGAGCGAATTTCCGCTGGCAGACAGTGACATAGGCATGATGCAGGCAGATGGTGATGCAGGCAAGCGGTGATGCACACATGACGTAGGCACATGGTGACGCAGGCATGCCATATATATATATATATTTCAATAATTATAAAATTATAACAAATATAATTATTACACTTATAATTTTATAGATATATATAATTAATATATTTATTATAATTTAATAATTATTTAAATATATTTGTATTATTTAGAATTCTAATTATAAATATTTGTATATATTTATAAATATATTTATTTAATCGTATATATTTATAACTTTATAAGTATAATAAATATATTTAAGATAATTTTATAATTATTTACACACACACACACATATATATTTATAATTATAACTATAAATAAATAAATATTTATTTCTATTTATATATATAATAAATATATATTTATTACAGCAGTAGAGGCACTGTAGCTGCGAAGGAACTATAGCAACGACGACACTGTAACGGTAGTGGGCACTGTAGCAGTAGCAGCGGCGGGCACTGTAGCTGCGGTGGGCACTATGCGAGTATTGCAGCAAGTGAGTACTATAGTAGTACTATTCACAGAATGGGCCTTGAGCCAAAAAATTTGGGCCTATGGGCCATTTAATGGGCTACATGCCCACTAGGCCTTCAGGCCAAATATACGATGTAATAAAAAGCGGGTTGTTGGGTGGGTTATCCCTTGGGGGGGCTATGACCTGCCTTTTAGGCCTATTTGTGGGGTGTGTATGTGTTGGATGTAATTGTACCCCTAAGCACCTAATATAATTGTTATAATTGTTATAATTGTTTATATATATCTATATTTATTTAGAAAAAACCATTGAATAGTCCAATTAGTGATTAAATACTTTTGAAAGATGAAATAAGGATACTTTCTTTAATGAAAGTAAGAAAAAAATATATTTATAAATATATTTATTTAATTATATATATTTATAACTTTATAAGTATAATAAATATATTTATTATAATTTTATAATTATATATATTTATAATTATAAACAATTGTATATAATTATAAATGTATATAGATATATACCTAGTAAAGTATAGATCATAAGAAACAAGTCATCACATATATACAGACAACATGAATAGTAATGAGGGTGTAATATGTAAATGAATATTCATGATTAATATATAACATATAAACATCAATTATATTCATGAATCAATATATTTATTGACCAAATTCATTGGAAACATATATTTATTTAAATATATATATATTTATTTATAATTATAATTATAAAAATATATATTTAAAAGTATTTATATATAATTATAAATATATAATTATAAATATAATAAATATAATAAATATAATAAATATAATAAATATAATAAATATAATAAATATAATAAATATATTTATTATTTAATGAAATTTATTATAATCTTATAATTATTTAAACATATATTTATTTAATTTTAATCTTATAAATACATTTTTAAACATTATATATATATTTGAATTATTAAAAAAAATATATTAATTATAAAAATGCATTTTTTATTTAATGTATACAAATAAACATTATTTTTTAATATAAATATAATAATTTTATATAGATTAATAATATTTTTTATTAAACACTTTTAGTAGTGATAATAATAGCACTTATAAAGACCCTCCTTTTATTAGTGCTTTTTGGTTAGCACCGATAAAAGCCAGCGCATCCCTTACTCAGATCTGTGGTAGTGAGGGGATCACAATCCTATGATGTGGATATAATACCACACTATACCCTCAAGGGAATAGACCAAGGATACACACTTAACCAAAACTAGTCCAAAATAAGGAAACAAAGAGCTACAAACACCATTGAACGATTTACACGGCGTGTACTAGGGGTACACGGCGTGCCCAGCTATTCCCAAGTCTACCTGTGTGGTAAAGCTTCACATGACATGTAAGTCTCAACATACATGACGTGTAGAATAAGTACATGACATGTAGAGACACATGACACCATACCCATATCGCCTAGCCATGTTCATGTACTTGGCCTACCCTTATACCAACTCATGTATAGGTGGCCATGTCCGTGTCTGAGTACACGGCGTGCCACTTGCCATGTACTCCTGCCTGTGTTTTCATACCCTCTAAGTTACATAACAGAACCTATAGATCAATGGTCTGCTGAGCCTTTCCATTATCGTCGGCCGAAATCCGGGTTCAAATATGCTTGAAAAACAACCCGTCGAGAAAAAACCATCACCGTGCGTCAAAACTAGGAAGAGCAGGAACCCAAAATCTGTTTGTTCCACTCATGATCACCCATCACCATCATTGCACCTTGACTGCACCATCGATCATGAACCACACTCACAATATCGATCTGTTGCGCCGAAGAATGACCGTGTAACGATCGAATACCGGACATCCGTCAAACCATGCGCAAAGAAAAAAAACCACGATGAATCACTACCAAAAAACAGGCTTTTATCAGCCCTAAAAAGGCATTTATCAGTTCTAAAAAAGTGATGATAATAGATCCTCTATTAGGGGGGGGGGAGTCCCCTTTATTAGCACTATTTGAAGCGTTGATAAAGTCCCCATTTATCAGTTCTTCAAATAGCACTGATAAAGTCCCCATTTATCAATGCTTTAATTAGCCCTGATAAAGTGTTCCTTTATCAATGCTATTTAAAGTGTTGATAAAGGATTCCTTACCTGGGTGTTCTGTTTATATAACAGCACACCCAACCAACCTGAAAAATATAAACAGCACCAAACCAGTAAAAATAATCTGCACAAACCAGCAAAAACCTGTTAAAAAATAACCACCCATAGTATATACAAAAGAATCACATACATCATGAAAATGATGAAAAAACAAGAAGTGCACACAAAGGTTTGGAAAACAATACTATATACATTTAATTGAAAACATGAATATAAAAATATTAACTCATGGTATATACCAAAAAAACACTTCTATATACATTTTGAACAATGTTTTATAAAATTACATCTATAATTATCCAACAAACAGTTAAAAACATTAATGTTTTCTCTTTTGACGTCTATGGTCCCCTCTAAAAAATGTCATTCGATGGTAATACTCGCCGAAAAAATCATCCCAACTCGAGAAAAAGGTCCCACCAATATAGGAAAACAAATATCACGTTAGTAATACTATAAATAAATAAATTAAACATTAATATGAAGAATACATTAAAAAAATGTCAATTTTTAATAAAAATGACACATTTGGAGATATACCGGTCACACCGTGTTTCTTATTGAGGCGGTGTTGATTCCTACACATCAAAAATTACTTATAGATCATTTTCCTAAAGTATCAAAACAACCAGAATGCATTTTCTCAATTTTCAGTATGTCAGTTGTGTTTTTTACTAAAATGTCATTTCAAACCAAAAACATGCAATTTGAGTCATACTAGTCACATAGTGTGCCGGTTTGACATGAGACTGCTTCATACATGTCAAAAAGTAATTACGAATCACTGTCCTTAATTTTGAAGACATTCGGAGTGTGTTTTCTTGGTTTTCAATAAGTGACATGTTTTGAGTTAAAATGTCAATTTTAAACTGATAGTGAAAAATTTTAGTCATACTGGTCACACCGTTCATCAGATTGAGGTGGGGTTGATTCCTACACATCAAAACTGAATCATGGATTTTTTTACTAATGTATCAAAACAATCTGAATGCATTTTCTTGGTTTTTAGTATGTCAGTTGTGTTTTTTTACTTGAATCAATATCAATTTTAAATAACTAGACACATTTGGAGTCATACTGGTGACACCGTGTGTCAGATTGAGGTGAAGTAGATTCCTACACATCATAAATGACTGGTAGATCGTTTTTATAAAGTATCAAAACAATCAGATTGTATTTCCTTAGTTTTTAGTATGTCAGTTGTGTTTGTTTACTAATATGCCATTTCAAACCGAAAACATGAAACTTGAGTCATACCGGTCGCATCGTTCATCGGGTTGACGTGAAATTGATTCATACACATCACAAAGGAATTAAGAATCTCTTTAATTAATTTTTAATACAATTGGAGTGCATTTTATTGGTTTTCAGTGAGTGAAACATTTGGAGTTAAAATATCAATTTCAAATTGATAGCAGACACTTTTAGTCATACCGGTCACACTGTTTGTCGAATTGAGGTGGGGTTGATTCCTATACATCAGAACCGACTCATGGATCATTGTATTAAAATATCAAAACAATATGAATGCGTTTTCTTGGTTTTTAGTATGTCAGTTATGTTTTTTTACTTGAATTAATGTCAATTTTAAATAACAAGACACATTTGGAGTCATACTGGTGACACCATGCGTTGTATTGAGGTACAATTTATTCCTACATGTAAAAAATGATTGATAGATCATTTACTAAAGTATCAAAACAATCATAATGAATTTACTTAGTTTTCAGTATGTCAGTTGTGTTTTTTCCTAAAATGTCATTTCAAACAAAAAACACGCAATTTGAGTCATATCGGTCGCATCGTGCATCAATTTGATGTGAGACTGCTTAATAAACATAAAAAAGGATTTAAAAATCACTATCCTTAATTTGGATGAAAATCAGAGAGTGTTTTATTTGTTTTCATTGAGCGACATGTTTTGAACTAAAATGTCAATTTTAAACTCGTAACATGAACTTTTATTCATACTGATCACACGATGATTTAGATTGAGGTGGGGTTGATTCCTACATATGAAAAATGACTCATAGATTGTTTTTCTAAAGTATCAAAACAATATGAATGTGTTTTATTGGTTTTAAGTATGGAAGTTATGTTTTTTTACTTGAATTAATTTCAATTTTAAATAACAAGACACATTTGGAGTCATACTAGTGACAATATGTATCAGATTGAGGTGCAGTTGATTCCTACATGTCAAAAATGACTAATATTTTTTTTACTAAAATATGAAAACAATAAGAATTAATTTCCTTGGTTTTTAGTATGTCAGTTGTGTTTTTTTACTTGAATTAATGTCAATATTAAATAAAGACACATTTGGAGTCATACTGATGAAATTGTGCGTCATATTGAGGTGCGGTTGATTCTTACATGTCACAAATGACTCATGGATTGTTGTCCAAAAGTATCATAACAATTTTTAAGTACATTTTTCTACCTAAAAATAAATGTTCCCTTTCCACTTGACCAGCTCAATATTCTCAATCTACCCAGTTTATAAGGACTATGGAAAAACCTTTGATCCCTGTACGATTGACACAGAATAACATTCTACTTATATAGCATAGCTTTAGTAAGACCAGTGAAGAACCAACTGTCATATATTTAGGACCTCTGAATGAATATATGATAGTTGGTTCTTCACTAGGTTGACTAAAGAGGGGAACTGCCAATGTTGCAAATTGAATCAATGTTTTTTGGAGAAAAACACTTATTGTTGTTAAAAATGAGAAGAGTGGAGTAAGCTTCTATGCCCGTTATATATAAAGATGTCACAACAAACTCAAGGGATAGGGAAACCCCTTCTGGATACTTGTTATATTTTGTGGTATATCAACAACACACATACCCTATAAACGAGGACCACCAATTTCTTTAAAAAACCAGTCAACATGCAATTCATTTTGTGCACAAATAAAGACCACCAACAAACATGATTTTCAGTTGGGCGTTTAGCCCATACAAATCAAAACATTACCATAAAAAAAGATAAAGATAAGGAATAAAATATTATTAAAGTCAAAATTATT
Source organism: Viscum album (assembly GCA_963277665.1). NCBI lineage: Eukaryota > Viridiplantae > Streptophyta > Magnoliopsida > Santalales > Viscaceae > Viscum > Viscum album. Next base: position 629,385,985 of record OY728123.1, read on the forward strand.
TGAGAAGTTTACCATATTCATTCTATATGTGTACATTCTTCCATCAGGTATGATGCTCATTCATTTCTAAGCATATCTATATCATCTTGTGAAAATGACTATTTTTGGAAGTCATGGTAGTATTGAAAAAATATAAATACACAAATTAATAATAATTATTTTAAATGAAATAGCAATTATTGTTGAAAATACCTCTTCAGGGATGCTGGTTTGTTCATGGAATATGATATCTTTCATAAATTTAAAAACATAATAACCACAATCTTTACCATTTGTTTGTTTCAGGCACTACAAAAACATTGAGAAAAATAAGTAATTTTTTATATGTGTTTGGATAGTGAAATATTATTACATATACCCTGATACTTATCCATTCATAATACTTGTCAGGTTTCTTGTCCTTTTCCCCTGGCCTCATTACATGATGTCGAAGATATTCACACACCACCCTATCATAATAGAATCCTCATTAAAAGATAATATAAATTATATAAATGGATGTTTAGTTCTAAAATGTTGGATGTAGTGTATTAAAAATTGACAAATTCCATCTTGTGTGGTTGGTTTGTTTGATATCCATGCATTGAATCCAGGAAATAAATCTTTGGAGTATCTAAATTGACCGTAATGAATATCCAATGCTACCTAAGAAAAAAAAAGAATAAGTAATGAAATAAATTAAAATATATTTGATATAATTAAATTTTAGAATTTTACACATGCATCGTTGGTATTAAGAAGATCCTGTCATCTGTAATTTTTTTGTTAAATGATTTGAGCAGTCTTAGCACTATTTCACCCGCTTTCTTGGAAGTTATATATTCTTGTTCAATAGAGGTGACGTGAGGACTAATTATTCTAAATTTTTGTTCATGGGGAAATCCCTTCAATTGTTTTTCATATATACTCATGTGAAAAAATATGAAATGTATTTAGTCATAATTATCATAGTATATCATCTTTTGGAAAATAAAATCACAAAAACATACCTCATGTAATCATTTACAACTGATCCACCTAACCAATCATAGCTGAGGACTTTAGTTTCACTCTCAAAACCAATGAAGTCTGGATCTTCCCCTCCATACATATTTTCTTCAAAATCAATTATGTGATAACCACCATATTTCAACTTCGTATCTATATGAGCCTTCAATGATAATAAATGTGGATATAGAATGGGGGGGGAGTAAGGTGATTTGGGTAAATCATTTTGATCAGTTGGTTGATCCTTGAGATAGTTTTGAACTGGTCTTTCATTTCACCCCCTTCCCATTATCCATTTATAATAACATGAATTGGTTCAGAACTTTTTTCATTAAATGTTTAAGGTTTATCTTTAAAATTAAATTGGAAATGAATACCTCATTTTCAAAATGTTATTTTACAATATGTGACAACCATGCGATGAATGTTCCAAGATCTTGTTCGACCATAAGAATATCTACATCATCAATTGGAACAGGTAGCTCGACGATTAGCTTTAGTGTTACAGTAATTGACACTCTGACATGATTTGTCAGAAGTGGTTTGTTGTGTAGCATGTCGTTCTGGATATTAAACACTATATCCCTCGCTACAAGGTGATATTTGGGTGTTGATAGATATAATTCACAGTCATTTTCACCCTGTATAATATCAATACAGGAAAGGTATTAGTGTCTAGTGTCTATCTGATTTACATTTCCTAGAAAAAAATTATTAGAAAATTGACCACCTCAATTAAGAATTGTTTTTTAGGGGAATGGATCACCTCAAAACTAGGGTGTGTGGGGGGGGGGGGATGGATCTTCATGTTCAGGTTGTTCTTGAGAAGTTTCTTTTCTTTTCCTCCCCCCATCAAAATTGATATCATCTCTCTCTGGTATTGTAATTCTTCTTGAAACATAGTTAATGTTTCTTTCATCTTTTTCATTTCCTCAGTTTGATCCTCCAGTTGTTATTTTTCTCAAAATATGTTCGGGGTGTCACCCAAAAACCCAAACCTCTAACACGTACATACTTTTTGGGATGCTTCAAGGCCACTGAAAGAATGTCTGTATCTGGTGTGAGTGTTGTTGATTCTTGTGACTATTTAAGATAGAAAATATAGGAAAATAAGTAACCATTGTTATTTAATAGCGATTTAAAGACAAATAAATTTTTATTATGTCATACATATGCATGTTTCCCACACTTTTTGTGTGTTTTCATCTATTAGTTTTCCATATTTAGTTACATGCACCTCCTTCCATAGCACATGGTGTGGGATATAAGTGGATATGAATTTGGAATCTTCAAGATACTTATAAAAAACATAGTTATTGTGTTGTTTTATGTCACATAAAATTATTATGGTAGATTTAAAATATGTACCAATTTTTTTTCAAGTGATTCGTACCCCATGATTTCTTTACGGTAGGGGTACGCTGGTTATCATTCCAGAAGCTAATATTCCTGCAGCCAATAATCCATCTAACATGGCCATGCAACTCATCCATACGTGAAAACATGCATTTGGAGGTTGTCCACAACCGAATATCTCTTTTAGGGAAGCAAGCAACTGCTTCGACTTCATCCATTCTTCACTAAACCCCGCTCAGATGAGAATTTTTGAAAACATTGTTATGAAAGAAGAATCAGATATATGCTGCTTCACGGAGGCTAGTTCTGGCAGGTTTAACATCCGCGACTACAGAAGGATTCTTCAGAGGGAGAACTCGAGAGAGGAAGACGGATCGATCGCTTGGTGTAAGGAGATCCTGAAGAGGATGAATTTTCTACTATAGAGAATCAAGAACAGAGAATTACCGACTGAGGAAAATATTCAGAGGAGAGGGGTTTGCATGGTATCCCAATGCTTCTGTTGTGACCACCCTAATATTGAGACTACGACACACCTATTCTTTCAAGGTCAGTGGGCTTCCTTTCTCTAGTCTGCTTTCAATCACTTTCCGTCTTCTGTTGGCGTGAGCTAGAGTTACCAGGAGTATGTGTCAGCATGGTTCTCTGGAACTGAGCACAGAGCCATGGAACGAACGATCAGGACCATCATACTGGTGGAGGTTTGCTGGATTTTATGGGAGATCCGTAATCAGGTTAGGTTGGGTAGTAAAATATCCCCTTGGGCTCTTCAAATCCGGCTTAAGTCCCTCATTGTGGAGTTATCTTCTCTGGTGAAGGGGGGGACAACTTCGGTCATGCTGTGCAACTTCCTCAAGAACCCATGCAAGCCTCCAAGAAGCGGTGGTTTTTGGGTTGCGTGGTAGCCCCCTATCCGTGGTTTGAAATTAAATATTGACGAGTATTGCATGGAGGGAGTGATGAGGTGCGGAGGTTTACTTCGTGACGGTTGGGGCTTGGTGCTTGTTGATTTTAGTGCGTTTTACGGTCCAGGTAATTCTTTGGAGGCGGAGGTTTGGGCACTTCTTTCTGGTTTGATGGTTTGCAGGAGATGGGGCTGGCATGTGGAGGAGGTTGAATCAGACTCAGAGGTCCTTGTTAAAGCCTTGCAGTGAAGGTGTGAGATCCCTTGGGAGCTTACTTACCTTTTCATAAGATGTAAGGTGGAGACAGATCATGGGAGATTAATTCACCATAGCTGGAGGGAGACCAACTTTGCAGCTGATGCACTTGCGCATTTGGGCAGGCAGGATGACTCTCTTTTTGTTTATGATAATCTTCATTCCCTTCCTCTTGAGTGTTTATGTGTGGTTCGAGGGGATGCCCTTGGTCTTCATCATTTTCATCCCCCTTGAAGGGTTCTTTCTTCTTTCTTGGTGTTTGTGGTATTAATAAATAATAACTTTCAGTCCAGTTGTTGTTTCTTAAATAAAACACTATCAATAAAAGTGATGAATACACATACCATCAAACAATGTATTACTAGACATAATGTACTTGAAAATACTTCTTTTCACGATGGCCAGTAAATGCATCCCACAATTCTTGGGTTATCAGATGTGCATAAATAAGAGGTGGGTGCATTTTTATTTTCCCTTTAGCATATTTAAGATGATATTTCATTAAAAGTGTGAGAAAACCCCTGTGAATATTTTTTATCAACCCTTAAGTTATATTCTTTTTGCGAGTCATCTACTATAAATGCACTCTGAAAGAGGTAATGAAGTGCAAGTCAATTTTTCATCATTTAATTTTTAGTAAATTAAAAAATTGATATCATAATTTTACCATAATATCTCCCCACATCAATGTCATAATCTCTGCCACAAAATGGTTCCATGAAGTTACATCAATCACCATGCATTTCTGAGTGATGATTCCAATGTAACTACTGAAAATATATTTGTTGGGGTTAACATGTTGGCCCCACTTATTCCATCTAATCTCATATTTGATGCCTTTCTATTTAGCCTTAATGATTTTTGATAATACCATCAAACTATGAGGCTCCTATTTTTTATGCGTCATTGGTTTTTTGTTACCTTTTATTTACTTAGATCCACCATAATCAATATGTTCCTCTAGCTATGGAGGGATAGCATCGACATGTGCAGACGGTGGTTGTAACTCTGCACTGGGAGAAGCAACAGGTTGAGATACCTATTTTTCGTCTGCACTGCGAGCAACAACAGGTTGAGAAACCTGTTGTTCCTGGGGATTGGGAGCATCATCACGTGAAAAATTCATTATATGAAAAAGTGTTTTAACATTTTATTTATATAAAATAAAAGCATAAACAAACAAATATTAACATAAGGTAACAGGTTGAGAAACCTGTTGTTCATCTATACTACGAGTAATAGCAGATTGAGAAACCTGTTGTGCCCAGGGATTTGGAGAATCATCACATGTAGAAGTCATTATCAACAAAAGTGGTTTAACATTTAATTTAGATAACATAAAATTAGCAGTGAAAAAATCTTAACATAAAGTAACATGATGCATATTAGAAAAAAATATAACCCGATTATTGAACTCTTTTTTTTAAAGGTTGAAGGGATTTGACCCCTTTATCTAATATCCGAATACCTTCATTGTGGTCTCCTATGACATACAAAACATCATCTACACTGGTACCACTGTGAGATGATTGTGACGTCCCAATGAAAGGCTTATCCTCCATTGAATTTTCATCTGACTCTTTAGTGGTTTTGGTCGATAATAGAAAAATAGACCAATTTTGGTTTGTGAGATCTAGAACATAAAATACTTATACTACCTGTGATTCCATTATAAACAGTTCATCTTTGTACCCTTTCTTTATGAAACCAACTTTCAGAAATCCCAACTCATCTATTTTAACAACACTTTTGTTATCAAACCACTTGAATTGAAAAATCGACACTCATAATGTCGTATAATCTAACTCCCATTTTTTTGTGATGATGCCAAAATATGATATATTCGCGTAAATTGGATTTCTATCCTTAGCACTAGAAACATGCATTGCTTCAGCCACAAGTGTAACTCAAATATTCTATCCAGTACTTTTTTCATCATGTTCATTAGTATATAATGTATAACCATTAATTACATAAGCATTGTAAGATAATACATACACACTTGGTCCTCTGGCTAGAAATCGAAGTCGTTCTGAAATTGAGTCTGGATTTTCATTTGACTCCTTAAAAATATGGTCTTGAAACCATCCTATAAAATATTTATTATGTTTATTTGATATCCATTTTTAATCCCTTGATGGATTTGAATGCCTAAGAATTTATTTGTGGGTTTCAACATATGGGTCAACGTCCAAAATGTTATGAAAAACATAAAGGTGGGCCTGCTCTTGATCAGAAATATTGATTGTGACGACATCCTTTCTAGAAATTCCTCCACTCATAAGTCATCCAGTGTGATGAGATTTTGTTAGACCAATTCTTTACACACCAGATAGGTATTTCGTACAGCATTCAACAACTACCTCAACAATATATCACTCCAAAATACAACCCTATGGCCAACTTTGATTTTTGAAATACCCTTTCAAAATCTTCATATACCTTTCAATGCGGTATATCCATCTATAGTGCACATGAACACATATTAGAATCTCTCTCACCAAGTGAACCATCGAATAAACCATCATATCAAATAATTTTGGTGGGAAAAAAATTTCCAATTCACATAATATGACGACAATTTATCTTTAAATAGTCAGAAATTTATCTTGGTGTATAACTTTGCTACATATATCTTTGAAGAAGAAATGGATCTTCATTAATGTATGACAAACATTCTTGGAAAAAATAAAACATAAAGATATATGAATTAGATATTGCATCAAAACATGGAAATCATGTGATTTCAGACCTTTTGACTTTAAATCATGCATATGTTCTTGATATTCGATAAATACCCCTCTAGAAGCTTTACATCATTCAAGAAGTTGAAACACCGATATCTCTCTTTCCTGGAAAGAGTATAAGAAGCAGGAGGAAGAAATGTTCAATTTTCACCCTTCACAGGTGCCAACTATTCTCGTATTCCCATGTCAACCATGTCCAACCGAGACTTAATTCCATCCTTTGTTTTTCTGGGTGAATTTAGCAACGTGCTGATGACACTATCATATAAAATTTTCAACATGCATAACATCAAGAAAATTTCTAATGTACAGACAATTCTAGTATGGTAATTCAAAAAAAAAACTAATTTCTTTTCCAACCGGTTTTTGTAAGGTTTTTTGAAAACGGTTTACCAAAATCAGTTTCCACATATTTAAATTTCTCAAACAGTTGATCATATATTAGTGGTGACGGTGGTGTACATTCCTATGAACTTCCATCAAATGATGTCATCCAAGATCAGTACTTATGTCATAGGGGTAGAAATCTATGATGTCCTAGAAACACAATTTTCGATGAATGTTTCAACCTAATTGATTGTGTACCTTGTTTGCAGATGGGACACCCAAGAGTTCCTTTAATGATATATCCTAAAAAATTTTCATAAGTAGTAAATTCATTTATCATCCCTTAAAACATGGCTCTCAACATGAAATATTTATTTCTGTAAGCATCATACATCGTAACACCTGAATCCCACAATAATTTTAAATCCTCGATCAATGGAGCCAAATAAACATCAATATCATTACCCAGTTGTTTTGGTACTGATATAATCATAGATAACATTATTTGTTTTCATTTCATGCATAACCATAGTGGCAAGTTAAAATTTACCAAAATAACCGGCTATATACTATGAGTGCTTCTTTGAAAACCAAAAGTATTTACTCCATCTGTAGATAACGCCAGATGAAGGTTTCTAAAATTATTTCCAAAGTTAGGATATTCATGATCAATTATCTTCCACTGAGGAGAGTCTACCAGATGATGTAGTTTTATATCTTTATTTCTTCTATCTGCATGCCACGTTAATTACCCTGAAGTCTCCTCACTTTCATATAGGCACCTAAACCTAAGAATGATTGGAAAGTACCATGAAAATTTCATAGGACCAGATTCATCTTTCTTGTATTGAGAAGAACCACAATTTGGGAATTCTCTAAGTGATTTTTGGTCCTTGAAAAATAGTATACAATCATTCAGGCATGCGTGTATTATTTCAGAGATCATACCCATTGAGTGTAGTATTTGTTTGGAGTTGTATGTTTGGGTCGGGAGCTCATTATCTTTTGGGATCATGTCATTCAAGAGAGAAAGTAATTCCATAAAACTGGAATCAATCCATCCATTTCCTGCTTTCAAATTATATAGTTTTAGTACGGCTAACAATGATATATATTTAATGAAACCATCATACAATGACATCTTTGCACAACTCTTTAACTACTCAAACAATTTTGGGAAATCGTGAAGTTCATCTTCAACTATCCATATCATTTCCTTAATATAATCTTCATCATAATGAACTTCTGTAATAACATCCTTGATACAGTCTTCTTCATTGTACACACTTGTAATCATATCAAATGATCCATAAAATGTAGTGTTATCCCAGTCACTAGCTACATTCACTTTTCCCCCATTTTTATTCCAAAATTTATAACTTCAATCTATTCTATGATAGATCAAGTGTTATACCAACTCCTATGGACTAACTTGTCTTGAATAAAAATAGTGTAAACATGGAAAAAGGATTTTTGAAGGATCATATGCATGATCTTTTGCAAACTTGATGAACTATTTCACTCCATCTTCATACTCTTTTGTCATACAATTGAAATCCATCCATTATTTATTCATATCCATCCTATTTTATTAAATGATATTAATATTTAATAAAATAAATTCAAAAAACATTGATATAAAAATTAAACAAGGCTAAAAAATTTATAGAATTTAAATATAATTTGAAAACTATTTATATAATCATAATTGAAATCCCATTAAAAAACCAACCATTTACAAAAATTCCTCTTTAAAATAACAAACCCTTTTTAAAATAAACCAATTAGTTCCAACATCCTTTCTCAAAACCCCAATTCTTTTTAAACCATTTTAAAGAAATTTAAAACCAAAAAAGGGTACGTTGAACGCATATAATTTTTTAAGAAACATTTCAAAACACTTGAATAATTTTAAATGTGAAACCCTAACAAAATCACTAGATGTAATTGTCACTTACCACTATCTAGCCAATTAAAATCATTAATGGCCGCACGCCTTATATGTAAATGACACCCCCTATATAGATCTGATCACTAGTTTTTAGTGTTCCTCCCATCAACCTTATGGATTGGCCAACCCATCACTAGTAGGTGAACTCCTTTTCTGGTGTTTCGACCCCCCCAATGGCTACTAAAAACAATATTCACATTTTAAATTTATGATTAGAGATTAAAATCATCACACTAACCTGTGAACATAAAAACTTTCTAAATTATTCACATGTATTATTATGAGTAGAGATTAATGCAATCACACTCACCCTTTTTGAACTTATAGACTTACTAACCTATTCACATAACATTTATATATCATGATATATAATATTTTACCCAATTCATTGTTGGGAAATATAGGTACTACCCATCTCATAATACATAAATTTGTTTTCCAGTTGAAAATAAAACATTCATTATCTCATAGTGAACCCATATCAACTGGATAAAATAAATTCAGAATGAATAAGGGAAAAATGTGATCAAGGAACAACATAATAGTAAATAAAACCAATATTAATAGTTACACTAATAAAAAAAGCATAAGGGGTATACAATAAATATAATATTTTAATCCTCTATATAGAACCACCGATCAGGGAACAAAATGTCATGGGATATACCCTAGGTACTAGTGTATGACAATCCAAAATAGCACTATAACTACATGGAACAACATATGATATATGTTTCATCCAATAATAACACTATCTGCCAAATTAAACTATACTTTAACTCATAATAATGGATCCTTCCCACTACCCTTGTCTTAAACACAACTAGGGGGACCATAGAAGTGTGTTTACCAACTAGGGTAACATGAATCAAGACCTCCCACCTAGACAACCAAGTTACCATAAAAAAAAACCACATAGTTGATAAATAAATCAATATAATTACTGAAAAAATTTCTCACACCACTACTCCAACACCATCACATATAACATCCCCTTTTAACATTATACATCCATCATATAAATAATCAATAACCCATAACTGGTGAAACAAGTATAGGGGAAATCATTGAGGGTCACATGAGAAATAAACCATTTACTTTTAAAAGTGAAAAATGGGTCTTCACACGAAAACCAACTTAGTATGTAGAGTCTCACTCCCCTTCTTTAAAGTCTCATCATTTCAATGATTTTGGAAGAACTTAAAAAACAACCTTTTTCTTTATAAAATATTCTCCAAGAACATGGAAAATTCCTTTGAAAAACCAAAAAAGGCATAAGACCTAAATTTACTATAAAAAGCATTTAAATGACCCTATAAACCTTTTCAAATATGATTTTCATGAGAATTGATCTAATTTAAAAATATTACATGAACTTCTTATGAAAAACCCCTTATGCCAAGATTAGAATTTAAGAAAGAAATTTATAATTTCACTTAAGAACCCATACATTACTATACTTTAATTGAAAATAAATTTATAAAGTATAAACATCCTATGAATTATAAAATAAAGGAAGAGAAAAGAAACACCGACTTTAAAACAAATGGTAACAAATACACAACATTTCACCTTCCATGGAAAACAATCAAAAAACCTAAAGCCCTAAATCCTCATGAAAAATAAATTTCAATTCCTGGGAGAAGGAGAAATTTATGGGAAATAGAAAATTGAAGAGGTATGGTGGAGATAAATGAGAAAGAGTGGGAAGAATGCTTGAAATGGAAAAATAATTGTTTTCTTAAATAATTCAAAAAAAAATCACATAACATGAACTTAAGAAATCATAGAATATTATAATTATCATTTTACAAAAAAAATCATATCATAATAACATATAAATTGTGACTAAAATATCACTACATGGAAAAAAAAATACTAAAACTATAAATATAAGTGAAAATACAAACCTTTTCACAATAAAATTTTAAAAAATTGAAGTGAAAATTATATTTAATTTTTTTTTGAAGGAAAATAGATTATTATTGAAAACAATATTATAAATAGATCCTAATAAAACGTTATTAAATAGAAAAAATGTTTTTAAAAATGATAAGTAAAAATACTTTAAAAATGTTTACTTTTAATGGAATCCTTAATAATTCAAACTTGAAAAAGACATAATGTATTCATGGAGAAAGGCATCTGTAATGTGGTAAGTAAGAGACCTATAAGTCATGGTGTTGTAGGTGTGTGATATAATCAGCTCGTTTGGGGAAAGATATATGACCTATCAAGGGATGAGTAGTGTGGTGATGAAATCCAAGTTTGGAAATTCATTGTGGGTGTTATCTCATCATGATAGTTTGTTATTTGAGTAATGATTCGTTTTGGTTCATGAAAATACTATAATTTTTTTGGTCATTAACAAGCCCATGTGAGGATGTGGATATTCAAAGTTTAAGAGTCATGTCTTGGTAAGTGGATGGGTGCTTGAGTTATTCCACTGGGTTCAGTGATGTGATCATGTATGGGAGTTGTTAGAAATGATTGTGAGTGTTAATATTCAGATGACAATGAGATATGTTCATGATTATGTTTTGGTAGTGATGGAATTTCTTATTTCACATTAGGAGTGGTTTTTAGGTGAACCTAAACCATAGGTAGAGGTGGTTGGTTTTGTGTGTGAGCATAAGTAAATGAGTTGCACTGGTAGATGATTGATACTCATGTAAGGGTATCGATTAGAGGAGATCAAGAATGAATGTATGATGTCAACAAATAGAGCAGGTATTAGGTTGTTAGAGGAACTTGGTGATGTGAGCTAGTATGGTTTGTCACTTAGTTCATTGGTGGAATCATGTGAAAAATCATAATGAAGTTTTATTTAGACATCTACACTTGGGAAAGTAAGAAAACTTATTATTATTTAGACATCATTTGAGAAATATATACTATGAATTATTGATTGGATTGAAAATTTATTGAGAAGGATTATGGTTCCTAACATTTGATTTTTTTGAATCGTGGGCGTATTCAAGAAGAATATTGGAATTGGGAGTCTAATGCATGGGCTCAGTGGCCCAAGATGGTCAAGAAAGACCTCTAGAGACACTTATTAGGGATGATAAGTCCTTATAGGGGGAGATTGTATTGGACTCAGAATTTTTAGGTGTGTTATTCATTATTTTCAGCCTTTATTTTAAGCGATCTTAGTTATTATATTTTAGGGTGAAATCATTTCCATAGTTATGTATGTCGATGCCCATTTGGTTATCACCAACCCATGGTGATCTGGAATGGGCTTTAGGCCTTGTACCAAGCCATGTTGGGTGACATGTCATGTCGACCCGTGTTAGGTTGTTACATATATTCACTTGAATACTTTTGGGAACAAAAATTTTCATCAGCATATGAATCTCATTATCTTATGAAACCAGAGGCTCAATCTTAATCTACTAAATGGTGTGATACTCTTTATTATAGATTGTAATTGTTAACCTCAAAATTTCATAACTCACACAGAAAAAACATGTTATGTAGAATATATCCTAATTATCCTTTTAATAGATCATGAAAACACAACTTTCTACATCATAGTGTGTTCACAAGGACTCCAAGTATACTTAATCATTCATACCAAGATGTCTTATATGGCATAGAAATCACAAAGTAGGTAGAACCACCAAGGTCTTCCTAAGCCACTTCATGAAATGTATAAACTCCCTATGACATGAATAACTCTTACACATTCCCCTCATAGTGTGGCAATTATTACCATTACATGAATAACTCTTATATATAAATATAATTATCTATATTCCCATTAAAAAGTTCACGAATATTGACATTCCATCTCCCATAGCGTGATCAACTAGTCACCTTCAAAACATCTTGGATCTTAATTCTCATGGGTACCTCTACATGGTGTGAATTATTTCTTATGAAACCAACCATAGAATGATGTAGATTTATGAGATTGAATTATGATTTCAGTATGTCACTTATATATTATATATATAATTTCTATAATTTCTTCTCCAAACCATCCAAAACTCCACCAGCCTTCTCTATGACATCATATTCTCTTTTGGAAGTACCTTACACATTGGTAAATGTGACCTTCATGTATCACTACAAGGTTCTCCATACTTTTCTATTTCATTTAAAATGTGGCCTAAATAATTTTATATATACAAGTATTATTATGAATTTTTAATTTTTCTAGGAAATCTACTCATGGTGTAACACTTATACTCATTCTATGGTATTTTCTGTAACTTCTGAAATTTATCAAATGAAATCCATCCAACTCAACTGCATTATCAAAATTCTAGATTTATTCTTTTAAACATCTTCATCACCTATTATATAATAAATTCCAAAAAATATCAAATACTTCTTTTATAATAGCTTTTAGAACCACCACATATCATTCCAGACATCTACTTCCAGAACAACATCCAATAACCAATCTTGCATTGATAATAAATCCAACACCAATAATTAACATATGTTGAAAAAAATTTATCACCATCCATGATTATAAAACATAGTTTTATTACATTTTTTTCCAATAAATCCATCACCAACATGTTACCAATAAATCCAATACTAACCTATATCCAATAAATCCAATATTAACACATTTCCAATAAATTCAATACCAACACCGATTCTCAATTAAATCATGACAATCTCCCCTATTAATAATTTGGAACCACTATCATGAATCCAAAACATCATCACATCATGATTCATACTCCACATTTAAGGGACTAATAGATTGATGTATTCATCATGATTCCTACTACCGATTTCACAAAAAATACAAAGAAAACACTCATCATCATGAAAAAATATAGAGTCGTTGATAAATCCTCTACCTTATGAAATAATAGTGTCGATTTATAGTACATTATCACTCTCCCAAAATTGTATTTATGTAAAAAAATATAAACTTAACTTCCTCTGATACCTCTTATAATAGTATTTAGTGAAACACATGATGAAACTTATTATATTAATTTCTCCTTTCAATTATTCCCAGAGTGGAAAAAAAGGTTTAGTACTATTGTTTTCATGAAAATATTCTTTATTAATTTTTATAAGCATGGGGAATAATCAATAAATATTCTATTACATATTGGAATATTCCTTTTGTCACATTTATAGTAGATAGGATCCACCTTTTAAAATACATTTCAAAAATATTGTAACTTCCAACTCATTCCCCATTTATTTAACAAAATTATAAATTTGAGTTTCAAGATTAAGAAAATTCTTCAAATATTACTGAATACTAAAATATTTTTATGGAGTAATATTACCACATAGAATTATGCCATGAAAAAATATATTCAACTGTGTCATAATTTGATATAGGAAACAAAATATTAAGCTCATAACACCACTACAATACATTGCACCCACTTAAATTCATAAGTTTCAAGTAATAACAATATTAATATTTTACCATAATGAAAACCCACATTGCATTGAATATTTTTAAATCAACCAATTCAAAATATGGTATAAGAAAATTGAATTTTACCAAATATAACTAGTGCGCAAACAAGGACCACCAATGGACACGATTTTCAGCGGGGCATTTAGCCCGTACAATTCACAACATCACCATCAATTTCAAATTGTAATAAGTAAACCCAATGAGAAAGAGGAGAAAACTAATCATTGAGGTGTGGTTCATCACGTGAAGGAGGTGCGTTCATTGTGTAGGAGAGGAAAGATAGGGGAGAGGTGTGGTGGAGAAGAGCTGCGTGGTGAAGCTCGGTTCGCGATGGTGGAGGAGTCGGTGACCGAGGAGGAGGAGGAGGCAGGAGAAGAGGGATGAGAGGAGGGAGAAGAGGAGGCAGAAGTGGTGGTGGCAAAATAGATTATCTTCTGTGAGAGCTTGAGGGGCGCGAGGAAGGAGGTGAAAGTTAGGGTTTATTTATAAAACCTGGCGACACTTTTATCAGTTCTAGATAAAAAACGCTGGTAAAAGTATGTTTTATCAGCGTTATAATTGAAAGTGCTAATAAAACATTCATTTATCAGTGATTTTTTAGTGCTGATAAAGACCAATTTTTACCATCACTAAAAAATCACTGATAAAAGCATGTTTTATCCGCGCTACAATTGAAAGCACTGATAAAACATGCCTTTATCAGTGCTTTTTTAGCACTGATAAATGCATGTTTTATCAGCGCTTTTTAATTAATGCTGATAAAACATACCATTTATTCTTAATTATAAAATTATAACCAATATATTTATTACATTTATAATTTTATAAATATATATAATAAATATATTTATTATAATTTAATAATTTAAATTATAATTATATATATATAAATAAATAAATAAATATATATTTATGTTTGTGTTTGTGTATAAATTATAATTAAATATATATAAATATAAATTGATATATTATTTTTAATTTTATTTTCATAAGTATTTAAATATATATATATATATATGTCTGTGTCTGTGTATATATTCATTATAGACATATGTTTATAAATAAATATATTCAAAAGGTATTCATAAATATATATTTATCATTTAAAAAATATTTTTTAATTTTATAATTATTTAAACATATTTATATTTAATTAGTAATATCTAATTATAATTATATATAATATATTTAAAATTATATAATTATATATAACTAAATATTTATATTTTTAAGTATAATAAATAAATTTATTGTTTATTTAAATATATTTATAGTGATTTTAATTATTTATGAGAAGATAAAGCTTCATATATATAGGAAATGAATGAATAAACCATGTATATGTAGTACTATGGTATATATGGCCAACATTATAGGGTAAAAAATAATAAACACATATTAATTCATGAGAATATGAACGTACACATCAATTGACACATTCATTAGGAAACATAAATTTATATATATATATATATATTAAAAAGTATTTATATATAATTTTATAGACATATAGTATAATAAATATATAATAAAGATATAACTAAAAATAATAAACACAATAAACATAAATAAAACATAAACATAATAAACATAATAAACATATGTTTTTTATTTAATGTATACATATAAACATTATTTTTGAATATAATTAAAATATTTTTTAATAAATTAATAATATTTTCTATTAAAAACTTTTATCAGTGTTATTATTAGCACTAATAAAGTATCCTCTTTTTATCAGTGCTTTTTGTTAGTGCTGAAAAAGGGAGGATTTTATCAGCACTAATATTAGTGTTGATAAAGGGTAGATTTATCAACGTTTTTTTTCTAGCTCTGATGAAAGTCCCCCTTTTATCAGTGCTTTCTGATTTGCATGATAAAACCCATGTGATTCCCTTGCTCATATTTATGGTAGTGAATGTGCAAAGAACAGGGGGAGAAAACCAAAATCCATACAACGTGAGGAATGAACCTCGACCATTGTTCATTTGACCTCGATTAATTATTGTAGAAGAAGACAAACAAAAAGGGATAAATAAAAACGAATAATTAAACAATTCTATCAATTTAATCCTACCGATGATGTGCGAATCAATTCTATTTGTGGAATTGATTCACATTCATTTGGGATTAAGAAACAGGATAAAAAACAAAAAATAAAATGTCCTACCTAGAGTTTAGATCGATTATTGATGAATAATGGTTGCGTTGTTTTTGTTGACAAGATCCACAAACTCAGTTGGTGAAAAAATACATGATTCGGTCCCAATCAATCATAGTTCACCAATAAAACTCTCATACAATGGATTCTAGGTCTCCAGGGTTTAGATGAAAACATTGAGATAGAAACCATAGCCGCATATTCAAAGTGGTAACTGGTTGCCGCATCAAAATAAACAAAACAAAACAAACAAATTATTTTATTTTATTTATTTACGTCCGTGATTAATTTTTCAAAAATGGACCGCACCGACAAAGTTTATGTTGTGATTAGGGTAAAACCCACATTTTGAACTCAATTATGCCCACATATTTCTGATTTGTACCCCCATTTGGGTGTTATTACACTTTTTAAGGAAAACTATGTGAGCGTGCTATTTAATATATTTCAAACATTTATTCCAGGAACACTAGGCCTTAGAATCCCACAACGTCTTAACTTATGGTCTTGAAAACAATCCATATAATATACAAAAATAATATTAAAAAAATCTAATTCATTACATTCTCCCCAACTTAGGGATTTTCATCATAAAAAGAGAAAAAACCTACTAAAAAAGATAAGGGTACTGGGCTCGCATTTGGACCTCCCACTCCCTTATTCTCTCCTAAAGATTCCCAAGCCACCACCAGACACAAAGAAGGGGAATCAATCACCCACAAAATATCCTCTCATATCGATCCTCAATATCTACTAATTTTTTTGAAAATTTATATTTTATAGACCTATGGGGCACCGTTAATTCCCTACAGGTCTATGAAAAAACAAATTTGTAAAACTCAAACCATCCTACTCAATTTAATTAAAAATTTATTAAAGAGGAAGTTCTAGGTCGAACCCTCAAGGATGAAGAATTTAGTTTTATTAGGTTTTCAGATAGATTTATTTTTTTTAAATTGGACAAAGAGGTGAAGAAATTATTTTTTTGATTTGAATAAAGAAAACTAAGAATATTGATTGGACTATTTGAAAACAGATTTGAAAGCATGTTGGGGTAATGTAATATTGGGGTTCAGGTTCAATTGTATCTTTAGAGAATATGCTGATGAATTCATGATTGGTGTTGGATTCAAGAAAATGAATATACAATGGTCATGGTATCTCCTCCTTAATACAGCAATACCCTATTTCCCTTGGTCTGTCAATTTAGGGTGTTTCCTAATCAAGTTTGTCTTGATACCGTTTTTAAACCTGATTTCCCCTAAATTCAAAAATGGTTATTTCTTATTTAGGGTTATCAGTTGAATAATTTTAAAGCTCCCTTTAATTAAATTATCAATTGTCATGATAAAATAAAAATAAAGCTATTGGAAGATGAAGAATAGATTGCACAAACTAAATACATGAATAATTAAAATAAATAAATCCAATGCACCTTCCCCCTTCGGTTACATCAACCTAGCACATGAAGGAATTATCCCATCATCCTAGTGATGAGAGGTTTATAGGGAAGTAGTAAAGAAAAGAAATGAATAATAAAAATAAAGAAAGAACTTGGTGAGGATGCAACATCTTGCTTTAAGCTTTGGTCTCCGGTAGGATGCCCCACAAGAGCAGATAACTCCTCTATTTATAGGCTTCAGATTGGTTCTTCCCGTTAGGTTTCATGATGTGTAATGTGATTACACATCATGTAATATAGATTTGTGTTTTCCTCTACATATTTTGAATCTCCACAAATATCATACAAGGATTTGAAACTTTTACTTCTTTCATGACATGTAATTGGGACTCATGACATTTAACCTTTAAATCTTTAGATCCCACAAATCTCAACGTATTTCTTCTCCAAAAAATTGTCCCAAAAAACGTCACATCGTGTAATTTAGTTACATGATGTGTAATGGTCTTTCACAGCGTGTTTTGACTTTTTGACTTGTTCTGTGCGGATTTGACTCACTTGATGAGGTTACGATGTGTGATGTAATTACACGATGTGTAATCTTGTTTTGTTCAATTTTCCAGATTTAAAATTCCTAAAAAATACGGTGTTACACCGCTTTGCTTAGCTCATGGAACAAAGTGTATTTTTTCTCCATTTTCATCCATTTTTGTTTCTTTTTCATAAAATCATTTTATCCTTCAAAAAAAAAACATAAAAACATTCATATCACTCAAAAATTGGAAAGATTATTCAATAAAATACATAAATCAAAACATTAAAATACCATAAAATATATGCATGAAATATACTTATTAAGATCCATCCTCGATGTCAAGATTGCCTTAATCGATAATGTATGACAGGTCAAGCACATACCTATTCATATGAGACACATGGAATACATTATGTACCCAATTCAACCACATTGGTAGAGCTAAGTGGTATTTCTGATCATGTTGTTGAGTTAACCACATTTGGTGTTTAGTTTTACTAGAATTTCTACTGTATAATGGAAACACTAGGTCGTCTATTGACATAGCCTTAGATAATTAATTAAAAAAAAGGTTCTGATTATGTTTTTATGAAATATATAATGGGATGAAGTGTTTGGGAGTTTTATTACTTTAAAACATAAATTGAAACAATATGCCTAAGTGATAGAAATAAGTTGAAGAAATCGTGATCAACTCAGGTGAGTGTCCCTTGATGCTCATCTGTCAACGCTCTCAAGGGAAGTGAGAAAGATAATTTATTACTTGATTTATACACAATAAAACTAGTATGGTATGTGAATTATTAGTAGGTTAACACCTAGGATTTTATCAATCAATGATATTGATTACCGATGACCGCTCAAAATCAACAAAATTGCATCGATGTAAGAACCGAACTCAATCAAGCCATCACATAAACAACATGATGATATTACTAGATTTTTGTCAATGATATAATTTTCCAAAAGAAAATAAAATTCATATTTATGGGTTCAATATTATGGATTTTATTAAATGACATAACACATTTGCACAATCATGAAAGGGAAGGGGTGAGAAAAGAGATAAACATGCTCAAATCATTACAAGATCCGGGTTATGCATGGAAGCATAAGGATTCTTGTTACTTTGATTTGTATTTGATAATACAAAAAAAAAACCAAATAAAAAGGTATAAATTAAGAACAATGGAAAAAAAACATGGAAATTAAATTACCTTCCAAATATTACAAGCATGGAGCTTGGGATTACAAAAAAGAACACCCCCAAATTGACCAGTAAAAGGTTTAGAAGTACATGATGGAGAAGTGGATTAAAATGGAATAAAAAATATCTCAAATTAAAATCACCCTTACCCCTGGTCATGCCAACATTTACAATGATCCATGGAGTTATTTTAAAGATAAATTTGGAAACTAGGATCCAAGAAAAATCAATGGTGTATGGGTGTAGGTGAGTTGTTCATGACAGATTTTCCCACCAAGTTGATTCAGTTGGTTGAATACCAAAACATATTCAATTTTCATGATATTTTGTTTAGAGGTGGTCCTATTAAGTTATATATATAATGGAAGTTTAATCATTCCAATTAGAGGTCTAAGGCCCAAGTTATGGCCTAAATGTAGAAGGGTGGTCCAATCTACCTTGACCAGAATTGATTCATGTTGTGGGACTCTTTTAGGCCTCCAAATGGATGAATTTGGATTCATGTTATCCTATAGAAATATATCCCACACAATTTTTAACTTTCCAACCAATTTTTATCCCAATTTTATGCACATATTTTCCACAGTAAAAATTATAGTCCATATGTGTGCTCGAGATCTCACATAGTTTGACCCGTTTTTCTTGAATTCCATCGTGGGCTCTCCAAATCACCACCAACTACAATTAAATCATCAAAAAGTGAAATAAACCCTTTTAATAGTGAATAAAATTATATTATTGAATAAAAAATGAAGTGAAATTTTTGATTATATTTGGTGTTTTCAATACAAATCTAGTTTAAAATAGTGGTGTAAGGGTGAAAATGAATAGTGAATCACTACGTGATCACACCCACACACCTAAAAATTTGTACTACTAGGAAAAATTACATTTTTCAAAAATATTATGCACATAGATGTTCCAAAATTCATGAATATTTAACATTAAATGAAATTTTAATTCATTATAGCAATATGATCAAAGTAAAAACCACCTTAAGGAGTTATTCCCAGTGATCATGAAAAAATATTTCTCATATATTGTATCAGAATGAAATTAAAGGAAATACATGATACTAATATGATCAAGGAATTTAAAAGTCAACCATTCCACTAAATCTCCATGCGCGCGTGTGTGTGTGAAAACCATTTCATGCTATTATTTTCACATTCTATCCAGTAAATATAGGTCATTTTAAATTTTTTCTGCTTATCAGATTATTTCCACCAAACCTACCCTACATACTTTGCAATAAAATTTCAAGATCCACTCACTTAAGTATTCCCAGAAGTCAAACCTCAATATCTGGACCTAGATATCTCCATATGTTTTACATTTCATCACTCCCCTAATTATCTATTATTATTATTTTTTGTTTTTTTGAGGGTGTAGAACAGTCAGATAACTGGTACACATGCATAGGTCAATCCAGTATAGTAATGAAATAGATCAGATAAGGAATTAATGTATATAATAATCATTTTAGAAATCTGATAAATATTAACCTATCTTATATTTACCATCTATCAAGTAAGAAATAGTCACACTTCATGGTTGAGTGAAAAGATGTGTGGAGATATTGGTGACACAATTTTCCCATAAACTACTCACACAAAGGGTATTATTCGTCTCAAAGGTTTAATAGATATATAACCATTTATATCATTGGAAAACAACTAATTTACTAAAAATCACACCCCAATTTAGATTCATGCTAAAATTAAAGTTTCATAATTGAGACAATTTTTCATTAAATGTTAAAACAACATGGAATTAGAAATTTTGACATGCATTTTTAGCAATTTACATGATTTTGTGAGCATAAGAGGGGGTGGGGGTAAAAATACTATTAACAAGCGAAAAAGAGAATAAAGAAGAAATATGATGAAAATACTAATGAACTCAATAAGGTGGGGGAAAGTAAAAATACCATTTAACAATAAAAAAGAGAATAAAGAATAAAGAAAATGAAAATACTAACAAACCCTAGAATTTACCCACCCCTATAGTTAGAGTGCATAGTTTCCTTACTATAGTAAAAGAGAATGTGGTAAGAAAGGATAAAACCTGGTGGTTTTCACTGGTATGTTACTTATTAAAGGAGGATTTCCTCTACTAGATGCTTCGAAAAATAATCAGAAATGTGTTTAAGTATCTTCCCATTAATAGTAATACTTCGACCACTATACTCATGAAAAACCTATATTTCACCAAAAGGTTAAACAATAGTAATGGTGTAGGACCGAGACATTAGGAATGAAGCTTAACTGGGTGGAGCTTTATCCTATAATTTTACACGAGGACCTTGTCACCAATATGAAACTTCTTTTGATAAATCATCTCATCATGGATAGCCTTTGTATTCTATTTATAGATTCAAGAGTTATCATATGCATCATGCCTAATTTATTCCAACTCATGAATCTCCAACTTCCTATGCTCACTTACATTTAAGAGATTCATATTACATTGTTTAACATCTCAATATGCATAGTGATCTTCCTCCATCAGGATGTAAAAATATTTTCCAAACATAATCCTATATGGTGATATTCTGATCAGGGTTTTAAAAACCATTCAGTATTCCCAAAGTGCATCATCCAAGTGAAAACTCCAATCTTTACTATTGGGTTGTACCATTTTTTACCGGATTCTATTTACTTCCTAATTTGAGATTTCTTCTTGTCTGTTAGTTTGGGGGTGATATGAAGTGGGGACTTTATGAACAAACCCATACTTATGGATAATGTTTTTCATGTTACGATTGCAAAAATGTGATCCCTGATCACTAATTATGAATCTTGGAAAACCAAACCTACAAAAAATATGGGACCTCACAAAATCAACAACCACTCAAGAGTCATTGGTCCTCATAACCTTTACTTACTTACATTTAGATATGTAGTCAAAAAATAGTAATTTGTATACAAATCCAAATTAATTTGGAGAAGTCCCCATGAAGTCAATGCCCTATACATTGAAGATCTCACAGAATTACATGGGCTGTTGGGGAATTTCATTACTCTTGGAGATATTCTTTGTGATTTGACATCAAGTAAATGGCTTACAAAACTAATTGGAATACCTATATATGTTGTCCAGTAAATTCCCAAATTAAGGACCATTCAAGATATACGTTGAGAGCCAAAGTGGACCCACAAGGAAAATTTTGGTAAAAGCTCAAAACTAAGGTGAAATCACAATTAGGGACACACCTAAGAACAACTTGGTCACTACGAATTTTCTACAAGTATGGGTCATCCTAAATGTACTATCATGAATCATTCTTAAGTCTCTGGGATTGTGAAGTGCTGAAATTAGTTGGGACCCAAGATGTTACTAGAAAATTCCAAATGTTTTCATACCAGGGGGTAAGTTCTAGAACATCACAAAGGTTCTCATGAGGAAATAATTCTATAATGGGGAGGGATGAGTCAACATGGTGGTCTAATGGTGGGGAAATACTTCTAATGTGGAAAGCTACCACATTTTCTACTCCTCTATTATCTCGAATATCAAGGTCAAACTCTTGGAGGAGGGGTATCCACCAAATGAGGAAGGGTTTAGATTCAGCTTTCTTAAGGAGAAATCGAAGGGAAACATGGTGAGAAAACTCAATGAATTTTGACCTAAGAATATATGAACAAAATTTTTCAAAGGAAATTAAAATAGAAAGAAGTTATTTTTTAGTGGTTGTGCAATTTTCCTTGGTAGGGTCAAGGGTATGTGAATCATATGAAATGACATGGGGAGCCTTCTCAACCCATTATGATAAAAATAATCCAAATGAAAAGTTAGAGGCATCACACATAATTTTTAAGGGGAGATCCCAACTTGGTGTTTGGATACTAGGATGTGACGTGAGACTCTTTTTTAGTGAATTGAATCCATCCTCAAAATTATTATCAAACAAAAACGCCAAATCTTTTTTTAATAATTGGGATGAGGGAAGTGTGATCTTACTAAAGTCTTTAATGAATTGGTGGTAAAAAATAGCATGAACCAAGAAGGATCACACCTCATGAACACATTTTGGATATGGAAGGGATTTAATTAATAAATTTTTTGATTTATCCACTTGAGTTCCCTAATTTTAAATAACATTCCCAAGAACTATCTCCTACTCAACCATAAAATGTCATTTATTGTAATTTAATATAAGATATTTTTCAATGAAATAGTGGAGTATAGAACCTAGGTGTTCTAAACAATCGTCAAAGTAAGATATATAAACTATGAAATCATCCATAAAAACTTCCATACAATTCTCAAGGTACTTAGAAAATATACTCAACATAAAACACTGAAATGTATCAAGATCATTAAATAGACCAAAAGGCACCCTTCTATATGAAAGTGTGCCAAATAGACAGGTAAATGTTGTCTTTTCTTGATCCTCAGGGGCTATATTGATTTGAAAATAACCCAAATATCTATAAAGGAAACAATAAAGTGACTTACGAGACAATATTTCTAACATTTGGTCAATGAAAGGTAGAGGAAAGTGCTCCTTTCATGTGGCTTGTTTCAGTCGACAGTAGTCAATACAGACTCACCAACTGTATTTCACACGTGTTGGAACCAATTCATTATGTTCATTTGGCACAACTGTTATTCTAGTTTTTAGTAACAATTTTTACTAGGCTATCCCATTTAATATCATATATAGGATAGATGACCCCAACAATTTTACCCCTTCAAGGAAAGTGGGATTCAACTAGAGTTGAGATTGACTTATGGGTTTAGAATCATCATCTAAAAGTATATGATGCATACAAATAGATGGGATAATCCCAGGAATATCATCCAATGTCCATCCTATCACCTTTTTACACTCTCTCAAAAGGCCAAATAGCTTTGATTCCTAATTTGGAGATAGGTTATTGAAAATAATAAGGGGTAATTGGTCAATACCCTCAAGATAGAAATATTTTAAATTATATGTAAGTGGTTTTAATTCCAACACCGATGGTTTTTGGATTTAGGGATGAGATCTAGGGGGAGTGATTTCTATGAAACTATCAATCTTTTCATGTTCATTCTATAAATAAATAGAATACGTGTAAATGATATTTCCAGAATCATTGATGACTATGGGTACCTCAGAATGAACACACTCATCATTTAAATAAAAAAAATTACACTTTTTTGGACCCAAAAAACACTCAAAATATGAATAAAAACTCAAATCATCTAAGAGTAAAGAAGAATAAAATGAATCGGAGTATGGGTCAAGGAGATAATGTTGTCTGTGTGTGTCCTAGAGAGAACTTCCATAGAATAGATAGAAAGAGTGGATTTCTCTTCAGCGGGGTGTTTCATAGCATCAAGGATATAAAAATTCACCTTTTTCTCCACCGAACTCCATGGAAAACATACCACTGTGAATGTTGATGATCATATTTATCGTTTTAAGGAATGGAATTCTAAGTATAAGAGGATCATGTACTTGGGTTCAGTTATCTTCTATATCAAGAATGTAGAAGTCTGTAAGGAAGATGAGATTCTTCCCTCTTATAAGGATGCCCTCAATCACTCATGAAGTGTAACGCCCCGACCCTAGTTACCCAGAGTCGGTGCATTATTTTAATACATTGGTATGATTACAAGGAATCAAGTCCCGAAGGACCGATCATTTTAGAAGTCTTGGAAAAATAGATCACATACATGAATTTTACATTTGCACTTTATGACGTACAAAACAACATAAATAATCTTTATGAACGCCATTATTCCCTTGGCTTAACCCTGCATATCAATCACATTACACTTCTTGGAATATTGTAAAAAATAAAACATAGGAAGGGGTGAGCTCAAATGATCAGTAAGGGTAAGCAATACAGTGGAAACTCTCATAAATAAGCATAAACATTTAAGGAAATGTATAAAACTAAAACAAAAGCCTTTTAAAATTGAACTTCAACATAATATGGCAGAAATAAAATGAAATAATTCCATTTAATTATTCACATGGATATTCTACTAATCGAATAATCACATGAAATATCACTAACCACTTTAATAATGATGGAATGCATGATTCCGAACTTTAATTTCTATGTCGAGGCCTCGTGCCAAGACCTAAGGGATAACTGTAACCGGAACCCAACCCGGAGAGCCTCTGTAACCGGACTCCATCTCGGAGTGCCTCTAATAACCGGACACCAACCCGGAGTGCCTCTAATAACCGGACACCAACCTGGAGTGCCTCTAATAACCGGACACCAACCCGGAGGGCTTACTTTTACCAGTCCTCAACCCGGAACATACTAGTCCAACACATTCATCTTAAGAAGAGGATGAAATATAACATAAACATTCGTATTAAAACTAACATACAAAATGTCAAAACTTTAATCATAAACCATTAATGGCATAAAATAACTCATCCATAGTCAAAAATATCAAAAAACCTTAAATACAATCTGTATGATTTGTATCATAATAAATCAACTTGAAACAAGTTTAAAATTTATCAAAGGATGTTGACATATATGAAATCAATACTATTTGAGAGAAATATCTCTTTTTTTGAAATCATTTAAAAGTCGCATAATTATAGAGAAAACCTTTATTTTGAAAATATCTTAATAATCTTGTGACAGAAGCTTTAAAGGTGTAATAACGGTGGAGAATAACCGCACCCGCCGTATAAGTTAAAAAAACATTTTTACCTTAATTTTGTCAAAAAGGTTAAAACGGACCTTATTTGGAAAATGATGAAAAATTCCTTTATAAACCACTTATAAAAGTCAAAAAGGGTATAAATGACTTTAACCCATATTCTAGTAAATAGTAAAAATGTTTTGAAATACATTTTTAAGAAACATGGATGTGGATGATAAAGAAATTCCAGTAGATTATTACGTATAAACAACCTCGGATAATGAATAGATTGCGAAATAAACCCTTACCAATTTGGTAACTTACGAAACATACAACCCATGAAAGAGGTATCATACAATGAATATGTAAATACACATAAATTAAAGTGTATTACACAAAGAATATAATTATGGGCAGTACATACACCACACAAAAGGTAATGGTGGAAATATGGCATGAATCTCATGGGAATAAGGAGTGAGATGAAAACCCCTTACCTTGCACTTTCCTTTAGTCGAGGGTACATTTAACCTCTTGTACGAAGATCGTAGTATGTTATTAAATTATACCAGAACCATATTAATATTTATGATATCATACATGATTCATTTATGACTTTATATTACCCATTTAATAATAATTTCCATGTTAAGTTAACATTTCGGGTAATAATCACTTTCTTTATCGTACGTGTTTTAACTTGTCACTCTTGGTTGTATCACTTAGATCATGATTTAAATAATTCCAGAATATTAAACATGATAAATATATCATATATATTTAGAATATAAATACGTATAATAGACATATATATGAAATGGAAAACACCGTTTATGGAGACGGTAGTCCGTACGTACGCATAAACGCTGTTTCTATTTTCATATAGTATTGAACGGAAGTAAGTGAATAAGATATATGTAAGTACATAAATACTTATATATATATATATAGTAGCATTATTATGTCTTATATTACATACTTAATAGTAATATATATTTTTATAATCGTCGATGAATGGTGAACTTGGAAATGAATCTCATCGCGTCGTGGAGACGGTAATCCGTACGTACGCACGAGCAAAAATATCATTCTTTTGATATTAAAATAATATATAATTGGATGTTATATCATATATACAGAATAATTATCATGTTTTATTTATTATTTACATGAATTACAAATCATTTTTATATCCATCCAAATAATAATATATTGAATAACAATTACACCACGATGTGGAGACGGTAAGCCGTACGTACGCACGTATGGTGACATGTCATTAAAAGGATGGATAGAATACTGAATATGGTTGTACCATATTTATAATAATATTATAGTATACAGTATATACTGGATTCATTATTTTAGAATAGTAATAACAAAGAAATAAGAAGTGGAAGAAGAAAGGAACTTGAAAAAGGGTGGTGAAATCATTACCTCTTCTTTGGGTTCTTCCTTTTGATTTAATAAAAAGGGCTCCTTAAGTTGGATTTATGACTAAAGGAAGGCCTCTAGGATGAAGTGAGGTAAGTTGAGAGAGTATTTTGGTAGAGGTTGGCTGAACCAAAAGGCTTTGAAGGTGTGAGTTAATGAGAAGGGAGAGTGCCCTTTTATAAGAGGGGTGAGGGGCACCTTTGGAAAAGCTAGAAATATTATTTTATAATTAATTCATATTCGGTTTATAATGGCTCCAAAGTGGATTATTTAAAGGTTAAGGTGGGGATAGGTTGAAAACCACTCAACCAATAGAATTTAGACAGGTTTGGGTTACTATATTAACCTTATCATTAAGTATTAACTCTTAGTTAATTAGTTTCACTTTTACAATGTCTCTTTGTATTTTTATATTATATGGTTAATAAACTTACTATATAAATCCAAGAGACCACCAAGTGGTCAATTAATGATACAAATATCATGATATAAGTCTCTTGGACGAACCTTAAATTTTTAGGAATTTAATATCAATTAATAATATAATATTTGTTTTAAAAACTCTTTAATGTCAATTTTTACACTATTCAATAATTTATTTTTGTAAAAATCATAACAGAATGATTACTTAAAAAAAAGTTAATTAAATCATTACTAACATGTTATATTAACTTATAAAATTAGTTTAATTCTTAAAAAGTCTCAAATTATATTTATTTGGGTATCTACAATATCAATCATTTTAATTTTTCACTATTATGGTAATTACTTCATCACCATTGTGTCATATATAAATTAAATTATTTAATGACTAAAAATTACAAATAAAATACCATTATGTAGGAAATCTTTTTATATTTCTAATGAATATTTATATTTGAAAATCCAACATATATAACCCTATGTAAAAATTTGTTTTCTAAAAGATATATGCTTGTGTCATTTTTTGTATTCATTTTAACTTAATTAAAATAAAGTGTCCCTATAACTTACAAGTGGCACCATGGGGTCCCAAAATCGACCCAAATATGCCTATGGTCGAAATTTTATCAACCAATAAGGTTATGACATGTTTTAGGGTAATTGTTTATTATTATAATATTATTTTTTAACCCTTATTTATCGGATTTACCCTTTAACCATGGTAAATAAAATATTTACCAAAGTAATTATTCAAAATGTCTAAAAATAAAAGTTACCTATTTACACAATTTGACATCCTGATTATAAATATGGAATCCATTTTTCCAAATTCAAAACACAGAAGTGGCAGAAATTAATTTAAAATTAATTCCCGCTGTCAAAACAAAAAGCGTGTTTTTAAGATATAATAACTATCAAAAGATTGATACTTGTTTATATTCGGTTTAATTGTGAAATTATGTCCAATGACCAAAATTGTATTAAATGGTAAAAATATATTCTAAATATACTTTAAAACCACTCAAATTCATAATTTATCAATATAAATTATTTCGATTAAAAAAGTTGTTTTTAATTAAAATTTAGTAATTTTCACTATTCATCAAAATATTAAAGTTATCCGAAAAGTACCAAAATTTCACCTAAGGCTAAATTCGATATTCCAAATCAAAAAATGAAGTTCATTTTGAAATATAAAATATATATAATTTAAAAAAGTAGGTATTACTATTCATAACGGCTAGTTTGATTAGTTATGGTGTGTTAGAACTCGGTGTTGCGTACAACACACACTATCACATTATTCAAAAAGAAGCATACCGTAGAAGCTTGGGGTGTTATATGAAGTGTGTGTTGTGCTTTGGTTGGAAAGTTTCATGACTATGCCTATTAATTAAATCTCTCTAACTTGTATAGAAGTATACACATAATGAGATATTACATTAATTGAATCACTTAAATCTATAATTACATCAGAAAATAAGGTCTACCCTATGGTACAAGGTATCATAAAAGTTACTTGATCCTTTCATTTGGTCGAAATCACTTGTTATATTAAAGCCAAGAAATTACTTCAAAGTTTGACTCTATTATTCCCATTCAGTCACCATCTGTGGGTACAAAGTTCCTTAAGAAATTTAGCACAATGATGAATTTTTTAACTACATTCAATAAAGTAATGTTAAATTTTACCTTTTTAAATGTAACCATTATTTCATTAAAAATATCATTATCAAATTTTTTATTAGTTTTAGAGAGTCTTTGGGGGAAAGAAAGAGGAATGGATTGTTCAGGGGAATCCTCAATGATAATTTTTTTACCATTTTTTTTTATTTTCTTCACTTGAAACTTTTTTGGGTGGGAAAAGAGTGTTTTAAAGAGTGGGATATACCTGTTGGGTATAATAATTATAAGAAGAAAATTATTTACCACAATAAAGTGTGATTTCACATACATTAAATTTTTACTTAGGATTAAAAATAGGCTGTGATGGCAGTTTTCTAAAATATTGCATCTTTATATCACCAATGGTGTTTTCTAATTGTCCCACTTGAGTTCATAAGTCTTGAATAGCCAATTGTGTGGTTTTTTGGAACTAGAGGTTTTGGGTTTCCATTTTCTTCACCATTTCCTCAAGGCTTGGTTCATATTTGGGAAAAGGAGGATTGTTTTGAGATAGTGAAGGATAATAAGGTTGCATACCATGGACTTGTTGATACCAGTTCTGTTTAGGGTAGC
The DNA here is from genome assembly GCA_963277665.1 of Viscum album. NCBI lineage: Eukaryota > Viridiplantae > Streptophyta > Magnoliopsida > Santalales > Viscaceae > Viscum > Viscum album. The sequence goes on from OY728123.1 coordinate 629,415,929, forward strand.
ACAATTTGCCTCCTTGTTGGTACTATGGTTGTGCTTCCCAACCAGAGTTTGGATTTGTTCTGAATGGTTCTTTTTTGAAGGTAGGTTCTTATTGGAATGGATTCCCCGGGAATACTGCTGCACAAGATTTAGATTAATCTTGATGTTGTGGGAAATGGTTAGAAAAATGAGTGTTATCAGAACAAATACCACAATATAATGGAATGGGAGGAGAGTGTGAATTACATTGTGCTTGAGATAATTTCATTAGAAGGGTATTCATATCATCAAGTTTAGTTTATACCATTTGTTCTAGGGATGAATTAATCACCTCATGAACTCCTAGAGTTAGTGAAATTTCTGATGTACCAAATTGTTGTTCATTTTGAGACATATTGGATATTAAGTCATGAGGGATGGAAGGAGTTTTATCAACTAGGGAACCACCAGTTGTAGCATCTATCATTCCAAGATCCATAGGGATAATTCCCTCATAAAATTATTGGATTAGTAATTTTTCACTAATTTTTTGGTGGGGGAAACATGAAAAAATTCTTTTGAAACTTTCCCAATATTCATGAAGGGTCTCTTCTTGTGATTACCAAATGCCATAGATTTATTTTCTAATTGATGCAGTTCTAGAGGCAAGGAATGAATTCTCTACAAATAATCATTTAAGTTCATTCCAGGCCCAAATTATGGTAGGAAGATAGTATATCCAATATTTGGAAACACCATTAGGGGAGAAAGGGAAGACCCTAAACCTTATGAGGCCCTCTAACTCATTTTGGGGTTTCATGGTAGAGTATACTATGTGAAAATAATTAAGATGTTTGTGAGGGCCCTCACTAAGAAAACCATGGAATTTAGGAAGAATGTGGATGGGGCTTGATCTCAATTAAAAGTTGGATTCTTCCTCGTGATATTGGATGTATATAGGTTGGTACTCCATATCCGGGGTGGTCAGTTCTTTTATGGTTTGATTATTTATATCCATCTTTTCTGGGGGTTTATTTAGTTCAATTTTTGACTATTTTGGAACCAATTGAGGTTACATAAGGGGTTCCTTAGTATTACATGATTTTCCTACTCTAGATGACCTAATTTTTTAGTGAAGGGTATTTTTTATTTCTCAATCAATTTGAAGAAATATTTATTTTCCATATCTTGTCATGTAACAAAATTGTGAAGTTTGTTTGTTTTTTTATTTTACAATGGAAGATGAATAAAATAAAAAAATTAAGAAGAATTAAAGGAGAAAAGAAAATAGATTTTTTTACTACCTAATTAGAGATAGAGAAGATAGAGAGAGAGAGGGAGAGAGAAGAAACGCACAAAAAAAAAATAAAAATAAAAAGGAAAGGGGTAAAGATTAAAATGGGTAATAAATAAAAATGAAAAGAAAGAAATAAAAGGAAAAAATGATCTTGTATCCCCATAAATAGTTCCAAAATTTGATTGTGTTATCGATAGAATAAAATTAGATGTTTAGTTTTACTAGAATATTGGGAGTATAGTAGGAACCCTAGCTTATCTCTTGACAAGTGAGAGAAATAAGTTGGACAAATCGTGGACAACCCGGGTGAGTATCCTTTGATTCTCATCCATCATAGCTCTTAAGGGAAGTGGGAAAGATCATTGATTAATTGATTTAAAAAAACTTAAACCAATATGTTATATGAGATATTACTAGTTTAACACCTAGGATTTTATTGATCAATGATATTGATTATCGACGACCACTCAAAATCAATAAAATTTGATCGATGTAAGAACCAAAATCAATCAAGGAATCACATCAATAACATGATAAGATGACCATATTTGTGTCAATGATACAATTTTATACAAGAAAATAAATTTCATATTCATGGGATCAATATTTTGGATTTTATCAACCGACATAACCCATTCTCACACTCATGAAAGGGAAGGGGTGAGAAAAGAGACGAACACACTCAAATCATCACAAGATCCGAGTTATGCATGAAAACATGAGGTTTCTTGTTCCTTTAATATATATTTGATAATACTAGAATAAATACAAAATAAAAATGTAAAAATTAAGAATAATGGAAAAAAACCTAGAAATTCAATTCTTCCCAAAAACTACAAGCATGGATCTTAGGATTACAACAAAGAACACACCCCAAATTGATTAATAAGAGGTTTAGAAGTACATAATGGAGAAGGGGATTAATATGGAAGAATAAAACTCTAAAATTAGACTCAAAATTAACCCTGTCCATTTAAACATTTTAAATGATCCATGGTGTGAGTTTAAAGATAATTTTGGCAAGTAGGATCCAAGAAAAATCAATGGTCTATGGGTGTAGATGAGCTGTTCATGATATATTTTTCTGCCAAGTTGATTCAGCTAGTTGACTACCCAAAGCACATTTAATTGTCATGAAATTAGGTTTAAAGGTGGGAATTCAAGTTATCTATAAAATGGAGTATAATAAGACCAATTATAGGTCTAATTCCCAAGTTATAACCTAAATATAGAATGGTGGTCCAATCTGTCCTGCCCAAAATTGGTTCACATTGTAGGCCTCTTTTGGGCCTCCAAAGGGATTAATTAGGCTCTGTATTATTCTAGAGAAATATAGCCCACATTTTGTTTTTCAATTTACCACCAATTTTTATCCAAATTGGATTCATGAGTTATCCATAGTAAAAATTGAAGTCCATATGTGTGCTTGGGATCTCACACAATTTGGCTAGTTTTGCATAAATTCCATCGTGGGCTCTACAAATCACCTCCACCGATAATGAAATCCCCAAAACAAGTTAAATTACCATTTTTAATAGTGAATAAAATTATGTTATTGAATAAAATATGAAGTGAAATTTGTTATTATATTTTGTATTTTTAATACAAAATCAATTTAAAATAGTGGTGCAAGGGTGGAAATGAATAGTGAATCACTACAAGATAAACACCACCTAACAAATAAATATTAGATATAACTTGCCACCATGGAAAAATATCTTCAATAAACATCAAGGTGAGACCCTCAGGAACACATGGTATCCCTTCTCAAACTTCATAGGTCACCATCGTCGGTCCACATAAAACTTTTAATGGATTTGTGCAGTCCTCATCTACTCTTGGATGATCTGAACCTTCTCTATAGTAGCTCACACCAACTCTAAGCCCATGAGTACTGAATCACCTGGATCAGTCTAAAAAAGTGGTGACCTACAAGGTTTTCCATAAAAATCCTCGAATGATACCATACCATTGGCAGAATGGTAGCTGTTATTGTACGCAAACTCCCCCAAGGGTAGGTGATCTTCCCAACTATGGACAAAATCTAACATGTAAGCCCGAAACATATCCTCTAAGACCTGTATGGTCCACTCTATTTGGATATCCATCTGGGGGTGAAACACTATGCTCAAGTGTAATTGAGACCCTAAAGCCTCATGCAATCCCCTCCATAACCAAGATGTGAAGTGAGCAACATGGGAAGAGACAATCGTCAAGGGAAATCCATGGAGTCAGACTATCTCTTTCACATAGAGGAATCTCAATCTATCTACTAAACTATGATCTCAAATAGTTGGGAAGTAATCCAACATGGTGAGTCGATCTACGATCAACCAGATGATATTGTGTTCCCTAGACGTACGTGATAAGACCATCATGAAGTCCATGGATATCCTATCCTAGTTCTACTCTAGAATCTCAAGGATTTTATCTAAACCCACTAGAACCTGGTACCCAACTTTAACCTGCTGAAAAATGAGGTATCTAGAGATAAAATATGCAACTCACTTATTCATTCCTGGCTACTAAAACTAATATCAAAGGTCCTAGTACATTTTTCCGCACCTGGATGTATTTCCAAATAGGATGTATGAAACTCCCACATCACATCCTCCTGCAATGTCAAGGGTACCATCACCTGTCCTATAAAAAGGATAACATGATCCACACCTTCAGAATATCGATCAGGAGAATGTATAGTGGATATATAAGTATGTAAGGTCTCACAAGATTTATCTATATGTTTAGAATCTCTGAAACACTATAAAATTTGTGGGGTAACAACCATAGAATGAAGATATGAAGCACTATACTTGTCCAATAAGGACAATTGTAATGAGGCTTACTACTCTGATGCCTCAACCAACAACTGATAATAAGATCTTGTATTGAGAGAATCTTCCACCACATTCACCTTCTTAGGAGTATAGACAATATAAAAGTCATAGTCCTAGATGAACTCTACCGATCACCTCTATATCAAGTTAATATTCTTTTTTGAGAAGATATACTAGAGATTTTTGTGGTTAGAGTAAATGATAAAAAGATCGCCCGTCAGGTAGTGTCGCCACATCTTCAGTGCGAAGACTACCACTTCTAACTCAAGATTTCAGGTCGCGTAGTTATTGTAACACCCCAAGCTTCTACGGTACGCTTCTCTTTGAATAATGCGATAGCGTGTGTTGTACGCAACATCGAGTTCTAACACACCACAACCAATCAAACTAGCCGTTATGAATAGTAATACCTAATTTTTGAAATTATATATATTTTATATTTCAAAATGGACTTCATTTTTGGATTCGGAATGTCAAAATTATCCTAAGTTGAATTTTTGGTATTTTTCTGAGAACTTCCAATTTTTATGAATAGTGAAAAATACTTAAAAACAACTTTTTTAATAAAAATAATTTATAGTGATAAATTATGTTATTTAGTGGTTTTAAAGTATAATTAGAATATATTTTTACCATTTTATCCAATGGTGTTCATTAGAATTAATTTCACTTTGAAATTGGACATAAACAATTGTCAATCTTTTGATATATATTGTTTCTCAAAAACACGCTATTTGTTGTGACAACGGGAATTAATTATAAAATTAATTAATGCAACTTATATGTTTGGAATTTTTTAAAATAGACAACATTTTTGAATTTGGAATATCAATTATAGCTTAGGGTGAAATTTTGGCATTGTTCTGAAAAACTTCAATTTTTGATGAATAGTGAAACCACTAAGTGGTAGTTAAAAAACTGAATTTTTCATAAAACTTAATTTTACCGCTTCTGTGAATGGAATTTAAAAAATCCGAGAGACACGGTTAATATCAAGTAGTAAAATGTGGTTCAATGAGATGAAAATAATTTTTGGTAAATAGTAACTTTTTATTTTTATTTACCACGGTTAAAAGTAAATAGGGCAATTAAGGGTAAAAATGATATTAATATTACCCTAACACATGTACTAATTCTATTGGACAAGTGTATCTAGACCAAAAAAAACCTTAGGAATAAAATATTATCATTTTGGTCCACTTGGATTAGATTAGAACATTTATTATTATTTAATTCAAAGAAGAGTTAAAAGAGTTAAAATCAAAGTTATTTACTAAAACATTTTTAATATTGGGTTATAAAAAATATAAATTCTATTGTAAATATTCATTAGAAAGATAAAATGATTTACTACATAATTATATTTTATTTATAATTTTTAGACATTAAATAATTTAATTTATTTATGACACAATGATGATGCAGTAATTACCTAATTAATGAAAAATTAGAATAATTGATATTATAAATACCCAAATAAATATAATTTGAGACTTTTTATGAATTACAATAACTTTATAGGTTAATATGAAATGTTAGGATTGACTTAAGTAACTTTTTTCGAAGTAATAATTCTGTTATGATTTTCAAAAAAATCAATTATCGAATAGTGTCAAAATTGACATAAAAGAGTTTTTAAAACAAATATTATATTATTAATTGATATTAAATTCCTAAAAATCTAAGGTTCGGCCAAAAGACTTATATCATGATAGGTGTATCATTAATGGATCACTTGGGGGTATCTTGGATGTATATAGTAATTTTATTAACCATATAATATAAAAATAGAAAGAGACATTGTAAAAGTGAAACTAATTAACTAAGAGTTAATACTTAAAGATAAGGTTAATATAGTAACCCAAACCTATATAAATTCTATTGGTTGAGTGGTTTTAGACCCATAACCACCTTAAACTTTAAATAATCAACTTTCGAGCCATTATAAACCGAATATGAATTTATTATAAAATAATATTTCTAGCTTTTCCAAAGGTGCCCCTCACCCCTCTTATAAAAGGGAACTCCCCATTATCATTAATTCACACCTTAAAAGCCATTTGGTTCGGCAAAAACCTTCCCAAATACTCTCTAAAATTCCCTCAATACAACCTAGATGCCTTATTTTGATCAGAAATCTAACCTAAGGAGCCCTTTTGATCAAATAAAAAGGAAGAACCCGAAGAAGAGGTAATGTTTTCACCACCCTTTTTCAAATTCATTTCTTCTTCCACTTCTTCTTTATTTGTTATTCCCATTATAAAATAATGAATCCAGTATCTCCTATATACTTTAATATTATTATAAATATGGTACAAACATATTCAGTATTCTATCCATCCTTTGAATGACATGTCACCATACGTGCGTATGTACGACTTACCGTCTCCACATCGTGGTGTAATTGTTATTCAATATATTATTATTTGGATGGGTATAATAATGATTTTTAATTCATTTAAATAATAAATATAACATGATAATGATTCTATATATATGATATAACATCCAATTATATATTATTTCAATATCAAAAGAATGATATTGTCGCTCGTGCGTACGTACGGACTACCGTCTCCACGAACGCGATGAGATTCATTCTCCATCGTATCCATTCAAGTATAATTATCATTTGATGATTTAAAAATAATATTTAAGGACTTTATATCATTCTAGATATGAATAATATACAACCTATCCATGAAAAACATGTCTTGCGTAACAAAACATATAAAATAAAACGAGTAAGTTAACACCCGAAACAACGATAATACTAAGATATTATTAACAAATCAATGTTAAAAGATCATATATGATATAATATTAATATATATGATTATTTTATAATTTAATAACAATTATTTCACCATTATACATGAGGTTAACCTACCCCCAACCAAGGAAAATTACAAGGTAAGGGTTTGTTTCGCAATCTCTTCATTATCTGAGGTTGTTTATATGTAATAATCTACTGAGAATTCTTTATCATCCACATCCATGTTTCTTCAAAATGTATTTCAAAACATTTTTACTATTTACAAGAATATGGGTTAAAGTCATTTATACCCTTGTTTGACTTTTTACAAGAGGTTTATAAAGGAATATTTCCGTCGTTTTCCAAACAAGGTGCTTTTTAACCTTTTTCGACAGAATTAAGGTAAGAATGTTTTTTTAACTTATACGGAGGGTGCGGCTATTTTTCACCATTATAAAATAGTTGAAGCTTCCCTTACAAGCTTATAAGAATATTTTCAAAGAAAATGTTTTATAAATATATGACTCATAAATGATTTCAAAATAGAAAGAGATATTTCTTTAAAAATAGTTTTGATTTCATCTATGTCAATATACTTTGATGGATTTTAAGTTTATTTGGAGTTTATTTATAATGAAACAATACTTCCATATTATATTGATGGTTTTGTGATATGTTTTACTGTGTATGTGTTATTTTTATACCATTCATAGTTTATGATGAAAGTATTGACATTTCGTATGCTAGTTTTTATATGAATGTTTATGTTATGTTTAAACCTGTTCATATGAGTAATGCATTGGACTTAATATGTGATGGGTGAAGCCCGCTATAGCTCCTCGATGCATCGATAGGTCTCATGAGAGAAACTAGTGTCTTGGTATAAGGCCTTGACAAAATCTTATTTGTAGTCTTGGCACGAGGCCTTGGCTATGTTGTTATGATAGTCTGCAATTATGCATTCCATCATTATGAAAGTGGTTATTGATATTACATGTGATTATTCGATTAGTATAATATCCATGGGAATAATTAAATGGCATTATTTCATTTTATTTTTTCCATACTATGTTGAAGTTAAAGTTTAAAAGGCTTTTGTTTTAGTTATACATTGCCTTAAATGTTTATTCTTATTTATGAATGTTTCCGTAATATTGTTATCCTTACTGGGCATTTGAGATCACCGCTTTCAATGTTTTATTTTTCCCAGGATGTGAAGAAGTAATTTATGAATGACCTGTAGGGATAGTATGTGGGGATATGAGTGTGGACTATGAAGAAAATGTGTTGTTTTAGTTTTCATTTTTATGATATAATGTAAGACTTATGAATATATATAGTGTTTCCAAGGCTACTAAACCAATCGGTCTTTCGAGATTTGATCTTTCTTGTGATCATGCCAATGTTATGTAATAATGCACCGACTATAGGTAACTGGGGCCGGGGCGTTACAGTTGGTATCAGAGGAAGTTTAGTACAAACATTGGAAGCTAGATTTAGATAAACTATGATTAGAGCACATAGACCTAAGATGGACTTTGATGATTAGTATAGAAGAACTTCCTAGAATTTTGGTATGTAGAGATTTTGTGAGTTTTCCAAGCAATACATCCGTGTCTGGATACAAGAAGGTAGAGGAGGCTCTGGCACAGATGTACCTAGGGGTAAAACCCAAAAACATCGATTTGAGCTAGACTCGAACGGGAACTGGTGCACGACAATGGGACTTGCTGCACTCTTGGTTACGACACTCCCGGGGGATATTCTTAGGATAACTCTCATTTTCTTTAAAAATCATTATGAAGGGTTTATGAGTATATAATTCCTCAAAGAAAACATTTTTATGATTATGGATTATATCCATAAATAGTTCAATTTATGTTAAGTGTTTTATAAGTATGGAATTATGTATTTTGATTCATAAACTGATCTAGTTTATTCCATTGTTTAGAAATGGAGCCTAGTGGAAGAAATGGAAACCGTATCAATGCACGCACTCCATGTAGGGATTTCCCTCCTGCTCAAGATAATTATAGTGGAGCTGGTGATTCAACTGGTGCCGATCAGCTAATCACCATACTTGGACAACTCACTCAGGTTATGAATAATTACCTTACCCGTATGGAGCACCCTGATCCGCAGCGTGGAGGATCAATGTTAGATCAATTCATGAGGCCACAACCACCAACGTTCAATGGGAGTACAAATACCTTAGTAGCTGAGCAATGGATAAATTCCCTAGAAAAAATATTTCAGGCTTTGGGGAGTAGTGAAAGGGAAAAAGTTATCATGGCAGTTTGCCGCCTCACTGGAGATGCTGATCAATGGTGGTCATTGATTCAAAACACGAAGGAAGATGATGAAGTATCAAATATGGAATGGAGGGATTTCAAAGTTCTGTTTTTATAAAAATACTTTCCTCATGACCATCGAGAAGATATGGAAAGGCAATTTCTGAGTTTGAGACAAAAGGAGGATGAGAATGTCGCAAAGTATGAGGCTAACTTTACAAGGTTAGCAAGGTATGCTGGAGATTATATATGTAACCCAATAAGTAATATTGATCGTTTCTTTGATGGGTTAAAACCATTTCTCCGTCGAGAATTAGTCTCATAATTCTTCTCGTCGTACGAAGACATTGTCTCATGTTCTATCAAGACAGAAAAGGAATTCTCTAAGTCTTATGACTTTAAAGAAAAGCAAGAGAAGAAGAGATCTTCTGATCAATATGGGAATGGAAATAAGGGGAAGAAGGGAAAGGTTGAATATCCATCCTGTGGTAAATGTGGGAAGAAACACCCCGGTACTTTCTTTAAGGGAATGGGTGTCTGTTACATGTGTGGTGAAAAAGGCCACCAAGCTCGTGATTGCAAAGGGAAGAAGGAAGCTACCAATGTTCAATGCTACAATTACAGGGAGATGGGACATTATGCAAATGAATTTCCTAAGCGTCAGGGGAACTTACCTCAGAAAAGGCAAAGGGATCAAGGCCAAGATTATGCTATCACTACTACTGAGGTAGAAGCTCCGAAAGACGTGGTGGCAGGTAATTTAATGGTTTCCTCAAGTTTAGAAAATGCATTATTTGATTCTGGATCATTGCATTATTTCATATCTTCCCAGTTTTCTAAGAAAATTAGATATTTCCAATTTGATTTAACAAGGGAGTTGTCAGTTAAAACTCCTAAGGGAAGTATCATTGCAACAAAGTTTTGTGAATCAGTCCCCATTAGAGCACATAAATGTTATTTATCTGTTGATATCATCGTCATAGCTATGATTGAGTTTGATATAATACTCCATATGGATTGGATTTCAGACTATTATGCGAAGATTTATTGTAAGAAGAAGGAGGTTATGATTTTTGATGATGATGATAAGGAACATCTTATCTTTAGAGCAGAATCGTCACCACCTAATTCTTTTCTAGATCTACCTCCAGTAGCTCAACTAAATTCAATTATTAGGGAGGAAGAGAAAGAAATTACTGTGGGTGAGGAAAGTAATGTTCAAATAGAGGATGTACCTGTTGTGAAAGAATATGTAGATGTATTTCCGGAAGATTTACCTGGACATCCTCCAAAATGAGAAGTTGAGTTTTCCATTGATTTAATTCTTGGATCAAGGCCTATATAGAAGACCCCTTATAGAATGGCCACTTTAGAATTAGTCGAACTAAAGAAACAACTAGAGGAATTGAGTAATAAAGGATTTATTCGCCCAAGTGTTTCTCAATGGGGAGCCCCTGTTCTTTTTGTTAAAAAGAAAGATGGATCTATGAGGTTATGTATCGACTACAGGGAGATCAATGCTATAACAATAAAGAACAAGTATCCCCTACTTCGCATTGATGATTTATTTGACCAACTGCATGGAGCTCAATACTTTTCAAAGATTGACCTTCGATCTGGATACCATCTGTTGTGTGTGAAGAAGGAAGAAATTCCAAAGACAGCATTTCGAACCAGGTACGGGCATTATGAGTTTACAGTAATGCCTTTTGGATTGACTAATGCACCCTCTGTATTCATGGATCTGATGAATAGAGTTTTCAAGGAATATCTCGATGAATTTGTGGTGGTATTTATTAATGATATCTTGGTATACTCCAAAAGCTACGAAGATCATGAAAATCACTTGCGCATTATCCTGAAGACTTTGAGAATACATGAATTATATGAGAAGTTTTGCAAGTGTGAATTTTGGCTTCAGGAGATTTCTTTTCTTGGCCATATTGTCTCTAAATATTGAATCTCTGTTGATCCTTCTAAGACCAAGGCAATCCAAGAATGGACATCACCTACGAGTATAACTAAGGTATGTAGTTTTATTGGTTTAGCAGGTTATTATCAACGTTTCGTCCAGAATTTTGCCCGATTGGCTAACCCATTAACGAAGCTCCCACGTAAAGGGGTTAAATTTGTTTGAAAAAAAGAGTGTGAATAATGTTTCTAAGAACTGAAGAGAATATTAGTCAATGCTCCTATATTGACTCTACCATCGAGGAATGATGGGTACGTTATTTATAGTGATGTGTTGAAGAAAGGACTTGGTTGTGTCCTTATGAAGAATGATAGGGTTATTGCCTATGCATCACGATAGTTGAAAATTCATGAACAAAACTATCCTACTCATGATCTCAAGTTAGCAGCTGTGATCTTTTCTTTGAAGATATGGAGGCACTACCTCTATGGTGAAAAATGTGAGATTTATACTGATCACAAGAGTTTGAAGTATATTTTCTCACAAAAAGAACTCAACATGAGGCAAAGGAGATGGCTTTAATTACTCAAGGATTATGATTGTACGATACACTACCACCCGAGGAAAGAAAACAAGGTGGAAGATTCTTTGAGCAGAAAAGACCATGGAGTTTTGAACGTGATGAGAATTGAAAGGGATCCAATTTTCATGGATCTAGTGAAGATGGACATGGGAATAACCAGGGAAGGTGAAACATCAATTCTTTTTCAAATGGTTTCCAAACCATCTTTACTAGAAAGGATTAAGAGTTCTCAGACCGATGATGAAGAATTTAAAAAGAAGATTAATGATGTGAATGATGGGAGATTGAGATACTTTGTGTATGAAGAAGGAATTTTGAAATTCGGGAAGATACTTTGTGTTCTCGATATACCTGATCTAAAAAGGGAATTGCTGGATGATGCTCATAGTTCCAATTTCTCTATACACCCTGGGAGCACCAAAATGTATAAAGATTTGAAGGAACATTTTTTGTGGGATAACATGAAGAGGGAGATTGCTGATTTTGTGTCAAGATGTATGATTTTTTAACAAGTGAAAGCTAGAAGGCAACAACCTGGAGGAGTCATGCAACCTCTTCCCATAACGGAGTGGAAATGGGACAATATTACGATGGAATTTGTCATGGGGCTACCAAAGAATCCTATAAGGAACGATGCAATATGGGTCATTGTTGATCGTCTTACCAAGTCAACACATTTTCTTGCTATAAGAGAAGATCTACCACTGGAATGTCTAGCAAGACTATATATTGATGAAGTTGTGAGACTTCATGGAGTACCGCTATCGATTTTTTCTGATCGTGATCCCTGTTTTACTTCAAGATTCTGGAAAAGTCTTCAGAAAGCCTTGGATACTGAACTTCATTTGAGAACTGCCTACCACCCTCAAATAGATGGACAATCAGAATGAACTATTCAAACCTTAGAAGACATGTTGAGATCCTTCTCACTTGACTTTCAGGGTATGTGGGATCAATATTTACCTATGGTAGAATTTTCCTATAACAATAGCTTCCATTCGAGTATTCAGATGGCACCATATGAAGTGTTATACAGAAAGAGATGTCGTACACCAACCTGTTGGGATGACGTTGGTGAAAGAAAACTTGTAGTCCCTGAACTGGTGGTGGAAACGATGGAAAAAGTGAAGGTAATCCAAAACCATATCAAAGCAGCTCAAAGTAGGCAGAAGAGCTATGCCGATAATCGAAGGAAGGATTTGGAATTTCAAGTCAGTGATCATGTTTTCCGGAAGGTATCTCCATGGAAGGGATTCATACTTTTTGGTAAGAAAGGTAAATTGAGTCCCAGGTACATCAGACCTTTCGAAATTCTAGAACGAATTGGGGCTGTAGCTTACCGATTGGCAATGCCACCAAGTCTCTCCGAAGTTCATGATGTGTTCCACGCATCTCTGTTGAGGAAATACATGCCTGACCCAACCCATGTACTCACCTATGAGGAATTAGAACTGGAACCTGATCTGTCTTATTGTGAAGAGCCCGTCAAGATTGTTGATACGAGAGAACAAGTACTGAGAAACCGGATGACACGTCTGGTAAAAGTTTTGTGGAGAAACCATAAGATGGAAGAGGCAACGTGGGAACCAGAGGAACTTATGATGAAGAACCACCTGAGTCTTTTCATGCATTATTATTCTAGAAATTTTGAGGACAAAATTATTTGAAGAAGGGGAGAATGTAACACCCCAAGCTTCTATGGTACGCTTCTCTTTGAATAATGCGATAATGTGTGTTGTACGCAACATCGAGTTCTAACACACCAAAACCAATCAAAATAGCCATTATGAATAGTAATACCTACTTTTTGAAATTATATATATTTTATATTTCAAAATGGACTTCATTTTTGGATTAGGAATGTCGAAATTATCCTAAGTTGAATTTTTGGTATTTTTCTGAGAACTTCCAATTTTTATGAATAGTGAAAAATACTTTTTTTTAATCAAAATAATTTATAGTCATAAATTATATTATTGAGTGGTTTTAAAGTATAATTAGAATATATTTTTACCATTTTATCCAATGGTGTTCATTAGAATTAATTTTACTTTGAAATTGGACATAAACAATTGTCAATCTTTTGATATATATTGTTTCTTAAAAACACGCTATTTGTTGTGACAGTGGGAATTAATTATAAAATTAATTAATGAAACTTATATGTTTGTAATTTTTTAAAATAGTCATAATTTTTGAATTCGGAATATCAATTATAGTTTAGGGTGAAATTTTGGCATTGTTCTGAAAAACTTCAATTTTTGATGAATAGTGAAACCACAAAGTGGTAGTTAAAAAACTGAATTTTTCATAAAACTTAATTTTACCACTTCTGTGAATGGAATTTCAAAAATCCGAGAGACACGGTTAATATCAAGTAGTAAAATGTGGTTCAATGAGATGAACATAATTTTTGGTGAATAGTAACTTTTTACTTTTATTTACCACGGTTAAAAGTAAATAGGGTAATTAAGGGTAAAAATGATATTAATATTACCCTAACACTTGTCCTAATTCTATTGGAGAAGTTTATCTCGACCAAAAACAACCTTAGGAATAAAATATTATCATTTAGGTCCACTTGGATTAGATTAGGACATTTATTATTATTTAATTCAAAGAAGAGTTAAAAGAGTTAAAATCAAAGTGTATTTACTAAAACATTTTTAATATAGGGTTATACATAATATAAATTCGATTGTAAATATTAATTATAAAGATAAAATGATTTTATACATAATGATATTTTATTTATAATTTTTAGACATTAAATAATTTAATTTATTTATGACACAATTATGATGCAGTAATTACCTAATTAATGAAAAATTAGAATAATTGATATTATAAATACCCAAATAAATACAATTTGAGACTTTTTATGAATTACACTAATTTTCTAGGTTAATATGACATGTTATGATTTAATTAAGTAACTTTTTTAGAACTAATCATTCTGTTATTATTTTCAAAAAAATCAATTATTGAATAGTGTCAAAATCAACATAAAAGAGTTTTTAAAACAAATATTATATTATTAATTGATATTAAATTCCTAAAAATATAAGGTTTGGCCAAGAGACTTATATCATGATAGGTTTATCATTAATGGACCACTTGGGGGTCTCTTGGATGTATATAGTACCTTTAATAACCATATAATATAAAAATAAAAAGAGACATTGTAAAAGTGAAACTAGCTAACTAAGAGTTAATACTTAAAGATAAGGTTAATATAGTAACCCAAACCTATATAAATTCTATTGGTTTAGTGGTTTTCGACCCATACCCACCTTAAAATTTAAATAATACACTTTGGATCCATTAGAAACCGAATATGAATTTATTATAAAATAATATTTCTAGCTTTTCCAAAGGTTCCCCTCACCCCTCTTATAAAAGGGAACCCCCCCTTATCATTAATTCACACCTTAAAAGCCTTTTGGTTCGGCCAAAACCTGACCAAATACTCTCTAAACTTCCCTCACTACAACCTAGAGGCCTTGGTTTGATCAGAAATCCAACCTAATGAGCCCTTTTGATCAAATCAAAAGGAAGAACCCGAAGAAGAGGTAATGTTTTCACCACCCTTTTTCAAATTCATTTATTCTTCAACTTCTTCTTTATTTGTTATTCCCATTATAAAATAATGAATCCGGTATCTCCTATATACTGTAATATTATTATAAATATGGTACAACCATATTCAATATTCTATCCATTCTTTTAATGACATGTCACCATACGTGCGTATGTACGACTTACCGTCTCCACGTCGTGGTGTAATTGTTATTCAATATATTATTATTTGGATCGGTATAATAATGATTTGTAATTCATGTAAATAATAAATATAACATGATAATTATTCTTTATATATGATATACCATACAATTATATATTATTTTAATATCAAAAGAATGATATTGTGGCTCGTGCGTACGTACGGACTACCGTCTCCACGAACGCGATGAGATTCATTCTCCATCGTATCCATTCAAGTATAATTATCATTTTATTATTTAAAAATAATGTTTAAGGACTTGATATCATTCTGGATATGAATAAGATACAACCTATCCATGACAAACATGGCTTACGTAACAAAACATATAAAAGAAAACAAGTAAGTTAACACCCGAAACAACGATAATGCTAAGATATTATTAAAAAATCAATGCTAAAAGATCATATATGATATCATATTAATATATATGATTATTTTATAATTTAATAACAATTATTTCACCATTATACAGGAGGTTAACCTACACCCAACCAAGGAAAAGTACAAGGTAAGGGTTTATTTCGCAATCTCTTCATTATCCGAGGTTGTTTATACGTAATAATCTACTGAGACTTCTTTATCATCCACATCCATGTTTATTCAAAATGTATTTCAAAACATTTTTAATATTTACAAGAATATGGGTTAAAGTCATTTATACCCTTTTTAGACTCTTTACAAGAGGTTTATAAAGGAATCTTTCTGTCGTTTTCCAAACAAGGTGCTTTTTAAACTTTTTCGACAGAATTAAGGTAAGAATGTTTTTTTAACTTATACGGCTGGTGCGGCTATTTTCCGCCATTATAAAATCGTTGAATCTTCCCTTAAAAGCTTATAAGAATATTTTCAAATAATTTTTTTTATAAATATATGACTCTTAAATGATTTCAAAATAGAAAGAGATATTTCTTTAAAAAGAGTTTTGATTTCATCTATGTCAACATCCTTTGATGGATTTTAAGTTTATTTGGAGTTGATTTATTATGACACAATACTTCCATATTGTATTGATGTTTTTGTGATATGTTTGACTGTGGATGTGTTATTTTTATACCATTCATAGTTTATGATGAAAGTATTGACATTTCGTATGCTAGTTTTTATACGAGTGTTTATGTTATGTTTAAACCTGTTCATATGAGGAATTCATTGGACTTAATATGTGATGGGTGGAGCCCGCTATAGCTCCTCGATGCATCGGTAGGTCTCATGAGACAAACTAGTGTCTTGGAACAAGGCCTTGACAAAATCTTATTTTTAGTCTTGGCACGAGGCCTTGGCTATGTGGTTATGATGGTCTGGCATTATGCATTCCATCATTATGAAAGTGGTTATTGATATTGCATGTGATTATTAGATTAGTAGAATATCCATGAGAATAAGTAAATGGCATTATTCCATTTTATTTTTTCCATACTATGTTTAAGTTCAAGTTTAAAAGGCTTTTGTTTTAGTTATACATTGCCTTAAATGTTTATTCTTATTTATGAAAGTTTCCATAATATTGTTATCCTTACTGGGCATTTGATCTCACCCCTTTCAATGTTTTATTTTTCCCAGGATGTGAAGAAGTAATTTATGAATGACCTGCAGGGATAGTATGTGGGGATATGAGTGTGGACTATGAAGAAAATATGTTGTTGTAGTTTTCATTTTTATGATGCAATGTAAGACTTATGAATATATCTAGTGTTTCCAAGGCTGCTAAACCAATCGGTCTTTCGAGATTTGATATTTCTTGTGGTCATGCCAATGTTTTGTAATAATGCACCGACTCTGGGTAACTGGGTCCGGGGCATTACATTTATGCTTATGTGGTCTCAAGTGACATGAACCATAAGCAATAAGTATCCACCTTTGCATCAGAACACAACTAAGTTTGGTCCCTAATGCATCGTAGAACACTACATACTCGACACCCTCCTCTAGAAATCTCATGATGGGGGTGCTCGTTAATCTATACCTTATCTCCTGAAAACACTATTGGAACCTTTACTTCCAAATGAAAGGATACCCCTTATGGGTCAAAGATATCAATGGTGCAACCACTCTAGAAAAATCTGGTACAAACCTCTGATATTAATCTACCAAAACAAGGAAACTACACACCTTGGTGAAAATATTGGATGGTTCACAAGAAAGCACTGCCTTAACCTTTTTCAGGTCCAATACTACTCCTGTCTCCGAGATTAAATGTGCCATAAAGTGGACCCCTCAAATCCCAAAATGAAACTTTGAGAGATTCCCGTAAATCTGGTGGTCTCAGAGTGTGTCCAGGACCATCCTCAAGTATCTCCTGTGCTCCTCCTCAGCCACCGAATACACTATAATGTCATCGATGAATACCACCAAGAATTGGTCTAAGAAAGGATGAAAGATCCAATTCATGAGTCCCATGAACACTATTGGGGAATCCATCATGCGAAATAGAATCACCAAGTACTCACAGTGACCATAGAGGTATCTGAATGCCATCTTCAGTATATCCTCATCCCGTCCTTGTAACTGATGATAGCCTGATCTGAGGTCAATCTTTGAGAACTATTGCACCCCTCTCCACTGATCAAATATGTCATAAATACTCAGTAGTTTATACTCATTCTTCATGGTCACATGATTCAAGCACCAGTAATCTATACATAACCTCAAACTCCTATCCACCTTATTGGTGAACAACACTAGGGCTGATCAGGGGGAAATAATGATTCTCACAAAGTCCTTATCCTAAATTTCCTCCAAATTCACCCTCACCTCTCAAATCTTTTTAGGATCCATCCAATATAATTGTGTAGATATTAGTTCCACCCTAGGATGCAATTCAATGGATAATTATAGTTCTTGGTGGGGAGGTAAACCTGGTACATCCTTAGTAAAGACGTACTCATACTCCAAAACCACCATAGGAAACCAATAGACCAAAGCATAAATTTCTCCAAGATTCATGCTAGAAAACTAGTGAGAAATCGACCAAACTCTCCTATTCCTAAGATCATACTTCTCTACCGAGGTTTCCTTCTCACCCATAAAGGAAAACATCATTCTATCACTACAGACACACCAAATCCTCCACCTAAAATAGTCAATATGGGCATGAACTATGGATAGTAAGTTTATACTAAAGATTATTTCTTAAAGCCTCATTTTTGATACAAAGAGATCCTATAAAAAACTCTCACCTCTAAGAATTAGATTGCACTGTTGGAACAAATGAGTAATCACTGAGTCACCACCTTTTGGAGTCTCCAACCTCAAGGGTCAAGCCAATGGCTCAACCAAAATCTTGAAGTCTCAAACCAGAGAAGTGAAAGGGAAGGAATGACTCACATATGTGTTTATCAAAATTTATGATAAAGTATAAAATACATAGATCATACCTTGTATAATCCCTAGAGCCTTGGGATTATAGGTATCCATAGCCTGTAGTTGGCCTCGTACCTATCCACCAGCTCCCTAGGCTTGGTGTGGACCACCTGGGGGTGGTGGTGGTAACAGGTCAAACCTAAAACCACCTTCTATTTATATTCTGGACCCTCTTCCATGTCCGAAAACCTGTAGACCACCCTTCTCCTAGATTGGTCTTTATCTCAACGGTCCATCGACTGTATCACGATTAGCTGTACGATGGTTTGGAAAATCCCCATCTAGATGTCCTCAATCACTATAAGAGAAACACCGCCTCTCCCTCAACAGATTTGAGCAAACCTAAGATCCTTGAATAACTAACCCTATGTCCTAGGATTTCGTCTTGAAGTGTCTGACATGCTTGGATCCTTGTGACTACCGTCAGCTGCCTACTGCTGTGGTCTCATATACTAGGTTTCCACTACTAGAACCCACTTTTGGAACCTCCTATTCTAGAAATCTCTCCACTAACAAGGATCACTCAGGCACCCCATCACAGGTGGAAATGAAAAGGGATACTACTGAATCCTTGATGTCTTAGAGTTAGCCCTGCTCAAAGGTTTGAGCTATGAAGAACTGATCCCGCACCATATCCAAGGAGTAATATGAGAGATTAGTAAACCTCACTGAGTACTCCACCATGGTCAAACTACCCTACTGCAAATGTAATAGTATTATATGTGTACCGACCATAATGTGGATGGATAGAACTAATTCCCAAAGATACAATAAAAGTACGACTAGGAGATAACTTCCACGTCATGTGACTAAATCACTAAGCTCCACCATCACCCAAAAGATCCCTAAGGAAGACATGCCACGAGGACCACCATCTGATCTACATTAATTCTAACAAGGTAGAAAATATGAGTGACCACCTCTAGCCAGTCCTCAACCACCTAGGGGTATGACTCACCCTAAAACCTAGGAGGTCATAGCCTCCGAAACTCATGCAATGCACTCAATTAGCGTGCATCCTTTGCTGGAACTGTTAGCGCCAGATGCTACTCAATAGGTGATGGTATAGCTGGTAAACCACCCGAAGGTTCTATATTCTGTAAAGGCCCCTATAACAATGCCTCATCACTAGGAGTATCAACCTTATGATCATACAGTGGAATCCTAGATGGATGTATGTGAGGAGGAATCCTGAAATAAAATAATATGTACCATGGTTAATAGAGTATATCTGGAGAGTTGACTCAAGAAGAACATGTAAAACACAACCCATTCCTAAAATATTCACACACAAAAATTTTTATATGAAACCAATTTTTACACATACTGAGTCTAAAGGAAGGTGATCAGACTCCTAGTGTATGGATATGTCAGCCACCACACCAACACTGGAGTCCCTGGCCTGAAATACGAACTCAAACCACTAAAAACTATTTCCCCAAACCAATCTCACCAACTCCAGTCCTATGGTATAACCTTCTTTGATACCACTCTTTCACAACCTGACCCAAGAGGTATGACCTGTGACTACCCAAAGCCCGCCTCTAATAAGAAGAGGTCAGTAACTAACACTAAGTCAACATATCTCATAAATGGGAGGCATTAGCCTAAAATACCCCCCCACACACACATATCCAAGCCCAAAAAATGTTGAATTGTAAAACAATCAAAAGTAATGAATGAATACATATAAGAACCCACAATAGAGTATGATAGTAAAGTACTAAAATAGGATAAAAGGGGAATAAATAGAAGCCCGACCAAAAACTATAAAGGGTCCAACCTTATCCAAGGGAGAGGAATAAAATAAAATGAAAGATCCCAGTAAAAACCATATTATTTCAAGCTACAGATAAGCTCCACCCACTCCTTGTACTCCTAGAACATCGTCCAATGGGCTATTGTCTGCATAAGACACGACACATGTGGGAAAATCCCATATAGGGGTGAGTATAAAAATACCCAATAGGACATCCCAGAAACACTAAAAAACAAATCACTAAGTATTGTAAGCTCAATACAAGATATAAAAATCAATGTATAATAGAAACACCTAGATATACTCAGAAAGGATACCACACCATTAGATGGTCATAAACAACTACCGACCACATGATTCTTCTTGAAGAAATGCACATTTTGGGAGAACCCACTCCATGAGACATGCTATCCTAAAATACTCTAGATAAAGAGGTATAAATCATTGGGTCCTGACCAAGAAAGATCACTGGTCTAAGAGGACCCTGATACATAGATATGGGGTCATGCCTAGAACTGTTGGGGGGGGGCACCATGAACCCAATATCAATCAAATCGCTACATAGGGGATCATTTTCCAATGGTACCAAAAACCCTACAGATATGGGATTCTATATGGAGGATCAATTCCCTAATTAGGGAGGTCACATTGATTCCATAAATCCCACCTGGGGAATAAAGATGATAGAGGATCACACTCTAGTATCACGAGGGGGGGGATAAAAACTCTATTTGAGACTCGAACTCTAGAGGGGATCAAAATCCTGTGATGTTATGGCATCCCGACTTTTTATTACATAACTTTTCATTACATTTTACAAACAGAGGATCTTTAAAGTCTAGTGTCTTAGAAATCAGGAACATAATACATGAAAAACAACATAAAATATTCTTCTAATACACTTGTAAGACTTCATCATAAGTTCATGAACATATCACCAAGGTTTATCCCCAAGATGTCATATAAATTACCAAGGTTATTCACCAAGGTATTGTGAAACTTGTCATCTCTAGAGATTAATTCTTTACCCAATGCATTGGAGCGCTATCAGGGCGCACCCTTAATATTTATTTATTTTCATGTAATCCAAATATATCATAAACAAACATTTCATAAATAACCCATAGAGAATAAAAGAAATGGGTTTCATTTCAAAATTTTGACGTTTTGAAAGTTCTTAAAAAAAGACCATTATATCATTTATAACCCATGGAAAGGGAGTGAGGGTTATATGTATGTACATTCCAGAATAAAATATAAACTTTTTATATATTTATGAACACCCATAGAAACGAAATAGGTCTGGGTATTCACATAAATAAACAAGATAATTTCTTGAGAGAAAGAGATAGAAATTTTGAGGTGAAATTTTTGCAGCATAACGGCTATATAACATGGTTTTAAAAAATAATAAAAAGAGAGGGTACAAGGGTAACCCACTCATAAATAAATAATATTACAATATAAATATAGAATAACATGTAGGTAAGAACATGGTATGGATATTTTAATGACATACCAAAAAAAAAGGAAACTTTAAAGGTAGGAGAAGATGTAATTTCTTTTACGAAAAATTTGGTAGCCCAACAGTGTCACTTAAAAAACTCAGAAAACAAATTGATGAGAAAATAAAGGGTATATCATCATTTGGACATGAAATTGACAGTAATAAGAACATATAAGAACATACCCTCAACATAAAGAGATGGAAAATATAAGACACAACATAAAGGAAGTCATGACTTAAAAGAGGAGGGTGAAAGGATCCCTTACCTTGAAGAGTAACTTCGAAAGCTTGAAGGTTGGGACCTTGGTAGGATTCAGGGAACCTTGGGAGGACTCCTTGGAAGGTAAGGAGACCCGAAAATCGTTGAGTATGGTTTTTGAATTTAATTAATAGGGGAAATGGCTTGGTATTTGTAGGAAAAGTGAGTGAATAAATTATTAATTTCCAAGGGACACCTCATCAGTGGTATTTGAAAAACCATGGGCTTTCCCATAGTATTTGCCCATGGTATTGGACACTTGGGACACCTAATAGAATATCTCACTATTCATATGTCTACCAGAAAGCTTACATCATTATTACATCATTAATGATGTCATTAAACACCTGAAACTCAAAACTTCATTTTTACTATTCACCGATAATTCAACTGTTTCAGAAAAATCACAAAAATTCAACCTAACCTAATATCGATGCTCTGAAATCAAAAATGAAGTCAATTTTATGAAAATAATTTTATAAATATTTTTAATTTAATTTTTAAATAAAATCACTATTTATTCCAAAAATACAACTTTAAAACAATAAATCATTTTGTAACACCTTAAAAAAGTAATCAAGGTCCCATAAAAATATTGTATAACCATAAGAAAATAAAGTAAAAATTTATGATTAAATTTTAGGAAAACACATTTCCATTTTAAATTATTAAATTAATTATAAAATTGTAAATAAAATATTTATGGCATACAAAAATACCAAAACTTAAAATATGATCATTTTTTCACTTTTAAGATGTCTAAAATGTATTTATACATTCATGGGAAAAGTT
Organism: Viscum album; assembly: GCA_963277665.1. Lineage (NCBI taxonomy): Eukaryota > Viridiplantae > Streptophyta > Magnoliopsida > Santalales > Viscaceae > Viscum > Viscum album. The sequence continues at coordinate 629,439,026 of OY728123.1, forward strand.
TCTATTTTTTTGGTCAAATTACTATTCATTACTATTCATATGGGTATGTTACTATTCCTACATTACTATTCACTAAAAACCAAGTTGATCTTATTAGACTCTAAATTTCTCACTGATCACAACTGTAGAAGACCATTTTTTGAAAATAATTTCACATTAAATTATTTAATGAATACAAAAATATTTTAAAATACCCTTTTCCCCTAAATTCATCAATAATACACATCCTATATTTATCCGGATATTTTAAATTCACAAACTTTTCCATAAGAAGAAATAAAAATTTTATTTATATAAAAGGATTACAAAAAGTAGCTAAGGTCTTGTTACATAGCCCCTTATAACACCAAAATAGGACCTAAGTGTAAGGTGTGATATGGTGATAAAATCTTGGGGTGGCTTAGACAACATTTCCTGAGTGGTGATTTCTATCAGCTTGAACTTCTCCTTTAGGCGATTCCATTCAAGCTTCATACGTTGAAGTTCGTCTTGGGCTTGGTCCAGAGAAAATCCCAGTGATGGTACCTCCTTCCCAAGCTCCGACAGATGGGCTTCATATGGCTCGAGTCTACTGGATGAGGCCATTCAATCTTCTTTCTGTATTAATTAACCAAGATAACCATATTTATAAAAACACAACGTTAAGATTATAGTTTCCAATGGTCATATTGACCAACGGTCATATAACAGTCGAAACTCGACAGTCTCATTTTAATTATACCCACATCATTAATTAAAGAATATATTTTTTTGAGTATAAAATAAAATAATACAAAAAATTAGGAAACAAATATGATTGAAAAGTTCGGGTCATTACATTCTTCCCCCCTTAAGAAATTTCATCCCTGAAATTTTATCTTGTATCCTATGATGGGAAAAGGTGTGGGTACTTCTGTCTCATGTACTCCTTCGGTTCCCATGTGGCTTCTTCACATTTTTGGTTCCTCCACAACACCTTAACAAGGTGAGTAGTCTTGTTGCGTAGAACCTTGTCTCTACAATCCAAGATCTCCACCAGATGCTCCTCACAAGAGATGTCATGTTCCAGTTGTACCACCTCTGGATTTAGTACATGTGAAGGGTCAGGTATGTACTTCCTCAAGTGGGATACATGGAAGACATCATGAACTTGTGCTAGATTTGGAGGAAGTGCAAGCTGATAGGCCACTTCTCCCACACGATCAAGGATTTCATAGGGGCCAATGTACCTAGGGATGAGCTTCCCTTTCTTCCCAAACCTCATGAATCTCTTCCAAGGTGAAATCTGAATAAAGACTTTGTCACCAACATCAAACTCCAAGTCCCTTCGACGGTTTTATGCATAACTCTTTTTCCAACTCTGAGTATCATTAATGTGTTGTTGGATGGAATGGACCTTTTCTGTTATCTCTTAAACAAGATTAGGCCCAAGAAGCTTTCTCTCACCAACTTCATCCCAACAAGTAGGAGTTCTACATCGCTTACCATATAGAGCTTCATAGGGTTCCATTTGAATGCTTGAGTGGAATCTGTTGTTGTAATAGAACTCAACTAAAGAGATATGTTGATCCCATCCACCTTTAAATTCCATTGAGCAAGTTCTAAGAATGTCCTCGAGTGTTTGAATAGTCCTTTCTGATTGGCCATCAGTTTGGGGGTGATAGGCCGTACTGAAATTAAATTCAGTGCTCAGATCTTGTTGAATACTTCTCTATAATTTTTATGTGAACCTTGGATCATTATCAGATACGATAGAAAGTGGAACTCCATACAACCTTACCACTTCCTTCACGTAAATTCTAGCAAGTTTATCGAGAGAGAAATCTACCCAAATGGAGATAAAATGGGAAGTCTTGGCGAGACGGTCCACAATAACCCATATCACATTATTTCCTTTGGAAGTTCTCAGGAGACCCGTGATGAAGTCCATAGTGATATTGTCCCACTTCCATGCTGGTATGGGTAGTGGTTTCAATACCCCTTTAGGAAGTTGTCTCTCTGCCTTCACTTGCTGACATACCAGGAACCTTGAAGTGTAGTCAGTAATCTCCATTTTCATATTATCCCACCAATAATGATCACGAAGGTCCCTATACATTTTCATGCCACCAGGATGTATAGATAAATTAGAGTTATGAGCTTCATCCATCAACGCCTTCTTTATTTCCGGAAAATTTCAGTACACCTTCTTGATCTGTATTGAACTCAGGAAAATTCCCATCCTTCACAGCCTCAAACTTCTTCTGTAATAAAGTATCTTCTTTCTGAGCTTTCTTGATCTTCTCTAGTAGTGATGGTTGATAAATCATTTGGTTTAGGTTTGATGATATCCCTTCCTTTATAATTCCCATATCTAGTTTTACTAGGTCATTGATCAAAGGATACCTTTGAATCCTCATAATGGACAGAACAACTGGGTCTTCCTGCTTAATGAATCAACGACTTTGTTTTCTCTTTTGGGATGATAATGAATTGAACAATCATAGTCTTTAAGGAGTTCCAACCATCTCCTTAATCTCACGTTCAATTCCTTTTGTGTGAAAATATACTTAAAACTTTGATGGTCTATGTATATATCACATTTCTCCCCATAAAGATAGTTCCTCCATATCTTCAGAGAAAAAACGATCACCGCCAGATCCATATCATGCGTAGGATAGTTCTACTCATGAGTCTTCAGATGTTGAGATGCATAAGCAATGACCTTGTCATTTTGCATGAGGATGAACCCAATCCCTTTCAGAGATGCATCGCTAAAAATAACGAATCCTTCTCCACTTGAGGGCAGAGTTAACACAGGTGAAGTAACCAATCTCTTATTCAGCTCTTGGAAACTTTCCTCACACTCCAATGTCCAGATGAACTTGACCCCTTTTCGAGTTAACTTGGTTAATGGATTATAAATTCATGATTTTTTTTTCAGAAACCTCCTATAATATCATACTAATCCAAGGAAACTATGAATCTCAGTTATTGTTGTAGGCTGAGGCCACTCCTCTACAACTTCTGTCTTTGCAGGGTCAATTGTGATTCCTTCATTGGTAACAATGTTCCTCAAGAAAGAAACTTGTTGTAACCAGAATTCACATTTACTGAACTTTCCAAAAAATCTCTCCTTCCGTAGAGTTTGCAAAATAACCCTTATATGATCCTCATGCTCCTCACAACTTTTGGAATATATCAGAATATCATCAATAAAAACTACCACAAAGTTATCAAGGTAGTCTTTAAAGACTCTATTCATCAAATCCATAAAAATAGCAGGTGCATTAGTCAGTCCAAAAGGCATAACAACAAACTCATAATGCCCATATCTTGATCGGAAGGCATTTTTTGGAATATCTTCTTTCTTCACCCTCAATTGATGATAACCAGATAGAAGATCAATCTTAGATAATAATTGAGCCCCACGAAGTTGGTCAAATAAGTCATCAATTCTTGGAAGAGGGTATTTGTTCTTTACTGTGATCCCATTCAGTTCTCTATAATCAATGCATAGCCACATCGATCCATCCTTCTTCTTCACAAAGATAACATGTGTTCCCCAATGAGACACAATCGGTTGAATAAACCCCTTCTCCAAAAGATCTTGGAGTTATTTCTTTAATTCATCCAGCTCTACATTTTCCATCCAATACGGGGTCTTTGATATTGGATGAGATCCAAGTACGAGTTCAATGGAGAACCCTACATCTCTTTCTGGGGGAGGTCCATACAACTCCTCAGGAAATACGTCAATGTATTCTTGGATGATGGGTACATTTTCTATCCTCAAACTCTCATTTCCTTCTTCTTCTTCACCGATCAATTCCATAAATAAGGATATAGGAGGTTCTTTTATACAAAGATCAGGTTGAGATATCTATCCTTGGAAGATAACTATAGGTTTTCCATTCAAGACTAATGAGATTTCCTTACTTCTGCATTTGATCTTAGAATTATACTTTGAGAGCCAGTCCATCCCTAGTATAATGTCGAATTCCAGTTTGGGAATGACTACTAGATTGGCGATAAGATTATGCTCACTAAAGTAAATACTAGAGTTTCTAAACACTAATGATGCTTGGATAATCCCACCAGGAGTCTTGACTGATAACTCTACTTTTAGCAAGTTGAGGGTTGATTCTAAATTATTTTCAAACTTGGAGGACATAATGGAATGCGTAGAACTAGAATCAAACAAATTACTTGCTAGATTTGAGAGAACAACAAGAGTACCTCATACCACATCATTTGGAGCTTCAACTTCAGCTGTCATGATAGAAAAAGCACAACCTTTCTCCCTTGTCCTTTGCTGAGGCTGATGGTGGTTCCCCTGCACTGCCCTCAGATTTGGACAGTGATTGGAAAATTGCCCAAGTTGTAAACACTTAAAGCACTGGACATCAGGTAGGGCCTACACCACCTTCTCCTTTTCGTTAGTGTTTGGAAGTTGAGGTTTCACCTCACTATGACAATTCCTCGCAATATAGCCATCTCTTCCACACTTGTATCATTTCCTTCCCCTGAGCAGGCAGTTCCCCAAATGCTTATTCCCACATTTATTACATGTGGGATGTTGCACTTTCTTTCCTCCTCTTCCTTGATCAAAGATCCTCCCTAAGATTGGCTCCATTGATCTCTTTTTATCATTGGATTTATGAGACCACTACGTCTCACCAAACTCTATTTCAACTTTCATTGCACTTCGCACGATCTCCTCATAGCTGTCATAATCTCGGTTGGATATATTCTTCTGCATATGAGGTCTCAGTCCACCGAAGAATCTATCAACCTTTCCATTTGGATCCATTACAAAGCTAGAGGTGTAATGTGAAAGCCTTGTGAAGCTCATCTCGTATCTTCCCATAGATTCATTCTCTTTCTTCTTCAGCTCGAGAAACTCCTTCTCCATTATTGTCTTCATGGATCGAGGGAAATACTTACTAAATAAAATCCCTATGAACTCTTCCCACTCCATAGCTTCAACCTACCCTCTTTGCCTCATGTTTTTAATCAGCTCCCACCATTAATCAGCTTCTCCTTCTAAGTGATAGACTACTAAGGTGACCTTCTCTTTCTCTGAACAACGAGGCACAGAAAAGATCTTCTCGATAGAGCTGATCCACTGCTCAAAAATCAATGAGTCAGTCGATACACTGAAGTTTAGTAGTCATTGACACATAAAGGACTCCACAGAATTTTTTTCCCTTCGTGGTGAGATCGGTCTCTTAGCTTGATTCAAGTTATTTCCCATAACTTGAGTCAGTTGGTTCATCATTCGCATGAATGTTTCCATTCCGGATTCCATTAGAGGGTTGTCGGTGCATGGTCCATTACGGTCACCATTTGCACAATTCCTCCTATTGCCCTCCATTTCTAAAAGAATAAAACCTTAGTGAGAAACTTATTTAATTTACGAATCTTTTAAATATAAAGGATTTATGTCTTAAAACTTCTTTAAACAATTACATTTCTCTATAAATCCTTCAAAATGATTCATAAAAAGATTATGATTAACCAAACATATCCCCCGGGAGTGTCGTAACCAAGAGTGCATCAAGGACCATTTTCGTGCACCAATTCTCGTTCAAGTCTATCTCAAAGCGGTGTTTTTGGGTTTTACCCCTATGTACATCTGTTCCAGAGCTGCCTCTACCTGCTCGTATCCAGACAGAGATGTATTTGTCCGATAAACCACTTACTAATTATTCACCAAAATACGAGGAAGTTTTCCTATATTTAAAATTTTCTATAGGGTTCTTCCTAAAGATTTCATATCCTAATTTCCATAAATAACTAAACTATCCTTTGATACCAACTATGGCATCCTGCCTTTTTATTACATAACTTTTCATTACATTTGACAAACAGAGGATCTTTAAAGTCTAGTGTCTTGGAAATCAGGAACATAATACATGAAAAACAATATAAAAAATTCTTATAATCCACTTTTAGGGATTTATCATAAGTTCATACTAAGTACAATTACTGCATCTCATAACCTGGAGACATACATTCAAAGGAAAGGGTGAGCAGAAGACCCAATAGGGTAAACAAGGGAATCAGTTTACTTGTGACATCAATAAGAACTTGAATAAAAACATAAGAACATGAGAAATGGAAGTATAGGAATATCATAATAAAAATAACTTGAATCATAACTTGAATATGTGGCTACAACATTTCATTTATACATTCATGAACATATCACCAAGGTTTATCCCCGAGGTGTCATAAAAATTACCAAGGTTATTCACCAAGGTATCGTGAAACTTTTCATCTCTAGAGATTAATTATTTAGCCAATACATTAGATCTCTATCAGGGAACACCATTAATATGTATTTATTTTCATGTGATCCACATATATCATAAGAAAACATTTCATAAATAACCCATAGAGAATAAAAGAAATGGGTTTCATTTCAAAATCGTGACGTTTTAAAAGTTCTTAAAAATAAGATCATTATATCATTTATAACCCATGGAAAGGGAGTGAGGGTTATATGCATGTCCATTATAGAATAAAATATATCCTTTTTATATATTAATTAACACCCATAGAAACTAAATAGGTCTGGGTTTTCACATAAATAAACAAGAAAATTTCTTGAGAGAAAGAGATAGAAATTTTGAGGTGAAATTTCTCCAGCATAACGGCTATATAACTTTGTTTTAGAAAATAATAAAAAGAGAGGGTAAAAGGGTAACCCACTCATAAATAACTCACATTAAAATATAAATATATAATAACATGGAGGTAAGAACATGGTATGTATATTTGAATGACATATCATAAGGAAAGGAAACTTGAAAGGTAGGAGAAGATGTGATTTGTTTTACGAAAAATTCGGCAGCCTAACGATGTCACTTAAAAAATTCAGATAACAAATTGATGAGAGAAGAAAGGGTATATAATCATTTGTACATGAAATGGACAATAATAAGAACATATAATAACATACCCTCAACATAAAGAGATGGAAAATATAAGACACAACATAAAGGAAGTCATGACTTAAAAGAGGAGGGTGAAAGGATCCCTTAACTTGAAGAGTAACTTCGAAAGCTTGAAGGTAGGGACCTTGGGAGGCTTGAGGGAACCTTGGGAGGAATAATTGGGAGGTAAGGAGACCATAACTTTGTTGAGTATGATTTTTTAATTTAATGAATGAGGGAAATGTCTTGGTATTTATAGGAAACGCGAGTGAATAAATTATTAATTTCCAAGGGACACCTCATCAGTGGTATTTGAAAAACCATGGTCTTGCCCATGGTATTTGACCATTTTATTGGCCACTTGGGACAAATCATATAATATCTCACTATTAATAAGTAGAACAGAAAGCTTACATCATTATTACATCATTAATGATGTCATTAAACACCCGAAACTCAAAACTGCATTTTTACTATTCACCGACAATCCAACTGTTTTAGAAAAATCCCAAAAATTCACCCTAACATAATATCAATGCTCTAAAATAAAAAATGAAGTCCATTTTATGAAAATAATTTTCTAAGTATTTTTAATTTAATTTTTAAATAAAATCACTATTTATTCCAAAAATGCAACTTTAAAACCACAACTCATTTTGTAACACCTTAAAAAAGCAATCAAGGTCCCATAAAAATATCGTATAACCATAAGACAATAAAGTAACAATTTATGATTAAATTTTATGAAAATAAATTTCCCTTTTAAATTATTAAATTAATTATAAAATTTTAAATAAAATATTTATGGCGTACAAAAATACCTAAACTTAAACTATGATCATTTTTTCACTTTTAAGATGTCTAAAATGTTTTTATACATTCAGGGGTGAAGTTTCTATTTTTTTGGTCAAATTACTATTCATTACTATTCATATGGGTATGTTACTATTCCTACATTACTATTCACTAAAAACAAAGTTAATCTTATTAGACTCTAAATTTCTCACTGATCACAACTGTAGAAGACCATTTTTTGAAAATCATTTCACATTAAATTATTTAATGAATACAAAAGTATTTTAAAATACCCCTTTTCCCTAAATTCATCAATAATACACATCCTATATTTATCCGGATATTTGAAATTCAGAAACTTTTCCATAAGAAGAAATAAAAATTTTATTTATATAAAAGGATTACACAAAGATGCTAAGGTCTCGTTACATAGCCCCTTATAACACCAGCATATGACCTAAGTGTAAGGTGTGCTATGGTGATAGAATCTTGGGGTGGTTTGGACAACATTGCCTGAGTGGTGATTTCTATCAGCTTGAACTTCTCCCTTAGGCGATTCCGTTCAAGCTTCATACGTTGAAGTTCGGCTTGGGCTTGGTCCAGAGAAAAGCCTAGTGATGCTACCTCCTTCCCAAGCTCTGACAGATGGGCTTCATATGGCTCAAGTCTACTCGATGAGGCCATTCAATATTCTTTCTGTATTAATAAACCAAGATAACCATATTTATAAAAACACAACGTTAATATTATAGTTTATAAAGTTCATATTGACCAACAGTCATATAACATTCAAAACCCAACGGTATCATTTTAATTATACCCACTTCATTAATTAAAGAATATAGTTTTGTTGAGTATAAAATAAAATAACACAAAAAATTAGGAAACAAATATAATTTAAAAGTTTAGGTTGTTACAGATGTGGATGTAATGTTGCACTATACCCTTAAGGGAATGAACCAAGGGAACACACTTGACCAAAACCAGTCTAAACTAAGGAAACAAAGAGCTAAAAACAACCTTGAAGGGGGTAAACGATGTGTACTAGGGGCGTACAACATGCCCAACTATCCACAAGTATTCCCATATATTAATTCCACACACGACATGTAAGTATCAATATACACGGTGTGTAGAAGTACACAACATGTAGGGACACATGAAACCCTACCCATGTCACCTGGCTATGTCCGTGTACTTGGCCTTCCCGTGTACCAACCTGTGTATAGGTGGTCATGTCCATGTCTGAGTAAAAAACATGCCACTGGCCATGTACTCCATCCCATGTCCATGTACCCTCTGAGGTACATGCCAATCCATCATGGTGGGGTCACACGGTGTGTGATGCTTAACTCCAGTCAAAACCCTAACACCACAACCAGGGGCCCCACATGACGTATAATCCCAAAATACATCTCATGTTGCTTAGGTTTTTATAGATCTATTTATATTTCTTCCAAATCATCCCATGAATCTCCAAGACCACTTACCTTGACAGAACTTGTAGATCAGAGGTGGTATGAGCCTTTCAATCACCCTTGACCAGAATTTGGGTTCAAAATCTTCTCAAAAAACGATCCCTAGAGAAACAACTGCCACTGTGCATAAAAAATGAGAATAACGGGAACTGTAAATCCATATGTTCCACTCCCGATCACACACTATCATCATTGCACCTTGACCACACCGTCTATCAAAAACTTCACCCACGATATCAATCTATTGTGTTGAAGAATAGTTGTGTAACAATCGAATATTGGGCATCCGTAGAACATGGGCCAAAGAAAATGCCCATAATGAATGTGAAGAGAAAAGGGGGAGAAAATGAAAAACCATAAAACTTGAGGAATGAAACTTGAATTTAGTTCACTTGGATGTGATTCATTTTCATAGAATAATACAAATGAAGAGAGATAAACCAAAAAAAAAACAATTAAAAAATTCCATCAATTTAATTCTACCAATGATGCGTGTATCAATTCTGTTTGTGGAATGGATTCTTATTCATACAGGATTAAGAAATGGGATGAAAAATACAAAATAAAAAACACTACCTAGATTTTGGATTGATCATTGATGAATAATGGTTGAATTTACATTATGGATGAGATCCATGAAATCTGTTGGTGCAACAATCCACTATGTGATATAGATTTGTCGTCATTCACCAAGAATACTCTCCATTGATGGCTTCTAGGTATCTAGGGTTTAGAGGCTAAATTGGTGACAAAATCCATTACCACATATTTAAATAGAGATTTGGTCGCTGTGTCGAAATAAACAAAACAAAAAAAAATTAATTAATTAGTTTTTATTTATGCCAGTGATGAATTTATCACAAATGGCCCACAAAAAAAATATTATGTCACTCCTAGGGTAAAACTTATGTTATGAACTCAATGGTTCCCTCATATTTATGATTCCAGCCCCTCGTTATGGAGTTATTCCATTTTTTTAAGGAAAACCACATGTGTGTGCTATTTAATATATTTAATATATTTCAATAATTTATCATGGGAATACTAGGGATCAAAATCGCACACCATCTCTGAACCTGGTCTAAAAAATAATCCATATAATATCCAAAAATAATACCTATAAAATCCAAGTCATTACACATTTTCCTAAAGTTTTAAAATAATATGAAATTTTTTACCAAGTTTTGACAATGTGACATGTGTTATAAACTAAAATGACACTTTTATATTGAAAACACAAATTTGTAGTCATACTAGCTACATCATGTAATATCCTGAATTCTTATGAGATAAAATTTTGTTTTAATTTTGGTTGAATCCCTATTAAAAATGGTTAAATAGAATACTTACCATAAGTAGGGAATCTCTTAAGTGGTGCACGGGGAGTTTATGGCACAAAAAGGGTAAAAATATCCATCCAGTGCATATTGTATGGTTGGATCATGGTTAGTAATAACAATGTACCATAACTGTGCGACCTAAATGAGGGTGGGGAATTGTTAGAAAACTGTGAAAAGATGCCCATGTGACTATGAATCTTGATCCCCTCTTGTATAGTGTCATACGCATGGCTTCTGCATAGTTTTTAAAATAGTACAGGTACCCCCAGAAGATTATGTGGTCCGAATCCTTCTTGGACAGAGGGTACCGCATGGTTGGCACATGGTTTGGCCAACGATGTAACCAAACCATGCCCCTCTTAAAATGTGGGAGAATTTGCCATTTTACATCTCAATATTGAAGGGTTATTACTTTATTTTCTTTCTCATTCAACCTTAAATAGCTAGGTTCCCATTCCAAGAGTCACACTAAGGACTCTAAGGATCATTCTCCTTCAATCTTTGGATGTTTGAAGTGATGTTGGTTACAAATCAAAGCTCCCAGTGAGTCTATAAGTAACATTTCTTATATTTTTTGGAGGAACCATGGTTTATTGTTTTATATACTTCACAATCCCTAAACCCTTGTTTTTAATAGATTCATAGATTGATCATTAAGAGTTGTTAAGATCAAATCAAAGGCCTTGTTTGAGAGAGTTTTGTCTACAATCATAAGGAAGGTGGTATACAAGTTAATTTCCCATAGTCACGATGTTAATATTGTTTATGGGATTTTGATAATTCATTTCCATGCCACAAAATTATGTTTTTAATTATAAAAAGTTAATTGAATCCAAATTGATGTGCAAGACCTCTCATGATCCCCATTAGATCCATTGAAGATGATTAAACTGGGCCTATGGTCACCCATAGGGTGTTCCACTACCTTGGAAATAGTGAAATGATTTGTTAAATGTTTTTAATGGTTTTATGAGATTAAACCATTATAAATCATGGTCATCTTATTAGAATGAAACAAATGGGTGTTTTTATTAAATTAAAGAAGTTAATAAAGTTATGACATTTTAGTAGGTGAGGGTGATAAATTTTTAAAGAAACATTTCCATGTGGTTAAATATCTTGAAAGTGGTGACCAATGGTTATAATTATTTTAGTTATGGGAATTGAGTAAAATTTTGAATGAATGAACCATATAAATATGATAAATGAAAACTGGTACCCTTGTTGTAATTGTTCAATAAAATGGTCACTGATGTAGAACCTTGAAAATTGTGATTCATGGTTTGGTTGGATGTTGGACGGATGCTCCTCATCCTTAGATGGTCCAAATTGATGCTCCTAGAACCCGATGCATGCATGGTTAGGATGTTGGACCGATTCTCTGAGCTCCTATGATGTGAACATGGCATTCCACATAAATGTTGGGATTCTTAGACATGGTGTTCCGAACCCCCCTTTTGAAAACCTAGAATGATGCTCCTTGAAAATGATATATTAACCCTATGACATATGGTTCAGATTCCTAGAATGGGTTGAAGTAGGTTTGGTGTGTTGGTACTATTGTGGAACCTGAAAGACCATGGGGATTAATGAAAACTATTATATTATAAAAAATGTTTTATTTATTGATTTGTCTTTTGTTTATTTATACCCCTACATAAAATATTATTTGATTTCATATTATTGTAGAAACTATTATTGGTGGCCTATAGAATTATACTCTTACCCGACTCAGGCTGTCGTGGGTACCTGAGCAGATTATATAGTTGTAGTTCAGGACAATGGAAAATGCCTTATGATTGATGGTTTACTTGGATTAGATCATGGATGAGGGGAAAAAACATGTTTTCAAAAATCATTTTGGGGTATTGACCTTAATCTATTATTTTGGTTTCCATCTTGGAACTTTAGACCATCATGAAAATATATTTTTATTATATTCATTTTCTAGATTTTCTTTTATTTGGGAATGTGGTATGTGATGTATTGGATTTTTTTTATTGTTGCATGCTATTTTTATTTGATTTCCAATATTGTTAAACTCTGGTAAATATGGTATAGTATCTCTATATATTACATTATACCCTAACTACTAGTCAGAAACCTCTAGAATATGGGGAGGCACACTTGAGGTCATGTGGAGAAACAACTAGGGGAACCATTTTAGTGTCACCCAGGCCAGGATGTTACAAAGTGGTATAATATCTTTTTTTTCTATTGCTTTACTATTTGGGAAAGGTAAAAAAGAGGATAGGATGTGTCGAGCCTTGGTAATAAGCTCATGAAAGGGAGTATCCAACCCTTATATGGATGAAAATCTATGTTTCTAGGGTGGGATTTCTATTCTTGATGTTTTCTTGTTATAATTGATACATTATTTCCACCTTGGGTGATACACATGTTGTGTACCATTATTATTTTCTGAGATTTCAATCATGGGTCGTACTGACATAATATTGCATGTGCATTCATCATTTTAATCACTCAGGGATTTATATGATATTCATCATATTAGGAACACACAAAAAATCATGTGGTTTTTAGGAAAATAAAATGATTTTCTATTTCTTTGGGTTTTGAAGAAAATGACGCCCAATAAAGAAGATTTAATTAGTTACGTTTAAATAAGTAAATCAAATGGATAAAGTAGTTACTAATTAGAAAGTTGAAAATTTTTAAATACTTGAATAATGTTAATTTTAATGGTTATCATGATGTCTAATATAGAGTTTTAAAATTTGAAATCTAAGTTTACATTGTGTTAGCCATGACCTCAGATATGGATGGTTGAGGGTAGAGAAATTGTTTTGGTTGTGACCATATGGGTAGTGTGCATGGGGTGGTTAGTTGATGGCTAGTTGTGACCCCTCATTTTTAAAACTATTATGCTATGTTCCCTAAATGTGCATTTGGAATTATAGAGAGATTCCACCATGAAGACGTTTACCAGTAGGGATAAAAAATGAAATTGATGAGAATGTGACACTATAAGTAAGAAAAGAACCCCGGTTGGTCCTATAAAATTGGGGGGGGGAGAAGTTCCATGTGAACTTTTCTCATTTTATGTAGTTTATAGAGAGAGACCCAGAATGGTATGCACCAAACATTTTTGATCTGATGAGAGAGTTTCAGCTACAACACCCCTTGAAATTTACTATATAGTGTGTACCAGAGGCAGTAGAGTTCTTGATTGAGTCGATTTAGTTGATACTAGAATATTTAGATACCCCTCTATAGAAAAGTTTCAAGATATAAAATTACATTCTATGTGGACCAAAAAATAACTTGTGGGATATTCGGGTCCAAACTGAGAAAATAGAGGGCATGTATTGGATGGACTTCCAAGGGATTTTCTTGGAGAATTTATATCTAGAGACCATGATATAGGTGACATTGTGTTTAAATGATTGACCTAGGAGTTTATTTCAGTGATGGATTATACTAGACACTTTATTTATTTACAACAATTTGTTTCAACATTGGTAGGGGATGAGGCAACTATGATGAGATGATTTTAGGATGGGATTGAATGAAATATTAAGTCACAAGTAAACGTCTTCTGTTTGAATAGTTTCACTGAGGTGGTGGATTAGACTCTCATTTCTAAGGGGAACTCGATGGAGACTTATAGTGGTGGGAAGTTGATTCCATCCAGGAAGGCTGGTGGTAAAAAGTCATATAGTAATATGCATCATTATGAAAACTTTCTCCCATGTGGGGGTGATAGGGAAACTAGGTGAGTGGACCAAACTTTCAAGGTAGCAGTCAGGTGGTTTTCTCTCAGTGTGGAAAGTCAAGTCACATTTTTGTTTAGTTTCCCCAACTACCAGTCGAGTGCTGAGCTTGAGGTAGGATGGGGAATATGTAGAGGTTCTATAAGAACCCTCAACATATGGGTAGTGTTGGAGGATCTAGGCCGATACAAAGCATTTAAAGGGGATCTTATACCCCATATCAAGCTAGCAATTGGAGTTACACTAGTTGTATCAATTGATGTGAGAGATGAGGTTCTTTTAGAAAATATAATCCTTATCAATAGAGTAATGCTACACATGGGACTCTCACAGAAACCCAGGGTAGAGGTATAAGTCAGTTTCATGTAGTTTATCCTGTTTCCATTGATGGCAAGGATTGGTTATCTATTTGTTAAGGTACGATTCTTGTAACCTATATGATTTATTGTGATTTATTTGATACATGGTATTCTTACTCTTTTATATCTTCTAGGTTTGTGAATAGTTTGATTCTATAAATGGAATATATGTTTAGGGTTATATATATTAACACTCCCTTAGGGGTACAGTCATAGGGTATCTGATATTGTAAGGAGTGCACCCTTGATATTTGTGGGTACTATCTCATCTGAGACTTTTACGTGCTTGAGATGTTGGGTTTTGACCTAATACTAAGAACGTATTGGTTAGTTTCATATCAAGCCTACACTTATTGTTACTATAGGAGAGTGACCTTAATATCTCTTAAGGGTGATGTTTATATTCACCATGGGGAATGAGATATCGAATAAAACTATACAGGGCCAATTTGTTAGTGGTTGAGTGAGCTTACAACCTAGGTGGAGAATCATTTTTTTAAATGATGGGGGAGTGGTGCATGAAATATTTCCTCCTATGATGGATCAGTTCTATGATGTGTTTCCTAAAGAGTTCTTGGGACTTCCACCCAATATAGAGGTTGAGTTCATGATAGAGTTGATGCAAGGGGATGAGCCAGTTTCTATTCTAACTTATATGATTCAAATAGTAGAGATTTAGGAGCTCAAGACTCAGCTAGAATAATTAGAGGATAATGGTTTTATCCATTGGAGTATGTCACCTTGGGGATCTATATTTTTATTTAATATGAAGGATGATGAGAACATGTAGTTGTGTGTCGATTAAAAAAAGATAAATCGAATGAAAATTAAGAACTGGTATAGCAGCCCTCAATTTTCATACATTAACATTACATCACTTTTGAGAAATAATTATTACATTATATAAACAGATGCCCAAAGACCATATTAACCTAGTTATTTTAGAAACATAAAAACATAAACACTACTAAATAAGTGATCTATATTATCTCCCACTATGTTCTTCATGACTAACACCCTTCTTAGAGACATCATACTTAATACTTATCTTCAAAAACTAGGGAAGTAAACATAAAAAGGGGTGATATTTGATTCTTTGTAAGGATAATCAAGGTAGATATGCCAGCATAAACATGATCATAAGGGTTTTATAATGTGATCGTAACACTAGAGGAGCATAACATATATATCAATGATCATAAATGTAAATCTTGTCATAAATATTGACATTTCATAAAATATGAATCATAAGGGAATAAAGAGCATAAGAAATGAAATCAAAACATATGAATAAGACATATAATTATATAATACACATGAACATGTAATATCATTCCATAGAAGTCAAGACTCATTGCTAGAACTTATCAAGGAACTTCATGGGGACCACACTTACTAGGTAGGACACACCTCCATCCCCAGTCATAGTCTTTTCCTTGTAATGGATTTGGTTTCCCCATTTTCCCATAGTATATCAAGTTTCCTCATCTTCCCATAGTGGATAAGGTTTCCCCATCTTCCTATAGTGGATTGAGTTTCACCATCTTTCCTTAGTGGATCAGGTTTCCCCATCTTCCATAGTGGATCAAGCCCATCAACTTTAATCCCATCATTATCTCATGAGAAATAAATATTTACCTAATGCATTGGAGGGAGATATAGGTCACACCCATCTCATAATGAAATCATACATACATGTGCTAGAAAATCATAAACAATCATATCATAACCCATGAAATAAAATGGGTGTCCCAAACATGTAATCATATCTTAATATTTTAAAAAAATACTGGTTTCATAATCATTTCATCAAATCATAACCCATAAAAAGAAGTGGGTTTCATAATCATATAACCCATGAAGAAGATACAGATTTTATAAGCATCATTCCATCAAAACATAAACCATTTAGAGAAATAATATCAATGGAACCTTTTTATAATTTCCCCATAAAATAATGTGTAACACCAATGGATGTCATCTTAGAAGGAAATAATTTTGAAATATCTTTTAAAAACATTTCTTGAGTAAAATATCCTTTATTTTTTGAAAATGATTTTTAAAACATAATTTTTTTTGAAAAAAATTTATTTTAAAATAAAATTGAAAACTTATAAATAAATCTTGAATTTTATTGAAGATTTTTTTTTGAAAAAACTTTAAAAAATTATAAATAAATCTGGAATGTTTTTTGAAAACCATTCCTTTGAAAACACTTTCAAAACCTATAAATAAATATTGATTTTTTTTGAAACCATTTCTTTGAAAACACTTTTAAAACTTGTAAAGGTTTATTTAAAAACCATAAAACATGTTTAAAATCCCTTTTCCTTAAAAATTATCTTAAAATATCATCTTTAAAAACATTTTTGAAAATATGGTTTTTGAAATTCATGGCATGTGTCTCAAAGAAGGAAAATTGAGACAAAACTACTTTATCTATTTGGTAACTTTTGAAATTTAAACCCTAGGAAATAGAGATCATAAAATGGATATGTAAATACCCATATATGTAAGGATAATAATCATAGAATATATTCATGGTCAGTATATACACCAAAAAAAATAAACAAGTGGTGAATAAGTCATAAATCTCATAAAAATAAATGTGAGACTAGAAATCCCCTTACCTTATGCCTTTAATCTAGTCATACTCATTCAAACCTCTTGTATAATAAATATAATTTTATTATACATCTATCACAAAACCATATTATTATATCTAATAACATATATGGATTTATATTACCAACTTATTAACACTTCCATGGTAAGGTTACGTTTCGGGTAAAATCTGCTTTTTTTTTTGCATGTGTCTTAATTTGTTATATTTTTGGTACTCATACTTATATCATGATTTATAGAATGTAAAAAATGATATAAATATAACGTATATTTATTTATATATGTATTTATAATAATATATGAAATATATAAATATGAAATGGAATACACCATTCATGGAGACGGTAGGTCGTACGTATGCATGAATGCTATTTATGTTTAATTATCATATTAAATGAAAGAAAGTAAATGAAATATACGTGTGTATATATATATATATTATAATTACAGTAACTTTATTATTTAATATATATCATATGCATTCATGAAATGAATCCTTAATACATTTCATTTAAGGTATAAATAATCACATCGATTTAAGGAGGTGGTATTCCACACTACCCCAAATGAAATTATCCTACTTACTCAAAATAAAAATCATGAAGGTATGTGTTATATAATAATTACCAAAAAATAAATAAATCATAAATATCTTATATAACATACAAAAAATACAGTATGTAAGTGAAAGTAAAATCCTTATAATAAATGCACCTTAGTATTTTGAGGATACTAGTGTTATTATATAAGCATGGAATAAGAATAATTTAGGTAGTGGAGAAATAAAATCAATAAAAGGAGCTTGAGTAAGGATATTACCTCTTCTTTGGGTAACTCCTTTTGCTTTGAACAAAAGGGATTCTTTGGTGGGATTTATGCCTAAAGAGAGGAATAAAGGAGTAATGGATGGATATTGGGAGCTTATTTGAGCATATGTTGGGTGATCCAAAAGGATTTAGAGTTGTGAATAGGTGGGAGTGGTGAGTGCCTTTTTATAATGGAGGAGGAGTGACATTCTTGTAAATTTTTGAAAATGGAATTCCACCCACGTTTTTAATATAAAAATTATCTGTAATATTGAATAAAATTATATAAATGTGAGGATAGGGTTGAAATATGGATATAAAATGGATTTTTGATAAGTTTCTATGTCATTTTGGCCCTTAAGTGTAAGGCTTAGTCCCTTGTTATGCTAATTTTCCTCTTAATCATTATAATTAATTTTAATCACTTTCACTGATAATTTTGGTAAAAAACTAAATTGACCTTATTAGAAATTAGAAATTATTATTATTAAAAATATGGAATCCATTTTTCAAAATTATAATCACAAAAGTGGTAGAAATTAATTTAAAATTAATCCTGTAGAAGGGTTATGACAAAAAGTTTTTTTAAGAAAAAATGTTTAAAAGTTTGAGATGTTTTGATATCCAATTTTAATGTGAAATTGGTTCTAATGACCTAAATTGTATTAATTGATGTATAATTAATCTAATTACACTTTAAAACTAAATTAAAATATAATTTAACTATATAAATAAATTTTATGAAAAAGAAGTTTTGAGTTTTGTTTTAGTATTTTCACTATTCATCCAAAAATGAAGTTTTTCAAAAAAATACATAAAATTAACCCTAATATAATTTTTTACATTGTTAATTAAAAAAATATGTTTATTTTTTCAAATTTAATTTCTAAAAATTTCTAAAATAAATTTTATTATTTTCACAAAATGACATAAAAAAGAAATTATTTTTAAAAAATAATATTTTCAAACATATAAAGACTTTACTAAAAAAGTATGTCTTATTATCAATATGTTTAATTTATATAAAACCATTATAAATAATATTTTAGAATTAGTTATTATTTTTCATATTACTAAGTTTGACAACTATGTTATTACTATATCATTTAAATAATTATAATTATAAAATGTTGTTTCATAGAAAATCGATTTTAGGTGTAACGCAAGCCAAGTCGGTGTTTTGTATAGCACAAGGTTAACTTGGTGTAGCATATAAATAAAGATTAACTTAGTGAATAATTAATTGAAATACATCAAATAAAATTAATTTATTTGAAAAAAAGGTTCACAAAAACTCAGGGTGTTACAATCTACCCCCTTAAAATGAATTTCACCCTCGAAATTCGTTATTCTAATACAAACAAATGAGGTTATTTATACCTAATAATATCCTCAAGTTCCCACATATATTCCTATAACTAGTGATTTATCCATAAAACTTTGACAAGGTTAGTGGTCTTGTTTTGTAGAACATTCTCTGTATGATCCATAATTTCAACTGGTTGTTCCTCGTAAGAAATATCCTGCTCTAGTGGTATGAACTTTGAGCTCAGTACATATGAATGGTCAGGAATGTACTTACTAAAGAGATATACATGGAACACATTATGGACATGAGAGATATTTGGAGGAAGTTTCAAGTGATAGGCTACCATTTTGATATGATAAATTATCTCAAATGGACTGATATACCCAGGGATTAGTTTCCCTTTCTTCCCAAACCTCATAACCTTTTTCTATGGAGAGATCTGTAGAAACGACTTCTCACCAACTCCAAATTATATACCAAACTTATGGTTATCAAAATAATCTTTCTATAAACGTTTTACTGCCTTGATATTCTGCTGAATGGTTCTAAATTTCTCAAGATTTCTTCATCTATCTTAGGTCCCAATAGCTTTCTTTCTCCAACTTTATCCCAACACATTAGAGCTCTGTGTTTATTCCCATATATGGATTCATAAAAATACATATGAATTCTTGAGTGAAATATATTTCTGTAAGAAAAATCAACTAGAGGAATGTATTGATCCCAAATATCTTTGAAATCCAATAAACAAGATCTCAACATATCCGATAGGGTTTGAATTATTCTTTCAGACTGACCATCCGTCTAAGGATAATAAGAAGTGCTAAAACTCAATTACGTATCATGTTCTTACTAAATAATTATACAAAAATTTGAGGTTAACCTTGGATCCCAATTAGATACAATAGAAAGTGGTACTCCATGAAACCTTACCACTTCTTTAATATATATCCTAAAAATCTAATCCAGAGAGAAGTCTTCTCTTATAGTAATGAAGTGTGCTGACTTAGTAAAAAGATTGACTACCAACCATATAGAATTAAACCCTTTAGAGGTTTTGGGTATTCCAAAGACAAAATCCATAGTGATGTTATCTTATTTAAATTATGTTATGGGTAATGGATGCAACATTTCTTTAGACTTTTGTATTTCTACCTTAACTTGCTGGCATACCAAGCACTAAGATACAAACTCCATGATATCCCTCTTCATTCCATCCCACAAAAGTATTCATTTAAATATACATACATCTTCATACTTCCAGGATTAATATAGAATGAATAACTATTAGATTAATCTAATAGATCCTTCTTCAAATCCAGTATGGAAGGAACATATACATGGTTGGTGAACCTTATCACTTTATCCTAATCAAGGTTAAACTCAAAAACATTTCTAACCTTCTTTTGTAGCTCTACATATTCCTTATACGCCTCTCTATTCTCCACTTGGATATAGGGTTGAACATTCCATTGAGAAATATAATATTTACCACCTTACTTTAGGATTTATAGATCCATACTTAAAAATCTATAAGTATTGGATCTTTTTTGATCCTCATCATGGATAAGCTAACATAATCATTTCAACTCAAAGCATCGACCACCTTGTTCATTTTCCCAGGGTGGTAATATATGGAGAAATCATAATCCTTAATCAGCTCTAACCATCTTCTCTACCGCATATTCAGCTACTTATGTGTGAATATGTATTTTATAATTTTATGATCAATATATATATCACACTTTTCTATATAAATATAATTCCTCTATATCTTTAATGAAACAATTACCGCTCCTAAATCCAAATCACAAGTTCGGTAATATTTATCATGGATTTTTAACTGTCATGATGCATAGGTTATAACCATGTTACTCAATATAAGAAAACATCTCAATACCTTATTGGACGCATCACTATAGATTACAAACCCTTATCCACTATAGGGTAATGTAAGAACAGGTGTGCGGAACAACCTTCTCTTTAGTTACTTGAAATTTTCCTCACATTTATATGTCTATAAGAACATGGAACCCTTATGAGTTAACTTAGTTAGAGTATTCTATAGTCATGAGAAATTATCCAAAAATCATCAATAATATCCATCTAATCCAATAAAACTATAGATCTCTGCCATTGTGGTTGGTCTAGGCCAACATTAAATAGCCTCTGTCTTTGATGGATCTTCTACTATACCATATCTTGAGATTATGTGACCCAAAAATGAAACCTTTTGTATTTAAAATTCCCACTTTGTAAATTTTGAATATATTTTCTTCTTCCTTAGGGTATTTAGTACAATTATCAAGTGCTATTCATGATATTACTTGCACTTTGAATAGATAATAATATCATCTATAAAGACAACCACAAATTGATCGAGGCAATCTCTAATGACTATATTCATCAAATACATGTAGGTAAAAGGGAAATTAGTAAGACCGAAAGGCCTCAATATATATTCATAGTGTCCATAACTTGTACGAAATTACCTCTTTAGTATATCCTATTTCTTGACCCTCAATTGGTGAAACCCATAATAATGTTCAATCTTGGAAAATTATCGAGCTCCATACAACTGATCAAACAAGTCATCAATATAGAAAAAATGATACTTATTCTTGATTGTGATCTTGTTAAACTCTATATAATAAATTTATAGTCACATTTATCCATATTTATTTTTCAAAAAGAGAAAAGGTGCACCCCAATGTGACACACTCGGAAAAATGAATCCCTCATCAAGGTTTTCTTGGAGTTTCTTCTTCAATTCCTATAACTCAATTGGGGAGATTCTATAATAATAATTTGAAATTGGTATGGAACTAGGTATGATTTATATTAGGAACTCAACTTCACATTTTAGTGTTAGACTAGGAAATGCCTTTTGGAACACATCGAAAAATTCTCGAACAATAGGCATATCATCGATCATGAGTTTCTCCCAAACCATTTGAGACAAACACGCCCTCTGAATGGTAATTAAGACCCATACATTGGATTTAATATCTATAGGAAGTTAATAATTATAATAACATTGATATAAGATCATATGTTGGTTTTAAATATCAAACAAAACTTTCTTTCATGAATAGTTGATGTGGGATTTATTTAGAGAAATCCAATCTATACCTAAGATGGCATCAAATTCAACTAGGGGAAGAATGAAAATATTTGATGGAAGTACATTCCAAAAAAAAATCAATCAGATAGGAATAATATACCTGAGATGTAATCATCATACCATTAGGGTTTTCACTACTAATTACACATATAATCATTTTTGTGGAATCTTAATACCCTTTACAAATTCTTTAGATATGAAATATTGGGTAGATCCAGAATCAAATAAGACATTATAACTTCTAGAGTGGATTATACATGTAGATTTAACCATATTGTTATCACACCCCTCATCATAAATAGTGATCCCATGATATTTCCCCTTGTCCCTCAGTTTAATAGGTTTATAACGATGATCTTAATCACCAACCTTTGGGTTTAGGAACTAGTTAACATAATGACCATCCTCCTTACACTTGAAGCACTAAAGCATGAGAGTGCATTCTGTATAGGTTTTCCTCTATTTTAATAATTGGATAACTTATTCCCATTAGTTAAGGAATCAATTTCCTAATATAATTCCCTTCTACACATAAAACACTTACTAGACCCTATAATACAATTTCCTCCATGATTCTTTCCACACTTGGAGCATAAAATAAGTCTCATTTTTTTTTCTTTTTATGGTTTTTATATTTTCCTTTAAACTCCATCTTCCTTTTCTCATTAAAACCATGAGATTGATTTGTAATTACAACCTCTATTTAAAATTTGATTTTACAATGAACAATCTATTTATAGCTAATAAAGTCTTTTATTTCCAACACACTTATGAGACTTGGATTCAAGCCACTAAAGAACCTATCAACTTTAATTTTGGGTTGGATGATAATTATAGAAGTGTACCTTTCAAGTCTTGTAAAATTAGCCTCATAGGTACTAACAGATTCATCATCCTTTTTCTTTTACTCATGGAACTCATTTTTCATCTTCACAGGAATAACATAAGGAAATTACATATTGAATAATAATTTCTTGAACTCATCCCAATCCATGGATTCTATTTCATCTTGATTCCTTATATTCTTGATTAGAGTGAACCACTGGGATGCTTAACCTTCTAACTGATAAATGGACAAAATGAATTTATCATGATCCGAATACCAGATAATGAAGAATATATTTTCATTGGTACTGATCTAGTGTTTAATAACAAGTGGATTAGAAGAATCACTGAAATCAGGTGGAAGTTTCCTCATGAAGGACTCAATAGAATTTTGTTCACTCCTTTTCTTGTTTAGAATCTCAACAAGATTCATAGCTTGAGAAATCTATGTGATAATAGTAATAAGGTTTTTCATTCCATATCCCATAGCATTTAGATTCTCTGGAGAAAAATTGTTGAATTTTCCATTACAGTCACCATTAATGTAATTACTTTGGGTTTCATCCATTTACTAAAACCAAAATTCATAAAGTAAAAAACACTTGTTATAGTGAGGAAACACATAATCATGAAAAAACACTTACAAGATTTATAAATTATGAAACCTTCCTTAATCAATGACACCCTAGGTTTATCCTATGTTATTCATAGCCAACTTATTTTTAACTCATTTATGATGGTTCATGAAGAGTTTCTGAATTTCTAAAGAATATCCCCCAGGAGTGTCAAACCAGGTGTGCGGTAAGGTCCATTGTTGTGTACTAGGTTATGCACGAGTCATGCCCTATTTACCTTGTTAGAGTTGTTACACATAGGTATATATATTCTAGAACCACATCCACTTGTAGTATCTAGAAAAGGATGTATTTATAGTAAACCACTTGCTCTATCCTTTACTAAAATTCCAAGACAATTTCCTCTACTTTTCTTTATCCTCAGACTTATCCTTAGAGTTCTCACTAAGGGTTTCTCATTCTATTTTCCAAAGGTTAACTAAAAATTTTCTCTGAAAACAACTATAACGACCAACACTTTTTATACATTAAATTTACATCACTTTTGCGGAATACTTATTACATTACAAAAACAGACACCCATACACCATATTAGCCTAGTGCCTCTAGAAACATGGAAACATAAACACTTGTACATAAGTGATCTATAATATATCCCACGAGGTTCTTCATGAGTAACACTCTTCTTATACATATCATAATTAATACATATCTTCATAAATAGTGGAAGGAAACATAAAAATGGGTGATATCAGATGCTCAATAAGGGTAATAAAAGGATATATGAAAGAATAAACATGATAAGGTGTGATATCATGATAATAACATTAGAATATCATACCATGAATATTAAAGATCATAAATGTAAATCATGGCATAAATATTGGATGTTCATAAAATATGAATCATAAGGGAATCAAGAGCATAATCCATGAAATAACAACATAGTAATAAGACATGGAATTGTGAAATACACATTAACATGTAATATCATTCCATATAATTCAAGATTCATTTCTATAACTTATCAGGGAACTTAATGTGGACTAAACCTAATGGGAGGGACACACCACAATCCATAGTTGCAGTTCTTTGCATGTAAGGGATTGAGTTTTCACATATTCCCATGGTGTATTGGGTTTCCCCATATTCTCATAGTGGATCAAGTTTTTCCATCTTCCATAGTGGATCAAGCCTTTTAAAATTGAATCCCATCATTATCTCATGAGATATAAATCTTTACCCAATGCATTTGAGGGAGATATAGGTCCCACCTATCTTATAATGAAATAATATATACATGTTCCACAAAATTTCATAACCCATAAAGTGAAATTGGTGTCATAAACATGTAATCATGTCTTAACCTATGAAAAAATATAGGTTTCATAATCATTTAATCAAATAATAAACTGTGAAAAGTAGCGGGTTTCATAATCATATAAACATGAAAAAGAGACAAGTTTCATAAACACCATGCCATAAAAACATAAACCATTCATAGAAAGAATATAAATGGAACCTTCATATCATTTCCCCATAAAGTCATGAGTAACATAAATGGATGTTATCTTAGATGGAAAATAATTTTTAAATATATTTTAAAAACATTTATTGAGGAAAATATCCATTCTTTTTTGAAATATTCTTTTTCAATAATAAAACTTATTGAAGAACAATTTATTTGAAAATAAAATAAAAAAATTATAAATAAAGGTTGAAAACATTTTAAAAACTATTTAGTTGATTTTTTTTGAAAAATTATAAATAAATCATGATTTTTTTGAAAACCATTTTGAAAACACTTTGAAAAACTATAAATAAAGCTTGAAATTGTTTTGAAAATCATTTATTTGACAAAATTTGAAAAATTATAAAGGATTATTTGAAAAAAATTAAGATTTTTAAAAATAATTTTCCCTTGAAAATGAGATTAATATATCATATTTAAAAACATTTCTGAAAACATTTTTGAAAACTGGATTTTTGAAATTCATGGCATGTGTCTCAAAGAAGGAAAATTGAGACAAAACTACTTTACTAATTTGGTAACTTTTGAAACATAAAACCCATAAAAGAGAGATAAAAAAATGGATATGTAAATACCCATATATTTAAGGATAATAATAATAGAATATATTCATGGGTAGTATATACACCACACAAAATAAATGGGTGGTTAATAATACATAAATCTCATAGAAATAAAAGTGATACTAGAAATCCCCTTACCTTATGTCTTGACTCTCCCAGTATTCGTTCAAACCTCATGTATAATAAATATAAGTTTGTTATAAATCTACCACTTAACAATATTCTTATATAGAATACATATATGGATTTATGTTACCCTCTTATTAACACTTCCATGTTAAGGTTACATTTTAGGTAATAACCACTTTATTTTTCGCATGTGCATTAATTTGTTATAATTTTGGTCCTCATACTTATATCATAGTTTAAATAATGTAAAACATGATATAAATATAATTTATATTAATTATATATTTATTTATAATAATCTATTAAAGATAAAAATATGAAATGGACTACACCTTTCCTGGAGACTGTAGGCTGTACACACGCATGAACACTATTTCTGTTTAATTATCACATTGAAAGAATGAAAGTAAATGAAATATATATATATATATATATTATAGTCAAATTAGAAGTATTATTTTATATATATCATATAAATTCAATATAAAAAATCATTAATACATTCCATGTAAGGTGTGAACGAATCACATCGCTTTGAGGAGGAGGTAGTCCGAACTTCCCCAAAGGAAATTATCATACTTAAAAAAATGGAAAGAATGAAGGTATGTGTTATATAATAATTATAAAATAATAAATAAATAATAAATATAATATATAAAATATAAAAATATTGTTTCCATTATAATTCCCAACCATGAGTGGTTGTAAAGGAAAAATGAACAAGATCATTTCATGAGGCGGTAGTTCTTTGTACACAAGAATGGTAAGTTCCTTACCCATTAAATGGAAATGTGTATAAGAAAAGGTAGAAAAATTAGAATAAAAACATATAAGTATATTTAGGATACTGTTGTTATTATATAATCATATAATAATAATAATTTAGATGGTGAAGAAAAAATATAAAAAAAGAGCTTGAGGAAGTATGTTACCTCTTCTTTGGGTAACTCCTTTTTCTTTGCACAAAAGGGATTCCTTGGTTGGATTTTTTCCCAAAGTAAAGATTCAAGGAAGAAGGTAGGGATTTTGGGAGATTATTTTATTATATTTTTTTCAATCCAAAATGCTTGAGAGGTTTGAATAAGTGAGAGGGGTGAGTGCATTTTTATAGTGGAGGAGTGGCATTCTTGTATTTTTTTTTCAAAATAGAATCCCACCCATTTTTTTTCCTATAAAAAGTGGACCCAATAATATATTAAATTAAATAAAATATAGGATAGAGTTAAAACATGGTCATCCAATGTCTTTTTTTTATAATTTTATAGGTCATTTTGGTTCTTAAGTGTATGGTTTAATCCCCTATTAATCTATTTTTTCTATTAATTATTATAATTAATTTTAATCAATTTCCCAAATCCTTTTGGTAAAAAAATAATTTGAACATATTAGAACTTATAAAGTATTATTATTCCAAATATTTAATCTAATTTCAAATTTTAATAATATAATTGGTATAAATTATTTTAAAATTAATCTCGCAGATGGGTCGCAACAATGAGTTTTTTTAAGCAAAAATGTTTAAAAGTTTAGGATGCTTTGATGTCCAATTTCAGTGTGAAATTAGTTCCAGTGACATAAATTGTATTAATTTATTTAAAATTAAAATCATTACACTTAGAAACTAAATTAAAAATATAATTTAACTATATAAATAAATTATATGAAAAATCAGTTTTGAAATAAAATTCAGTGTTTTCCACTATTCATCAAAAAATGAAGTTTTTCAAAACAATACATAAAATTAAACCTAATATAATTTTGATATTATGAATTGAAAAATTATTTTTATTTTATAAAATTTTATAAAATTAATTTTATTGTTGTTCATAGAAGTACATAAAAGCAGTTCTTTTAAGAAAATAGTATTTTTAAACATATAAAGACTTTACAAAAAACGTATGTATTATTATCAATATGTTTTATTTATATAAAAAAATATAAATAATATTTTAAAAGTATTTAGTAATTTTCATATTTCTAAGTTTAACGACTATGTTATGACTATACCATTTTAATAATTATAATAATAAAATGTTGTTTCGTAGAAACTCAGTGTTACGTGTAACTCAAGCCAAGTCAGCGTTGCGTATATCAAGGTTAACTTGGTGTAACATGTAAAGAAATATTGAATTAGTTTAGTTTTCATTTAAATAAATCAAATAAAATTAATTTATTCAGAAAAATGTACACAAAAACTAAGGTCATTACAATCGGTACTCACTTCCATGTATCAATGAACTTTTTGACCAGATGAGGGGTGTTTTTGTATTATATAAGATTAATTTGAGTTTAGGGTATCATCTGTTAAGGGTGGTACCTTCTAATATACCATGGATGGGTTTTAGGAACAAATATTTCTTTTATGAGTTTTTTTAATGTTCTTTGAGATAACAAACACTCTTTCTATGTTTATGGCTTTGATGAATCAAATCTTCCATCCATACTTGGACTAGTTTGTGGATTTATTCATGGATGGAATCTTAGTGTACTATCATACTCTTTATGATCATTCAAAACATCTTGACATCATCCTGATTACATTGAGATAACATTATCTATATGCCAAGATGCCTAAATGTCAGTTCTGTATTGATAAGGTACATTTCTTAGGTAAAATCATCTCTAAGGAAGGTGTGTCAGTCGACCCTGAGAAGGTTTAAGCATTTGATTCTTGGGAGTTGTCCAAAAACATTTTTTATATTTGAATATTTTTGGGTTTGGTGGGTTATTACCGAAGGTTCATCAAAGAATTTGTTCATTTGGAAATACAACTTTTGGGCCTGGGTAAAAAGGGGGTGAAGTTAAAATGGTTTATATCTTGTGAGAATTAATTCTAGGAGTTGATGATCCATTTGAAAACAACATTAATTATGATCTTACCTAAATTAGGTAGGGAGTATACCTTGTTTTATGATGCGTTTGAGATTGGACTTTGGGTAGTGTTGGTTTAGGAAGATCGAATCAGGGTGTATATGTAACGAACCAAAGTTTCATTAATGGAAAATCCCTCTTGATCCAGTTAAATGTCTATTTATGAAAAATGTTTTTATAAGATGTAAACTTCTTTAGTTTTATGTTAAGAATTTTTACCGTTGTTAATATATCCGTTGAATAGTGATCACATGATTAGTATAAATATAAGGCTTTAACGAACCCAATTTTTACCCAGACAAAGGAAGCGATGGCCTCATCCAGTAGAATTGCCCCATACGAAGCCCATTTGTCGGATCTCGGAAAATAGGTGGCGTCTTTGGGCTCGCCCTTGACCAATCCCAAGCCGAGCTTCATTATGTCAAGCTCGAACTTTACCGTCTACGGGAAAAGTGGAAGTTGATTGAAATTACCACTCGAGCGATGTTATCCGAGCCACCCCAAGAGTCTGTCACCATTGCACACCTTACCCTTAGGTCTTATGCGGCTATTTTAAGGGGTTATGTAACAAATAAGTAGTACTATGTCCATGTACATTATTTTTGTATATAATAATGAATATAATTTCTAGTCATTTTTGATACATTGTAAATAGTTTTTAAAGTAAAAATGGTGTTTTTAGTTATTATTTAATTAAGAAATCTATTTTATTAAATTAAGGGATTTTTGAATTAAATAATATTTTAATAAAATAATAATATTTTTATTAAATTAATTAAATATAAATGATCTTATAAATTTATGAATGCAATTAAAATGTTATATTAAGGTTTGAAAGCCATTTCTGTCAAAACCCGTGAATTTTCGATAAATGTTGGTTTTTATTTTAAAAGTGAAAATTAACATATTTAGAATTTTTTTAGATAAAATAAATGTCATTTCTGGAATCAGGACATCGAAATTATCCAATGGTGAATTTTTCATAATTTTCAGAGACAGTCAAATTTTTGGGTAAAAATTAAATACCGTTTAAATATATAATGTGTTTTATGACATCATAATGACCCAATGGCGATTTAATAAAATACTATATTCCTTATGTTCGGCCAATATATGTTTTACCATTAAAATAAAGTTATTTTGGGTTTGTTTGACTTACTTTTCAAAGCATTAATGAACCCCTCAAGAATTATTCAATACTTTGCCTTTTTAAATTAATTTCCATGGGAGTGTGACTCACCTCCACATAAGCAACCTTATTATTTTAATAAGTTCGGACCTTGGACTTGTAAAATATTGTTTTCCTCTTTCCTTTTCCAGAAATCATGGGCAAAAACCATGGGATGGTTTGTGGTTTGGATTAGTTTAATATAAGGGTTCCCAAACCTAAATAATAAAGAATTCTCTCACCTTTCCTATATAAACCCACCCAAGCTCCCACTTCCTCATCACTAAAATCCTTTGTAGTTCGTCCAACCTCTTCCCTACTCTCTCTAGAATCCTCCCAAGGTGCCCCAAGCTCCCAAGAAGCATCTCACAAGCCTCTCTCTAGCCTTTGGAAGCACACTTCCAAGTAAGGGTTTTTTCTTCCTTTCTCATTTTTGTCAATTTTCATTAAGTTGTATTGCCCTTTTAATTTCAATTATGAATGCTGGGGTACGGTTTTTCACCTCCCCCATACTGCCCTATTATTGTTTGAATGATGGGAGACCCCTTCCTCTCTCATGAAATTCCTCCCATGTACACCCGTTACTATGCCGAAATTCCGAAAGGAACTTCTCTCTCTTCTTTTACATTCAAGAAATACTTTTGTATCATGAATCTAAATTCCTTTTCAATTGTTGGGACATGTATCTATATGACCTCCTTACTTTACATTACATGTAAATATGATGAGGAACCCCTTTCTCTCTCATCAACCATTTTTATGAATTCTTATGTCACGCCGTTACGCTGCCGAAATCACACCGATTTTCTAAGCCAATGTCATTGTGTAGTGAATACCATGCCCATTTCTCCATCAAGGGGATTCACCTTTATGCACATTTACTTATTGATTATAAAGTTTCATGTATGAATTACACATTCCTTTATTGTGGAATAAATGATTATGTTTTATGAATCCATGTTTTATGATCCATGTGGCACACTTATGCATGAAATGAAATGTTTAAGAAGGGTGCGCCCTTATATCACTCCAATGCATTGGGTAATGTATAGTATCATGATACGTCATGTACAATGAGTGTTGACTCATGTTAATTCAATTGCAATGAGGGTTTACTCGTGATTCATGTGCAATGAGGGTTTACTCATGCTTTATGTGCAATGAGCCTTGGCTCATGCTAATTCCATGTTAAGTGTTGTTGCCAAATCTCCATGTTATGATTATCATGATTTATCATGCCTTTATGTTCATGTTTCTTTTATGATCTACTGATTATGCCTATTTTCTAACATGTATTGTACTCCTCATGTTATTCCATGTGTACTCCCTTACCGGGCTTTATAGCTCACCCTTTTCTTATGCATGTCCTCAGGTTATCCCATGAAATGCTAAGTACGAGGGAATGTAGTGGTTAGGAAAAGGAAGTTTTCAATAAAGATGTTGTATTTCATGTTTTAAGTTTTTATATAATGATCCTAAACCCCAAAGACACTAAACCTCTCGATCTTCTTTGTTGTATCAAGTGAAGTTTTATGTAATAAATCATGTTTTAGATGTAATAAAAAGTAGGGTTGTCATAATATAGATTAAAACCTTTAAGTAAACACGAATGGAACAATCCTACACATGATATTGAGTTGGATATATTTGTTTATTTTATAAAGTGTTTGTGACATTATCTTCTAGGTGATAAGTTTACTATTTTCACTAATCACCAAAGCCTCAAATATATATTTTCCCAGTGCAATCTGAATATTATTCAGTAGAGACAGGTTGAGTATATTCCATCCTTTTACATTGAGATATCTTATATTATAAGGAAAGGTAATAGTTTTGTTGATTCTTTGAGCTAAAAGAACCAAGATCAGGTAATTTAGTAGTTGAGTTTTGAGTAGGAAATAATGGATTTGTTTGCTTAGATGCACATAGGTGTTCAGGAAGAGTGAGAGAAGATGAATCTCATGAATTTATCTATTGATACCTCTATTCTAACCCAAATTAATAATAGGCAGTGTATGGATCTTGAGTGTTAAGATTCGAGGGGTAGTTTTAATGGTGGGGAGTTCCCCCTAGACTTGACCATCAATAATGGTGGTATTATATATTTTTTTGCCACGTTATTATACCTACATGTATGTGCAATGAGTTAATGTTTGAGATCCATGACTCGAAGAGTTCAATGCACCCTGGTTTGAAAAAAATGTATTTTAACCTTGGTAGATAGTATTAGTGGTCAGGAATGAAGAAAAAGATCATAGGTTTTGTGATGTAATGCTACACCTATTAGTAGGTGAATGCTAAGAACCAATGATCGACTGGTATACTAGATCCCATTCCTATTATTAAATGGAAGTGGGATGATGTTATGATTGAATTTTTAGTGGTTTTACCACGGAATACTCAAAACAGTGATGTGATATGGGTAGTTTTGGATTGGTTGAAAAAGGAAGATCACATATTATGAATTTGAGAGACCTTTACCATAGATCAGTTGGGTGATTTGTATATATGGGAGATAGTCCATTTGCATGGAGTAACATAGACCATAGTTTGGGATTGTTATATGAATTTTATATCATTACTCTAGAAAGGGTTGTATAAAGTTCTTAGTACTCAATTTTTTTAGTATTTCTTTTCTCTTAAAGATATATGGGAAGTCAAATCATACTATCTAGGTGTTAGAGGACATGTTAAGAGAATGCATCCTAAATTTTGGTGGATCATGTTAAAAGAACTTGGTGATTTTTTATTTAGCCTATAACAACCTTTATCAAGAAAATATTTATATGGATCCATATGTGGTACTCTATGGTAAGACATGTAGGTCACTGTTGTGTTGGATAGAAGTGGTAGAATTTGGGTTATTGGGACCGAGTCTCAAGCATGATACATTGAATACTATTTATTTTATTTGGAAGCATATAAATATAGTACATATAAGATATAATTATTACACTGATCAACGTCTTTGACCTCTTGAATTTTTTGTGGGTGATTTTGTATTTATTTGGGAATCGCCGATATTGGGATACTGTCGGATTCAGAAACAGGGTAGGTTAACACCTAGGTATATTGGGCCATTTGAGATCATGGATAGGATTGGGTTAGTATCATATCATTTATATCTTATACAATTATATAGTTTTATGCATAATTTTTTTCATGTGTCACAACTTCGATAGTATCACCCCAACCTTTCTCATGTGATTTATATTGATGATGTTTAACTTGAGGTTGATGCATCCTTTTAGGAGAATCTGATTCATATTTCGGACCACAATGAGAAAATTTTACTGGGTAAGACCATACCATTGTTCCAAGTTATATGGAACCATGGTACCATTTAGGAGGAAACTTGGGAGTGGTAAGATGATATTCAAGACCAATGGAATGATATTTTTACCTTGGAGGCTCAGTGATTCTTGATAGTGCGGCTCGAGGATGTGTTGTTATAAGGTGTGGAGTATTTAAGATCCTAACTTCTTGTGACATATGTTTTTGTTTTAATTTTGGTTGAATCCATTTTAATAATGGTTAATATAATAATTCCCATAAGTAGGTAAGGTCTTGGGAGGATTCCGGGGAGTTCGATGCATAAAAAGGAAAAAAAATAGCGCCATCTAGTGCATGTTTCATGGTTGGTGTATGTTTAGTACTAATGGTGTGCCATAACCATGAAGTCTCATAGAGGGTGGTGCATGGTTAGAAAACTATGAAAAAAGGCCTAGGAGTCCATGAATCTTGATCCACCCTTGGACAGTGGTGGATGCACAACTTCAACATGGTTTGTCAAACCATTCTGATACCCTCAGAATACTATGTGGCATGGATCCCTCTTGAATTGAGGGTACCACATGGTTGGAGCATGGTTTGACCAATCCTACAACCAAACAATGAGACTATGAAAATGTGGGGAACTCCACATTTTTTCCTCTCAGTATTAAACATATCTTACTCTATTTTCTTAAAAATTTAACCTCCAACATCTAGGGGTTCAATCCAATATCTCCCAAGCTCTCCAAGGACCATTATCCTTCAATATTTGGTCGTTTTAAGTATCGATGGATGGGAATCAATTCTCTAGGTGAATCTATGAGTCCTCTTTCTTATATTTTTGTAAGAACCATGGTTGATTGTTTTATGTCTATATAAATCCCTAAATCCTTTTTTTTTCAAAAATATTATTAGATTTTGCATTAAGGGTTGTTGAGCTCGAATCAAAGTTTGTTTTGGAGCTAGTTTTGTTTACGATCAAAAGGCAGGTGGTCTAAAAGTTAATTTCACATAGTCGTGATATTAATCTTCTATATGGGTTGGGATAATGATTTTCCATGCTACACAATTTTATTTTTAATTATGGAAAGTTAATTGGAAACAAAATTGATGTGTGTGACCTCTCACGACCCCTGTTTGATCCATTGAGGATGATTAAACTGG
Source organism: Viscum album (assembly GCA_963277665.1). NCBI lineage: Eukaryota > Viridiplantae > Streptophyta > Magnoliopsida > Santalales > Viscaceae > Viscum > Viscum album. The sequence goes on from OY728123.1 coordinate 629,473,594, forward strand.
GTCTATGGTCACCCATGGGGTATGGCACTCCCTTGGAAATGGTAAAATGAGTTGTTAAATGAAATTTTAAAGAGTTTATGAGATTAAAAAATTATAAACTATGGTCATCTTGTTATCATGAAATAAAGGGGTGTTTGAATTAACTTAAAAAAGATAATAAAGTTATGAAATGTTAGTGAATGAATGTGATAAATGGTTAAAGAGGCAATTTTATGTGGTTAAATGGATTTAAATGGGTGACCAATTATTATAATTGTATTAGTTATAGGAATTGATTAAAGTGTTGAATGAATTAACCATGGAAATGTGATAAATGAAAAAGGGCTCCATTGTTGTAATTGTTTGATAATAAGTTCACTGATGTCGTACTTTGAAAATTGTGATTCATGGTATGGTTGGATGTTGTAATGATTCTCATAATCATTGGGTGGGCTAGACTGATTCTCCAGTAACCTGATGCATTGCATGGTTAGGATACTAGAATGATGCTCTAAGCTCCTGTTGTGTGGACATGGAGTTCCACATCGTTGTTGGGATGGTCATACATGGCGTTCTGAACCCACCTTTTAAAGAAATAGACTAATTCTCCTTGTAAAATTATATGTTACCACAATAACATATGTTTTATAATTCTATTGTGGGATGAAGTAGGTTTGGAGTGTTGTTACTATTGTAGAACTTGAAAAACAATGGGGCTAAATGAAAACTATTCAATTATAATACTAGTTTTTTTATTTCTTTGTATTTCATTTAAATGTACTCCTACATACACTATTATTTGGATAGATATTTTTATAGAAACCATTGGTGGTGGAATACTATGTTGTACTCACACCCTACTCAGGATGTCATGGGAACCTGAGAAGATTACATGGTTGTAGTTCAGAATAAGGGAAAAGTCCCTATGATTGATGGTTTACTTGGGATAGAGCATGGATGAGGGGACCATACATATTTTCAGAATCTATTTTGGGGGATTGACCTTGATGTATTATTATTTTTAATTTTTTTAAATTTAGATGATCATGATTTGACATGATTTCTATATTCATTTGTTGGATATTCTCCAGTCTAGGAATGTGGTATGTGATATATTGGATTTTGGTTATTGTTTCATGCTATTATTTATTTGATTTCTATTGTTGGTTTACTCTGGTAAAGAGGATATTGTCTCTCCAAATATTACATTATACCCTCACTATGAGTTGGAAGCCTCTAGAGTATGGGGAGGCATGCCTGAGTTCATGTGGAGAACCGAATCAGGGAACTATTTTAGGGGAACCCAGGTCGGGACATTACACATTGTATGTCAGATTGACGTGTGATCAATTATTTCACATCAAAAATGAATTATGGATCATTTTTATCATGGAAAATGATTTATGAAGATTATTTTATATAAAATGTTTATTTAATCTATGTTTGAAATGTTTTCCATTTATTGAAAATAAATAATGTTTTGTTTTAAATATAAAAATGATACATTATTCGATGTCTTTTTTATTTAAATTTAAAGAATTCTTGGTTTATTATTTTGTAATATATTGGGGAACTTTTAGTGAGAACCTTTTGGTATTTTTAAATCACACCCCACTTTTACCCTTGGGTGTTTGTAGACTTTGTTATGGAAGATCCAAATAAAGGGAAAAAATAACTTAGAGGTGGTGTACGTTCTTGATCCTTTGGACCGTGGAGTGGTGATGGTGGCTGGTGGAGTTGTTTTTCACTTTTAACATATGGGTTTTGAGACTTTTTATGGTTGTTTATGGAAGTTTGGGTGGATGTTTCATTGAGTTTTTATCAATATTATTGGGTACTATTTTACCTATTTAGATTCTGATACTTTGTCATGTAGGAGTGTTGACATACCAAATTATATCTTTTATCTTGTACTATTTTATGTCAAAAAATATTCCCTATTTTGTGTGTATAAAACTATGTTCTAGTCACTAACCTATGGGTATTAAGAACAACCTTTGGGATATGTCAATGCTGACTTGGGTATCATGGTACCATGGTATCCAGGTTGGTTCAAGACAAAGTGGTATAAAAGGTACATGTTGAGAATCTTTTCATGAAGTTGGTATGTGGTTTGGGTTGTCCCCGTAGATAGGAGGTATGATTGATGGGACTTGGGAGGTAGTTAGGAGAGAGTACCTAGATTGATCTTATTATAATGAGCCTTATGTCATTATGGGTGATGGGGAAAAAGTTTATTTGATGTGTATTTTTATATTCTTCTAGTATTTTACTTTTTTGATTAGAGTTTTCTGAAAATACTAGGCTTTTTACTCCCGTTTTATTTGTTGATTCGAGTGTCCTTTTAAATGTTTTTGCTATTTTCTGTTGATGGTGTGTAACATCTTGCCTCCAAGAATACATTTGAACCAACCAGAGGTGGGATATTTCAATGAAATATGACAAGAAAACCCTCCATTTGACCAGAATCTCATTAGGATAGTGGTGCATGTTGTCCAAGCTCTAGGACAGACAACCACACCCATTCCAGTTGAGGCTCAAGTCATGGAACCTTAAAGGGATAACTCTAGAGATCAAGATCAAGATTTTATTCATCATAAGTCATTATATTTCAAATCCTCTAATGATATTGAAGACTATGAGGATTAGTTAAAAGGAATTGAAAGACTTTTTTGAGTTATTGGAAATGCATGATTCAATTAAAGTGAAGTGTGATACCTTTAAGCTTGAGGGGCCTAGAAGAAGGTGGTGGGATTCGATAGAGATGTCAATGAAGCATGAAGTATTTGAGTGGAAATACTTCAAGGTCCTTTTTACTAATTGGTTCTATCCAAAGTCTATGATTTTAGTGAATTCAATGGAGTTTCTTAATCTCCAGAAAAGTGACAAGACAATGACTCATTATGAAAACTGATTTATTAACTTAGTGTGTTTTCTCCTGAGATTGTGACGAATGAGAAGATAAAGGTAAAAATATTTGAGATGGAAATTTGAGATGATATTTGATCCTAGTTTTTCAAACTAAAGCTGAATTATTACGATGATGTATTGGATAGATCATTGATGGATGGGACTTGACCTTGCTAGTAAGTCAGGGTTAACAGGAGTTCCTTTTTTCCATAGTAGAAGTTTTGTTAGTTCCTCCAAAGGAAAGAGGAACCATGATGAGTCTCATGCTGGATATCATCAGTTGGGTTCTTCTAGACCTTTGGCAGTTCCTGGAATAATTCCTTTGACTTGCTTCCAGTGTGTCAAGTAGGGATATTTAAAATGGGTTTTCACTAAGGCACTCAAGATCTACAGTTCCTACTGACACTCAGGTTACTTTCAGAAGTTCTATTATATCTTTTATATTACACATAGTGAAATGGGATAATACATACCTAAAAGTACTATGGTTAAATCAGATGCTTCAATAACAAAGGTGTTCCATCCACATGCATCTGGAATGAAGCTTCTTCACACAATGTAAGTCTGCATAGGAAGTTAATAAGGGTCCAATGATTGTGAGAGGTACCATCACTAGAGATTCATCCCTAGTGATTTCTTTATTTGATACCAGTGCATCTCTATAATTCAAATAGACTCACGTTATTGATTTTATAACCCTTCTTATGGCGCTATTATATTATGTGATGAATATTACTACGCCCCTCAGAATGAAGAGAGAGAAGGGTCTTCGATGTCCTACTAATGTTTTCTCTTTATTATAGATTGAGATTACATAGAATTTTATGATCCTTAACATGAAATCTCTTGACATCATTCTCACTATGGATTGGATGATCATTTATTAGGATCATATTGACTACTATCTTCGATAGTCTCCTTTACGATGCCTGATGTGGTGGGCCATTTCTTTTAGGGAGAATGAGACCTGAGATCAAGTATTGACAAAATTATTTTCTAAATTTGAGAAAGCTAATATCCACTTTTTATTTTGACTTGAATTGATAATTTTTGAGTGATTATCTCCTTCAATTTTTTTTCAAGTTTCCTAATATTTTTCCTTCTGATTTCTCTAGCCTACCACCAGTAAGAGAGATGGAGTTTTCTATTGATTTAGTACCTGGTACTCATCTAGTGTCTATTCCTTCTTATCACATGGAACTAGTAGTTTTAAAAGAGTTAAATTCTCAATTAGATTATCTACTTTAGAAAGGATTTATTCAACTAATTATGTCACCTTGGGTGGAACCTATTCTATTTGTAAAGAAAGATGATGGCGCGCTTCACCTATGTGTTGATTACCAGAAAATAAACCAAGTTATGATAAAGAAAAAGTATATTTTTCCTCTGATAGATGATCTATTTGACTGGTTAAAATGGGTGAATTGCTTCTCAAAGATTGATATTCAGTCTAGATACCACTAGTTGTGAATTAAATTATATGAAATTCCAAATACTGACTTTAAGAGTAGGTATGTACACTGTGAGTATCATTTTATGAATATTGGTCTAAAAAATGATCATGTAGTTTTAATGACTCTGATGAATAATATTTTCCATGAGTATCACGACATGTTCTTTATAGTCTTTGTTGTTGAAATCTTGGTTTACTAAAAAACTGAGGAGGATCATGTGTATTTTCTAAGGATAATTATAGAAATTTTGAGAGATCACTGAATCTATGACAAGATCCCTAAATGTTGTTTCTGGATTTGGGAAGTAAATTTCTTGGAACACGTGGTCTCAATAAATGGTATTTCAGTCCATGTTGAGAAGGTGAAAGCTGTTATGACATGGTAAAAACTGAGAAACATTTTCAAGATTTGGAGATTCTTGGGTTTAGTGGGGTCTTACTGCTGGTTTGTTAAGTATTTATATATGTTGTCTTCTCTAATGGTATCCCTCACTTATAAAGGAGTGAAGTTCATTTGGGATGATAAGTGTTAGAGTTCTTTCATTGAGCTAAAATGTATTTTTGACTTTTTTTGTTAATGTTGACTCTTTCAGAGGTAGGGAAGGACTATGTGGTCTTCAATGATGCATTAGGTTTAGGTTTGTGTTGTGTTCATATATAGGATTATCATTTCATTTCATATGGCTCTAGACAACTTAGGAAACATGATAAGAATTATCAAATCCATGATATCAAACTCATAGCTGTGATTAATTCTCTTAAAGTCTGAAAACATCACCTTTTTAGAGAAAGGTTTTCCATTTATTCTAATAAATAAAGCCTAAGTTATATTATCTCCCAAAAATATTTGAATTTCTGTTAGAGTAATTGGTCTGAGTACATGAAGTCATTTGATTTCAAAATTTACTATACTCCAGGAAAGGGGAATTTCATTATTGATTATTTGAGTATAAAAATTCCAACCCAGGCTGTGAAAGAATCATAAGAGGAGTTGAATTTTATGGCTCTCTTTGCATAATTGAATTCAAGAGTCTAGGAGAATGAGTCTAAGGCTATTTTGACCAGTGTTCATTTGACCTACTCTCTTATCAAGATGATTCATTAGGGTCAATAGCATGAATACGAGTTCTATAGAATTATAGAATCACTTTATGGTGGGGATACCATTCTAGAGTGGTCTTTCTCCACAGAGGGTATTCTATGGTTCCAAAATATATACATTGTGCCTTTTTTCATGAGAAAGTATGTGATGAGAGACTGTTATAGTTGTTAGTGGTTAGTGTACCTGGGTACCATGAATATGTTATATGATATGCAAAGATGATTATGGTGGATAGGTATGAGATGAGACATTTCCGACTTTTCTTCATGTTGTTATACTTTCCAATAGGTCAAGGATGAGGACAAAAGACCTTTGGGTTTGCTCCATTACCTTCTAATGTCATCTTATAAGTGGGATGGGATTTCTATGGAATTTTTGGTGGGTTTTCCTCGTACACCTTGGAAAAATAATGTGATATGGGTTGTAATCAAAGGAATGACCAATAGGATCACTTTATACCCATTTGTGATACAACCAAAGTTGAGGAAAAATGAATCCTATATGTATAGGAGGTTTTCAGGTTTCATGGTGTTCCATATGTGATAGTCTCTAATAGATATCCCTAGTTTACTTTTATTTTTTGGATAAGACTCTTGGAGGTAATTCGATATTAGGTGAGCTTGAGTACAACATATCATCTGCAAACAGATGGCCGTGCAGAATTGACTATACAAATTTTAGAAGACAAGATCAGTGCTTGTGTCAATTATTTTGGTGGGGCTTGGGATAACTACTTGTGACTATTTTAGTTTTCCTATAAAAAAATTTACCATTCTCCCATTCATATGGAACCCTTTGAGGCTTTCTATGGTTTCCCATGTAAATCTTCATTGCATTGGGAAGATATTGGTGAAGCTTCCTTGGTTGGACCAAGCTTGGTCCAAGAGAATATAACTAAGATTCAATTTAATTTTTAGAGAATAGTGATAGAACAGAGCCAATATAAATATTATGCTGATATTTGTTGATGACCTTTAGAGTTTTCGGTTGGTGATCAGGTGTTCTCGAGAGTTTCACCTTGGTTTGGTCACTAATATATTGGAATATACAGAAAGCTTGAACCATAGTTTGTGGTACCTTTTATGTTCATTGAGAATGTTGGGAAGTTGGATTTCTATCTAGCACTTACACCATAGTTTATGTATACACATAACGTGTTCCATGTATTGCAACTTCAATAGTATCTTTCTGACCCATCACATGTCTTGATCTGGGAGGATATTGATATTGAGATTGATTTATCTATGACTAAAAATCTTGTCAAGATAGTTGATTATAAGAAAAAATTACTTTATGAAAGGATTATACCTTTGTTCTATATGTTATGTAATCATGGTTCTGATTCTCATGAGACATGGAAGCGTGAGACACTGATGAGAGAGCAGTGGACTCATCTATTTGATAGAGAGCTTTCTTTAAATGATTTATCATGATAAAATGTTTTTATGATGTGGAGGTTGAATATAAATTTACATGTTTTAGGTGTTCCTTGACCCTTTTTTATTTTCTTTATGTCTATTCTTATTTTGGTGTTGTTCAAGGAAATTTTGTTTTTTTTGGAGGCTTTTTTGGATGTGCATGATTGGGGAACGGTTTGACCATACTGTGTGCCCCAGTGCAAACCGTGCACCCCATGGATAGTGGAGAATTAATAATTGGTGAATTTTTTCTTAAACTATACACCCACCCAAGGGTAACCGTGTTCCCCAAATAGTAGGGGATCGTGGTAGGCACATAGTTTCCCATAACTGTGAGCCCCCCTCCAGCTAACCGTGTGCACAGGATTTTAAAGTTATGAAAATTATTTTAGAATTCATGAACCCCCCAGTTTAAGTTCATAATAACACTATTAATACCTAATATTATTTCTTCATCCTTATAGGCTCCCAATATGTTATTTTGGCTCCCCCAAACTTATAATTTGGAAAATCAATGTTCCAGTGGAAGATCTGATCTTTCTCTTGTAAGTGGATCTCCTCTTATGTGTTATCTTCTGATATTAATTTCCATAAACCTTAGATAGTTTTAGATAATCATGTTATTGATGTATATAAACTCTAATTTATTGTATATAATCCTTTAATTGATATATATTGATTCTATATTTTATTCATAGATCTTCCTTGCCTTCGGTTGTCATTGGTGTTCCTATTGTAGATGTTGATCATTCGATTTCTGTGGTTAAAGGTAGGTGGTTCCATTTGAGTGTTCCATATAATTGAAACCTTTATTTTATTTATTTTTTTGAATTATATTTTAATTTATTCATAAAAACTTAATTTATAATAATTTCATTATGAAGCTTGAAATGGAATGGATTTTGAGAAAAATCCAAAATTATAATTGAATTGGAATTGCAAGATGAATTTTAAGAATGATGGAATTGATGAAAGATTTGAGATTTGTTTGGAGAAAATGGATTAAATTGAAATTATGAAAACCCATGATTGGTTTTGGATTTAAAAGGTACGAAATTATGAAATACCTATGTTTTATTTTTGAAATTTAATTAGAATATTGAAACAGAAAATTGGGAAATTGAATTGTAAATGAAGATTGGTTTGAAATGAGATGATTTTCTCATTATTTATTGATTGATTGAGAACATGCGAGCCTGGGTATTTAGTGGATTATTTGGGAATGTATGATAGGATATTGATACCCTATAAAGAGATTGATGATGAAAAATCTAGAAATAAACTATTTTGACATGATTATCCTCGAAGGGAGATTGAAAAGTCCTATTCGGCCTGAGCCTTAGGGAGGTGTGCACACATGTTTTTCCATGATCATTGATTTGAGAAGTGTGAGGATCCTATGGGTAAAAACTAACATACTTTAGGTTATATGACTATGCTTCTTATTATGTATGATTTTATTATATATTAAATTGAGTATAGAAAAATTTTAATCATGCCAAATGATTTATATAAATGATTTTATATAAAGTTTTTATTTAATCCATGTTTGAAATTTTTTCCATCTATTGAAAAGAAAACATTTTTTTAAATATGAAAATGATACATTATGCCTTGAATTATTTATTTAAATTGATATCATGATTGATTTATTATTATAGAATTTATTTTGGAACACTTGTTGAGACCCTACTGGGATTTTTAGCTCACACCCTACCTTTGACTTTGGGAATTTATAGACCTTCTTATTCTAAGTCTGAGAAAAGGGAAAGAGCCACTTATAGGTGGTGGATGTTCTTGATCCATTGTAAAATAGAGTGGTGATGGTGACTATTTGAGCTATTATCTACTTATTACATAGGGTTTTTGAGATTTTTGATGGTTGCTAGTGGAAATTTGGGTTGATGTTTCATTGAGTTATTTATCTATCTACTTTGGTGCTGTTTTACTTCTTTAAATTCAGGTAATTTATCCTTGAGGAGTGTTGATATACCAACTTGTAACTTTTATATTCCACAATTTTTTTGGAAAAAACCATTTCCTCTAGTCATGTATGATTCTAGGTGCTAGTCACTAACCCATGGGGATCAGGAATTCCCTTCGGGTTATGTGAGTGCCAACTCAGGTATCAGGGCACCAGGGTATCCAGGCTGGTTTGTGACACAATCAGAGGGTTTTTGATTAAATTTTACAAAGTGACCCGTGTTTTAAACTAAAATGATACTTTTATCTTTCAAACATACACTCTAATTCATACTGACTACATTGTGTGTCGGATGACATGTGGTCAATTCCTATATATCCCAAATGAATTATGGATCATTGTCCAAATGTTTGAAAAAAAATCCAAGTTTGTTTTCTTTGTTTTGGCTATGTGAAATGAAATTTAAACTAACATGAAACTTTTATTTTGAAAACACACACTTTGAGTCATTTTGACCACATCATGTGTTGGATGGATGCCCAGTAAATTCTTTCACATAAAAAATGAATTATGGATAAATTTTCTAAATTTTGAAAATAATCTAAGCTCATTTTCTCATTTTTCTCTATCTGACCCATGTTCTAAACTGAAATGACACTTTTATATTAAAAAATTCACTTGGAGTCATAATGGTCATTTCATGAGTCATATTAATGCTTGAATGATTCCTATACATCAAAAATTAATTGTGGACCATTATCCTAATGTTTGAAAACAATATGATATCATTTTCTCAATTTTGGCTATGTGACATGTGTTTTAAAATAAAATAACACTTTTATATTGAAAACATGATATTTGTGTCATTTCAACTACATCATGTATCATATTGATACGAAGTCGGTTCCAACATCAAAAATAATTTATGGATCATTATTCTAATGTTTGAAAACAATCTGAGCCTGTTTTTTCAGTTTTGGCTATGTGATGTGTGTTTTAAACTAAAATAACACACACTTTGAGTCATACCAACCACATTGTGTGTCATATTGACATTTAGTATATTCTTATAAATTTTAAATGAATTATGGATCATTTTCTTATAGTTTTAAAACAATCTGAGCTTTTTTCCCTAGGTTTTGGCTAGTGAGACATGTTTTAAACAAACAAGAAACTTTTATTTTGAAAATATACTCTTTGAGTCATACCAACCACATCATGTGTTTTATTAAAGAGTGGTCAATTCCTATAGATCAAAAATGTATAATGTATTTTTTTCCTAAATTTTTAAAATAATCTGATCTCATTTGATTAGTGTTGGCTATGTGAAATGCGTTTTAAAATAAAATGAAACATTCATTTTGAAAAGACACAATTTAAGTAATATATTTTCATCTAAGTAGAGTACTCAAGAGGGGGGTGAAATGAGTATCTATTAAAATTTATGTTAAAAGGTTTTCTCAAAATAGTTCCCCAATAAAAATGAATACATCCCAGTTAATCAATGTAATATGGTTATAAAATTTTTTCTATTCAAATAACCTCTCAAAAGATTGATTAATTATTAGTAATATGAACATGAGTTATTGGTACTACTTTTAAAGCTATTCTAATAATGAAAATTAGTTATAACTTCAATCCAAGACTAACTATCAAATTAAAATCTAGTATTTTATGAAATATACAATATATCATAGAAAAACTAAATTAAAATACACATCAGATAAAATAAGTGGTTCAGTCTCAAGATAAGACCTAATCCACTCCACTTGGTGATAACCTGCCACCAAGAAGTTTATATTAATAAACTTTATCCACACCCTGGATCGGGGTAAACAACATTGCACAAGACTTTTCAGGTCACACAACCTCTTCCATAGTTTTATGTGGGTATAAACTACCAGGTCACATAAGGACCTCTTCCACACTTATTCATGGGAGTAAAAAAAGTAAAAATATATGAGAGAAATGATATCTTGTATCCTTAAGTTTAGTACAAGATATAGTGTATGTTTTAATACAGACATACACACACAACTCGAAATCTAAAAATAGAACGTAATAGATCATATATGATGATACAAGGTTAAAAATGATTTGATTGTTATTCTATACATCTCTGGACTTGTAGGATGGGGAATATGCAATTATCGATTCCTCTTGTGAAAAACATAGTATCACAATTCTACCAGTTTGATGGTGTAAACTGTCTGGTGCATGTTCTTCTAGGAGTTGGTACTGTGAATATTTTTTTAGCTCCGATCTACGGTTGTCCAACATTTTGAATTGAGAGTGATTTCTTGTGTTCTTCAGTTGTTTCTTGTTGCATGCATCGATTTACTTTTCAAATGATTGCGCATCTTCTCCACACTACTGCTCATCAATTTTTACAGTGCCACGATTTTATTTTTATTTTAGAGTGCATGTGTTGAAGCTGACATGATGCATGTATTCTACACTTCGTACCTCATACTACCTGGTGACATGTCTACAATGAAACATTAAATATGTCAGTGCCTTTAAATGACTCAAAATATGACAGTTAGAAATTAAATTGAAAACGACAAAATAGATTAAATAACGGTGTCATAGTTTGTCCTAGAAACAGTATCACTTGTAAATGGTGTCACCACGAAATGCTGTCTTCTTCTTCACCTTTGAGTGGTTAGACAGTTTTGATAGAATAGTTGTATTGAGATCAAGAATCGGTAGCACAAATGAAGTGTTAGAATCATGGTGTCTGGTGCTTTTCTAAAATTCAAATGGTGTCTTAGTAATGGTAGCGAGGAACTAGTGTCATAGACTTCCTGATATATGAAACTGGTTATGGTGTTTGAATCAAGGTGTTTGGGTCACGGTGTCTAGGTCAAAATGTCTGGGTCACGATGTCTGGGTCACGGTGTCTGGGTCATGGTGTGTGGGTCATGGTGTCTGGGTCATGGTGTCTGGGTCATGGTGTTTGGGTCATGGTGTCTCGGTCATAGTGTCTGGGTCCTTTTCCCGAAAACCAGAACTGGTGGCAGACTCACAGTTTCTTAGACTTATCCAAATATCTGTAAACAATCTTAAGTTGTAATATTCATAGAATGAATTAGACTTAATCATTCATATAAGAAACCATTGTAGAAAAAAGTTAAATATAGTTTACACTAATCAAAAAATATTTAGTGGATGTTTATTTAAATCATAAATAAACAAACCATATCTTCATATTATATTAGATAGATTAAACATGATTAACAGGATTTGTGATCATTAAAACATGATTAAAACATTAGGATTCCAGCAATCTTCCCCTTTTTGATGATAAAAAATCATATGAATTAGATATATATTCTTAGTGTGATTTATCACCCTTAGGGACATAAAGTGCTGTTATCCCCCTTTTGGGATTATCAAAAAGATTATATGAATGAAAGAGAATAAAGGAAATTAAAGAAGATAACATACAACAAAAGTTCACATTGCATTATATGGAAAAATATGTGTCATTACAAGCTGTAGGAAACAAAAATACAAGACATCCCTATCAAAATATAGGTTTCACTTTTCTTCAGCACTAGATGTCTTCTCTTTTCCCTTGAAAGAAACATCAGAAGGATCCACATGAGTAGAAGTAGAAGTTGACGAAGGGATTGAGCCAACTTTCAGAGAAGTAATAGGTAGTCCTTCAAAAACAGAAGGTTCCAAAGCAGGTTTGGTGGAAGACTGAGGAAATTTTTGTCAAGGATAACCGGTCTAATCTAGATTAGAGCATGATATGTAGACATTGAGGTGGATACCAAGGTAGTGTTTGAGGAAGGAGGTAAACTAGGCCGTAACGGTACAACTATAGGAGCCACAATAGTAGTGCTCTGCACATGAAGATAAGGTTTAAAAAACTAAATGAGGTTAGTAATAATCTCACCACCATACTGCATTACCTTCTCGAAATCATCTTTTTTCTCCATAAAATTGTCCAATAGAGGAGTGAAATCTTTCATCTTTTTAACTTGAGTCTTGAATGATTGAGTGACAGGAGGAATTTTCAAATTCACTACAAGATATTTGAAATTATTGGTCATATCATGATTATATAAAATCCTATTAATGTAGAAATCCACTTTCTTAGTAATTTCTTCCTGATAATAATTTGAAATATTTGAATGAATCCTCACCAAATCAAGTACTATTTCACTATTCTTGACAATAGTAGATAGACTCTCCTTGTCAAATCCACTTAACACTGAATGAAGTTCCTCCTTAACAATAGTTCCGAGAAGATCACTATCAAAGGGTTGAGATGACTATCTAGAGGCACTAGAGGCTGTAACAGCTGAAGTGAGGGTCTTGAGATGATTGAGAACTTTTTATAGACATCCCTTATACTCATCAGTCAGTTTTTTGAGACCAAAAACAAGCACACACATCTCTTATACTGTCTACATGTTTCTCTCATCCACTTTGTTATCTAATGAAGTCAAGTTTAGTTGAATCAGAGAGGAAAATTTCTATTTAATCTAACCACTAACATCCTCAAAAGAATGAGCAACAAGATCTTGTCTTGATTTCAAGAGTTTTTTCACATCTTCAACCATAGCACGGAGATACTTCACCTCATCACTCAATTTCTTGTTCTCAATTCTAACCTCTTTTATTTCATGAATCATTTTTGGATGAATCTGCCATATGATCTTCTCAAATAGCAAGGAAACATATATTTCACTTAGATTTGATACAGGAATAGGTTGTGTGTTCATGATATTTTAAACTCCAGCTAATAAAGTAGCTCCAATGTCTTTCAAATCACTTTGACTCATGAAAGAGAGAGGTTATTGTGAAGGTTCAGGAACAGAAACTAAAACAGATTCAGGTTCCTTAGTAGAGATTACTTCTAAAGCACCGACCAGTTTTAATTGAAACATAGTATATAGGTATATGCCTTTAACCGAGTCCTCCTAGGTATTATCCACATCAAAGTAGCTAGGTAACTTATACCAGGTATCCATAGTGCTTTGATCAACAAGATTAGGAACTTCAACACTTTCTAGACTGGGGTGCTTCTCCCCCTCAACAAGTGCATCTATCACAGGACTAAGAGATCCAGTTCCTTGATCCGATTCTAAAATATCATCTCTAATACTCTCACACATTTATTTTCTATCCAACTGGAAGGATTTTTCCATTATTTCATCAATGGATAGGATAACATTAGAAATAATATGTTTCTCTAAATGTTCCTCAACCACTACTTCTTTCTCAAGAGAAAGTTATTCTTCTATATGATCTTAAGGAACAGACTTTTCTTTTACACTAACAATAGATTATTTTCCAGAATCAATTTCTTCTTCTAAATCCATAATTATTTCAGTATTAGGTGCTTCCTTCTAAACTATGTTTTGTGGAACAGGTGGACTACTGTCTTCCTTGTACAAGACTATTTCTTCCATAGATGCAACAACTACCTCTTCTTCTTCTTCAACAAGATAGTCAAAAATTTCATCTGGTTCCAAAACAGGATCATACATGTTCTTAGGTCTTAAAGGATGCCCAAAAAGATTAAACTTTTCATATAAGCTTTCATTATCCTCCACCCAAGCCTTTTTCCATGGATTCTAACTTATTTTCATCATTTTTATTGTAACCTTTGAGATACAAAATTCATAGTCTTTGATGACTTATTCATTTTATCCAACCATTACATTAATAAACAACAAAGTAGATATTAACCTTGAGTAGAACAAGGAGGTAGACTTTGAGGTTGTCTTAATCAACTCACACATGTGAAGTATAACATACTTTCACAGGTTAATATTGTGTCCATTCTTCATAAGATGTTTCAAAAATACATCTTGATATTTGAGGGTAAAAAAATATCCTTTTCTTGGACTAATTATATTCTGAATAAACTTTAACAACAATCTAGTTTCACCATATAACTTAAAAGTAATAAATATTCTTTTCTTTTTATTTACAGTCAAGCTTCCTAAGGCCTCTTCTAAAACAAAAATATCACTAAGAGGAGTAGGACCTCTCTCATAGTCCTCAAAAATTCCTTCATGAGGTATCCCTAGGTAGGTAGACCATAACCTCGAGGAAAAGGTGCATCTTTGGATATTAATCCAACTCCTCACAATAAAAACATCCTCAACATTGAAAGAAAACTGAACAAACTGATAAAACTGAGAAACAAGCTTTGGATAAATCATTCTTTTCTCTTTTTTGAACCAATCCAACCATCCCTGCTCTTTAATTAATTTCAAAACTAAAGTTTTACATGACTTCCACCACTTAGTGTATATTTACTTTTCTAGTACCACTATTTTATCTACAATATTCAGGTTTAATGGTCCTTCGGGCACTATCTTTAGTTCTCTTTTTACTCTATTCTTATATTTTCTCTTCTTATGAGTTGATTAAGATGGGATATTGATTTTGGGAATTCAACTAGGGTTCGAGAGATAGAGATATAAAGGGATGAATAAGGTCATACAGTTTGAGAGAGAAAGGTTTTGGTTTTGAGAGAAGTGAGCTCAAGTGAAGAAAATAGTGAAAGGCATTTGGTTTTTTTATCATTTCGGGATTTCTAGCATCATAAATTCAAAAGTACGGGATGAATATATTAAAATAATCAATGCATCGATATGGGTAATAAAATATAAATAAATCGAAAAAGTTTTATTACGGTTGGACCAGAACAGAATTTCACCGTGTCATCTCTACTGTGTGACTCCAAAATGGTGTGACTGTATTATTTGAAATAGTAAGTGAACAAATGTAAACGAGAGATAGTAAATCTAAGACAGTGACCCGAGAAACCGTAAACTATAAAATAGTAAGCTGTGAGTCAGTAAGTTTTTGAAAATAGTATATTTTCTACTTGTGATTTATCATTCCCAATTCATGTATGATGTAATCTATCATTTCAAAATTTAATGGTTTGGTGAATATATCTGTAAGATGATAATCATTTCTAATGAATTCCAAAGTGGTATCACCTTTTTGATAATGGTCTCTCAAAAAGTGATGTCTTACATCAATATGTTTTGTCCTGGAGTGTGAAATATGATTCTTTGAAACGTTAATAGAACTTGTATTGTCACAATTTATGTGTACATGCTTGAATTGATATCCATAATCTAGTAATGTGTGTTTCATGCATAAAATTTTTCCAAAAAAACTACTAGCAGCTTGGTATTCAGCTTCGGTAGTAGATAATGTAATAGAGTTTTGTTTCTTACTACACCATGATACTAGAGGCTTTCCTAAAAGGTGACATGTTCCAGATGTTCTTTTTCTATCTAACTTACAACCAAATAAATAAGCATCAGAATAGCTAACTAACTCAAATTATTTCCCTCTAGGATAGAGCAGTCCTAGATTGGGTGTATGCTTGAGGTATTTGAAAATCCTTTTAACAACATTTAAATGATATTTCTTAGGGTTTGATTGAAAACGAGCACACATATATACAATAAACATAATGTTAGGTGATCTAGAATTTAAGAAGAGTAAGATTCCAATCATTCCTCTATAAGTGGTTTGATCAACATATTTTTCCTCTTTATCAAGATGAAACTTACAAGTAGTACTCAGTGGAGTGTCACTTCTTTTAGTTCTATCCAAGACAAAAAGTTTTAGAAGATTTTTAGTATATTTTTCTTGATTTAAAATAATACTATCTTTATTTTGAAAGTTTTTAAATCCAAGAAAGAATTTTATTTCACCCATTAAACTCATTTCAAATTCATTTTTCATCATTTTAGAAAATTCAATACATAAAGAATTTTTTGAAACTCAAAAAATATTATCATTTACATAAATTTGGACTAATAAAACATCATTGGAAATTCGTTTTATGAAAAGGGTAAGATCATATATACCTTTTGTAAAACCTTTGGAAATAAGAAAAGTAATTAATCTATCATACCAAGCTCTTGTATCTTGTTTTAAACCATATATAGCCTTTTATAATTTGAAAACATGATTTGGAAAGTGAGGAATTTTGAAACCAGGGGGTTGTTAAACAAAAAAACCCTCAGCCATATACCCATTTAGGAATGAAATTTTGACATCCATTTGATATAGTTTGAAATTCAGATGGGCATTATAAGCAAGTAGGATTCTGATGTCCTCAAGTCTAGAAATAGGTGAAAAGGTCTCCTCATAGTCAATTCCTTCCTCTTGATTATATCCTTGTGCAACTAATCTGCCTTGTTTTTAACTATATTACCAGCTTCATGTACTTTATTTCTAAACACCCACTTAGTGACTATGGTAAACATGTACTTTATTTAAATATGATTATGTTATTATTTCATATCCATCACCCAAAATTCATTATTGATAGAATCATTATTATTTTTAGGTTCAAGTTGTGATAAGAAAACTTGATGTTCAACTTGATTTCTAATAGAAGATCTAGTTTGAGTTCCTTTATCTAAATATACTATAAAAAAAATCTAAAGGATGGTTCTTAAGGATTCTAACAGATATATAAAAAGAGGGGTTAGTGATTTCATGATCTTGAATAGGTTCAGGTTCATTTTGACTTGAATCTGAAGAATTTCCAGAACTTGAAGTTTTTACAGATTCCTTTACAGGATGGTTAGAGGATTTAGCATTGATGTCCAAATTTGTCATATCATCCTCTAGGTTATCTAGAGAGGTCTTAGGCTCATGTGGATCTGTATCATAAAACTTGAAATGGTTAGATTCTTCCACAAATTTAGTTCTTTTGTTAAACACTCTATAGGCTTTACTATAGATTGAGTATCCTAGAAAGATTCCTTTATCACTATTGGATGACAACTTTCAAGATTGTCCCTATTATTAAGGATATTGAATTTTTAAACAAATACTTTTAGGTAGCTTACTTTGAATTTTCTATTGTTACATAACTCAT
Organism: Viscum album; assembly: GCA_963277665.1. Taxonomy (NCBI): domain Eukaryota; kingdom Viridiplantae; phylum Streptophyta; class Magnoliopsida; order Santalales; family Viscaceae; genus Viscum; species Viscum album. Next base: position 629,491,264 of record OY728123.1, read on the forward strand.
ATGTATTTATTTTAAGAATAGGTCTAATAAACACTCTATTAATGGTATAGCATGTTGTATTTACAGCTTCAGTCCAAAAATAATTAGGTATGTCATACTCACTAAGCATGGTTCTAGAAATTTCTTGCAAGTTCCTATTTCTTCGTTTTACAACTCCATTTTGTTGAGGTGTTCTACGGGTAGAGAAATTATGATTATAGCAAATTTTTGAGAAAAAAGATTCAAACTCTTGATTTTCAAATTCACGACCATGATCACTTCTTAAGGATTTAATTCTAAGTCCCCTAATATTTTCTACAGTATTAGCATATTTGGTGAAATGAGAGGAGGCATCACTTTTTTGAGCTAAAAAGAAGGTCTAAGTATATCTAGAAAAGTCATCTACAAGAATATAAACATACTGCTTCCCATTTAAACTATAAACTCTATATGGTCTAAACAAATCTAGGTGAACCAAATTGAGAGGTTGAGAGGTTGACACTTCTTTCTTTGGTTTGAAATAAATTTTGTGTTTCTTTCCCTTTTGACAAGGATTACACTCTTTATCATTTGGAAATTGAAGTTTGGGAAGGTATTTGACTAAACTTTTTATAGTTATCTTTCTAAGGGAGTGGATATTTCTTGGTCCAATTATTCTTTTCCAAAGGTAGGACTCTTTATAAAATACACTTAAACATGAAGAATTTTGAGAAACTAAAGAATCTAAGTTAACAGTGTATACATTTTCATTTATCAATGAAAAAATACCAATTCATTTTTGGAATTAAAAACAATGAAAGAATCATTTTCAAATTTAATATGAAATGCATCATCAAATAGTTGTGAAATACTAAGAATATTATATTTCAGTCCATCAAAAAAAAGTACTTTGGAAATTAAGACTGAGTTAGAGTTACCGATTTGGCCAAGGCCAATGATTTTTTCCTTTGGAATTGTCACAAAAAGTGACATGTCTAACATCAATTTTTAATAAGTTCTTGAAAAATGAATAGTCTCCTGTCATGTGTCTTGAACCCCCACTATCCAAGTACCCTAATATTTTTTAGGAGCTCTTTAAGAAATATTCCTACAAAATAGTCAAATAAAAAAAGACTTTGGTACCCATATTTTTTTGGGTCCAGTAATATTAGTAACTAGTGCTTTAGGAACCCACATATTCCTCATAGGTTTCCTATAAACATTATGTAAAGTATTTGAGAAATAAACTCAATTTGACCAAAAAAAGATTGAAACAGTAGAGAGTGTATCATAATTTGAACTAGGAGAATTTTTTCCTGAACTAGGAGTAAATCTGTATGTTCTATATTTAGAAACAAAATTGGGTTTTCCAAAACTTATTTTACTAGGTTGATAGCCTATACTGGTAGTTTATTTTGGGGAAATATGTTTACCTAGAATTTTTACCAAGATATCTTTACCATTAATAAACCTTTCATGGTCCTTTTTCAACTGTTAATTAGATAGATTTTGTTCATTGTTCTCTTTGAGTAATTGAAATTTTTTCTATCTTTCTATAGTAAGTTCATATTTTACAGTTGAGGTAAGAGAATACCATTTCTTTAAACACTTGTATTTATCTTTTAGTTATTTATATGTCTCTTCAAGCATATTGAAATACTCAAAAATTTATTCTTTAGACATATTTTTAGAACCACTTTCATCTCTAGAATAATAATAATTTTTTACAGGATATTCTAGGGTTACCTCATATGTGTTTGTCATAAAACACATATTGGGTTTATTAGCATGTTCATCATGTGAAGAATCTGAGTCAATTGAACTGTCCTCAGAAGCACTCCAAGTTTCTTTCATTTCCTTTTTATACTTTCGATCTTTTTCCTCACATTTCTTTTTATACTTGATCTTGGGACAGGAAACCATTACATGTACCTTTTTCTTACATTCATAACATACTATCTCATTAGACTTGTCATTTATTTTGAAATCTTTCTTTCAACTTCCCTTTTGATCATATCTTCCTTTGAAGTTAGGCTTTTTGAAAAATTTATTCATTTTGTAAAATTTCTTAAACCTTCTGGCTAATTGATCCTTCTCCTCATCATTGTCAGGTGATGATTGTTCACTACTGGAACTTTCTACAGAGACTTGAGTTTCTCCATTTATTTGTGTTTAGAAGTGGTGGTCTTGAATGCCACGGATTTTCTTTTGGGTTCATCCTCCTCTTCGTTGTTGAATTTCAACTCCTATTCATACATAATTAGTTTCCTAATGAGTTATTTTAAAGAAAATTTGCTGATGTATCATGAATCTCTAATAGAGACATAGGTTCCTCTCTATCTATCAGTTTGGAATTTGATAATTCTGATGATTTGTTCTTTGACAGTGGCTTCTCTTCCAAGAGAAATCATTATGTTGAAAATTTCATTGAACCTGAGATACATGTCTTAAATAGGATTTTCAGGATTCATTTTAAAGTTATCATATTTAATGGTATTATTATTAAGTCTCATTTTTTTCACACTAGAAGTTACTACATGTGAAACATACAAAGTATCCCAAATTTCATGGGTAGTTTTACATGCAGATATTTTGTTAAATTTCTCAGCTCCTAAAGCGCAGTAAAAACATTCATGGATTTTAAATTTTTATTTTAATTAGTCTTTTTTGGGTCATCCCATGTAATTATATCATTAACAGGAATATTATACTCATCTATAATTAAAGACCAAATTTTAAAGCTCGTACTTTCTAAATGTATTTTCATTTTAATTTTCCATTGGGTATAATTAGTTCCATTAAATAATGGTGGTCTATTTGTTGTAGAACCTTCCAGTCTATTATCCATAATAAATAAATACTTTTAATGATCTAGAAATTTATAATTAACAAAAATTTACATATATTTAAAGTAAAACTAAAATCATATTTGAACAGATGTAAACAAAGAGTCTTAAAAAGAAAACAATCCTTTGATACCAAATGTTGGTCAGAGTAGAGTACTCAAGAGGGGGGTGAATTGAGTATCTATTAAAATTTATGTTAAAATTTTTTCTTAAAAAGGTTCCTCAATAAAAAGGAATACATCCCAATTAATCAAGGTAATACAATTATAAATGTTTTATTATTTAAATAACCTCTCATAAGATTTATTAATTCCCAGTAATATCAAGATGAGTTATTGATACTACTTTTGAAGCTATTATAATAAGGAAAAGTAGATATAACTTCTATCCAAGACTAAATATCAAAGCAAAATCTAGTGTTTTTAGAAATATACAATAAAGCATAGAAAAACTAAATTAAAAGACACAACAGATAATACAAGTGGTTCAGTTTCAAGTTGAGACCTAATCCACTGCACTTGGTGATCACCTGCCACCAAGTAGTTAATATAATAATCTTGATCCACACCCTGGATCGGGGTAAAAAAAAGTGAATAGGACTGTCCAGGTCAGATGACCTCTTCCACAGTTTTACGTGGGAATAAACTACCAGGTCACACAAGGACCACTTACAAACTTATCCGTGGGAGTAAACAAATGTAAAAATATATTAGAGGAAGGATATATTGTATCATTAAGTTTAGTATATGAGAAAATGTATGTTTTAATATAGACATACACACACTTCTCAAAAGCTAAAAACAATACACAAGAGAGAAAAGATGATTAGATATGGTTAGAAGTGCTCTGAGTGTTATTTTATGTAGCTCTGAACTTGTAGGATGATACATATTCAAGTATTGAGTTCTCCTATGAAAAACAAAGTATCACAATTCTGCCAGTTCGATGGTGTAAACTTTCTAGCACGTTTTCTTCTAGGACTTGGTACTCTGATGATGTTTTTGACTCTGATCTATGGTAGTCCAGCCTTTTGAATCAAGAGTGACTTGTGTGTTCTTTAGTTGTTTTTTTGCATGTATAGGTTCACTTTTCAAATTCTTTCATGTCTACTCCACACTACTGCTCGTCAATTTTTCAAATTCCATGATTTTCTTTTTATTTCAGAGTGCATGTGTCGAAGGCGATAGGATGCATGTATTCTGAACCTCATACCTCATACTTTCAGGTGACATGTCTAAAAAGAAACATTAAATATGTCAGTTCCTTTAAATGACTCAAAATATGACTGTTAGAAATAAAATTGAAAACAACAAAACATACTAAATAATAGTGTCATAGTCTGTCCTAGAAACGGTATCACTTGGAAACGGTGTCCCCATGAAATAGTGTCTTCTTCTTTGCCTTTGAGTGGTGAGATAGTTTTAATGGAATAGTTGCTTTGAGATCAGAATCTAGTAGCATAGATGATGTGTTAGAATCATGGTGTCTAGTGCTTTTCCAAACTTTTAATGATGTCTTAGTGATGGTAGCAAGGAACTGGTGTCACCGACTTCATGAGATCTGAAATTGGTTAAATTTTTTGAATCATAGTGTTTGGGTCAAGGTGTCTGGGTCACGGTGTCTGGGTCACGGTGTTTGGGTCACGATGTCTGGGTTATGGTGTCTGGGTCACGATGTCTGGGTCATGGTGTTTGGGTCCTTTCCTAGGAAACGAGAACCAGTGGCAGACTCACAATTTATCATACTTAGCCAAATATCTGTAAACAGTATTGAGAAGTAATATTCATAGAATTAATTAGACTTAATCATCCATATAAGAAATCATTGTAGAAAAAAGTTAAATATAGTTTACACTAATCAAACCATATTTAATGGATGTTTATTTAAAGAATAAAGAAACCAACCATCTCTTCACATGATATGAGATAGATTAAATAGTATTAACACGATTTGTGATCATTAAAACATGACAAAAACATGAAGAGTCCAACAATATCGACCAGTCAGATTGATACACAGTCGATTCATCATCAAACATTAATTATGAATCATTTTCCTAAATTTTGAAAACAATCCAATATCTTTTAGTCAGTTTTATCTATGTGACACTTATTTTAAACTAAAATGACACTTTTATATTAAAAACCTGCACTTAGAGTCATACCAACCACATCGTGTTTTGGATTGGACCGAGGTCAATAACTACACATCACAAATGAATTATGGATCATTTTCGTAATTTTTGAAAGTAATTTTAGATCTTTTACTCAATTTTGGATACGTGATACACATTTTAAACTAAAATGAAGCATTTATTGAAAACATGAAAATTGTGCCATACCAACCACATCATGTGTTAGATTGACGCACGATCTACTCCCACACATCATAAATAAATTATGGATCATTTTACCTAAATTTTGAAAACAATTTTATCTTTTTTTCTTAGTTTTCGCTATGTGATACATTTTTTAATCTAAAATAACATGTACTTTGTGTCATACTGAACACATCATATACCAGATTAACATGTAGTTGATTTCTATATGCATCAAATGAATTATGGATTTTTGTAATAAAGTTTGAAAATAATATGATATTTTTTTCTTGATTTTGGCTATGTGATGCATATTTTAAACTAAAACTACAATTTTATATTGAAAACATGCACTTTGAGTCATGCTGGCTACATCATGTGTCAGATGACGTGTGGTCAATTTTTAAACCTCAAAAATGAATTATGGATTAGTTTTATAATTTTTTTGAAAAATACAAGCTTTTTTTTCTTGATTTTAATAATGTGACGTACATTTTAAACTAAAATTACACTTTTATATTGAAAACTTTTACTTAGAGTCATATCAGCCACATTGTGTGTTGGATTGATGCACAGTTGATTCCTGCATACTAAAAATGAATTATGGATAATTTTCCAAAAGTTTCAAAACAATACAAGCTAACCTATAGAAACTTAATAAAATTTTGAGTTACCCTATAGTAACTTAAGAAAAATTTAAGTCAACATTTAGTAACTTAAGAAAATTTCAAGTTACACTTCTGTAACTTTAGAAACCTTCAAGTTAACCTTTAGTAATTTAATAAAATTTCAATTAATCCTTTAGTAAATTAATAAATATTCAAGTTACCCTTTAATAACTTAAGAAATATTTGATTCACTCTTCCTTAACTAAGGAAACCTTTAAGTTACCCTTCAATAACTTAAGAAAATTTCGAGTTACCTTTCAATAACTTAAGAAATATTCACGTTACCCTTTAGAAACTTAATAGATCTTTATGTAAACCTTTGTAAACCTAAGAAATATAGAAGTTACCCTTCAACAAATTAAGAAAATTTAAAGTTACCTTTCAATAACTTAAAAAATTTTCATGTTACCCTTTAGTAATTTAATAAATCTTCCAGTTATCCTTCATTATGGTCACGTCTTGCGTCAGATTAATGTGATGTTGACTCCTACATGTAAAAAATGAATTATTTATTTTTTTCCAAAATTTTCATGACCATCTAAGTTTATTTAGTCTATTTTGGCTATGAGACGTCTACTTGAGAGTAAAAGGTTGCATTTAAGGTGAAAACACACACTTTGAGTCCTATTTACCACATCACATGACAGATTAATATGAATTTTATTCTTTCTCATCACACATGAATTATGGATAATTTTACTAAAGTTTGAAAATAATCTAATATCATTTGTTTAGTTTTGATAATTTTAATCATGTTTTAAACTAAAATGACAATTTTATATTGAAATTACACACTTTCAGTCATATATACTAAATAGGGTGTTAGATTCATGTAATATTGATTTCTACATGTAAAAAATGAATTATGTATTAGTGTATGAAAGTTTTAAAATAATATGATCTCTTTTTCTTAGTTTTTCTCGATGAAAAGCGTTTTAAACTAAAATGAAACTTTCAATGTGAAAAAATTCACTTTGAGTCATACCAACCACATCATGTGTTTGATTTTTGTTCATTAAATTAATATATTTCAAAAATTAATTAAAGATAAATTTATTAATTTTTAAAACAATATAAGATTGTTGCTTAGTTTTGGATTTGTAACATGTGTTTTAAACTAAAATAAAACTTTTCATATGAAAAAATGAATTTTTTTTCATACATGTCTCATCATGTATCATGTAAAGACCTGTAAATTTCAAGGAAATTTTTTTATTAAATTATTTGGGATTTTACGAGTACGCAGTTTCTGACGACACCTGATTCCGAGGCCTGGTGTGCCTAGAATCAATTTCCGAAGTTTAGCTCGGGTACGTTCAGTAAATGAACAAGTGTGTTTTTCTAACTTTTGAACCGGTGCTCGGAATCGAAATACGAGGGCACCGATGAAACCGCATCGCTGGTAATTTCTTAAGAAGACCTTTACTGGAGTAGCGTTTGCTCGAGAATAGTTGTTTAAAAATGTGGTTTAAGTGTTAAGTGAGATAAAATTTTGTTACAAATTTTATTCCGCTTTCCTAAGTGTTAGATCCTAGGTGTGGAAGTTGAAGTGGGAACCAATGGTTGTTAATTTCCCATGATAGGATTAAAGGTGAGGTGGGGTCCACACAAGCCCCCACCTTTTTAAATTCCCATAACTCCCTAACTCCTCTAAAACCCCCTCTTAAATTATGTGACTCTCCCTCACTTTAATGTTGCCAAATTAACACTCTATTAATTTTGAAAACTTAAGATTAATTAGTGAATTCAACTTTTGAATTTTTAAAAATGTTGGCATAAGTAATAAAATAAGGCAAAATCCTTATTTTATTGGGATTGTTTCGTTGTGTGGAGATTTTGGAGAGAATACTCTAAGTCTTGAAGAACTTCATCTTCTACATTGAAGAACGCCGAGGCTTCGATGAAGAACGTCGTCACGCTGTTCCATATTCTCTCGACGTCAAAGAAAGGGAGACGCCACTTCCTCCTCGTACACTCTCAATCGACGTATACGGATCCTCAACCCACAACGCCATCTTCCGCGATGCTATCTTATGCGAACTATTTTGAGGTAGGGGTTGTTTCATCGTTCTAGGATTATTATTTTGACGTTCATAGTTATTTCTTGGACGCTTGTTATCAATATAACGAGAGGAGGTCGGACTGCACAAACACGACCGACCCTCCTCCCCCTTTGTTGTTGGTCTTCGTTGTAGTTTGGAATGGGGGCGACACAGTGTCGTCGCACCGCGCGGGAATGAGAAACCTGTGGCCGGAGTGGGCCGCGGCGAAGGAGCGCGGCGCCGTCGCGCCGTGCTGGTGAAACCAAAGGTGGCCGAGGCCAAGTGCGGGCCGCGACGGAGGGGCGCGATGCCGTCACGCCGTGCCGGAGCACCAGGAGGCCGCATCCAGGGAGGCCGCGGTGGAGGGACGCAGCGCCGTCGCGCCGTGCCGGTCGGACAGGGGCCACCGCCGTCGGCCGCGGCAGAGCAGCAGGAGGCGGCCGACCAAGCCGGCGTTCAAGGAGGGGGGAACCCCTGTGGGTCCCGCATGGCACAACTGGCCGGCCGTAATGGCCGGACATTTCCAAGAAAGCCGGGGGTTCGAAACCCCTAGCAGCCACCTAGGGTGGACCCCACAGGGGTCCACCGTTTCGGAAAAACCGGGGGGCGACGCCCGCCCACCGCATCCAGCTCGGCCCACACTGGGCCAGGCCGCCCGCGCCGGGCCGAGACGCTCCGTAATGGGATAGACCCAGACCTGGTTTGGGTCGACCCGGTTTGGGCCTCCCCAGGGGGTATTGGTCCGGGTCGGACCGGGCCCAAACCCTCTGTTTTCGGACAGATCCGTTCAAACGCCCATAACTTGGGCTACGAATATTCTATCGATGCACCATCAGTTGCGTAGTGATCCTTGGATTGAGAAGGTAGTTTTAGTATATCAAAATAAAGGTTTCGGAGAACTTTGGGTATGGACGGGTTGGTTCGAACCCGAAACCAACCGGGCCCTCGGAGCGGAAACACTTATAACTTGGGCTCCGGACGTCCGATTGACGTGCCATCGAATTTGTTGGATTCCTATTAGTGAGAATGTTATTTTGGCTTACTCTGATCGAGGTTTGGACGTAGCTGGAGTACAGTCAGGTTGGTTTTGACTTAAAAACCAACCGGGCCTCTGGGACGAAAATGCCAATAACTCTCAGACCGGGCGTCCGATTGATGTGCCGTCTGTCTCGTTGAGTTCCCTTTGATGAGACATAACTTGGTGATACATCAGCTCTAGACTTTGTGACAGTTTATGTATCGACCCTTTGGCTCGTGGAGCGGACCCTCCTGGAATCGAGCGTGCTGTGTGCGGGAACCCTAAAGCTGGCTGCGACTGCGATGACAATGACGACTGTACTTGAATCCTACGTGGGTTCGGCAGTGATGACGACTGTACTAGGATCCTCCATGGGTTCGGCAGTGACGACGACCATACTGGAATCCTCCGTGGGTTCGACGGTGATGACTACTGTTCTTGTATCCTATGTGGGTCTGGAAGTATTTGACTCTGTACTTGTATCCTATGTGGGTCCGGCAGAGTAGCTGGTCTTGTATCCTTTGTGGGTCCGACATCTTATCTGGTCTTGTATCCTATGTGGGTCTGACAGCTTAGATGAATCAGTGGCTGCATCTGATCATCTCAATCGCCTTACAAAGAGTATACCTGTGTGAGTTGAGTCTTAACATACAATCAATATCATCGATATGATTGTTGTGCTTTTCTGTGTGGATTGGGTCGTGCTTTCCTGTGTGGATTGGGTTGTGAATTCCTATATGGAATGGGATATGTTTTTCCTGTGTGGAATGGGCTATATCTTGGGATCGTGTACTGGAGCCAAGCTGGAATCGATGAATTAGGTATATGTATGGGAATACACCAAAGTAGAGTTGGTTGTTACTTCGTTATTGTATATTTACTTTTTGGTTTATCCTTCGTGGATTTGGAGAGACCTTCGGGGGTCTCGGGGTCCCTACTGAGTAGTGTATACTCACCCCTGCACGTGCTATGCCCGCACTACGTCGTGTTGGATACAGACGACGGACAAACGCTGATCGATGTGGGAGCTCGTGGAGCTGGACGATACCTGGAGGTGGATCACTGGACGGGACGTACATGGAGCGGATGGCTGGAGCCGAGGAGCAGAGGAGACTATCTGTACCCACCCTTCAGGTGGGATTTCCAGAGGACGGCTCGGAGTTGCTGATTTACTTTTCTGATGCTCTACTTTCTTTTCAGTTGTACTTTACTTTCAGTTGGTTTTGTATTCTGGCCCATTTACTTTCCAACACTTACTTTTGTACTCAGTTTACTTAGTGTTTACTTCAGCTTGCGTACTCTGTGGTGTTTAAAGGCAATGACTTCCCTTTTATCGGGATTTACGCCTTTGGTTCTAGTCGCCAGCCCCTGGCCTATGGAAGGCGGGCTTGGCATAGTCACGGCACGGGCCCCGAGGACGGGACGTGACAAATTAGTATCAGATGAGTTCAGTTCTACCATATAAATCAGGACTCTGATCTTTCTTCTATGTGAATCAATAGTGTTACGGTTATTGAGTGTGGTTATTAGTACAGGGAGTCCAGTGTTGGTGTGGCGGCTGACGTATCCATACACCCGGACCCTGACTTCTGATTTCTGACTCAATGCATGAAAACTTTGATTGCATGTGTGTTTCAAAAGTTTTCTTTGTGATTAATTTGTGTCAATTCACTAGGTATACTGTATTGACCGTGGAACACCTGTTACTTTTTAGGATGGCCCCATGATGGTAGCCAGCTAGGGTTCCGAGCTTTGTGCGAGAGGGTAGCCCACCGAGTGACGAGGCCTCGGTGCAGGGCCCCTTTACAGCGGAGGCACCGACGGTACCTCTACCCGCCGACCCACCGATGCCACCAGCCCCAGCAGCTGAGAGTGCATGTCACCTTAGTGCACTGCACGAGTTTCAGCGTTAGAGACCGCCCAGGTTCCATGGGGAGATGGACCCTCAGGCAGCCGAGGATTGGCTGGAGTATGTTGTTCGAGTTTTCAGATTAGTAGGGACACCAGCTGACCTCATGGTGATCCTTGCGGCGAGTCTCCTGCATGCGGAAATAGGTAGATAGTGGAGATTGATGATCTAGGTTCACGACGAAGCATATATTCTTTGGAAGGACTTCGAGAGCCTCTTCCACTCAGAGTTCGTTCCAGCTACCCTCCATGCAGTGTGCATTCAGGAGCTACTACAGCTGCGGTAGGGCAGCATGGCAATAGCTCAGTACTCGGCGAGATTTACCGATCTCTCGCGCTACTCCACAGACATGGTACGGAACCCATTCTTCCGGGCCCGGACCTTCGAACAGGGACTGAGGCATGAGATCAGGGCTTCGATGGCCTTACTTAGCATTCCGACATAGGAAAGAGTGCTGGAGCGATCCCTTCTTGTAGAGAGATTTCTTACTGGCAGTCGACGGATGTCACAGGGGTCCAAGCAGACCAGACCATCAGCCATACAACCTCAGGATACTGGCTCAGAGGTGCGGGGCACACGGTGTAGAGACAACCTTATGAGGAGCAGACAATGCTATGCATACGGCAGGCAGGGCCACATGGCTCGTGACTACCCAGCCCGCCGTGCAGAGGAGCAGGAGACGGTTGAGGGACCACCCAGGTAGAGGCAGAGATTCGACCATGGCAGTCTGCAGGGAGCAGGCAGACGAGGCAGAGGAGATGGCCGAGCGGCAGGTGGTGGACGACGTTTTGAGGCTCTACCACCCCCACCACCAGGAGGTCCACCCCGACCACAGGGAGATGGAGAACAAAGACAGGCCCAACTCCAGGCAGTGGAGGCCTACGACCACGACGCACCAGAGATGATTTGAGGTACTATCTGTGTCTACTCCACCCATTCTGCAGTTCTTATAGACATAGGAGCGAGTCATTCTTTCATTGCCGCTGCCCTTGTTCGGAGCTCGGAGATTCCGACGGAACTGTTGGCTCGATCCTTACGGCTAGAGACTCCTATGGGAGAAGACTTGATGATTACTCATTGGTGCTGGTAGTGTGAGCTTACTCTAGGAGGAGAGAACTTTGGCTGGGATCTTCTTGTAGTGGCGTCGAGGCCTTATGATGCCATCTTGGGCATGGTTTGGTTATCTACGGTGCATGATCAGATCGACAGTATTAGGTGCAAGGTGCGGTGTGTCTGTACCGATGGGAGAAGGTTCACCTTCACCAGCGAGAAGGGAGACTTTGCAGTGCAGGATGGACTCACACAGAGGAGAGGACAACCGATCAATCATCAGTTGGCTAGCCTCATCCTAGGAGAAGTGGACGTGCAGAGTCCAAGTTTTCCTGTAGTGGTGGATCAGTATGTGGACGTCTTTCCGAACGACGTTCCAGGACTACCTCCTCACAGAGCGGTATACTTCTATATTGACCTATACCCCAGGACAACCCCGATATCTACTCCAGCATATCAGATGGCTCCCACTGAGCTTCGATAGCTACGGGTACAGCTGGAGGGCTTGCAGGGCACGGGATTCATTCGACCTAGTGGTTCACCCTGGGCTTCACCGATTTTGTTTGCCAAGAATGAGAATGGGAGCTTGCGACTATGTGTAGATTACCATCACCTGAATCAGGTGACCGTGAAGAACAAGTATCCACTTCCGAGGATTGAAGACCTCTTCGATCATCTCAAGGGACCACAATGGTTCTCGAAGATAGAACTCAAGTCAGGATATCATCAGCTCAGAGTTCAAGACGAGGATGTGCAGAAGACGACACTCAGGTGTTGGTATGGCCACTATGAGTTCTTGGTTATGCCTTTCGGAATAACCAACACTCCAGTAGTGTTCATGAGTCTCATGAACAGGATCTTCCAGCCTTACCTCGATCGATTTGTCATAGTCTTCATCAACGACATATTGATTAACTCAACCACTGAGGAGGAGCACACCTACCACTTGCGGGTTGTACTGGACACACTCTGAGAGCACCAAATTTATGGAAATCTCTTGAAGTGTCAGTTCTAGATACGTGAGGTCCAATTATTAGGGCACGTCAACTCTGAGGCAGGAGTTGCGGTGGATCTTGTGAAGATCGAGGCAGTGCTAGCTTGGGAGCCACCTAGGAGCGTGACAGAGGTGCATAGTTTCCTAGGTCTGGCTGGGTGCTATCGAAGATTTTTTCCAAACTTCTCAAGAGTTTCAGCACTTCTTTCAGCTTTGAAAAATAAGGGGAAACCCTTCGTGTGGTCAGATAGATGTCAGTAGAGCTTCTAGGAGCTGAGATAGAGATTGACCAGTGCACCCATCTTGAGGCTTCTAGAGGAGGGAGTAGGGTATGTAGTCTACTGTGATGCATCAGGGACCGGACTCGAGTGTGTCCTGATGTAGGAGAGGGCAGTGATCGCCTATGGATCATGACAGTTGAGGCAGCACGAGCATAACTACGCTACCCATGATATAGAGTTAGCAGCAGTGGTCTTCGCTCTGAAGATGTGGCGGCACTATCTGATGGGCGAGCACTTTACAGTCTACTCTGACCACTAGAGTCTCAGGTATATCTTCTCGCAGAAGGACCTGAACCTGAGACAGAAGGTATGGCTCAAGTTCCTCTAGGACTATGATTTTGAGATAGTCTATACTCCTGGGAAGGGGAACGTAGTAGACGATGCTCTCAGCAGGAGGACAGGAATTCATCTACTTGGAGAGGCGACAGAGCAGCTAGCCGCGTTGCAGATATCCTTCATGGATAGAGATAGGGAAGCATTTTTAAAGTCGCTCACAGTCACTCCACCACTTCTTCAGCTGGTCAGAGAGGCACAACGTGGGGATGATGACTGTGAGATGCGGCGTGCACAGATTTATACAGGACAGACACCTGATGGATTTTCTGTAGGAGGAGAGCACATCATCCTTTTTAGAGGATATACCATGGTACCAGCTTCATTACACGAGGAGGTGATGAGAGAGTTTCATACATCCCCTTTAGCGGTACATCCAAGAGTGGCGAAGATGTACTAGGATCTCAGACGAAAGCACTGGTGGCTGGGTATGAAGAAGGTTGTGGCTGAGTTCATTTCTCGATGCCTCACCTGCCAGCAGGTGAAGGCGGAGCACCAGGTACCAGCAGGCTTGGTACAACCCTTGGAGGTCCCAGAGTGGAATTGGGACGGGATATCTATGGATTTCATGACTAGACTTCCATGTACTTCTAGAGGACACGACTCCATTTGGGTGATCGCCGACCGACTCACCAAGTCGGCCCACTTCTGACCTATCAGAGAGTAGGGATCATTGGAGAGTTTGGGACGCCTCTACATTCAGGATATCGTACAGATTCATGGTGTGCCATCATCTATCGTCTCTGACCGAGATTCTCGTTTTACTTCTCGGCTTTGGAAGGGGTTGTAGGAGGCATTTGGGACGCAGCTACGCCTAAGCACCACCTTTCACCCACAGACGGATGGTCAGACGGAGAGGACCATTCAGACTCTCAAGGACATGCTCCGTGAATGTGTCCTTGACTTTGTTCATAGCTGGGAGGATCACCTACACTTGGTGAAGTTTGCATACAACAACAGCTACCACTCCATCATCGGGATGGAACCATACGAGCCACTGTATGGCCGACCTTGTAGATCACCTCTGTGCTAGACAGACCATGGGGATTTAGCAATTATAGGACCAGAGATGGTCCAGGCCACGACTGAGAAGGTTCGGATCATCTAGGAGCGGATGAGGACAGATAAGAGCCGAAAAAATTCTTATGATGACAGGAGGCAGAGACCACTAGAGTTCGAGGATGGAGACCACGTTTTCTTACGGGTCTCATCTCGGCGTGGATTACGGAGATTTGGCTGGGGCGGCAAGTTATCTCCGTGCTTCATCGGACCATTCCAGGTTCTCAGCAGGATAGGCGAGGTGGCTTATCTCCTGGCACTTCCACCTCAGTTGCACCGGGTGCACGACTTCTTCCACATATCTCAGCTGAGGAGATAGGAGCACGGATCGACGCATATCATCGACCATGGAGAGCTGGACATTGATGATGGGGCTAATTTTGTGGAGGTTCCGGTGGAGATCGAGGATCGACAGGAGCGGGTCCTACGTGGGTGGTGGATCCCTCTAGTGCACATCAGGTGGCAGCATGGGAACCTCCAGGAGAGCACTTGGGAGCGAGAGGCTCAGATGCATGCACAATACCCTCATTTGTTTCCCTAGTTTGTGATGTATCTTTACAAGGAAGTAAATCCCTGAGGTGAGATTAATGTAAAGACCCGTAAATTTCAAGAATTTGTTTTCTTAAATTCTTTGGGATTTTACGAGTATGCCGTTTCTGTCAGCACCTGATTCCGAGGCCCTGTGTGCCCGAAATCAATTTCTGAAGTTTAGCTCGGGTACGTTCAGTGAACGAACGAGAGGGTTTTTCTAACCTTTGAACAGGTGCTTGTAATCGAAATCCGAGGGCACCGATGAAACCGCAACACCGGTAATTTCTTAAGAAGACCTTTACTGGAGTTGCGTTTTCTCGAGAATAGTTGTTTAAAAATGTGGTTTAAGTGTTAAGTGAAATAAAATTTTGTTACAAATTTTATTCCGCTTTCCTAAGTGTTAGATCCCAGGTGTGGAAGTTGAGGTGGGTCCCACTGGGTGTTAATTTCCCATGAGAGGATTAAAGGTGAGGTCGGGCCCACACGATCCCCCACCTTTTCAAATTCCCATAACTCCCTAACTCCTCTAAAACCCCCTCTTAAATTATGCAACTCTCCCTCGCTTTAATGTTTCCATCTTAACACTCTATTAATTTTGACAAATCAAGATTAATTAGTGAATTCAACTTTTGAATTTTTAAAAATGTTGGCATAAGTAATAAAATATGGAAAAAGCCTTATTTTATTGGGTTTGTTTCGTTGTGTGGAGATTTTGGAGAGAATAATCTAAGTCTTGAAGAAATTCATCTTCTACGTTGAAGAAGGTCGAGGCTTCGATGAAGAACACCACCACGACTCTCCATCTTCTCTCCGCGTCAAAGAAAGGGAGACACCGCTTCCTCCTTGGAAGTTATCCATCGACGTATACAGAGCCTCACCGCGCGACGCCGTCTTCCGCGATGCTAGCTTCCGCGAACAACTTTGAGGTAGGGGTTGTTTCATCGTTCAAGGATTATTATTTTGACGTTCATCATTATTTCTTGGACACTTGTTATCAATATAACGGGAGGAGGTCAGACCGCACGAACACAACCGACCCTCCTCCCCCTTTGTTTTTGGTATTCGTTGTAGTTTGGAATGGGGGCGACGCGATGCCGTCACACCACGCAGGAATGAGAGAACCGCGGCCGGAGCGGGCCGCGGCGAAGGAGCGCAACGCCGTCGCGCCACGCCGGTGAATCCAAAGGTGGCCACGGCCAAGTGCGGGCCGCGGCGGAGGGGCGCGGCGCCGTCGCGCCGCGCCGGTCAGACATGGGCCGCAACGAAGAAGCAGGAGGCGACCGACCAAGCCGGCCGCCAGCGTTCAAGGATGCGGGACCCCGCACGGGTCCCGCATGGCACAACATGGTGGCTGTAATGGCCGGCCGTTTCTAAGAAAGGAAGGGGTTCGAAACCCATGGCAGCCACCTAGGGCGGACCCCACAGGGGTCTGTTGTTTCGGGAAAACAGGGGGGCAACGCCCCCCCCCCTCCGTGTCCAGCTCGGCCTCGAGCCGAGCCGCGGCCCGTGCTGGGACGGGCCGAACACGCCGGGTCGGGCTGCCCGCGCCGGGCCGGGCCACTCCCAAACGGTCCGGACCCGGACCCGGGTCAGGTCGACCCGGTTCGGGCTGACCCAGGGGTTATTGGGCTAGGTCAGACCGGGCCAAAACCCCCTGTTTTCGGGCAGATCCGTTCAAGCACCCATAACTTGGGCTACAGACCTCCGATCGACACACCAACAGTTGTGTAGTGATCCTTGGATCAAGAAGGTCATTTTAATATATTACACTCAAGTTTTCAGAGAACTTTGTATACGACCGGGTTGGTTCGAACACAAAACCTACCGGGCCCTCAGAGCGGAAACGCTTATAACTTGAGCTTCGGATGTCCGATTGACGTTCCATCGACTTTGTTGTATTTCTATTAGTGAGACGGTTCTTTTTGATTACTCCGATCGAGGTTTGGACACAACTTGAGTAGGGTCAGGTTGATTTTGGCTTAAAAACCAACCAGGCCCCTGGGACGAAAAATCCAATAACTCTCAGACCAGCCGTCCGATTGACGTTCCGTCTGTCACGTTGAGTTCCTTTTGGTGAGAAAAAACTTCGTGATAAATCAACTCTAGACTTCGTGAAAGTTGATGTATCGACCCCTTGGCTCATGGAGTAGACCCTCCTGGAATCGAGCTTGCTGTGTGCGGGAACCCTAGAGCTGGCTGCGACTGCGACGACAATGACGATTGTACTTGAATCCTACATGGGTTCGGCAACGATGATGACTGTACTAGGATCCTCCGTGGGTTCAGCAGCGACGACGACCATACTGGAATCCTCCGTGGGTCCGACAGCGATGACTACTGTTCTTGTATCCTATGTGGATCCGACAATATTTGACTCTGTACTTGTATCCTATGTGGGTATGGCAGAGTAACTGGTCTTGTATCCTTTGTGGGTCCGACAGCTTAGCTGGTCTTGTATCCTATGTGGGTCTAACAGCTTAGATGAATCAGTGGCTACATCTGATCATCTCTATCGTCTTACGAAGAGTATACCTGTGTGAGCTGAGTCTTAACTTACAATCAATATCATCGATATGATTGTTGTGCTTTCCTATGTGGATTGGGTTGTGCTTTCCTGTGTGGAGTGGGTTGTGAATTCCTATGTGGAATGAGTTATGTTTTTTCTGTGTGGACTGGGTTGTATCTTGGGCTCATGTGCTAGAGCCAAGCTAGAATTGATGACTTAGGTATATATATGGGAATATACCTAAGTAGAGTTGGTTGCTACTTCGTTATTGTATCTTTCCTTTGTGGTTTATCCTTCGTGGATTCTGGGAGACCTTCGGGGGTCTCGGGGTCCCTACTGAGTAGCGTATACTCACCCCTACACAGGCTATGCACGCACTACGTTGTGTTGGATGTAGAAGATGAACATCTCTGATCGAGGTGGGAGCTTGTGGAGCTGGATGGTACTTGGAGGTGGATCACTGGATGGGACGTACACGGAGCGGACGGCTGGAACCGAGGAGCAGAGGAGACTATCTATACCCACCCATCAGGTGGGATTTCCAGAGGACGGCTGAGAGTTGCTGCTTTACTTTTCTGCTGCTGTACTTTCTTTTGAGTTGTACTTTACTTTCTGTTGGGTTTGTATACTGGCCCATTTAATTTCCATCACTTACTTTTGTACTCAGTTTACTTAGTGTTTACTTCAGCTTGCGTACTCTGTGGTTTTTGTTTACTTTATAAAGGCAATGCCTTCCCTTTTATTGGGATTTACGCCTTTGGTGCTAGTCGCTAGCCCCTGATCTATGGAAGGCGGGCTTGGGGTAGTCACGACACGAGCCCTGAGGACAGGTTGTGACATATCAATTTGATTTTAAATCATTTCCTACACACCAAAAATTAATTATAGTTCATTTTATTAAATGACACTTTTAATGTTAAAACATACACATTGAGTTATACAGATTGTATTGTGTGTCATATTAAAAAACGGTAAATTCCTATACGTAAAAAATGAATTATGGATCAATTTAATAATTTTTTATACAATTTGATCTCATTTACTCAATTTTTACAATGTGATGCATGTTTTAAACTAAAATGAAACTTTTATATTGAAAACACTCACTTGGAGTCATGATGACCGCATTGTATGTCATATTTATGTGTAATAGACTCCAACACATAAAGAATGAATTATGAGTTATTTTACTCAAATTTGAAAACAACCCAATATCATTTTCTCCCTTTCAAAAATGAGACACTTGTTTTAAACTAAATTAGCTTATAGAGATCAATCTGTCATGACCCGTCCTCGGGGCCCGTGCCGTGACTACCCCAAGCCCGCCTTCCATAGGCCAGGGGCTGGAGACTAGCACCAAGGCGTAAATCCCAGTAAAAAGGGAAGGCGTTGCCTTTGTAAAGTAACCAAGCTCCACAGAGTACAAGCGGAAGAAGTAAACATTGAGTACAACAGTAAGTACAGAAAGTAAAAGGGGCCGGAAATACAAGCCCAACTATAAAGTACAACTCAAAAGGGAAAACATCAACTGTAAAGTAAAAGCTGCTACGCCGATCTGTCCACTGGAAATACCACCTGAAGGGTGGGTAAAGACAGCTCCACTGCTCCTCGGGTCCCGCCGTCCGCTCCGAGTACGTCCCGCCCAGTGGTCCTCCTCCAGGTACCGTCCTGCTCTGCAAGCCTCAACCACGATCAACGATGTCCGTCGTCTGCAACCAACACAACGTAGTGCGGGCATAGCCCGTGCAGGGGTGAGTATAAGCTACTCAGTAGGGACCCCGAGACCCCATAAGGTCTCCCAAAATCCACAAAGGATAAACCACAAAGGAAAGATAAAATCACGAAGTAAAAACCGACACTGCTTAGGTATATTCCCATACATATACCTAAGTCATCATTTCAAAACGCTCCAACCTCCGAGCCCAAGTACAACTCAGTCCACACAGGAAAGTATACGTATTCCACACAGGAAAGCAAAACATAATCCACACAGGATAGCACAACACAATCCACACTGGAAAGCAACATGATTCAGCTCACACAGGTATATATCATCAAAAAGGGGAAAGAGATGATCAGACATAGATATTGAATCATCTAAGCTGGGACTCACTTAGGGTACAAGACCAGTTATCTTCATTGTTTCATTTATGCTGGGACCCACATAGGATACAAGACCAGTACTGAACCATCAAAGCTGGGACCCACATAGGATACAAGACCAGCATTGAATCATCTAAGCTGGGACCCACATAGGATACAAGACCAGCACAACTAGGACCCACATAGGATACAAGACCAGCTGTCTTCATTGATTCATCTATACTGGGACCCACATATGATACAAGACCAGTATTGAATCATCTAAGCTGGGACCCACATAGGATACAAGACCAGCACAGCTAGGACCCACATAGGATACAAGACCAGCTGTCTTCATTGATTCATCTATACTGGGACCCATATAGGATACAAGAGCAGTATTGAATCATCTAAGCTGGGACCCACATAGGATACAAGACCAGTATTGAATCATCTAAGCTGGGACCCACAAAGGATACAAGACCAGCATGGCTGGGACCCACATAGGATACAAGACCAGCACTCTTCATCGTCGCAGTCCACTGAGGATCTCTGCACAGTCGTCGTCGCAGCCACAGTAGTAGTCGCAGCCAGCTCTAGGGTTCCCGCACACAGCAAGCTCGTTCGGGAGGGTCCGCTCCACGAGCCGAGAGGCTGATACATCAACTGTCAAAAAATCCAGAGTTGATGTATCCAAAAGTTCCGTATCGTCAACGGGAACTCAAAGCAACAGACGACACGTCAATCAGACGCTCGGTCTGAGAGTTATTGGCTCTTTCGTCCCAGGGGCCCGATTGGTTTTTAAGGAAAAACCAACCCGACCGTACTCCACCTGCGTCCAAACCTCGGGTGGAGTATGCCAAAAGATCCGTCTCACTAATAGGAACTCAACAAAGTTGACGTCACATCAATCGAACGTCCGTAGCTCAAGATATGAGCGTTTCCGCTCCGAGGGCCCGGTTGGTTTCATGTACGAAGCAACCCGGCCGAACTCAAAGTATTTCGAAACCTTCAGTGTGATATACCAAAACGACCGTCTCGATCCAAGGATCGCATCGCCGCTAACGGAGAGTCGTTTGGAGGCCCGTAGCTCAAGTTACGGGCATTTAACCGAAAGTGGCCCGAAACGGGGGTCTGGGCCCGGGGCGACCTGGCCCGACCCCCCCTTGGGTCGACCAAACCGGGTCGACCCGACCCGGATGGGCCCGGCCCGTTCCGGCCCGGCCCGGTACGACGCGGTCCGGTCCGACCCGACCGGCCGGCCGCTACCGCGCGGGCGCCGCGGAGCGGCGGGGGTGCGTGCGGCCGCCACCCCTTCGCCGCTGATTGACACCGGCGGCAACCGCCGCCGCCTTCCGCGGACCACCGGACGCGCTTCGGTGGTCCGTTTCTCCTTCCTTCTTCGCCTATGGTCCCCCCGGGATCCGACCTTCACTGCGAAGGCCTCAAAATTACCTTGCGGCCTCGTTTGTCGTCACCCGTCAATCCGCATGTCAAAAACGAAACGCGCCGTCTCCGTGGTTCTCCGGCGCGGCGTGCTGGCGCCGCGCCCCTTCGCCGTGGCTCCGCTCCGGCCGCGGTGCCTTTGACTTCCTTCGATGCGGCGCGACGGCGTCGCGTTCTTGTTCGACTTCTCAGCGTGGCACGACGGCGTTGCGTAATACTTGCCGAGCGATTCTCGCGTGGTGCGACGACACCACCCCATTCCGTTCCATCCATATTAGAAACAATATCAATAATGGAGGAGGGTCGGCCGTGTTTGTGCGGTCCGGCCCCCTCTCATTAATCGATAAAAACTGATTGTAAAATCACGAAGGATGACAAGGTAGAATTCATGAACGAAATAATTAAATAATAAACTTCAACATCAATCCGCATGAACGAACGATCCGCGGATCAACCTGGAATTGGTTGGTCCGTGCTTGTCGTTCTATTCTAAAAAGATAAGAGAATTTCAAAATAAATTCCCCTACCTCGGTTTCAAGAGTAGAGCACGTCAACAAGCCGCGAAAGGCAAGCGTCGCGGAGGTCGGGCGTCGCGGTAGTCGTACGTCGATTCCGTTGACGTCGAGGTGCGTCCGAAGAGGTACGTCGCTGGAGAAGCTTCGTAAGCTGACGGAGAAAGCTCGAGGAGGAAGCGGCGTATCCTTTCTTTGACACGGGAAGAATATCGAAAGAAGTGGCGTCGTCGATCTTCGGAAACACACCGGCTGTGAAGAAGAGAAGAGACGACACATCTTTCTCTTCTTATGGTGTCAGCGTTCTTCTTCGGAGCCTAAGCGTTCTTCGTGTTCTTCGTCGAGGTTGAAGAAGAAGAAGAAAATGCTTCCCAACTCTCTCAAAGTGACAAAACTCTAACCAAAGAAAATAAAATAAGACTCTTTCTTTTTTTATTAACACAACAACACATTTGAATTTCAAGAGTTTGAAATTCAAAACCACCCACAACTCACCTCATTAAACTCATCACATTTAAGTCATAGGTTATAACTTAAGATAACAAAATTAAAGTGGGAGTTGAGGGGGGTTTTAGAGGATATGAAGGGGTGGGGTTCGTGTGGGCCCCACCACCCTCATAACCTCCCAAGGGAGGTTGGGTGGTTACCCAACTTCCATCAAGACAACACTTAGAGTAAAATAATAAAAATTGTAGTGTAAGTATAAAATAAACTTCCACAATTTTTATTATCAACACTCGCGCAAACTCAACTCCGGAACAGGAGTTCCTAAGCAACTACCAGCGCTGCGGTTCCATCCGTGCCCTCAGAATTCGATTCCGGGAACCGGTTCAAAATTTAGAAATTCCCGCTCGTTCGTTCACTGAACGTACCTGAGCCAAACTTCGGAAAATGATTCCGGGTACACCGGGCCTCGGAATCAGGTGCCGTCAGAAACTGCGTTCTTGTAAAATCCCAAAAAAAATTAAGAAAAATGTTCCCTTGAATTTTACGGGTCTTTACACAATCGAACTCCAAAAATTTTCAACTTTAAACCCTACTTTATATTCCTTCATTGTTAATTTCTCATTACTACATTTAGAATTGGATTGATTTATGGTTGAGGTATCTCTATTAGTATTTAAAATATATTTAATTATCTTGTCTTTGGTTGAATAAAAAGTTAAAGTAAAGGAAATCATCTTTATTCTCCATCATAGAGGTGGAAGTGATCTTAATAGGACATCAAATGTTTTTGAAAACTCATAAAAAGATACCAAGACCCAAAATAAATATGATTATTCTAGGGTCATAGAAGTACCTTCCTCAAAAGTTGATAACATGTCTTCAGATTTGTGGGTAGAAGGATCCTTGACCCATTTATCTCTCTCTATAATCTCATCTACTACCTTAAAGTCCAATCTCTCATGAGCATGATAAACTTCATACATGTTACTAGATCTACCAAAATTCATAGAGTATAATGCTCCATGATACTTCTCATTGATAAATAGTTTAAATATTTGTTTCTTTACAGGTTCATTGCCAAAGTGTTTTGTAGTTTCTACGAACTCATCTTAGCCCCTAAAGGAGGGAAATTATTGAACAGTTGAAAATAAATGCATGGTAATTTGGGGAATGAGAATAAACCCTTCATAATCTTTTAAAAATTATAGTATCAATAGAAAGATTGCACTACTCACATGATATTTAGTTTTAGTAAATGTTATTGAAAGGTGGAATAAAATATATACTGTATCTGTAGGTGCACTTGGATTTGAATGTATTTGAAATGATTTCCCATCAAGTTGTGGATTCTTATCGAGATAATTTTTTTAGCTCTAAGATAAAATTCCATCAATAAAAACATTCATATTTTTTTTGATCAGGTGGAGGAACCATAAGCTGGGGAGGATAATCAACTCTGAAGCCTCTCTCAAAAGAGACTAAAAATAAATGGTAGGGTTCAAATTCATTTGGAATAATGGGAGGATGAAATCTAAAAAAATTATTTCGATGGAAATTGAAAATGTAAGATTAGAATACAAATATAACCAACATATTTCAAATACTACATGAATTATATTTTATGAAAACTAATATCTAAAAATTATGATACTAATTATTCACATCCTAAATGTATCTCTAAGGCCATAGTTTGTACTAGATCACATAAATAATAGGGAATCACCTCAACTTTGTATCATAAAATATCATGGCACCATGTATTCTTCCCACTCATCTCTACCCAAATATACTTATTCTTTTGAGTACATTGTATGTTAATAGTATTGGTATTACTAAGAAAATATACACTCAAATGATTAAAAATATTTTAAAAGAAATTTTAATTACCTCTAGAAATTACCTATTTAGTTATGTTAGTTTGTTGATGGTATATAATATCCTCTATAAATTTTCAAATTTATTATACACAATTCTTGTCTTTATTTTATTTAGTACACTGAAAAAAATTGAGAAAAAATAAGTGAATTGTTTTGAAATATGTTTTTATATTTAAATATTACTATATATACCTTAATATACTTCCATTTGAAGAAATATTTAAGATTTTTTTGTTCATTAACCGACCTCATACCCTGATTTAGCTGATATTTATAAATCACCCTATCATAACAAAATTCTTGTTAAAATAGAAAATAAAACATATAATTTAAAGTTTTTTCTATAAAATGTTGATTTAAGTGCTTTACAAATTCATAATAGACATCATGTGTGGTCTATTTATTGGAAATACATTCTTTGGATTCAAAAAATAAACATTTAGAGTATCCAAATTGATTGAGATTAACATCCAAAACATTAACAAAAATACAGATAAGTATTAAAAAAGAAAAATATATTTTATATGATTAAATTGTATTTGTTTTTACCCTTGTACTATAAGAATCAAGAGGATTCTGTCATCTATTATTTTATTTTTAAATTCCATTCTTAAGTCACATTTTTTTATTTTCAATTTATTTCAATTTCAGAGAAAATTTTTCCATAGAAACAATATAGGGAATAATGTTTCCAAGTATTTATTAATTTGGTTTTCATTTTATATAGTATTAATATATATTACTATAGAAAATATGAATAGTTATCTATTATAATGAAAATAGTAGATCATTTTTGGGAAAAAATATTATAAAAATGTACCTCATGTATGTATTCACATTTGATACTTCAATCCACTCAAACTTGATAATCTCATTTATACTCTCAAGACCAACCACATATACAATGGAATCTCTAAACATTTCTTCTCTATATTAAATATATGATATATTTTCATCCTTGAATGTTGTATCTACATGAACTTTTAATGTTAATATATGTGGAAGTGGAACTTGTGGGGTGAAGGTAATCTTAGAAGTTCCTTTTGATTTCTTAGTTGATTTTCTAGATTGTCTTGATTCAAAAAAAATTTTACCATTTTTTTGTCCATTTATAATCCCATACCTCATATCATACCATTTATAATCAATTATTAAAGGTTTTTCATTTGAAGAAAATTGTTAAAGACCTACCTTATATATCTTTTTAAGATTAAACAACCATGCTACAAAAGTTCCTATAGCATTATCAACCATGGTAACATCAAGATCATTAATAAGAACAAGAAACTCGGTGCTTAGATCAAGAGATACTTCAATACCCACTATAACAAGATGCTTTTTGAGTTTTTTATCATATATCATGTCTCCTGGGATATTTTACACTATACCCCTCATAAGAAGTCGATGTGTGGGTATTGATAAATATAAATCACATAAAATTTCACATTGTAGTATTTTAGTAATATAAAATCATTATATGTTTTTTGATTCACATTTAGGAGGAAGAGTTATGAAAAAATTGATTATCTCATGTAAGGAAGGTGGATTAGGGGAATAGATAACATCAAAGTAGACAATTATATTTTTTTAAAGAATTTATTTGTTCCCTAATTCCTTTCATCATATCATATTTATCTCCTTGTATCTTTTTCTTCCTAAAATATATCTAAGGTGACATTTCAAAACCCACACCTCCAATATTTCCATATTGTTTTTGTGACTTCAAAGCTACTAAAAGTAGTTTTTCTTAATGTATAGTCAATATCAATTCTTATATATAAACCATATAAAAAACATATAAATATAAATAGATATGTTTTATATAATATCGTTATAAATAAAAACAAATTAATTTTATATCATACTTACATATTATTCCCATATTTCTCTTGCGTTTTCATCTACTGGTTTTCCCAATTTATTTACACGGGCCTACTTCCATAACAAATAACATAGGATAAAAGTGGATTTGGACTCTGATTCATCAATATGTATATAAAAAAAGAAACATATGTTTTTTTATGTCTCGTAACACTTTTATTATAGATTTAAAATACATACCATTTTATTTTCAAGTGAATTGTACTCTATCCTTACTTTATGGTAGGGGTACATTGGTTTTGATGCACATTTATTATTTTCATCACTCCTTTGATCATTTATAAATTAATAATTTTGAATTTATGTTGATAAATTAAATAATTAAAAATAAAATATTATCAACTATAATGCACCTGGAATGATTCCTCATCACGTATTCCTATGAAAACTTTCCATGTTTCTTGTTTTATAAGATGTGCACACATAGCTGGTGGGTGGGGGTTTAATTTCCCCTGATCATCCCTAAGATTATTCTTTTTAAAAAGTGTATGGAAGTCGCTATGAACTTTTCTAGTGAGCATTAATACATATTTATTATGTTAATCATCTAAAATTAATTAACTCTACAAGGGATAATGAAAAGTAAATCAATGTTTCATTTTATAATTTTTGATCAAATGGATAAAGTATATTGTAACATTACCCTAATATCTTCCCAAATGGTTACCTTAAATATATACATTACATTGTTCCACATATCTATATCAATTGGCACATGCATCCTCATTGTGACCCTAATGTAACTAATGAACATTAACTTGTCGAGGTCAACAGTTTGGCCATGTTGATTCTATTTAACCTCAAATTTTTTAGCTTTGTTTCTTTCCTTAAAAATTTTAGTTAAAACAACAATTCTTTTTTTTTCGTTTTTTTTCATCAACATGTTGTTGATCCCCTAATAATTCCCTTGTTTCAACATCAATCATGTGTTCCTACTCGAGATTAGTAACATCAACATGTAGAGAAGTTATTATCTTCATGAATAGTAAAACATTTAATTTAGATTATATAAATGTAGTAGAGAAAACAAAATATTATGAAGAAAATCATAGTATATTAAAAAAACATTAACCGACTCATTGAATTCTATTTTTTCCTTAAAATGTTGAAAGAATTTGGTCCCTCTATTAAGTATCAAAATCACCTACTTATGGTCCCCTCTAACATACAATACATTGTCTACATTAGGAACACCATGAACTTATTGTGATCTCTTAGTGAAAGGGTCACACTCAATTCAAAAACAACAACATAAACACAAAAAAATATTGGATAAGGGTTTCATGAATGCTCTATTGAAAACTTAATGAACTATTTAACTCGTTCTTCATACTTATTTATAATATGATTAACATATATCCATTTTCAAATAAAATCCATACTATAAGGGTCAATGATATTAATTTTTCAAAATAAATAAATAAATACACATAAGGTATGCATATAATATATATACATTGATATGTAAACAAAGTATCATAATTTGAGTGTATACATACTCTATTTTGGAGATGTTTACATATCCTGAACATGTTTAATGTAACTACTATAAATCTAGTAATTACTTTCCTAAAAAGATAAATTATTCTGCTTTCAACCCTTTTTCACACATTCATTTTTTTCCATTCTTTTAAACCCACTTTTTCCACACTCATTTTCCAATAAAAATATGTATTTTTAATTACATCATAAATCTATTTTTAATAAATCCAATTCTATTCCTTTTGAATGAATTAATCTTTTATGTGATAAATAAATCAATTAGAAACCTCCTTAAGATACTATATAAGAAAACAATATTTCATTTTTAAGTAAAAAATATTTTGAGTATCCAAACCTTTTGGAAACTATATTAATAATATGAAGAAATAATGTGATGAAATCAAATGTTAATAATATGTCTACAGATATATGTGTGTATATCCTCTATGTAACATGTTAATAATATATCTTTTTCACACTCTAATACCATGTGTAGAAAAAATAATAATAGAAAGTGTAATACACATATGAGTGAAAATTAGATGGAGAGATGACTAATTTATTTTTATGCACACTAAATTATTAGAATACAACTAACTTATATAATTCCTTACAAACTCTACATAAACCTATAAATGTGACCAAACTAGTTGAGGCCCAAAATTCACAAATTTTCTAAACTCCTATCCACACATACACCAAATATATATATGTATATTGATATATATGTGTGTGTATACATATATAAATAAATAAATATATATTAATATATAAAAAATTTTATATTTGATATGTGCATGTGTGTGCTCATATATATTTTATACATGAATATAGTATAAAAAAATTAAATCAAAATTGAAATATAGTACTTATATGTGATTTAATTATGGATTTTTTTAATTATTATCCAAAAAAATAACTTTACTATTAAATTGTCATTTCACATACATTTTTCCATGGGTAACAATAAAAATTTATAGGAAAATATAGTAATAATATGTTAAGATCCACTGCATATCTTGAAAAACTTAAAACACCCAAACATAGAGTATCCAAACCCTTTGAAAATATAAAATTGTGGTCTTATCGTATATGGGCAAGACAATACAATTCACTAAGGGGAATCAGAACCATATGGTACGCATACGATCAAAGAAGAACTAAAAAGAGTAAAACAATGTAATATAGACTAAAAAAGAGCAGAAAGAATCACAAACCTTGGGTTTTGAAAGTCTCAATTCGTCCAAGAAGTTCAAGAGGGAGCAACAAAAATTGTTCAATTCTATGGGATATAGAATGATGTGAGTGATGAGATTCTCTATTAGGGTTGTATTTACAATAAAAGAAGGGTTTTATCAGTTTTCCCAAAATGTGATGATAAATATAAGTTTTACCCGTGCTAAAATAGATATCTCTAATAAAACCTCTCTTTATCCACGCTGCCTCTTACTGTTTATAAAGATTGGTTTTATCATAGATTTTTATTTTAGCACTGATAAAACTTATATTTATTAGTGATTTAGGGAAACCGTTGAGAAAAAAACATAAAATAAAAAAAATATTAAATGAATACATATTTAAACTGAATAAATTATAAAAAAATAAAAAGTAAATAACATTACTAATGAATAAATAATCTCAAATTCACGAATGTTATAAATGAGTGATATTTAATAACTAAAAATTAAGACTTAAAAGTTATCTAAAATATAAATAAGTTTTATTAATTATGTAAATTATTAAAAAAATTAAAAATGGATATATATTAAAATAAAGATGAATACATATTAAATATATACATTACAAACATATTAAAATTAATTAATAAATACATAAAAATAAATACTATAAATGAATAAATTACAAAATTATTAAACAAATAAATATTAAAAATGAATAAATTATAATGAAAAGTAAAATTAATTACCATTATCAGTGAATAAATAATACTAAATATTTTTAAATGAATGAATGTGAAAAAAGAGTAAAATTTAATAATTAAAAAATAAAAAAATTTCAAAAATATTGAAAAAATGAACAAGTGTTATTAATTATATAGATTATTAAAACAATTTAAAATGAATATTTGTTAAAATGAAAAAAATACATATTAATTATATAAATTACAAACATATTAAAAAAAATAAATATTAATGAATATACATGTATAGATAAATATTTAAATTAATATAATTACAAAAATATTAAACATAGACAAATTGAAAATGAATAACTTAAAAAATATTTACAAATAATTAAGATTATTAATAAATAAATAATATTAAAAATGAATAAAATTGAAAAAATATTTAAAAGTAATAAATATTATATATTGAATAAAAATATAAAAAATAAATAAAATTTACCAATTAAAAACATAATATATATATATATTAAATATATTATGTTAATAAATAAAATTCTAAAATGAATATTAAAAATTAAATAATTTACACAAATATTATGTGTGTGTATATTTCTATATAAAATTACATTAATTACATATATGTGTGTGTAAAATTAATATAACACAAGTTTGATATATGTTAAATTGGAAAAAAATTACATTTTATTTTTTTAAAAAGTTGGGGTCAAAGCTCCTTTATTAAAATAAAAATTAGTGTAAGAGAACATGACATGCACAAGCAGTAAAAAAATCATCACCACAATACCAAAAATCCAAATACCTGAAAAAAACATGACTCCAGAATGAGACAGGTTATCTACCACCCTTATTCCTTGGCCAACCATGAGGATGCCGACGTCTTCTCTAAGATCTATATTTTTTCTATGGCCCAAATTTTAGATCATTATTATATATCCATGATAAGTCTTGAATTACCATCTTCAGATTGGGGATAATATTTTCTTTAATGTTGGTGGAGATAAACTCCATAAATGTAAGGTAATATTTATGGTTAAAGATCCCAAGTTTCGTCTTTGCAAAAATGTATACAACTTGTAAGTCAAACTAATCTTTGTTGCTCACATTGAGTCCATAGGGATATATTTGTTAGATAAATTTATCCCGAGGAAACTTGGGATTTTTAATCCTCACCTCATCACATTACTCATTTGAAGATTTTCAAAAACTATCATAGATTACTTTCATTATTTCATAGAAGTAGTGGGGTGATACTTACATACTACATCCATGATCGGCTCAGATTCCTCCAATTGTTCAGCTGTACTATCTTGGTTAATCATAGGGTTCTCTTATGTAGTAAGTTCCCTTTCAAACTCTTTATTATCATCTTCCTCCACATGATTCCACTTTTCATATTGATTTAAAATATAATCCTTAAATGCAGTTCCAACATCCTTTCTCTGATTTACTTTACCATCCTTTTGCATCATGCCCAAGAATTTCCTAGATTTTGGAGGTTTCTACTCAACTAAATTGTGATACCCTTCTAGCAGGCCTAATGATTCATCAAGATGTGCTTGATGTTGTGAATCATTAGGATTAACATGTTCTTGTACCATGTACACATCAACTACATAATTATTTGACTACATTCTATAATTTTCATCAATGTTTCTAGAGATACCATGACTAGAACATACCACCCTTCTTCTGTAGTGATCCACCTTGTGATCGATGTTGAAACAATTAGAACATAAATCAGGTATCCCCTCATAATCAACTACCAAATCATAGTGTTGATCATTCATAGATAGAATAATGGAATGAATTAAAAGAGAACCAAGTTTAACCTCTACTAAGACCCGAGAAAAGTGACCATACCTAGCTCTTTAAGTTTCTTTGTCCATCTTAATCGCAACAACAACTACAGAGGTGATGTACCAAAGGATTTGTGGTATCCAACCAACTCAGACTTTGAATCCAAATCCAAAAATGGGTGATCGAGTTCCTAACATTTAAGGGGTTAAATGTGGGATCACATTTCTGAATTCATAGAATACATGGCCTGATATTTATGAGTCCAAGACCCCAATATTTAGATTTTAGTTCTGAGGAATCAAATACATCATGGTAAAAATTTTACCTAGGGAGGTGATGATCCAAGCATCAAATACCCAAAAATAAAGTAGGCACTTATTAATGTAAAGGATCCCCAGATGGTTCTCTATATTCAATGAAGAGAGGTGAGAAATGATTATGTGTTTTCATTCTTTTAATCTCATCGAGAATAGATTGTAATTTGCTTATATAAAGGTGGTAACAACTTTATTTCAGATCTTTTGGGACATATGGTTGGAAACCTAAAATCTATCAAAATTAATTGATCAAACCACAGGCTCCCACTACATTCCTTCAGTGTTGATGTCACACTTCAGATACTATCTTACTAGAAGAGCCAATTCAAGATGGTACACAACAGCATGGGCATGAGAAATCTTGGGGTTATTTTTAACTCTCACGAAATCCAACGGAGCCGAATGACCAATCTTACCTATATCTGATGAAGCAATAAGTGTAGAAGGTAGAGCAATGCCATTTTTAAAACAACTTGTGCCACCATGGCCATCGGAAGATCAGTAGAATCCATCGAAGCCCAAGATCAAGAAAGTGTCTCAAATTTGCCTTTGAGTCACTCAAACGGGAGATCCGGAGACACCATCAACAAATGACATTTTATTAAACGTCCATTACTCGATATTAAAATGTTAATATTTTTAATTAATATTAATTTTTAATTATAAACTATTTTTACTAAACATATGACTTATTTAATTTAAATAAATATTTTGTATTATATAAACTATATTTAAGAAAATATTTTATATATTGATATATATATATATATATGAATATATTTCTATATTAAAAATATTAATGAATAATTATGTATAAAAAATATTAAAAATGAATAAATTACAAAAATATTAAACAAATAAATACTTAAAATGAAAAAATTATGCGGGTTACCCCTAAACCCTATTGAAAAGAGGGCTTTGTTTCCTTAATAAAAATGGTGCATTACCCCTAACATAGACAAAATATTAAATTATGAATATATTGGAAAAATATTTAAAAAATTAATAAGACTTATTAATTATATAAATTTTTAAAAAATAAAAATTAATATATTTTTAAATTAAAATGAATACATATATTAATTATATAAATTATAAATACATTTATATCATTAAATTATAATTAATAAATATAAATAAATATTTAAAAAATGAATAAAATAAAAAAAATAAAAAATAAAAATAAAAAAATGAATAAATTACAAAGCTATTACTTTTTTTAATGAAATAAATAACAGAAAAAACGAATAAATTCAATATATACACATTTTAATAAATTAAAAATTAATAAAAATTATATATTAAATATCAATATAAAAAAGAATAATTAGAAACATAATATATTAATATGAAATATTAATAAATAAAAATCTAATTCGATAATATTAACAATTTATTATTTGTGTATGTTTGTCTCTATAAAATTAAATTAATTTCATATATGTATATGTAAAATTATTCTATAACATATTAAGTGTAACATATTTATTAAATTTTTAATTAATAATTAAATATTTACTATTCTGTATATATGTCAAGTTGAAGAAATGATAATACTAAAAAAATGTTATTAAATGTCTATTAATATTAATTAGTAAATATTTTAAACTAATATTATTTTTAATTAAATTATTAACCATTTTCACTAAGTAGATGGCATATAAATATTATTTATAATAAATATTTAGTATTATATAAATAATATTTAAGATATATATATATATATATCAATATAAATATATTTCTATATGGAATAAGTTTTTTTAATAATATATATATTTTATTTTATATTCCAATTTTAACTAAATATATTATATATAAAGTGAAAATGTATATTTAGTCATATATAAATAATTTTTAATAAAATATGTTATATTTTTATCAGTATAAATATATTTATATTTAAAAATATGACTTTTAATGATATAATTTTTTTATGAAATATACCTTTTGTTAGTGATTTTTAGTACTAATAAATGGTGACCTTTATCAATGGTTTTAGCTAATTATAATAATGGGTTGCATTTTTTATCACTGGTTTTTTAGTAGTGTTTGGGGTTAATGAAAATTTGGAGAATGATTAAGAGGCTCTCCCATATTTCACAGCACACTTGAGTAAACAATACCTAAGAGAAGCACCCGAGTGAAGGAGTAGTGATAAGATATAAGAAATTATTGGGTAGATAAAAGGAGCACTATTACTGATATAGGATTTATCAGGGTTATAAATGGCCATCATTAGTTTGGAAATGGAACTAATGTTGTTAGCATCTTTTGAAGATGACTACTTATCAAAGCTAAAATAGTGCTAATCAAGTGGACCCTTTATCAGAACTTTTTTAGTGATGATAAAGGTGTCCCTTTATTAGTAATTTTTATACCACGGATAAATGTATCTTTTATCAGTACTGGAAATAGTGCTGATAAAAGCTTACTTACATCAGTGTGCTTCTACAATTTATAGCAAACTACAGTTCCAAACAGTGGAATTTAATTTCAATTACATTTAAATCATAATACAACAAAAGAACACCATAAAATTATTAAAAACATATCAAACATAGGTATTTAAAATTATATTGGTACATAAAATTATATTTTTATGTACAATTACATTTTCACATAAAATTTATTACAAAAATCAAAAAATTATAAAAAATTGTTTTTTTGTCTTTAGATCCCCTTCCAAAAGAGCCTGATCATACTACCAGTTACCAAAAAAACCATCCCCTATTGAACAAAAGAGTGTAACTGTATAAAAAAACAATTATTATGTTAGTAATACTGTAATGAAATAAATTAAACATAAATATGGCACAATGCATTAAAAAAATGTCACTTTTAAACTGAATAAATGCACTTTGAATCATACGAGGCACACCATGTGTTAGATTAAGTCATGGTTGATTCCTACACACCAAAAATTATTTATGAATTTTATCCTAAACTGTCAATACAATATGGTCCAATTTTATCAGTTTTGATTATGTGACACATGTTTTGAACTAAAATGTCCATTTTAAATAAAAACATGCACTTTGAGTCATACTAACTACAACATCTATCAGATTAGTGTGCATATAATTCCTTCTCATCACAAATGATTTATGGTTTTTTGTACTAAAATATCCAAATAATCCAAGTGTGTTTGATTATTTTTTAGTGTGTGACATTTTTTTAAATAAAATGTCATTTTTAAAATGAAAAAAATGAACTTTTAGTCATACCATTCACACCATGTTTTAGATTGATGTGTAGTTTATTCCTAAAAATAAAAAATGAATTATTGATAATTTTCATAAAGTATCTAGAACATTGAAGTATGTTTTCTTGGTTTTAACTAAGATGACACTTTTAAAATGACAACACAAAATTCAAGTCACACCGGTCACACTATGTTCCAGGTTTATATGTTGATGATTCATATATTCCACATATGAATTATGGAACATTTTCCTAAATTATATAGATAACCCGAGTCTGTTTTCTCAATTTTCAGTAAGTGATGTGTGCTTTGAACTAAATTGCAATTTTTGATCTAAAAACATACACTTCGAGTTATACCAGGCACACAATGCGTCAGATTGATATGAGATTGATTAATACATGTCATAAAGGAGTCATGGATCATTCTACTAAATTATCAAGAGAATATGAGTGTGGTTTCTTAGTTTTGAGTATGTGATATGTGTTTTGAAGTAAAATGTCAATTTCAAATCAAAACCTTCACTTTTAATCATACCTGGAAAACCATGTATCAGATTGAATTTCAGTTAATTCTTACACATAAAAAATGACATAAATATATTTTTACATAATTATAAAGATATTATGAGTGATATTTCTCATTTTTTAGTGAGTGATTCACATTTTGACCAAAATTGTCACTTTTAAAATGAAAACACATACTTTTAGTAATATTAGAAACATCATGTGGAATATTGATGTGAAACTCATTCTTCCATGTCACAAATGGTTTGTGAATAATTATCTTAAATTATAATGATATTATGAGTGGGTTTTCTTTGTTTTTAGTGAGTAACACACATTTTGAAGTAAAATGTCACTTCAAAATCGAAAACATGCACTTTGAGTCATACCAAGAACACCATGCATTAGATTGATATGTGGATGATTTATTCACATCAAAAATTACATATAGATTTTTTAATAAAATATTAAGACAATAAAAATATATTTTCATTGTTTTTAAATGTCATTTTTAAACTAAAACACACACTTTGAGTCAAATCAGGCACACTATGTATCTAATTAACATTCTTCTAATTCCTAGATGTCAATAATGAATTATAAATAATTTACCTAAAGTATAAATAGAATTATAGTGTGTTTTCTTATTTTTGAGTATGTGAAGTGTTTTTTTCTACAATTTTGATTTAAAATAAAAACACACACTTCTAGTCATATTGGTCGCACTGTATTTTAGATTGGTGTGTGGTTGTTTGATATAACTTAAAACTAAGTTATGAATCACTTTCCAAAATGATTAAGTCAATTAGAGTGTGTTTTATCTGTTTTCAATTAGTTATTCACATTTGAAACTAAAATGTTTCTTTTAAACCAAAAACACACATTTGAGTCATATCAGGCACACCGTGTATCAAATTGACATGCGATTGATTCCTATACATAAAAAACGACATATTGAATATTTTTTAAAAGTTTCAAGACAATAAGAGTATGTTATCTCCATTTTGAGCATGTAATGTTTGTTTCATACTAAAATTCTTATTTTAAATAAAAACACACACTTTTAATTATACTGGACACAACATGTGTTAGAATGATTATTGAATGATTTAAATAAGTAAAAAAATGAATTATGTATTATTTTACTGAATTATAAAAAAATTTAATATGATTTTATAGTTTTCAGTTAGTGACACCCCTTTTTAACTAAAATATTACTTTTAAACTGAAAACATGCACTTTGAGTCATGATAGGAACACCATGTGTTGGATTAATGTGTAAATAATTACTATAAATAAAAATTAAATTATGGATCACTATATAAAATGATAAATAATTACATGGTGCATTTTCTTAGTTTTTAAAGAACGACACACATTTTGAACTAAAATGATACTTTTAAACAGAAAAAGTACAGTTTGAGTCATATCAAGCACAATTTGTGTTGGATTGATGCGAAACTAATTCCTACTTATCAAAAATTATTTATGGATCATTTTAATAAATTATTATGATAAAAAAGTGTTTTTTATTAGTTTTGTGTAAGAGAAGTATGTTTTGTACTAAAATTTCACTTTAAAAATGAAAACACATACTTCAATCCATATCAAGAACCCCATGTTTTGGATTCATGTATGGTATATTCCCACTAATAAAAAAATTAATTATTGGATTTTTCCTAAGTTATCAGGTAAATATAAGAATTTTAATCAGTTTTGAATATGTGACACTTTCTTTGCACTAAAATGTTACATTAAAACTAAAAACACAAACTTTGAGTCAAATCGAGAAAAACATGTGTCATATTGATGTGAATCTAATTACTACTCATAAAAAATGAATTATATATAATTTTAATTTGGTATCAAGAAAATACAAGTAAATTTTCTTATCTTTGAGTATGAGAAATGTGTTTTGTATTAAAATGTTAATTTTATATAAAAACATGCATTTTAAATCATACTAGCCACACCACATGTCATATTGATGTGTGACAAACTCTTATACATCAAGAATGACCTATAAATAATTTTAATAAATTATCAATATAATTTTAATGTTTTTTCTTAGTATCCAGTATGTGACATGCATTTTAAATGAAAATGTTACTTTAAAATAAAACAAAAACTTGGGTCATACTGGGAACACCATGTGTGAAATTTATGTGAGGTTGATTCCTACATGTCAAACATGAAATTTATATATATTTTTGCGAAATATAATAACTTTTTCTCAGTTTTGAGTATGTGAAGTGTTTTTGTACTAAAATTTCGATTTTAAATAAAAACACTCACCGGCTACACAATGTGACAAATTATTGTGAGGCCAAGTCCTTTACATAAAAATGATATATGGATTGTTTTCAAAAATTATCAAGACAATATAAGTGTTCTTTCAAATTCTTCATTAACTAATTTGTTTTTTAACTAAAATGTCACTTTTAAACTAAAAAATCCACTTTGAGTCATAACGAGCACAATATGTGTTAGATTGATGTCTGACTGATTCCTATACATCATAAATAACTTATAGACCATTTTACTAATTTATCCGGACAATATAAGTGTGTTTTCTCAGTTTTTATTATGTGAAGTGTGTTTTGTACTAAAATGATTATTTTAAATAAAAAATGAACTTTTAGTTATTCGGTCACATAGTGTTTCAAATTAATATGTGGTCAATTGTTATACATCACAAATGGATTATGAATTATTTTCCTAAATTATAAGTACAATATGAGTGTTTTTTTGGTTTTAAGTAAGTTATGTGTGTTTTGAACTAAAATGTTACCTTTTAACTAAAAACACACAATTTGAGTCATACTAAGTATTTTTGGTTCTAGGTAGTGGAAGAGAGTGATGGTGAGAGATATATTATAATTTATTTTAATTATAATTTCCCAAAACCTTGAGCGATGATCTTGAATGTCAAATTTATAATTTATTTATTTAATATTTAAAGAAATAAATACTTGGGATTAGGATATTTTTTTTGATGAATGATGATCATCTGAAAATACCCTTTCAAATTACCTTTATTATTCTATGTGGATATAAGCAAAAAATCTCTCTTGCGTTGATCCACACATGCTCCTATGATCTCCGAGCAATTCCACTCGATCTCTGGGTGCTAGTACGAAAAATCTAATGTCTTGAGTTATCCATTATTGATCATTAATTATTTAATCTTTAAGAATTATATTTTGAATTTATCATTCTTGAGAGGGAGAGAAAATTAGGAGTCAATAGTGAATTCATTATGCACAACAAATCTCTATTTTGAATGTATTGATCGATGTTCTAAACAATAGACCTAACCGTCTATTTATAGAGATAGGGGTTAGTTTAAAATAATTATTTAATGCATTACAACAATTAAATAATATAATAACATTTAATAAACCCCATGTCACATAATAAATTAATAATAATATTATTTTGTGGTTCATGGAAACTTACGTAATAACAAGTATTATTTAACTGACTTGTTGATTAATATTTGTCACCAGAATCATTCTTGGTATGTTCAAACTTCTATTTCATTTCTTTAGTACTTGAATAAAATATTTAATTATATTTAATTAATATTTTATTCATAAACCATTAAATAAATATTTATTAAATATTCAATAATATAAATAAATATATTTTTTTTCACAATCCGATGAATAAATATTTATTTAATGAGATAAATAAAACTTGAATAAAATTATTCTTAAGTATTAAGAATAATATTTATTTCATTAATTAAATTAAAATATAATTTAATCAACATCAAAGGAAACACTTAGTGTGTTACCCTCTAGGATTCTTTCTCATTGGTGTTAAGCGGACTTTCCTAAAGTCCAAGATTACTCTTAACAATGAGTCAAGGAACCCAAGATAAATAACTTAATGTCACAATGAAAAAAACCACATATGAATGCTCACTATTTAATATAATACCTTTGTTACAATATTTCATCAAGAAGGTTGCACATCTGTGTCACCAACCAATATTCGTGATACATCTTTCATTGACTATCTTGAATAAACCTATCATTACACCATGACCATGGAATTTAGGGAGAGAGTTATTTTCTAATAAAAGGGACGAGATATCCACTTACATAATAATGAAAGGAAAAAAAAAATACTTCATTGACTTATACATTAATTAAATGTTAATCATGATGCACCCAACGTACACTTCCTCACCCTGAACATATTTCATCACAGTTTTCATTAGAAAATCTAATTGTATGATTCATGAAATGAATTAATGATAATCTCAAAGTATAAGGACCATTACACATGATCATAGATAGGAATATACAATGATGCCAAAATATATGGAATATCTACTGGGGGTCTGTTATCATAATCTTCCATATTGGAGATTACCAAGTGATAAATTGATGAGAAGAAGCCTCATCCACTTACAATGACTCACACTTGATGTTGTAAATTCTATGTGTCACATCATAGTAAGTTAACCAATTATATAAATATATTAAGAATATTTTCCTATATCTTCAAGGTTCTCATTATATCTGGGAACTACTATGACATTTTAAGTGAGAAAATACTCTAGTATATTATTACATTAAATACATGTATAATAATGAACAATATGTAAAAAGATGTTTAATTAACATTAAATACATCAAATATAAATGTAATAAAATTAAAAATATTTGGTCTTATAAAAATAACTCCAAAAAATCCCACTTAGACTAGAGCAAATTACCTTTTACTTTCAATTTTCTATACCTCACATGATAATAATGTTTCTACCAAGTCAAGGATTTAGTAAAGGGGTCCTCCATGTTGTCTTCTATGGAATTACTGCTAACTACAACCACACTTATGTGAGAAAAATACCTCAAGAGATGATACTTTTTAATCATTTTCTTCATCCACTGATGTGACCTTGGTTCTTTTGAAAGAGTTTCCACTGTAGTATTATCACAGTAGAGTGTGATGGGATATTGTCTGTTAAGTTCCACATTAAGCTCTTGGAAGAAGTTTTTCATCCATACCTCTTCTTTAACTACCTTAAAAGTTTCAATATAGTTAGTCTCTACTATAGATACTATGAACACAAGATTCTTTGCGCTCTTCAATATCACACCACCTCCATTAAATGTGAATATGTATCCTATTTTTGACTTCATGTCATCTTGATTAGTTTAGAAACTAACATCTGTATATCATATGATGAATAATTCCTCATATCCTTTATAAAATGGGAACATATCCTTAGTATGCCTCAGATACTTAAGGACAGTCTTGACTGCCATACAATGGCGGTCACCTGGATCATCTTGATAACTTCCCACTACACATAATTTTTAGGCTCTATCTATCTTGGTACATAAAATTACATACATGACTGACCCAATTGTTGATGCATATGGAATCCTTTCCATTCTATTTCTTTCCTCATGTATACATTTTCCTAGAATGGTGAATTTCATTTGATGCTGGAAAAAATCCCCTCTTAGATTATTCCATACTGAATATCTTTAGTATCTTGTAAATGTATGCACTTTGACTTAGGATGAGAAGCCTCTTGGATCTATCATGATGTATCTTGATCCCTAGAATATATTCTGCCTCACCTAAGTCCTTCATAGAGAATCATTTTTTAAACCACACCTTAATAGACTATAAGGCTGGTATTTCATTTCCAATGAGTAATATGTCATAAATATATACTATTAAGATAATTACTGTACTCCCACTAAACCATTTGTAGACACAAGGCTCACAATAATTCTTTATGAAACCATTTATTTTATAGATTCATAAAAATGAATTTTCCATGATCGAGACGATTTATTTAATCTGTAAATTTATTTTTTCAATTTTCATATCTTATTAGAATCCTTTAGAGTCACAAACCCTTTAGGTTTGTTTATATAGACATCTTTATGAAGTTTCCCATTAAGGAAGGCTATTTTGACATCCATTTTCCAAATCACATAGTCATGGTGAGACATAATGGAAATTATATTTTCTTGGATTTTAACATTGTGATTGGAGAAAAGGTTTCTTCATAGTTAGTGCCCTGATGTTGTTTAATACATTTTGCAATAAGTCGTGCCTTATAGGTACTACCTTATCCTTCCATAGACATTTTCTTCTTGAATACCCATTTTCAACCAATGAGATTTATATCTACAAGAGGATCTACCAAAATACAGAATTGGGTTTGGAACATGTAATTTGTTTTAGAATTCATGGATTCTGGCCACTTGGTAACATATGTTCCACTTAATGAATCCTTGTAGGTTAGAGTATCATTATTATAAACTAATAATGATTCAACATTCTTGGTGACTAAAAAACCCTAACGTTCTAGTTATCTAAAATCTATTGTACCCCTACACAATTCTTGTGTCTCAAAAATAGTTTTTTCTTCCATGAGGCTTTGTGAAATCTATTATAATACCAACTATTGTATACCTTGAGCCTTAAGTTCATTTAATTCTATTTTGTTCCCACAATCACTTTTCGAGATGTGATCCCTCTCAAGGAATATGGAGTGTATTTTCACTATAATTGTTTTATTGGAGGGGTCATATAGGTAATATCCCCTTGTTTCATTGGGATTTCCTATAGAGGATTTTTTTTACCTTGGGGTGCATGTTTATTATCTAAAGAGGCCTTAGAAAATTCTTCACAACACCAAACATGTAAGTATGTCAACATAGGTTTATTTCCATTCCATAATTGGTATGGTATACCATCTTCCACTTTAGTTGGAATTTGTTTTAGTATTTGTGTTACTGTTTGTAACATGTATCCCCAAAAGGATAATGGAAGACTCACCATTCAAGAAATTATTTAGCCCTTTCACATTTCCCACTAAATGGGGGTTGGTTATTTTACCATGTAAACATGCGTAACATACACCAAGTGGTTTTACTTCAAAATAATATTAATATCCATCTTGATGTAGTTTAGTTAAGTGATTTTCGTTTACATGACCTAAATGGTGATTCCAAATTTTGGTGTGGTATGAGTTATGTGAGGTTGTTTCATTATCGATTACCATTACTTGGTTTGTGTAGTATAATACATAAAGATTATTATTTAATTTTTCCTTACCATAAAAAATTCTCTCTTTACAAAAGAATGAAAATTTATTTGAAAATTTGAAAATAAAACCATTTGTACCGTTTAAAACTAAGATCAACTCGGTTGGAAAAGAGAGGTGATAGTCACCGATAACTACAATAGAAAGTCTAAATCCATTGGATTCTCATAGATCTACCTTCCCTTGGTTAATATTTCTGAATCTACTTGGTTCCTCTATTTAAATATATATATGATCACTACTAGCTATATCTAACTCACAATTTATAAAAATATACTATTCAAACTCGATAAAAAACACACATGAATATTCCCTTGATTATTTGTCTAGGTGCACTTTTTCTTCCAGTGGCCCTTATTTCCACATGAGAAACAAACAACATCCTATACCCTTTCTTTCCCCATGATCTTATTCATATTGTATTTACATGAAGAAGTTTTGGGCTTAAATAATTTTTCTTTCCTTTTCTGTTTGTTCACCATAATGACATAAGGATATTCATGCTTCATATACTTATCTGGTGAAGGAGAGTAGAAATATGTTATAGATACCTATCATTGTTTTTTATATTAAAATTTACAACAAAGATAGAGAATATATGAGGAATTGACTTGAGAATGAGATTGGTTCCCAGTTCTTTGGGGAGTTTAAACCCTAAAACCTATTGGTGCAAAATATATATAATTAGATTGAATACACCAGGTCAATATATGGAAACCTATCTAATATTTCTCTAAAATAGATATTGGGATATATCAAACTATTCTCATCTATCTCTCTCCTAGTAAATACCACAGAGGTACTCAAGCATGCTATACACATCCATGTGTTCCTGAGACTTCCTAAGTTCAATATAAATAGAAGAAAACAAAAAACATTGAAAATCCATGACATCACTAAAATGTTTTTCATTGACCACAAACTCTTCATCACTCTCATATTTAACAGGAGGATTAGTAATTGAGGATTCTAGAACATAAGATTTCCATTCAAGTAATACCACAAATCAAAGGAATCTAAACCACTCTTGGAAGTTACAGCCAGTGAGGTGGTTGTATTTATCCAATATTTATCATAGGGATAATGTGGATAATGAGCATTCCATTTTATTATAAAATTATAAGATCATATTATTAGTTAATTTCATGATTATTAATTATATGAAAAATAATA
Source organism: Viscum album (assembly GCA_963277665.1). Taxonomy (NCBI): domain Eukaryota; kingdom Viridiplantae; phylum Streptophyta; class Magnoliopsida; order Santalales; family Viscaceae; genus Viscum; species Viscum album. The sequence continues at coordinate 629,534,473 of OY728123.1, forward strand.
AATTAATTTGATTTTATTATTTTTCATTAAATCTCACACTATTTTATCGTGTCCCAATAGCCCTCACCATTGAACTTAGAATGTCTAGTTTATATGACATTATAGTGTAAAGGATCCATATGCGACTTCACATAAACCAAAAAATGGCTGGTCAAGCTACTTAAAGATATTTTGGTAGGCACGTCTTTTCCAAATGCAGGCTTGCAGCTCCTTGATCCATTGAGTGGACTCCTTTATCCTAAAATCCGTACTTGTATTTATTTAAACCTTACCTCCAAGTTCCACCAAGTATATAGAGGGATACTTATATTAATGTAAGATAGTCTATTCAACCCATAACCTTTATAAGAACCCCACATTAAAAGTAAGTGTCCCAATAAGGGTTGGTCAAACACTTATTTTCTAGGATTTCATTATTAATAAAGTAATGGAAAACCAAGTATGAATTAATATTTAATTTAGGGATTTTAATTAATTATGTGTAAATTTTGTATTGTTTTATCCTTTACATGTCTTGTTAATATTAAATGGATGTTACTTAATTAATTAACAACGATGGATAAAACATTTATATGTCATTAATTTATTTAATTTATGTATTTTCACATTAATTAATTTATTTATGTGATCATGTCCTTGCATCCATAAAATAAATAATTCCATATATACAAATAAAAAAAATTAAATGACCCATTCTTGAGAATTATCTAATGGTTGATTTAATGAGTGGATATTAAATAAACCTTTGACCTAAGGGAAATAACTCATATTTCTGATCTTTTCATGAGTAATATCATTCCAACTATCCAAAAATGTATCACCTGAGTTGGCATCATAATGGTTCCATCTTGAACTGGCTCCATGTGCCTTAGGATATTCCATGAGTACATGTATTTATGACTCATATGCAGGTGGGGGGAACCAAAGGATTGGTTAAAAGGGTAATACATAAATATCATTGGACATGCAGGCACTACGTAATAATTAAGTTTTTGATGAAACACAAACCATCATATTTAATTTAATAATAAATAATTTCAAACACATTAAATGAATTAAATTAAAAAATATAACGCATACATAGGTCTTGGTCAAGATCATGAACTATCATACATGCAATGAATATACAAAAGTTACTATCTAGTATTTATTTATTTGTTAATTATTTATTATTAAGATGAATATGCTTGAATTAATTAATTAATTATTTCCCTTTTATATTAATGATAATCAAAACTTAATTAGAGATATACATAATTTATTACATTTATGGAAAATAAACGGAAGAACTAATAATGAAAAAATTATTACAATAAATCATCAGAGTATTTAATATTATTTAAATCCATTATTAAATTTTCAAACACCCAATGGGTTTTCAATAAATAGAATAAGGTTTAATGCTACAATTTTTAAATTTAATATATATTTTTAATTCTTTACTTTAATGGAAGACTACACGACATTTACAGACCAGCTACACGCCATGTATCTCAGTTTCTATGTATTGATGGTACATGCGTAGGCCTATGATTTGTACCTTTTAAGGAGTAAAGAATGTGTAATGACAAGATACACACCATGGGTAACTGTTTATGTGTGTCTAAGATGCATGCCTAGGCCTTCATAGTGTGTCTCGGTGGACTACATGACCCATACAAACTTGCTACACACTGTGTATCTCTTTGAGCCATGTGTCTGTTTTCTGACTGAGTGGATCATCATGTTCTTTAGACACAATATTTGATGAATTACATGACATGTACACTACATCCACATTATTTATATCATAAATAATTTAGGTTTTCAGACTCTTTTGGTTTGAATATGAGTTATGATCGCACAGATTACATGATTCATGTCACTAACTTGGGTATACTACATGGCATGTATGTCGATACATGTCATGTAATCCGATAACCATATGACATGTTCGATGGTCAACATGTGGAATAAACCACATGTTATTACTACGTATAATATCGTGTATCCATTGGAATATCTAGATTCATTGCACTAGGGTACACATTATGTACTTCAAAGTACACACTGTGTAACCCTATCTTACCAGCCAAAAATTTGGAAGTTCCCGATGGATTATTCATTTTTTCTTCATATGTTCTTAGACCTTTAAGAAAATGAAATAATGAATGAACATGATTAATATGTAGAATCATGTTCATTCAAGTAGAATTTAAGAACAAATAACATGAAATGAAAATCTAACCATAATTAGGCATATATTATTAATTAAATAAATAATTATAAATTTAAATGTGACCCCTTTTTTACCACTTGTTAGTAATGGGTGCAGAGTGATGGTGGGTGATATATTAGATTTTCTTTTAATTATCATTTCTCAAAACCATGAGTGAGGATATTCCATGTTAAATTTATAATTTATTTAATATTTATAGTAATGAATAATTGGGATTAGGATCTTTCTTCGTTGATGAATATTGATCATACAAAAAGAACCTCTTTTGTTGCCTTCATTGTGATATAAGGATCTAAGGATATAATCCCTCTAGCGGTAATCCAAATGTGCTCATTTGATCTCAAACCAATTCCACTCGATCTTCAGGTGCTAACCCAGTGAATCAAATGTCTTGTGTTGTTCTTTCTTGGTCATTTATTCTTTTGTCTTGAAGAAAAATTTCTTGCATTTATCATTCTTAAGAGGGATAGAAAAGGAGGAGTCAAGAGAGTATTTGTTGTGTGCAAAAAATCTCTATTTATATTGCATCGATCAACCCTCTATAGACATGACTATCTAATTATAGAGATAGGGTTTTGGTTAAAATAATTAATTAATTTATACCATCCATTAAATAATATAGTAAACTTTAATAAACCCCATACCACGTAATGAAATAATAATAATATTATTTAGTGGTTCCCACAAACTTGTGCAATAATAAGTATTATTTAACCAACTTGTTAATTATTATTTATCATTAGACTCAGTCTTGGTCCGTTCAAACTCCTATAGCATTTATTGAATACCTGAATTAAATATTTTATTCTCTTAAATAAATATTTTATTCATTAACAAGTAAATAAGTATTTATTAAATATTTTAAAAAATAAATAAATAAATTTTATTCACAATCCGATGAATAAATATTTGTTTAAATTATATGATCAATAAATCTTGAATAAAATTATTCCTCAGTCTTGGGAATAATATTTACTATATTAATTAAATTCAAAGATAATTTAATTTTGATAAATGGAAACACTTAGTGTGTGAACTTCTAGGATTTTTTCTCATTGGAATTAGGTAGGCTTGCCTAAAGTCCAAGGTTAATGTATAGTAATGGGTCAAGGCAACCAAGATAATGAATTTAATATCATACTAAAAACAACCACATATGAATTCTCAATGTGTATTGTTATCCCTTTGTCACAATATCTCATCAACCAAGTTCCATATCACTATCATGATCCTATTTGTTTGATATGTTTTTCATTGAATTTATAAAATAAACACATCATTAGACCATGAATATGGAATTTATTGAGATGATTCTATTCCAGTCAAAGGGATGAGATATCATCTTCCATAAAGATAGAAGTGAAAAATCCTTCCTTGACATATCCATTAATAACCTATCAATCATGATGAACCCAACATACCCTACCTCTCCATGAACATATATCATCACAGTTTTGATTAGAATATATAAGTTTGTGATTCATGATATTCATTAATGATAATCATAAAGTATAAGGACTATTACACACACACTTACAGATAGGAATATCCAATGACACTAAAATTTGAAGAATTTCTAGTGGCAGTTTTTTTCTCATAAACTCCCATCTTGGTGATTACAAAACTATGTTAATATTATTTTCATATCAATTTTAGGTTCTCATCAGAGCGGAGAACATATATGAACTTAGAAATATGACAAATAATCTAGGATATTATTACATTAAAGCTATGCAGAAAAATGAATAATATGTAATAAAATGTTTAATTAATATTCAATACATCAAATATACATGTAATAAAAGTGAAAAAAGTTGTTCCAAGGAAACCAAGTTCAACAGGCACACCATGTGTCATATTGATGTGTTGTTGATTCTTACATATAAAAAATGTTTATGTATAAAGTTTAAAAAATATTAAGATATTCTGATATTTTTTTTCTCAGTTTTGAGTACGCGACACATGATTTGAATTAAAATATCTATTTTAAATCAAAACATGCACTTTCAATGATAATGGAAACATTTTTTATTATATTTATGTAAAACTAATTACTACATATAAAAAATTACTTATGAATATTTTTACTAATATACAAAGATAATATAGTTTTATTTTATTAGTTTTAAGTGTGTTTCTCATGTTTTGAACTATAATGTCACTTTTAAACTGAAAACACTCACTTTGAGATATACTGGGTTCACTATCTATCCATTTTATGTGTGGTTGATTATTTCATCAGAAATAAATTAGGGACTATTTTCTAAATCTTTTTTCACCAACATGTTATGAAAAAAGCTTCGATTCAAAATATAATTCATTTAATCATTAATGAATGTAAACAAATAAAATAAAGAAATAATAGGTGTATGAAGAGAACAATAAACAAGTACCTTATAAAATCATCATTATCGAAGCCTTCATCAAGAATTTATTTTTCTATAACAATGTTTTCCTATAAAGAGAAAAAACATACATAGTTTATAGTATTTCTTGAAAGTTAAACCCATTTTAGCCTTCAATAAGGACTATGAACACTATATAGAGGCATTGTTTTCTCTTTATAGGAAAAAATTCTTATAGAAAATGTCACAACCACCTCCCTCCAAAGGTAACCCTCCAAGGTCGGTAATGAAGGAAGAGAGATAATGAACCCTAGTCCTACCTCTAGTTGTCCCCAAGTTAGAAATTATCATTGAGGGTACAATGAAATTTTCACATATGAGAGACATTACCCTTAATAAAAAAGTATTATTAGGAGATAGGACATGAATCACCAAAAAACTCCATAAATAGGGAAACATTCAATGCACACATATCCTACAATTCGTATAATGTTATATGAATACAAATAAAAATCTATAGGTAAAGTACCAAAATGAAATACTATAGGAATAACTCCACAACTCCAAGATTTAGTCTAAAAATGTATATCTTATTCTCTATCTCCATCTTGATAACCTAAAAAACAATTTATATATATATCTGGGTGAGCATAACATGTATACTCAGTAGGATCATACCCAAGGAGTCCAATTAAAATGCGAGAAGATAATATTAATGCATATATGAACAAACAATAAAATCAACAAGAACCTATTAGGTTTACTAGTTCCCGACCTCAAAAAGGATCACCCACCAAATAACTCATCAAAGTATAATAATATAAGATGAATAATACCGAAAAAAGTTACTCTATATTACTTCCCCAATGATTCTACACACTCACACCCCAACGTCATATGACCTAGAACTCACATCTATTTTGCATCCATTATCCTTATACCATCACAAGCCTTATCATAATGGGAATTACCCAATTCTCAACTCATTGAAATCACTGCACCCAACGTCATTGTAACTATAACACATGCCACAAATATCTTGTTCTCATCATCCCATAACCACCATCATAAACTAGAATAGTAGGGTATTTTGAAAATTAAGGACAAAAAAATCATTCCCTTCTCTCACCATACATAACCCCCACTATGAACCACCTAATCCTCCCTTTAATCATAACCTCTAGTGCACTTTTTAATTCTGGCCATCACAGCCCATGCATATCAATCTTTCCTGGAAGAGAGAGTGGAGAAGAGGGGGTATCCAACCATCCATCATTTCTTACATGATTGTTTGTAGAAAACAATTAGCACACCAGACAATTGGGTATCATTATAAACACTTTTGTTATGTGGGGTGTGTATAGGAATCACACGGAAAAATAAAATCTATAACAGTTTCACACAAGTCCAACCTATGGTTTCACACAACCAAAACCACCCAATAACCACAACTATCACATCGCCACTATTGAATTACAAAATCACTTACATAAAAGTAACCACCCATCTAGTCCCACATTCCAAACAAAATCACACATCAGTTTCATATTTATTTTTTAAGCACATCATTTACTAACCACTTACATAGTCATTTGTCATCTTACCATATTAAATGACAATCCATTCCCTAGACAAGGCCTATGTTTATTCCCTTTTATTTATTTCCATCCCCATACTATTTAATCCAACCATAGTTCATTTTCTAGAATTTACCATTTCAATCATTCCATTACTGCTGGTCAAAAAACCAAGAGAACACAAAACTCTATAAACAATTCCTACATCAACTCTATTCTTATGTATGAAACATCATCACCATAAGAAAAGTCACCAAATAACATTATCACACATCATCCCCATAACCTCACAAGTTAAACTCTGTAAGAAACCCATAATCCTAGATATTACACAATAAATTACATCAAAACAACTTCACAAGCAAAGTGAAACACACAAATTATTTATTTACACACAATCGGTTCAACTACCACATTTTAAGGGCCTTACCATTTTTATCTGAGGTGATTTCCACAATAATATTTCAATAAAAAACTACATATTCATAGAATCAAATAGATTTAATAACCAATGATATATGAAACACTACTATGGAAAATAAATATCATGAAAACAAGTAAAGTACATACAATTTTTCTCCCTTCCCATTAATTTCAATTTTTTATTTAATTTTATTCAATAGGCCAACTCTCACCATCCACTAAAAGGAAGAAAAATCATACTAGTATAACATACACATGAAAATAAAGAGAGTGCCTGGATTCCATATGTAACACCCTTATATTTTAGAATATATTTCTTTTTAATTAAATTTTAGTTCTTTGATAGCTTACTATACACATAACACTAAGTTTAAGCAAACCATGATATAAATGTTATTTTTAAAACTTCATCGTTATAAACTAGAAATTAAAATTTACGGTATTAATATAAGTGTCCAAATTATGAAAAATATGTATAAAAGTTTTATATAATGTAAATTAATTGATTAATGTATAACAAATAAGTACTCAATTTTTTGTAAAGTCATTTGATGCTTCAAAAAATACATTTTATTCAAAAACGGTTATTATTATTATTTGTGAGAGAATGTTACAGTTAATTTTTTACACTTTTAGAAATTTTATTTAATAAAAATGGTATTATTTTTTTAAATCAATACATCAAAATTATATCAGGGTGAATTTTTTTATTTTTTCGAAAAGATTGATTTTTAGTGAATAATGAAAATTCTATTTTTTGTGAAGATGTCATTTATTTTCATTGAAAAAGTATAATAATTATTTTAATTTTATCCTAAATTAAAATAATAATCATTTATTTAGAGATAATATATTTAATTATATTGTGTTAAGCTTTAAAATTTATTTTGATATAAGTTTATTTTTGGGATTAATACCATTTTTTTCTAAAAAAATTATTTCACTGTGTTTTATACATTTATATTAAAATGAATTCCTTATGCTTATATTAATTAAGTACTGTAAAATAAATTCTATATTTTTAATAAAAATAATTATTGTAATGTAATTTGGTCAACTTAATTTTTTTCATTATGAATAGTAACCATGATAAAGATCTGTCACCTCGATAAAAGAGGTAAAACTGAGTTAAAACTGTAGGGTAAAACATTAAAATATATCTAAAAATTAATTTTATCCCATTTAATGAGTAGTTCTTGATGTAATTTATGTTTAATGAGTTAAATAATGTATTTTTAAACATTATTTTTAAATTGTGAAATGAATCTTGACTTTTTTGAAGATACGTTATATTTTATTCAAATTATAAACAATTTTTGGGTATTTGCATTTAGTGGCGTGTTTGGAAGATGAAATTCAGAGGTTTATTTCCATAAAAGTATAAAAAACATCATTTTTTATTACATTTCTAAAAAAAATTGTGTAAAACAAATTATTACTTGATCTCAAGGTGAAATTATTTGTACTCTTAAATTGGGTATTTTCCGAAAAATTGTTTTTTATACGTTTTGTGTTATTATATTGAAAGAAATTTTTTTCACCTATATAAATTGAATATGATAAATAAAATTCCAAATTTTGAATCATTATTTAAAAATTTGTTTATAATACCCCTTTTATTCTTTTTTCATATAATAATGTTTTCATGATAAAAAATTTAATTAACAAATTTCAGGTTAAAATGGGTTTGAAGTGGTTTAACAAAGATATAAGGCTTAAAATGTATCAAAAAATTGTCTAAATCTGATTGGTTGAGTTTATTTAGAACCTATCACATATTATATTCTAATTTTTAGTTCCTTGGTTCCAATTTACCTAATTATTATATATATATATATAATAAAATCTTTTAAGAAATTTCAAGTGTGTCCTTTACCTCACTTATAAAAGGGAACCTCCTCTACTCTGTTATTCAAAAATTTTGTGCCTTATATCTCATAAAATACCTACTATAATACCTTCCAATCTTCCTTAACCATACCCTATAGCCTATTTTGTTTCCAAAATACCATCCTTTCAAGGATTAAGGCATAATCCAAAATAGGTTTCTCAACGAAGAGGTAAAACTCTTAACCGAGTACATTTGATTTTATTTATTATTATATCACATATAAATACAAGGTATCTATTATAAAATAGTGAATTAATTATCTTAAATATATTTAATTTTTAATATTATTTTGAAATAACCATTATACACCTCCTTTCCATCCTATAGTAAAAGAAAACATCACTCAGCGTACAAGTGGAATACCACCTCCACAAAGCGATGAATCTTATTTTCATCAAAATTTCACATTAATAGTTATAATGATGGATTTATGAATAAATATTATATTTATGTCACTATTATATCTCTTTAATGGTGAATTATTATTTACTTTTTCCTTTTTTTCTATCCATCAAAAATTGGAAACATCACCCATGCGTAGGTACAAACTACCATCTCTAAGAAGTGATTTAACTAATTTTTCATCACCAATTTATATTAATAGTTATAAAATTATATATAATGATTTTATATTATAATTATTAAATCATTAAAATTCTATATAGTACGTAAACATGAAAAAATTATAATAAATAAGATTGTAGAACCGAAACATGCATGAACAATGAAGCGGTTGTCACCTGAAAAATAATTTAAATAAAGAAAAATTAATAAATGGGTGATAAGATATTATAAGTAAATAAAATATGGTATTATATATATGATTTTTGGTTCTATTAAATATTTATATTAAACATATATTTATTATATAGGAGGTTCAAATTTTAATAAATAAAGATGAGACTTGTGGTAAGGTTTTCCTGTCTCAATTTTATTTATGTGAGACATATGTCATATTCACCAATTTTTTCTTTTGTGAAGTTTATATAATTACCATTAAAATATTTTTTTAATTATTATAAAGAAAATTATTATGATTTAAAAATATATAAAAGGTTATATATTCAAGTTGTTTTGATTGAGAGATTACCAAAGTGGTAAGGGTTTATCGTCTCAAATTGTATTCTTTGTGACATATGTTATGTTATGAACCTATCTTATTTTGTGAGGTGTATATACTTATCATTTGACATATTATATCATTAATATCTTAATTATCATGATATTTAGTGTTTTATTTTCTATTATTATTTCCTGAGGCACACAATGAAAAAGTTACCAAAGTAGTAATGGATTTATATTTCAATATCATTTTAATTGGGACTGATTATTCTTGAATTTACATAGAGGGAAATTACATAATACTTATTTGATAAAAAAACATTCAATTTTATTTTCTTATTTTTATTTCTGTATTTTATAAGTCTTAGTATCATTTTTATCTCTTCGAAACTCAAAAATGATTCAAATTTGTTTTAAGAAAAGATGAACTTATTTATCCTCTTTGGTCGGAAAACCTTTTTATTCCATATACTAGTTTTATGAAATGTTTTAAAGAATGTTTTTGACTTTTATTAAATGTTTTTTTAAATTAATTTTTACCTAGGTTTTAATTTTTACAAAAAATTCTTAAATTAAATATTTTTTTCATTTTTTAAACAAGGTACTTTTTTACATTAAAATTTTCCATAGTGCTTTTCAAATATAATATTTTCCATATTATTTTGGGAAGTTTTATATTTTAAATAAGTTATTTAAAAATGAAAATGGTATTTTCCCCATGAAATTTTCATCTTACCTTTTAAATGAATTTATCTTCTATGATAAAATCTTTCATTATTAGTTATGCTATTCTAGGGATATTATCCAATGATACCATCATTCTTATTTATCTTTATGGTTTATTACTATAATTATGAGATGTTTACAATTTTTTTATTTTCACTGGGTTATACTATGATGAATGGTTGAATGTTCTTATGATCTCTTGGAATATATATTAGTGTTTTTATGTGATGGGTGGGTCCATTATAGTCCTAAAATTCATTGGGTAAATATGGATAACTAATGAGATAATTATTTTATAAGTTAACCTACTTTAATGTTCAAAATATGATGTGTGGGTTAGGTTTCCTATCCATATGTTTATTCTTGGACCTGGTTTCTTGTCCACCATTTTATTCATGGACCTACTTTCATTATATAAGTTTATTTGTGTACATGATTTCATTTCTTTATTTTATGAGTTAAACTATTTTAATTTATAAATGTTCACAATGTCATAATATTATGTTTTTTCATATTATTATGTTTATGATATTCTCTCATGACTCATGATTGATTATGGATAATTCCACACTCTTATGAATTTTATCTTTTTTTTAACAAAAAACTCATGCCATGAATCATGATTAAATATTTTTAATTGATTGGGAATGAATACCTTTTGATTTTATTATTTTCTTATACCATTATTCTTATGTATGATCATTGATTGATATCTCATATGTTTACCCTTACTGGGAATATGAGATTACCCTTTCATATGTTTCCTTCCCCAGGTTTTGATGGAAGGATCTAAGTATGATATGTATATATAGGTAATAGTATGAATAAAATTATGGGGTATATTTATGATACTTTATGAAATAATATGTTTTTGTGTTTAGTCTCCAAATACACTGAACCTTTGTAGTTCTAGGGCATGTATAATTGTATTATGTTTTTTATATTCATCTAAAATGATGCAATATTTATATATGAAAATTATGGGCCAGTATAGTTGGTATCACAGTAGGGTTTAGTTAATATTTAAATACTATGGTTAGAAAAATTTATAAAAAACCTTGGGGTTAAGTTTAAGTATAAGATAACATCCTAAATATTTATTAAGGTAGAGATTATGTGGTTTTCCTAGAAATAAAACCCAATCTAGAGACTATAAGTGGATGTAGTTTTGGAAGAGTTTTTTTTTCTGATTTTAATAAACCCAAAATGAATTGGTTGATTATATCTCAGAAATCATTCCGGTACATGGTGAATGGGTCCTTACTACACACTTGGTTTAACACTATTGAGGGTTATGCTTTGGTTAATTAATATTTTAATTATAAACCATTATGAAGGATTTGAATAGATAAAAAATATGGATGACCTTGGTTAAACTTACGGTTTCAAAGATTGAAAATATGGTGTCATGATTTTGAATTCATATGAATTATTTTTCATTATTGCATGTGTTCTCACTATGATTATTATTTCTCACACTATGTTTGTTGGTTTTAGTCAATGGTTAGAACCATGGGAATTCATGTTAACACTAAATGTGATGGAAAATGGAATGGTTTTATTCATGAGAAACAAAAATATGGCATATTGAATATGAAAGCATGTTATTATTCCTAACCATATATCTTATTATATAATTAACAAACACCACCTCAGTGAGTTTCCTAACACACATAATGTAACACCCCTTAATTTCAAAATAGGAACATCATATTCGATATCATATATGATGCGAAACACCAATACTATAAGAGAATGTAACACCATAACACCTTTTGATATATTTATTTTTAAATAAATTTGATATCTTTTATAGCTTTAAATGCATGCAACACCGGGTTTGAATGAAATGCAATACTCTATTAAAATATTTTTTTAAACATGACCATTATAACCTATCTATTAAGATAACATGCATAAATAGTAATAAATAAATTATAAAAATTATATGGTTTAAAAAATATTAAATAAATACAATGGATATCTATTAATATTAAATAAAATTGAATAATTTGAAAGAAAAATAAATGTTTTATGAAAAAAATGTATTTTCCGAAAGGAGGTTTAGTCGCGCTCTACACACATAATTTAAAATTAATTTCTATCCCTTTTAGAATATTAATTTTAAAAAAGAAAATTACTTTTTGAAATATACATGTATAAATTACCTTTGGGTGTATTTTGAGATTTTTTTAAAAAGATTAATTTTTTGATAAATAGTGAAAATACTATTTTTATTGAGAAATGTGTTTTCGTTCAAAATATTTTAAAATTTAAAATATATTTTAATTTTTTTTCTAAAGTCACATTAGTTAAAATATATTACCATTTAACTGAATTATGTCATTTCAATCAATTTGATATTTAATTATGACATAAAAACATTTTAAACTTTTGAAATTGTTTCTTTAGAAAAACCGTTTTCTCAACATGCCTACAAGTTTAATTTTTAATTGATTTCTACAAATTATTTAAATTTAATTTGGAAAACAATATTAAATATTTGGAATAATCCTAATTTATTTTATCTAATAAGGTCAAATTAAAATTTTAGCACAATGAATAGTGAAAATAGTAAAAATTATTTACCATGGTTTAGGTTAAAATTGGCATACCGGGGGGGGGGGTGAACTTATAAGATAAGGGATAAAAATATACTAAAACTTATTTTATTGGTTTTTTTCATGATAAAAACACGTTTATCACTATTTGTTTTTAACAATACCTTGTGTGTCCTCTCGTCCACTTATAAAAGGCCACCCCTTCTCCTCTCCTATTAACATTTCCCAAACCATTTGGTTCAATAAATACCTACTGAAGTACCCTAATTAACCCTGTAAAAAAATAATATATGTATTTTTTTGATCATAAAGACAATCAAGGATGTCCTTAAGAATAAACGTAAAAGAGTTTTCCGATGAAGATGTTAAATTATTAACATGCATATTTGATTTATCTCTTCTTCCAACTCCTTAAAATCTTAATAAATAATGATAATATGAATAATTTTCTCCCATATAGTTATATTTTTTTATTCTAATTTAATAACCTATATTTATCTCTACTTACATCAAATAGAAAATGAAACCGTCGATCATGTGTACGGTGAACTATCACCTCACGAATCGATGTAATTCGTTTTCCATCACCACATTTAAAAGCTAAATATAATGAAATATTTAAAATTTTTATATAATTTTTATGAAATTATTATACTTTATTAATTATGACATCACATATACCTTCTTACTTTACACTCCTTGGGGGGATATGATAATGCTTCTTGTGTGTACAACAGACTACCACCTCGCAGAGCGATGTGATTTGTTTTTAACTTATTATTTACATGGAAGTTAGTAAGTTTAAGATTAATGAATATGTGTTATATTTATGACCTAACCATTATTTTTTAAATATAATATGACATATAACTTATTACTTTATAATCCATTGAATAATAATAACGTCACTCATGTGAACATGTGGACTACCGCCTTTACGTAGCGATGCGAAATGTTTTTAATTTTATTTTTACATGGATAATAATTTGGATCTATTTGATATATATAAATTATATAAATTAAATAATAATGATTATGTAAAGGATAATTAAAATTTATTTTATTTTCATTCCATTTATAAAAATGGAAACAATGTTTATGCGTACGTATGGCCTACCGTATCCATGAATACTATAATCCATTTTCTATCTCAAAATATTATAGATTAATATAATTAAATATATTAGGAATATATATCATTTTAAAATAATAGTTAAATTTTTTTATATTATAGAACCATGATCAATGTGAAAGTAACAACGTTACCAAACCAAAACATACTTGAATAATAAAGCAATTATCACTCAAAACAGCAATTTTAATAAAGAAATGTTAAAAAAAGGTTGATAAAACACTATAAGTAAATCATATACAATATGAAATATATTATTATGGTTTTAAGATATATTTATAATAAACCTATATTTATTATTCATGAGTTATATATATATAGTAAGGAATTCAAACCTGATGTAACGATTTCACATCTCACATTTACTTTCATGATACATACACCATATTCACCAATTATTCATCCGTGTGATGTATATATTATCCCTTTTGATATACTATATCCTGAATATATTTCTATTAATGTTATTTTAAATCATCATTTGAAGTTATTTCTTTCATGGGACTTATGATTCAAAAGTTAAAAAAGTGGTAAGGGTTTATTTCACAATTTCATCATTATTCAAGATTTTTTTGCTTGATTGTACCTTCAGGGAATTATTTTGTATTTATATCATAATAAAAATATATTTACTTATCCTAAGATTATTCATGAAATTTTCAAGTTGTAGTAAAATTTTCCCACTCTTTGGTATTTAAAATGATCAATTTTTTTTAAGAAAATCTGAATATATTTCTCTCATCTGTCAAAAATCATTTTTCATATAAATATTTTTTTTGAAAAATATTTTCAAAAATGTTTTAACATTTTTCAAATTATTTAATAAATAAATTTGTACCAATTTTTCACTTTTTAAATTTTTTTTGAAAGGAATATTCATGTCGTTTTGAAAACATGGTTCATTTGAATTTTATTAAAAAAGTGAAAGGAATCATTGTTTTAATGTGTACGGTATGAACAGAATTCCATGCCTTCATGAAAATTCAATGTTTTATAGATTAATTTTATAATTTTCAATGGTTATTTTCAAATAAAATTATTTTCAAAATATTTTGTGAACTTTTAGTTCAAAAAATTGATTTTCAAAGTGAAAATATTATTTTCCTCAAAAATGTTTTAAATGATATTATAATGGTATTTATATCTATTTAATAAACCAAAAATTTATTGTAATTATGGTCTGCCAGGTATATGTTTTACTGATATCATCTTGATTCTTTATTTGGACAGTTTATGATCATTTTGACCGAGGATGTAAAATTTTGTTACCATTCACTATATTACTTTGGATGGTTTATGATTATGCTTATTTGACTGGGGAAAGTATTAAAATTTCATATGTTATGTTTTAAATTCTAATGTTTATGTTGATTAATTTTCACCCCTCTTATATATATAATTAATTATACTTATTAAGTGATGGGTAGGGATCGATTATAGATTGACCCTCTATGAATCAACAGGTCTCATGATACAAATAAATTGGACGAATTAGATGAGTTTTTGTCAACAAATTTAATATGTCTGGTAATAGTTCTTGAAAATATGTTTCAGATGTTCAAAATTATGAATTCCCTCATTATGGGATTATTTATTACTTTCAATGTGATTATTTTATTAGTTATAATATCCATGGATAAGTTTTGTGATCATGTGATTATTTATATGTCTTTATTTGATCATCATTTATTCATACCATATTATGATCAAGTTATTGTTTAAATTTCAAATGTTTAAATTATTTACCTTTCTATATCGATTATGATTATTTATTCATGATATCATTGATTGTATTATTAACCTAAATGAACATTCGAGATCACCCCTTTATTTTTTTTTATTTTCCACAGGATACTTTGAAGTGTATTATAATTGATATTTAGGGATATGATAAGGTGGAATATGTTGTTCTCAAATAAAACACTTTTCTTATTTTATGTTTTCAAATGTAATGTGAATTTTAAGTATGTTTCTAGTTTCCCAATACTACTGAATTATTCAGTCCTTCAATATTCAATTCCTTGTATCTAGTTACAATGTAATAAATTAACCAATGGATCTTGGTTGCTGGGGTTAGGGTTTTTATAATTATTATTAGAGAAATTTTAGTAGAAACCTTGGGCACTAGATTTATAAAAAAATTGATTAGTGAATATAACCTTGTGAATTGATTTAAGGATAAGTATAATTATAGGATAACATGTTAATGTTTTGGTAGGGTAGAGATTATATTCTTTTACTAGTAATAAATCCCATTATAGATAATAAAAGCGGACATAGTTATAGAATAGATGTACCTAGGGGTAATAACTCTAAAAAATATGCATCATGCTTGACTCGAGCATTACATGGTACATGAAAACAGGTCTTAATATGAACATGGTTTGACACTAATAGGGGATATACTTGGGTTAATTCACATTTTATTTACAAAAAATTATGAAGGATTTGAAAATATTTTTATGATTTAGAAATATTACTAAAGAAATTATGTTTATTATTATGATATTAACCATGTCTAATTTTTTTAATTTATGTTAAGTGTTTCACTAGTTTTGGGAGTATAAATTATGATACATGATGTTATGATGTGATATAGTCTATGCCATTTTTTTATAAATATCACTAAGAATAAGGAATTATAACCATATAAATTCACATAATCTAAAGAGTAAGAATTATCATTTCCTTGGTGAGATTAAACTAATATTTCAAAGGAAACCAGTCTCCCAATAATTCTTATCATATGAGAATATAGTATCTTGTGATATCAAGATAGGGAAATAATTCTCTAAGTATTATGGATTTTAAGGGAAGAACGATAATAAGAGGATGATGTTGAAAAAAACATATAAGGTTAAGAAAGGAAAGAAGGGTTTTCCCAAATATGATAATTGTGGAAAGAAGCACCTTGGTACTTGCTTAAAGGGAATGAATGTTTGCTTAAAGTACAGAAATAAATTACATTAGGAATGTGAAAGAAAGTTTAAGAAAGAAAACTTTTATGTTCAGTGTTTTAACTATAAGGATATAGGGAACTATGAAAATTAATTCCCCAAGCATCAAAGGAATATACCTCAGAAGAAGCTAGGGTACCAAGGTCAAGATTATGCTATTTCTACAGATAAAGTGGAATGATTGTTTTTCTTGTGTTTGGATTCAAGAGTTATTCTGTAGTAGTATTTTATCAATTATATTATAGGTATAATAAACATGAAATATATGAGGATTGTACTACAATAACTTTTCTTTAAGTATTCGAAAGAAAATGATAAATAGTACTAATAACCAAGAAAAGTGATTACATGGAAAGTTGATATTTTTGGAAAACATATTATTGAGGGAAGATTACCCTTAATATATGGATGATGTTGAGATTATAATTATAAATATATTTTTATGGGATAGTATTACTAACCTTGAAATTGGTTATTGATTTATGTTATCTGTGTTGGAGTTTACTGCATTTTTGGATTTAGAGAATATATTAACCAACAAAAGATTTTATTTTTATAAGCATACATGTATTAATTAATGTTGTATGATGATAAAGGTATTCACATATTTGGAATGTGACATTAAGAGACACTTTATATTTTCTAGGTAATATAATGTTGATTTAGTGATTTCCCTTCTAATTTTTTGGATTTTGAATTTTGTTAGACATATTTTGGATGATTCTTAATGTTGACTATTTATGGAATAGATTATATTTAACATTTGGTTTTATTGGATAACTTGTGCTAACAATTTTGTTCTTTGAAAATATCTAGATACATTAGGAATGAATTTTCATTCTTTTAATGAGATAATGATATGTTAAATGTTAATTTTAGTTCTTCAGGCCTAAAAATTCCAATTGTATATTAATTTCTTAGAGTAAGATATAAAGTTGGAATTGATAAAAGCACATAAAATGGATTAAATTATGCCTATGAAACATAATTATACCAAGTTACTATATTTTGTTATATTCTTATTCTAGATATTAAAGGGATTCCTCAACTCTTGGAAAAGTTTCTTGAAACAAAAATGTTATCCTAGTACTTTCATTTTTAGTGAATCTAATGACCTTTTAATTCAACACATTTTTTTGGCCTTGTGGTTGTTAAATTTTCTAGATAATTAACTTTATTATGGTAAATTTTCTATATCACTATATATTAATCCTTAGGAATTATTATTTTCTTCTATGTTTATATCTTCACTTTCCACCAATGCTCTCCTATTTAGAAACCTAGTAGGTGTTATTCCAGATGTCCTTTATACTTACCTTCCTCTCTTATCAATGGTATCTTTTATTAACCATTTTTATGATGTAGGGTTTCAAGAAGGGTATTTTCAAATTTCAAACACTTTATTAGTGAAATTAAGATTAAATTATGCGGATGCAATTTATTTATGGCACGTAGAATGTAAGACCATGATATTTTAAAATAAGAACATCATATTTGATAGAATATATAAAAAAACCCAAAAATTTGACCATAATATAATACCCCAAAACTTTATAATATATTTATTTTTAAATTAATTCAATGTCTTCAATATTTTTCAATGCACACAATACTGGATTTGAATGAAATGCAATACTCTGTCAAAATATTTTTATTTTGACATGATAATTATAAACTCGACATTAAGTTGGAGAATATGAATAGTAAAAACTAAATTATTAAAATTATATTTTTTACAAATGTATAAAATAAATTCAATGGATATATATTTATTAGAAATAAAATAATAACAATTTTAATGAAAAATAAATGTTTTCTGAAAAACAATATTTTTTGAAAAGGTTGTTTTGTAACGATTTGCGAAAATAATTTAAAACTAAAATTTCAAGACTTTTAGAAAATTTATTTGACAAATTAAAACAATTTTTCGAAATATAATTTTCAAAATTATATTCAGGTGATTTTTTTGATAATTTTATATAATGATTAATTTTTTGATGAATAGTGAAAAATACAGATTTTTATTTAAAACCTCCTTTTTCAGTTAAATTTTTTAAAATGTCAAATTATATTTTAAATTTGTTTTAAAGTCAAATTATTTCAATTATATTACAATTTAACAAATTTTGGCCTTTTTAATCGATTTCATATTGAATTATGATGTAAAAACGTTTTAAACTTTTGAAGGGTTTTCTTTGGGAAATCTGTTTTTTCAACACGCCTGAAGATTTAATTTTAAATTGAATTATACCACTTCTATGAATTGTAATTGGATAAATGAATTTTATATTTAGAATAATAATAGTATATTTTATCTTATAAGGTAAAATTAATTTTTTACCACAATGGATAGTGAAAACAATAAAAATTAATTACCACGGTTAAGGTAAAAATGAGTTTACTACGGGTTAAACTAAAAATACAAGGGTTAGTAATGATATAAAAAATTTAAAAAACCCACCATATGGAAATATTTAAACCTTATAACATATAAAGTTCTACAATGACCCATTTTTATACTTTTTTATGATAAAAACCTGGGTATCACTTTTTCTTTTCAAAAATACAAAGTGTGTCCCCTCCCTATGCCACAATCTATCCTCCCCTGTTCTCACTTCCCAAACCATTTTGTTCAGTAAATAACTACCCATATACCTTAATTAATCCTCTAAAAACATCCTATAGTACTTTATTTGGTCATAAATATAGTATAGTATGGCTTTGGGTATAAACCTAAAAGAGTTCTCCAAAGAAGAGGTTAGATTCTTAACCTATGTATTTGTTTTATTTCTTCTTACTCCTCATTGAAATATTATTAAATAAAAATAATATAATAAAAATGGTATTTAAAATATACCTACATGTCACTATGGTAATGGAATAACCTATATCCATCCCCACTTCCATCAAATGGAAAACTAAACTGTTGATCATGTGTAAGACATACTATCACCACACAAACTGATGTAATTCATTTTCCATAACCACCTTTCAAGAATGGATATAATTATGGATTAAAAATATGAATACTATATTTATTAAATTATTATACTTATGGAGTTATTATATCACATGTAACTTCTTACTTTCCATTTTGTGGGGGGATAAGATATTATCACTCGTTTGTACAGCGGACTACCGCCTCACGAAGCAATGTGATTGTTTTTTCACTTATTATTTACATGGAAGTAATTAAGGTTAAAATTAATGTATATATGTGATATTTATGGCCTAAAAATACTTATATAAATATATATTAAATCTAAATTATTACCTTCCAATCCATTGGAAAACCATAATGTTGCTCGTGCGAACGTGGTGACTTCCACCTCTATGTAGTAATGTGAAATGTTTTTTATTTAATTTTTACATGGATGATATTGAAAATGTATTTGATTAATATAAATTATGTATATGAAATAATAATAATTATTTTAAGGTTAATTAACATTTATTTTCCTCTCATTCTATCTGTTGAGAAAAATGGAAACAACGTTCATGTGCACGTTTGGCTTACTATCTCTATGAACGTTGTAATCCATTTTCTATATCTAACTTTAATAGATTAATATAATTTAATATATATGATATTTAAATCATGGTTGATGTTATGGATAACATTTAATCATTATAAAATTAAAAGTAATGGAGTTACTAAACCAAAACATACATGAAAAACGAAGCAATTATCACTTGAAACAGTGATTTTAACAAAGATATGTTAATAAATGGGTGATAAAAGTCTATAAGTAAATTAAATATGGTATGAAATATATATTTATGGTTTCATAATTATTAATAATAAATCTAAATTTATTATAAAGGATGTTTGGAAACATATAAAGAAAGTCAAACCAGTGGTAAGGGGTTGTCATCTCACATTTACTTCTATGATACATACGCCATATTCACCACTTATTCCTTTATAAGGTGTATATATTTAAATTTTTGATATGTTATATCATTAATAAATTTATATTAATGTTACTTTAAGTTTTATTTGAAGTTATTTATTTCATGGGTCTTATGATTCAAAATTTACCAAAGTAGTAATGGTTTATTTCAGAATCTCTTCATTATTCGGGATTATTTTTCTTTAAGTCTCCCTTGGAGGAATAATTTTGTATTTATATCATAAAAATAATATATTTACTTATTCTATGGTTATTAATGAAATTTTTTAGTAATAGTACCATTTTTCTAGTCTTTGTTACTTAAAATGATTGAGAATTCATTTTTATGAAAACCCAACTTTATTTGTCTCTTCTGTTGAAACCCATTTTTCATTAAAATCCATGTTTTCTAAAAATGTTTTCAAAAATATTTTTAACAATTTTAAAATTATTTATTAAAAAAAATATTACCCATTTTTTAATTTTTAAAAAATATTTTTAAAGGAATCTTCATGTTATTTTAAAAACAAGGCCTGTTTAGATTTTACTAAATGTGTGAAAGAAATATTTGTTTTAACATGTACATCAGAAACAAAATTTATTTAATTCATGGACACTCGATTTTTTAAAACTTACTTTATATGTTTCAAGGGTTATTTTCAAAGAAAATAAATTTCAAAATATTTTGTGAACTTTTAGTTAAAAAAAGATATTTTCAAAGTGAAAAGGTTATTTTCCTCAAAAATGTTTTTAATGAAATTATTATGGTATTTCTATTCATAAATGACATCAAACCATTACAATGCTTATGATCCACTGAGGATATTTTATATTAATATCATCCTTATTCTATATTTGGATGGTTTATGATTACGTTGACTAAGGATATACAATTTTATTACCATTCACAATATTTCTCTAGATGGTTTATGATTATGTTTATTTGATTGGGATAAGTATTAACATTTAATTTAGTATTATTTTAATATGAATGTCTATATTGATTATGTTTCACCACTTTAATATGAGTAATTTATTGAAATTAGTATGTTATGGGTGGAGCATAGTTATATATATCCCCTCAATGCATCGACAGGTCTCATGAGATAAATAAGTTGGCTAAATTAGATAGGTTTTTATCCAAAAATTTAAACTATCTTGTTAAAGGTATTGATAGTATGTTTTTGATGTTAGACATTATTAATTACCTCATTATGAAATTATTTGTTTATTCCCTTGTGATTATTCAATTAGTTAGAATATCCATGGATAAGTTTCAAGCTGATGTTATTATTTATATGGATTTATTTGATCATCATTTATTCCTTCTATATTATACTCAAGTTATTATTTAAAATCCATTTGTTTTATTTATTTTACTTTACATATTTATTATTATTATTTATTCCTGATATATTATGCTATATGCTTACCCATACTGAGCATATGAGCTCACCACTTTCTTATGTTTTATTTTCCCCAGGATATGAGCAAGTGTTTTTAATTTATATACAGGGATATACTAAGGGGAAATATTAAATTCTCAAAGAAAACAATTTTTTTATTTTATGTTTTCAATTGTAATGTGAATTTAAAGTATTTATCTAGTTTAAAAAGACTACTAAACTATTCGGTACTTCGGGATGTGATTCATTATATAAAGTGACAATGTAATAAACTGAACACCGAATTTGGGTTACTTGGATCAGGGAATTCACACCTAATAAGAAAAAATGTAGTTTCCTGGGAGTTTGGTTAATGAATAAAATGGAGGAAAGAAGATTATACTTTCTACATATCAAGAACTTGGGATGAATCACTAGGGAAGATTTCTCAAAGGAATGAGAAGATGTCTTCTGTGTGTAAAAAAAGGTCATAGATCAATTAATTGATGAGATGGAGGGAAATAAAGTTCATACTAAAGTTCCATATATAATTCAATGTATTATGTATTAGGAACTTGGGTATTATTTAAGTCGATACCCAATCCAAGGGTTAACTCCAATGCCAATTAAGGGTCTATGCTATACCAATCATAAAACTAGAATAATTAAAGTGTTTGTTTATTGGGATTTGATAATTTTGTAGTATATGTGTTTTATTAATGATATTTTGATTATAAGTATCCAAAAACATATGAGGATTGTTTTGTAGTAGTTTTACTTAAGGATTTTCAAGTATATGCTAAATATAACCAATAAAATAGAAAATTGATTTAGTGGTAAGGTGGAATTTTTTAAAAACAAATAATTTAGGGATGGATAAACCTTATTACATGGTTGATATTGAGATAATAATTTTTAGCTGGGATATATAGTTGATTGATATTGATAAATTAAGTTAGATAATTTCTATTGAGTTATTTTTTTGGAAGCATTTATGCTTTAATTGAGGCTTTATAGTTATACATGGAAAGGATTTACATGTTTTAGGAGAATGTATGATCTTGGTATTAACATGTTTTATATGTGACATTATGATCTAATTCATGTTGTCTTGGTATAAATGTTAAATTTAATATTAAAAAACTAATATTATTAAATCTTTAAGATATTTAGGTTTTAAAACTGGTAAGACTTATTTTGGATGTGTCTTAAGGTTAACTATTTATGGAATAGATTAAGTTGTACTTTGGGTGTTATTGTTAAAATTTTAGAGATTAATGTATTATATTCATCCATATTTTATAACTTAGGATAACCATTTTTCTTATGGTAAATATTTATAGGTAGAAGGAATGAATTGAGGATCTTATGATACATTAAAAGTTAATTTTAGTTCTTGAGGAATGAAAATTCATCTTTAATGTTCATTTTTTGAAGTAAGAGATGAGATATAAGTAGAAATTGAATTAAGTGAAGCCAAAGGAGGGAACTATTCTTATGAAATGGAAATAAATAAAGTAATTATATTTTCTCATGCACTCTATCTAGATAGTAAAATAATACCTAAACTTTATGAAAATGATCTTGAAAAAAATTTATTCGTTTACTACAAGGAACCAACCTTAAGAATTACATATTCTATTATTTTTGAACAAGAATTAAATTTCGTATAATTCTACAGATCTTTTGGGTTTAGAGTTTTAGATAATTAGGAAAAACTCTTAAAAATCAAGCACATACATTACATCTGGAAACTTATACTCAATATCCATATGTTCCACCTAAAAAAACTTTTAAAAAGAAACATGTTTTATTTTCTTGAAATATTTTCAATAATTTGATCATAACCTCATCCTTGTCCATAATAATTTACTATATCCCTGTAGGGTCTTGAAAAGTCTGCAAAGGAGAATAAGAATCCCCTAAATTCAAGAGAGGATTCTACCCAAATTCATTCGAGGAATTGGGAAAAAATGTGGAGAAGTTGGCACAAGGCAAACCGGTCCGAGGAACGGTCCAATACTAAAGGTACACGGCCAGTTCTGTGAAGAACCCCCCTCCGCGGACCGCTGTCGTTCGCGGAACAGAGGCATGGATCCTCCGCGAGCGCGAAGCAGGACGAGCTCCAGGCCGGTCCACCGACACAAACCGCCCTAGCCGCAGACTGCGCTAGCTGGCCCATGCCGCATGCGCTGTCATTCGTGGAATAGAGGCGGAACCCTGTGAGGCCGCAAAGCACCCCTCAAACCGACTTGATTCGCGGGTTAGGTGCACACCCTCGCGAGTTTCGGATTGACCAAGTCATCTAAAAACTGGATTTTTAGTCATGGGCCTCCATAAAAGGTGCCGCATGGCCACAATAGACCCCTTTTCCTTCCCTCTATAAAGGGATATTGAAGGGGAGAAAAGGGGAGATTGATCAGAGATGGGTGGAAGGATTTCAGAGGGAGGAGCTGAAGATTTCGCAAATAGCGAAGTTCCGATTCGTGAACCAGAAAAGGTATGAAAGTGGAAATGAATTAATTAGGAACTTAAAACAGATAACAAATTGGTGAACCACAGACTTAAAATCACAAAAAAAGAAGACTGTGGACTACGGCCCCACCGCAGATGCATTCCCAATGGACTAGGGATCTTATGCCCCTTTTTCGATCTGACGAACCGCATACAAATTTCCTATGCGGGTGAAGCCCTTACCAATGAACCCTCGACCGACGTCACCCTTGGCCGCCGCTTCTCGCGTGAACTCCCCCGCAGACGAACCTGGTACGCGGGCTAAACCTGAAGCCGCATACTGCCCTAGTACGCAGGATGCCTATCAGTCCGCAGACCACCCCAGTTCGCAAACAACCTCTCCAACCGTGTAGCACCCCCATACGTGAAGGGAACCACTCCTCATAGACCCATGTGGCCCACTAAATCCTTTGGTGTTTCCATTCCCTGAGTCGGATAAAATCCTTCCAATTCGGCCCGATCCTTCACACCCCCCTCATTGGCCCATTCATCGGTCCCGAGCCAAGGCCTCCACCAAAGCCACCAGACCCAAATGATGAAACCTTCAGGCACATCAGCGCGCCATCTTGAGTTCACATACCCACGGTAATTGAGGGCTGAGGGGTTTCTCTGGACCTTGAGCGGATCCCCGAAGTGTTCCTGGGTTCACATTCCCACGGTAATGCAGGGTATGAGTCCGGAGTCCCCTTTCTGCCTCACCACTCTCCATATTGGGGGACCCCGCTTCCATTTCCATTCAAATCTGGTGGTGAGCACTCCTCCCCTCTTCCAGGTGTGAATGGGAAGCCTCCTTGGTGTAATCCCCTAGCCTTTCTTGCGGGAGGTAGCACCCATGCACCTCCGTACTTCCCCAGTGCCAAGGACCAAGAGGGGAAATGGACACAGAGGTACCCTTTCCCTCTCCCGCTGCGCTTTGTTGCCATCGGGCGTCCATCCTGAAGTAAGTCCCAATCTCCACTTCTCAGGACACTCCATGTATAATCCCCACTTCACTTCCCACAGACACAACTTTCACGACGTGATCTAAAGGTCTCTTCTGCCTCTTGTTTCTCACACCGAGCATGACTCACGTGGGCTTAGAGTAAGCACCGACCCTAACCCCAACCTCCTGTGAACTATGAGGACTTTGATCCATGTCAAGGCATGGTATGTAGGAAGCCTCCACGAGGTTCAAGACCAATATCCCTTGAACCCCAGGGTTCACATTCACGTCGGTTCTCCGACACCAACACATGTGAACTACGAGGACTTTGATTCCCTGCCACGGGGATACGTAGGAAGCCCCCATGAGTTTCAAGCCCAACAATCGGCCGTTCCGACCCCCTTCACGTCAGTTCATCCTTCATCCCACATGATGTTAAAATGTACTTCCGAACTACGTGGACTTTTATTCCCTGCCACGGGGATACGTAAGAAGCCTCTACGAGGTTCAAGCCCAAAATCCCTTGGACCCCAGGCCTGCCTTCACGCCCAGTTATGTGGATTTAAACCAGCATCATCCCAATGAGTCCAAACTCCACGGAGTCATTAATCCAATGAGGGATGGTAAACCTCGGGCCTAAATGATTCCGAATCCCTACGTTTAGCTGACCATTGCTAACCAGGAATAATCCGTGGATACTATTCTTGGGTATAAACCAAAGATTTGTGAACATATGAATACGTCTTAAATCTACAAGATAGTCCCATAACATGCAATAATTCCCCCCAAGAGGGTGTAATAAGCCCAAATTCTCATCCTCTCGACCAATGTAAGTTATTAAGTGTCATAGGCCATATCACCCAGCGAACGCCTACCTTTGGATAACAGGTCCACGTATCGTCGGATACGGAACCGTTGGGCATTTCGAACCGATACGGAACAAAAATGGTGAACCTGATGTGAATATTTAACCAAGCATGACAGATTTAACCTAATCTCACGTTGTTCCCCCTTATACTCACAAGGAGGTCCAAGTAAGGTCATTAATTACGCACGGGATCATGAGATTTTTCTTTGACGTGTTTGCTGTTTGTATTTGTTAAAATATTTGACAGGTACCAATCATAATTCCCTTCGATCCAATGGAATCACAGAGGAACTTGTAGGTTCATGCTTCAAACTATGTAGTGTCCAGACTTCCTCACCAACGAAGGACCCCATCACCTACCCAACGTCTTCAAATATGGGTTTCACATGCGTTGATCCTAGAGTACCATCTGAATGGTACTCTCCTGACGGTGGAGGCAGCCATGCACACCCTCCAATCTGCCAAGGCTCGCCAGTTGGCTGCCCAGCAGTGGCTGCAAAAGAAGACCCAGATGGCTCCTGCTGCCATATCAAACTATTTTGGAAGTCTATCCCTAGAACGAGACAATGCGTACCTCCCTTACCTCAGGGAGGAAGATGAGTTTGACACTGGGGAATTTATCCCCGTTGAATGGGGGTTCCGCTCTAAGGCCCTCGCTGGATGGCGTCGTCGCGGTTACGCCGCGACTCAATATCTACACGCTAAGGAGGATTTCACCCCGAGGATCTAGGACCACGGTCCCCGAGCTCCAGCCCCTCGGGCCATCCGATGAGGGTGGAAAATGTACAACCAGGGATAGGTCATCCCCCTCATCCATGAGGAGGAGGTCCACTGCCTAGTCACAGAGGCGTATCGCGAGCAGGAACGTACACCTATCCACTCTTCTAGAGTCTTCCATCTAGACATGGTGACATCATACGAGTAGGTGTGCAACCCCACCGAGCTCCATCAAGCCCATCACTGACACAGGATGCCACCTACCCGACAGGCACCTTTCCCTGCCCAGGGTTGTGAAGCCCACCAACTAGACATGTCGGCGACCCAGTGCCTGCAGGACCAGCTCCTAGCAGGTGCTCCAAACACCTACCATCTTGACATGGTGGCAATAAAAAATCCCTCCATCCAGACATGGCAGTAATTAATAGGCGGGCACGTCTCCCTGCCAACAAAGTCCACCAACTCGATACGGTGGGAAACCAACATTTGCAGGGCCAACTCCTTGTGGATGCATGTAAAGTCTGGCATCTTGATTTGGCGGAAAACGGAGAGATAAACCAGCATATCCTGGCACATGGTAAGACTTGTTCACCTACCCCAACATAGGAGAAATCGTCAGTACCAACTGACCACCGGAGGACTAGAGCAGGTATCGATCCTAGATCATATATTGCAGACTTTCCAGAATGTAATTGCATCAGTGGAAACAACAAGGACTTAGTCCCTTGAGCCCATGTCCCCAATTGAGGCAACTCATATAAGAGATGAGATAGCCTCCTTGAAGCAGATCTGCATCCCTGCTTCCGCCCAAGAGGTTCGTCAGCCATATTCCGTGACATAAGGGAAACCAAATCGAGTAGCGTCACTCATTCCAACTAGAGGACACCCGTCCATCATTGTGGATGCTCCATAGCAGGCATATATCCCTTATAAAAGTCAAGATGTTCGTCGGCATATCCCGACAGCATCACGGGACCAAATTAGAAAGGGACCCAAAGGTGAAGGCCTTTATCAGCAGCAGACGGTCCCAACTTCCCACAAGAAAGCGCCCCAAACGTGCCGATGGCAGCTGGAAAATAAAAAGGGGGTTCATGACTCCGCTCTGCTGAAATATAGGGTTCACAACGCCACTAATCACATATCGAAGGATTGAAACCCTTCCCTCCCATTACCATGTTATGGGAGTGGAAGTAGCAGTTGTGAAGGTCCTCCCCACAATGTTTCTACCAATAGATCTGGAGGTCCTCCCTAGATCACCCACGCGTGCCTCCCCCAAGGGCATTTAATGATTGATCATGAGAGTTTCTCTTTTGATGTGAGTCACAAAAACTCTCCGCGTGACCAGATGATCGAGCAGCAAGAAGGCCCTCCACTTGCGGCAGTCCACCCTGAAGGTCCTCCCCAGGGTATACACTACAAACACTCTCCGTGGAGTGGGACCACAAATTATGATAATAGTCCTCGCTATCATAGTCGCAACTGTGAAGGCCCTCCCTACAGTGATGTCTCATCACGAAAAGAAGGTCCTCCCCTTGTCGTGGCCTACCCTGAAGGTCCTCCCCAGGGGTTACGTTGCAACGACACTTTGCATAGCCAGACATCATAGCACGATGGTAGTCCTTGCCACTCTGATAATAGAGGTCATCCTCGTAGAGATGTCAAGCAACGAGAAGGCCCTCCCATCGTTGTGGTACATTATGATGTCCCTCCCCAGGGTGTACCTCACAGACATTCTCCCTACAGTAGCTGTGATGGTAGCCCTTGCCATCGCGACCACCATTGCGAAGGTCCTCCCTGCAATGGCCCCAAATAGCAATAAGGTCCTCCCCTTGTCGCAGTGTGTCTTGAAGGTCCTCCCCAAGATACACATTGAATGCCAAACCATGATTGTCATCCTCACCATAATGGAATTTGTTGGGAAGGACCTCCCCGTAACAACACTACGCAGCCAGAAGGTCCTCCCCTAGCTGCGATATGCCTTGGAGGTCCTCCCCCGGGTGTGCACTACAAAATTCCTCTATGTAGTGGGGAATCAAGTAGTAATGGTAGCCCTCGCTGTTACGACACGGATAGCGGAGGACATCCCAGCCTATATGTCGTTCAACGAGATGGCCCTCCCCTCGTTGTGGTATATTCGGAAGGCCCTCCCCATGGTGTACCTCGCAGGTTCTCTCCCTTCGCCATCTGTGACGACATCCCTCACCATCACGACCACCATTGCAAAGGTCCTCCCCGCAGTGACATATTATATCGATAGGAAGGTCCTCCCCCTGCCGAATCAAGCACATAAAAGTCCTCATATGCCGAGGTGCTCAGAAGGACGGGATCCGGCATATCATATTCCCATTTAGTTTCCAACGACACCCTTCTTCGATCAGGAGAAAGTCCGGGGCCACATTAATCTTTCTAACCACCTCAGAATCACCTATATGATAATTCAACACCTACTGGCCCCACTGCCTCCGACCACACTATCAGTGAGCATCTTAGTTGGGCCGACCTAGTAGAGGAATAACTAACGGAGGAGTATGCCGACATGTTTCACTTGAGGAAACGACTGGCCAGAGATGATATCCCAGTTATGTTTTGGCCCACGAACACCTTTCAATTTGACATACCTCGAAGGTTGTCAGAGGAATGTGCGCAGGACATCCGATCCAATATATGGGCAACCCACCGCCGGCTGAAATCGAGATTACTTCCCTACAATGGGTATGTAGATCACGTCAAGACAATAGGATACCTCCTGCATCACGTCGACCTTGAAGCTCTTCCTCTGGTGCGACAACCGCAACCTGAGAGGTGTAAATGAAACATGGAGTTAGCTTGCCTCCATGCACTACACCAGCTGTGCCACCTCATTGGCGACGCTCCTACGAGAGTATATATCAGGGGATGGGGAGAACATGGAGCTCTGCATTTCACTCCTCTCCCCACCCAAAAGAACCCATTCGGCGTAGTGTCTTACAATGTCATCATGGCAAGACAATGATCGAGTGGTCTCCCTGTTCGGGAAAGGCGGCACACCCAGCAAAGACAGGCCTTGAGTAAGTCCCAAAAGCGTTAGGCTCGGCGGGAACAAGCCATTCACGAACTGTTAAATCTGGCCAGCAAAAGCATACAACAGGCCTCTCTCCTGAGAGAGGCCAATCAAAAACCATTTCAAACCTCCCCGAAGAGGATTGATTCACAAGTGAACTCGAAATCAAATCCAATTCACCTCCGAATGGGGGAATGCAAGATCAGGAAAGTAGCGATAGCAGTAGCTGCTGCCGCAATCCAGGGCCAACCCCAGCCTATAGGTCTGGGGGAATTTTTAACAACAAATGCCCCTATAAGACCAATAAAAACGGAAAAAGACTCAATGTCTAGGGAATGGATCTAGCCCCATCCCTCAGGGCTGGAGGCATTTTTACCACCTCAACAACAACCTCCCCCATGAGGATCAGTATTTTCTCATCTAGGGAGGACATTCAGAAGAGGCGGTTTCTGACCTATCCCGTATTTTGAGTCACCATCCCTTTCAAGAGGGGGCATGCCGTAAGGTCGCATCAAGGAACCTTCCATGTCACCCTTCGTCAAGGAGTCCGAAATCAATCCAGGGACAGGAAGGGGGGACCAGTAAAAGGCGCCGGAGGTCCTCTTACTATTTGGAAGATGACATCTCCTCCACCCCACGATATGCATTCATCAATGCTGTAGAGGATAACCCCACAGGTGACACCAGAGAAGATGCAAATTCGGATGGATCGGGAGACAATGGTTCCAGTCAGGCCGTGAATCACAACGAACCATCAGGTGTGCACACCCAGAACCAGAGGGCCGCCCTAAATATGGACGCCCTTCCAACTAACCATCCTCCTCTTACCCTGCGAGCTTCCAACAAGGATAAGAATAAAGGATCTTTTACTCTTAACCCGCCTCCTTCTCTCGATAAAAACGAGCCACTTACGCTTGAAGAGAGATTCGCTCGACAGGAGGTGGAAATGAAAGAATTGATGCGACTTAACACCGAGCTACTCCGGAGGAACCGTCTTATTGAAAGTTCTTCCCACGAAGAACCACGCCTTGAACTCCCAGCAAGTGCACCTCAAGGACCAAGGTTTGCCCCGACAGACGAAGCACAGTCAGGGCCCCCACCCAATGAGGCGCCCGGTCCGTCCAACTACCTGAACATGGATTCAGGTGAATAGTAAGACTTCCTTCCACTTAGGAAGAAACCAGAGCGAGTATGTCTGAACCCTATGAGGGTGTCACAAATAGCATACACACCCTTGGTTCTAGCCAAGACGAATCCTCATGCAATGCCTTGGGCTACACCCACCAAAGACATGGCCCAACATGATGTAAACGAGGGACTCTCCATCACCATCGAGGCACTAACAGCTCGATTGGAAGCAATAGAAGGTTGACGTGCTCTGATACAACCAGAGCGGAAGCCCTACCCAGATTGGGTGAGAAACATGCCTCTTCCACCCAATATTGGGAGTCCTGTATTCCCTATTTTCAATGGTTTAGGTGACTCGGAAAAGAACTTGATGCACTATGCGTCATATTGCGACCCTATGGTGGGAACTCTAGAACAACAAGAAGCAGTGAAACTTAGATGCTTCGTACGGACCTTGCAAGGATCTACCTTCGTCTGGTATACGAGTCTGCCAGTTCAGTCAATAAAAAGCTGGGAAGACCTTCGACATCAGTTCTTGTTCCACTTCAGATTGACACTGCCGAAGACAATGTTCAACGACCTCATGAATTGCAAGCAGAGGGAGAACGAGAGGGCCTCATATTTCATCGACATATAGAAAGGTCTCACCTACTCTCTGAACATGCCAATGCCTCAAGATGAGATGCTTTCTATATGCATCGATAATCTTCGAGATGAGCTGTGAACACCGCTCATACCAGTGGAGTGCACCACTGGATTCCGCCATCTCTTGGCCATCACCCATAGAATTGAGGACTCCCTGCAACGGACTAATCTGATGTCCCGAATAGACTCACAGGCTCCTACAAAGAGAACAGTTAGAGCTGAAGCGTCCTCTTTCATGCTCAAGCCAGCCCCTGCGCCTGCTCCACTGGCCAGGCCTCCACCAAATCATCAAGGACCCCCTGTATATCAGTGGCCACCCCCACCCAAGTGGGACGAACATAGAGGATCGAAGTGGAACTAGTTCGAGGAACGAAGAAAAAAAGTATACTCATTCCGAGAGGGCCAAGTCCACGGATATTTCATCGCCACCATGAATTGAAACTTTCTCCACCTCTCTAAGCAAAGGAAGCCCCAAGAAGTCGATCGTGATGATAGGACAGATTACTTTCCCTACCATTGAATGTTAAGGCATAGTATCTAGGAATGCTTCGTCTTTAAAGACCTCCTGCAAAGGAAGGTAGACTCTGGGCAGGTTGAACTGGGACCACCGCCAGTAAATTTGACATATATTTCTACCACTGACTCTGACAAAGGGGAGGGGTGGAAAGAATTCATTAGTAAGAAGGGGCAGAAATTTGATAGCTATATGACTCGGAAGACTATCAACCGAGATCAAGGCATACTCTGAGCTTAATTACGGCAGCCGGTGTTTCCACTAACATCCCCTAATTCCACGCAATAGAAAATATCGGCCGCACAACCCTCCACGAGCCAGTTATATAGGAGTAATAAAAATGGGGGAGGCAAGCACAAGAAGAACAGTCCGCAATGAGGGCAAAGTTAGCCCCGACACTGTCGGATTTTATGCCCTCAAACTTGGAACCATGGGCACCGACCCACTAAATGACACCATCAGGGACAACCGACTAGGTTGACCTGTCACAACATGATGAGCTAATATTTGGTTCCATCAACGTCATCCAACTAATGGAATCATTCCCTGACGAAGGGTATGGTCATGAACCTGAGTTCCCGACGCAAGGGGCTGGGAGGAGGAATCACAAAGGTTGGGGATACCAGGGAAGGCACAGTCATGGTCGAAACCAACCCTATGGTTTTACCCCATCCCAAACCATTAATATCGCGAAAACCCGTGGGAGAGCCCTTCAACAGACTCAATAGGAGAAAGAATATACCTCCACCTCCATAAGCGGCCACTCTGGTCCTGTCATTCTACGGTAACCATAAGAGGAGGAACAAATGTATAGCCTCCTAGTGCGCACAAACAGACTGGCCAGGCCGAGTCCCCCGAACGTGGGAACACTGTCAAACTCCAACCCCATGGCTAGTCCTTCCTCATCTCGTGCTCCAACTCCTAAAGTGCCTGATAAAACTCTCCCACCAACGGAGAAGCGTCAGCCTCTAGAGTAAAAGTACAATATACTTAAGCAGCTTGCATCCGTACCATCCAAGCTGTCAATCCTGGATGCCCTGATTTTGTCAGCAGATCTCAGGGAGGCACTTATTAAAGCCTTG
The DNA here is from genome assembly GCA_963277665.1 of Viscum album. Classification (NCBI taxonomy): domain Eukaryota; kingdom Viridiplantae; phylum Streptophyta; class Magnoliopsida; order Santalales; family Viscaceae; genus Viscum; species Viscum album. The sequence goes on from OY728123.1 coordinate 629,568,073, forward strand.
CTCAGCCCCCAGGAGTTTCAAACCGAGGTAGCTGCCGCCGAGATTTATCAGATGGATACTAGACCGGCTGAATGTAATGTGGTGATTTCCTTCACCGATTAGGATGAAGATTCCATCATGCAAGGACATATCAAACCACTATATGTGTCAGGCATACTAAATGATGTTGGGATCCGTAAAGTCATTATTGACAACGGCTCTGAAGTTAACCTCCTTCCCCTACAAATAATCCGCAAGTTGGGATACAGTAAGGATGACCTAATCCCCTCAGCCACAACCCTATTGAATTACGACAAGAGTGAACAGAAGCCAATGGGAAAATCAAGTTGAAAACCCATTTTGGCAACCTGGTGGCCTAATCGTAATTCCTGGTGTTCTGGAAGAACACAGCATTCAATGCCCTGCTTGGAAGGCTGTGGCTCTATAAACACATGGCCGTTCCTTTATCCTACCACCGTGTATCAAATATTTCATCAATGGACAAAGTGAGAAATTACACACTGAAAAGGCCCCTTTAGAGATCTACGAGTCACACTACATTGATGCTGGGTTTTAGGAGAAAAAGAAAAAGAAACCTTCGCTCGATGGTATTGAATGGATCCCCGCTCCAAATGGTCTGGAAATGGTTCCTGATGACCCCGTCAGGAAGCTTGGCGGAGACTACATACTTCCCATCAACCATGTTGAGAGCAGGGATTCAAGCCCGAACACACACTCAGATGTCCTCATGACTTCAGCCTTGACGCCCGAGCATAAAAGTGCAAAAACAAACGCTAACCCTCCAATTGAGGGTGAGTACTCGAGTGAGGACTACCACAATGCCTCGCCTCCGGATTCCCAAGAGCCCGTGCCGAGAACTCTCCCCCCGTCAGATCAAGGGGATGAGGGTTTGGGGGAAGAGGAGGAGGAAGATCTCAGGGATTCACCTCCCACGTTTGAGGAAGGTATCTCCATCACTATGGACGAGCTCAGGGAAATAAACCTCGGTACCAAGGAAGACCCGAGGCCCACTCTCATTAGTGCAGCCATGTCTCTCGAGGAGCACGAGGTATATACCGCCTTCCTGAAGAAACACCGGGATATTTTTCCAGAAATTACACAAAAATACTGGGACTCGATCCCAAAGTGGTGACCCATCACTTAGGTCTGCCAGAAGACCACCGGGGCCATAAACAAGCCGCCAGAAGAATGCACCCCTCACATGCTACCAAAATAGAGGCTGAAGTCGATAAGATTATTAAAGAAAGCCTCATTCAGGAGGTCCAGTACCCCATCTGGTTGGCCAACGTTGTCCCCATCAAAGAAAATAACAGATAAATCTGCATCTGCATCGATTTCAGAGATCTCAATCGGCACTACCCGAAAGATAATTTCCCTATCCCGATTACCTAATTATTAATCGACGCAATGGCCGAGTATGAGGCTCCATCCTTCATGGACGGTTATTCTGGGTATAATCAGATCCGGATGGCCCGATAATACAAAAAATCCACTTCCTTCATAGCCCCTCAAGGAATATCCTATTACAGGGTCATGCCCTTTGGTCTTAAGAATGCGGGTGCCACATATCAACGCTCCATGCATCGTATCTTTAAACCATTCCTAGGGAGATTCGTCAAATGATACGGGGATGAATTGGTGGTCAAATCAAGACAGTGCTCAGATCACCTGTTAAACCTTGAAACCGTCTTCAAAAAACTTCGGCAACATTACCTGAAGATGAATCCCTTGAAATGTTCCTTTGAGGTTACCTTAGGGAAATTCCTTGGCTTCGTCGTACACCATCGTGGAATTGAAGTTGACCCTAAAAAGACAAAGGATATCCTTGGCCTGCCACCGCCCTGCAATCTCACAGAGTTGAGAGGATTCCAAGGGAACCTGACCTACATTAGGCAGTTCATAGCCAACCTAGCAGACAAATGTTTTCCCTTCACCAGGTTAATGAAGAAGGGGGTTATGTACTAATGGAAAAATGACTGTCAAGAGTCGTTCAAAAGCCTACAGAAGTACCTATTGAGCCCACCAGTGCTCATGCCCCCAGTTGAAGGAAGACCTCTCGTCCTATATGTGACATCCCTAGAGTGGTCACTGGGAGCCTTACTTGCACAAAAAAATGACGCCGATAGTGAAAATAGTCCCTACTACCTCAGCCGAACCATGATTGATGCTGAAACTCGATACTAAAACATCGAGAAGAGTTATTTGGCCTCGGTCTTCACAGTTAAAAAAATGAAACATTATCTACAACATCATGAAGTCCATTTGGTCTCGCATAGTAACCCGATCAAGTACATACTCAGCCACCCAATGCTGACCGAGTGCTTATCCCGATGGGAAGTCATCCTGCAATAGTTTGACATCCGGTTTGTGCCTCAGAAAGACATCAAAGGCCAGTCGTTAGTAGATTTTCTGGCAGAGCACCCCTTGATAGGGACCACCATACCATACATCAAGTTACCTGATGAAGACATATTCTTGGTTTCAAAGGAGCGCCCGACATGGGAAATGTACTTCGAAGACACATCCTGAAGCCCGACAGGGGAAAGGATGGAGGATCCCAAATTTAACAAGGCGGGTCTGGGGATAATACTCATGTCCCCTAGAAAAGGCAGTCTTTCCATATTCCTTCCTCCTGTCAGAAGGATGTACAAACAATGAGGTGGAGTATTAAGCCCTCATTGTAGGCCTGGAGCTCGCACTCCAGGAACAGGTATGTCACCTTAAGGTAAAAGGTGACTCAGAACTGGTCATCAAACAAGTTAACGGTGACTATATTATCAAAAAGGAGTTGATTCCCCTGTTTGACCATGTCCAAGGGTTAATGGTGGAATTCTCCACAGAACCAACATTGAACTATATTCCCCGGTCTCAAAAAGCTCAGGTCGATGCATTGGCTAATGCAGCCACAACTATAGATGACCCAGACCAGGATGAAACAACTATCATTATTGCTCATCGTTGAATGATCTTGCTGTTTGTTCAGGCTAAGACGGAAGAAATCAACGAAGTAAGTCTTGTCCCAGAGCCATATGCTCTTGCCACTGGCTGGATGACCCCCATTGCAAACTACCTTCAAAGCGGAGAACTCCCATCAGACAGGGCTGAACGAGATCAAGTATGGAGAAGGTAAATCAACTTTGTCCTCTATGACGACATGGGTCAACAAGAGGTCCTCTACAAATGAGGCCTCGACGAAGTCCTCCTCAGATGCATTGATGGAGAGGAAACCAATGTCGTCATGACTGAAGTGTATGCCGGAGTATGTGGAGCACATCAGTTAGGGTCTAAGCTTTCCCATCAGGTTTGAAGGCTTGGGTACTATTGGACCACCATGGCATGAGATTACGATCACTTTACCACAAAATTCCACTCATGCCAAATTCATGCCAACTTCATAAACCAACCCCCGGAGTTACTTAATCAAGCTAAGTACTCCTGGCCATTTTCCATCTGGGGAATGGACGTCATGGGACCATATCCTCCCTCCATGTCAAAACAACTCAAGTATATCCTCATGGAAACCGACTTCTTTTCCAAATGGGAAGGAGCTGTGCCCCTTAATGATGTCAGGGCAAGAAACATTGTCTTCTTTGTGAAAGACAACATCATCACCAGATTTGGCGTCCCTCATACCATACTGACAGATAACAGCACCAATTTCCGCTCTGCTGAAGTGGAGAAACTATACCAATAATATGGTATCAAGGCCAACCACTCATCCTGCTACCATGCAGCGGCCAACAGACAGATAGAGGCTTTCAACATGATCCTGTCCAACATTATCCATAAAATGGTGGAGAAAGACAAGAAATAATGGCCAGATAAACTTCTTCATGCATTGTGGTCTTATCGAACCACAATCTGCACCGCTACTCAGGCTACTCCGTACTTATTAGTATACGAAATAGAAGCGGTCCTGCCCATTGAGTTCCAATTTCCCTTACTCTGTGTTTCCATTTGTCATCAGTTATCCATCGATGATCAATCAGAAAATTGGCTAGGTGAATTGGAACAACTAGATGAGAAGCGGTTGCACACTTTGCACCATCTGGAAGTATATCAGAACTGGATCACACGATCCTTCAATAAAAAGGTTCGTCTCCGGTATTTCTTGGAAGGAGAATTAGTGTTGGTCCTCCAGAACCCAATGATACCCGGAAAGAAGCCTCCAAAGCTAGAGCCTAAGTGGGAGGGACCATATGTTAGACCCAAGGTCTATTCCAATGGGGAATATTCTCTTATCTCCATGGATGGGTAGTTCACTACCACTCCTACAAATGTGATATTTCTGAAGAAGTATTTCATATAATCAAAAGAAGTTTTCATCTGAGCTGCAGGATGTTAAACTGCAAAGTGCCTTTCATCTGAGCTGCATGACATTAAACTACCAAGACTCAACGGTCCAAACTCTATGACCCCAAACTAACAGTACCTCGTCCTTACCGCACGACGTTAAACTGCACGGACTTCAGAGAACTACCTACAACCTGATTTCTACACTTTCAGGATACGTAGCGACAGCAAGATCCCCCATCCTGGCCTATCCATCCCCAAATAAAGCTAAAAATTCCCTTTTCCCCCATTTAAGGACCAGAACTGCACGGGATGTGTACCTCTTCCTTGCCGCACGATGTTAAACTTCATGGATAAGGATTAAAAATGCCCTCTCCCCATATGTACAAACCAACCCTACATGGGGTGTACAAATTTCAAAGAACTATGTACGACTTGATTCCTACCCTTGTGGGATACATAGCGATGCCAGGATCCCCCATCCTGGCCCATCCACCCCCGAATGAAGATTTAAAAATTCCCTTTTCCCCCGTGTATGGACCAGACCTGCATGGGGTGTGTTCATCGTCCTTGCCACACGATGTTAAACTGCACGGATAAGAAAAATAAATATGCCCCTTTCCCCCCATGTAAGGACTAGACCTGCACGAGGTGTACTCCAAAAAGAACTATGTGTGGCTTTATTCCTGCCCTCGTGGGATATGTAGCGACGCTGAGATCTTATATTTTAGCCCAACCGCCATGAAAAGAAAACACAAGCATATATATCCTTCGTCCTCACCGCACGACGTTAAACTGCACAGACTTCATCCTCACTGCACAACGTTAAACTGCACAGACTTCATCATGAACCACCCAAGATATAAGGAGAAATGAGATGAGAATACTCATTGTGCATTTGGATACATCCTCTCCATACATCAGACTCTATGACCCGGATAATTGTGGATCCTCATAACCATTCATGGCCATCAGAAGTGGAAAGTTATCGACCCGTGGACACCTTTGTATCACTATGCATACCATGCCCTCAGCGGCTCTTCATATTGATAGCCCCTGGCCCATCTACCAAAGGAAATATTTCCTCAGGCGACACTCTCCCTAGCTCTGTACTCTTACTAGCCTCAGAGCCCCCATATCATATATCCTGATCCAAAAATTTATGGAGCAGTGGTTTACAAGATCATCCCCCTCTCACATCCAAATGTTGCCAAGGTATCCCTACATGGTTAGCCTATGTATCCGCCCATGGTTCACATGATGATCTGCATCTACAAACGTCAAGTCAGGGCTAGGCTACATTGAATCGATAGGCAATTGTGGTAAAGATGTTTTCTGTATGCTTGGACACCATTTTCCCCATATGCCAAACTCTGTACTATGAGTAATATCAGATTTTCATAATCATCCATGGCCATCAGAAGTGAAAATTTATTGACCCATGGACACCTTTGCATGACTATGCATACCATGCCCTCAGCGTATCTGCATATTGATGGAACCTAGCCCGTCTACCAAAGGCAATATTTCCTCAGGTGATACTCTTCCTAGCCCCGTACGCTTACCGGCCTCAGAGCCCCCATACCATACCTCCTGATCCGGGAAACCCTAGAGTTACAGTTTACACCCTCATTCCCTCACACTTGTTCAAAGTATACTAGAGCCTCCTAACTTAGTTGCCTTCTGGGTAATTGTAGCAATAGTCACCCAATGGTCCGAACTCTATGACCGTTAAACTATGAGTACTTCGTCCTTACCGCACGATGTCAAACTACATGGAGTAAAGGTATACCCCATATACAAGATAAATTGGTATGGTGAACTCTTCAAGCTTTAACAGCAACTAGGGACAAACATCCCTGACATGTCCAGATATTTCTTTACCAAATGACAGACTTCATGGCTCGGTCAATCGTGGATCCTCATAATCATTCATGGCCATCGGAAGTGGAAAGTTATCGACCCGTGGACACCTTTTCATGACTATACATACCATGCCCTTAGTGGATATGCATATTGATAACCCCTGGCCCGTCTACCAAAGGCAATATTTCGTCAAGCGACACTCTTCCTAGCCCCGTACGCTTACCGGCCTCAGAGCCCCCATATCATCCCTCATGATCCAAGAATCTCCGGAACCATAATTTACACCATCAAACACTCTCCTCATTTTGGACATGCTGAGATATTCAATCCCAGTTACATTCTAATCAAGAGTGGACTTTGCAACTATGTCCTTACCGCATAATGATTAAAACTACACGGATCATGTCTTTGCCACTTGGCGTGAAACTGCAAAGGCTGAGCATTAAACATCCAGAGAAATGCCTCAAATCGAATGAATTTTCATGGATTTAAAAATTCCCCCCATCCTTGATGCATGATGTTAAACTACACATTATATTATAAAATCATCCTCGTCTTTACCGCATGACGTTAAACTGCACAGAATTTAAAATGCCCCACGTCCTCGCCGCATGACGTTAAACTGAACGGTCAAACCTGCCTTGGGTTCAGTCAGGAATTAAGACTTTCCTCTGTCCCTCAGTGGACAGTCTAGACCTGCACGAACCACCACCTCACACCAGCGTGAGAAGGGATTAATTCACCCATTCTCAGGAAGTTTAGCCTAGATGTTTCTCCTGTATCCAAACACCCTCTTTTCATAAACCATACTCTATACTTCAAAAAAGCTGAACTCTCGTAAGCCACCCCTGGTGGTCCTGAATTTCAACTTCCCTGAAGTTTCTTGGCTATTGGGAGAATAAAATCATTGATTTAAGGACACCTTTTCATGACTATGCATACCATGCCCCTAGTGACTCTGCATATTGATAGCCCCTGGCCTGTCTAACAAAGGAAAAATTTCCTTAGGCAATGCTTCTCTCCGTACGCCTCTTGGCCTCCAAGCCCCCATGTCTATCCTGGGATTTGGAAACCTTCTGAGAATTAGTTTACCAACCTCTTTCACAACCCTGCCTAAATATGGTGAAACGTCTCTTATGAGATTATCGAGAACCAGGAGAAGTCGTTCCATTTTGAAGAATGTCCCAGCTGCATGACATTATACTGCGTCAAGCTCCAACCGTCCTTCACGCTAACTAAATGCGTAGGAAAGTGGCCTCTTGAACACACTCTTGATTAGTACAGATGTTCCCAAACCCTTTTCAGAAGTCACACACCCTTTTCGAACCACCCCTGGTGGTTTTCATAATTCTCCCAGCCACTCATGGTGGTTTCCGTAAGCCGGACTTCCATAAAGTCCTCAGGCGATCAGAAATGGACAGTCATTAACTTAAGGATACCTTTGCATGACTATTCATACCATGACCTCAGCGGCTCTGCATATTGATCGCCCCTGGACCATCTACCAAAGGCAAGTCTACCTTAGGTAATGCTTTCTTACTTCTGTACGCTGATATAGCTCCCATGCCTTGAGACATGCCCTGCATGTCATTCAAATCTAAACATGTTCCCCCCACGTGTGTCTGAAGGGTATTGAGACATCTTTTAATGAACCAAACCTAGTCGGGGCCCTCGCCCCACCATATCTGGTCAAAGCTGTTCGACCTAAAACATCAGTAAAGATAGGCTTTCCGTTCATACTTTAAACCACTCACAAAAAGAGGCACAAATCCTGTTAGGCTGAAAACCTGAAAAGGGAGACCTAAGAAAAAGACAAGCTATACCTACTGGGTCCACACCAAATGGGCCCAGGAAAAATCAGGGTATTAACAAAAAAACAAAAAAGACAAAATTTTTGTGGTGTTTTTCTACAAAACCCCAACAATAGTAAAACTATGCTCGCTGGATCCCATAGGCCAGGCAGAAATTAGAGTTCATTTATTTTTTTATCAATTGTCATGAACTCTGATTATTCTAAGTTTGGTGAATTATCATAATCATGTCAAATATTTTCTATCACAGGAGATCACATGAGAAGACAACAAGAGTGCTAAGGAGAAACATCTCTTTGTTCCATAATAAAGTTGATAATAAGGGCATCCACAATACAGAGCCTCCTCTGGCATGAAAGGTTACTACAAGAGATTTTCAGCGGATTCACAAAGTTGTATCAGGAACTGATGCGAATAATCAATTGATTGATAGAGATTCTGCAGTAAGGCTATCTCAGCTTCTGCGCCAGCCCGCAATACTTCCGCCTCCTGTGCCGCCTTTGAACTCTCCCTCATCTCCTTCTCCATCTGCCACTCCCCTTATTCAATTATGGTTGTGAAATCAGTCGCCTCCTTCTGCAGCCGCTATATGTCACTCCTCATCACTTCTAGTTGAGAATGATACTTAATGACTTCTCCCTGAAGTATCACGACCACCCCGGCTTGATCATGAGCTTCCGCTAGGCAAATCTCCCGGGTCGCGGAAAGGTAGGCTTTAGATTGAGCAATAGAAAGGTGAGATTCGAAACCAAAAAGCCTCTCCTGGTTAGTGACCACCTACTTGACTATATCATAAATACAATGGTATTCAAAGCTGTTGAACCCCAGCAGCATAAATAAGTTGCACAACTTCGAAAATTTAGTCGGCATCTCGACCAAGGGCGTCTGAGAAATCAGCTTCCAAATTTTCTCCCATGCCCTTTGGCAAGCAGGTCGAAGACTAGAAATGACTCATTGATCAGGCCTAGAATCACTACTAGATGAAGATACTTACTCTAGGATGAACATCACCAAGGAGGGACCTGATGCCGCCTCACCTGCAAGATATGACATCGTGGAAACTTCGACCCCAACAGTCGTGTTCATGAGCATGATTGGATCCGATGGAACAATTGCCAGCACCGAAGGTTGTGTTCCTAAAGGCCAAAAGTCAATAAGACAAATAAGTGTCCTTAATTGTAAAAGGGAAGAAAAAGAAGGATTCAGTAGCAAAAGACTGAGAAACTTACCCCCGATCATCAAGGCTTCGGTGCCCTCAAGCTCTGCGCTGTCGCTGCCGCTCGAGGAAGATGCTACATCTTCGAGAGGAAAGGGAGTCCTAGGAACCTAAAGAGGTGTCCAAGACCTAAGGCCACACCCAAGGTCAGCAACTCCCAAAGCTTTCCCCAAGCGGTCTTCAACGGAGATCAATCTCAGGGAAATCACTCCCCCGGTAAATAGAATGATGGCCCACTCTGGGTTTCCAACAACTGGCCTGATAACAGGCTCTCCCTCCCTCGCCAAGGGACCCATCGGGCCTGAGGCAGCTGACCCCGTCAGATCTGGGGCCTCCTTGGTAATCACGAGTGCCCCATCCTCCTCCATAATTATAGAGGCTGTGTGATCAAAAGAAGTCTCATCTTACAGCTATTCCTCCTCTGGAATATCTCTGATTGATGAAGGTAGAAGGAAGGTGTCCACATCACTATCCCCTTCAGCTAGGATTGTCATCTTATCAACCTCAGGTATGACCGCTTGGGAAGCCATGACCAGGTCTCCAATTAGCCCTAAACCATAGCTCCAAAACAGTTAATAACTGTCAGAATGATAACATACGAGTTGGTAATTGGGGAAATGGGAGTCATGATTACCCGACATACCCTGTCTGATCCATTCTAATAATCAGGGCGCCTGCTGACATCTCTAGATATGCCCAAGGGACAATTCTCAACTCGGAACGCTTGGGGGATCTGGAGGAGGAAAGACCCTAGTTGGTTCCACAATGGTCGCTTCCATGAGCTCAGCTGCGCCAGGAGACCCCTCCTCGATGATCCCCGTAGTCAAAGGCGCGTGTTTTCCTGCTGAGGTACCGCAGGGAGTATACTCTGGGGAAGGAATTTCCCCTGGGATTCCTCGGCACCCTGTATAGAGGGAAGAAACTTTTGAACCTTCACAGAAAAGGAGAAAGAAAACAGTAATAGATGAGCCGGGTGACCTATTCTTCGGGATCAGACAATTCAGGATGTTTTATCATCATAGACACCCGATTTGACCCATAAAGCCTGTTTCATAGTGAATGCATGTATGAATCCATCGCCTTTAGTGAGGTGACTATTTCATCCAGATCCTCTTCCAACAACAAGTGAGGTGGAGTGAAGATAGTCCCAACACCTGGAAGCTTGAGAGAGCTCATTTGGAGTAATGCCCAAACCTCTTCATTCGATCCACTAGACCTCTGGTCATCCCAAATCCTCCACGCATCTGGAAATGCGGCCGTAACGGGAACGACTAACCGGGGGGGGGGGGGGGGATCGACTTGAGAGGGTCGGGCAGCGCCAGGGGCTGGTGGGGGCTCCAATGGATGTGTTTGTTTTCCATATCTCACCGCTACCCTAGAACTCTCTGGAGATACCTGTGGGTGGGACCTCACGGGTAGGGGGGGGGGGGGGAAATTCCCTTGCCTCAGCCGCAACAGGGGAACCAGCAGAATCATCAGCCCCTGAAGAGTGATCGCTCTCTTCCTCCTCATTAGTCACTGATCGCAACATGAACTGGACTCGATGGGTCAACACCACATAACCATGGTGTGCATGAATGTAAGCTTCAAGGTCCTGAAGATACCGATTGGCCCTATCCAGATCTACATCGTAATGAATTTCAACAGGAGCAGATATATATCCCAACCCCTCAAAATCCACTTCTGATTCCTGGAGATGCTACCACAAAGAACATGGGTACTGACTGCAAAAGGATGACTGACCTCTGAATTCGTTCCATTAGCCCCAGGCCGTTGGGAAGGCAGCATCAGCAAGAATGACCGACTCTCTCCAGGCAGCTTCAAGGGAATGTGAGGAGACACCTCTGTCCGTTAAAACCTTTCTAGGAGGCATGAGACCAGCAGGGTTATGGAGGACCTTTCCCGACCTAGTTAGGGCACTATCCCCCTTCCACTTCCTTTTTCTCTTAGATGGTTTAGGACTTGGAATAGTGGGAACCCACAACCCTAACTATCCATCCAGGTACAACTACACCCAGGAGTTGGCATAGCTCTTGGATAATAAAGGCATGGAGTCTGCAAGTGCGGCGGTCATAACCTCGCAGCCAGTATCCTTCCAGGTGAATATTAAACACAATTGTCTGGCCACCATTAGACGGCGGTTCCTGTGGGCTCTATTGAGTGAAGGAGGACACAGTGCCTGGACGTAGCCAAATTGATGTTCAAATCGGCAAGGCTCATACCCCTCGTAGATCAGATCCCCACCGATACAAGCCACCAGAGTGCCTTCTCGAAGGGAAAATAGGTAGCCCCGCTTTCTAAATTATTCTGATATGGTGTTCGTGATTACACCGGTTGGGGAGGGATACGATCTGAATTTGAAATTATCCTAACTCGAGATCCGACTCGACAACAGATGCATATTCTGAACTGTCTGTTGTCCATCCTTCTCCTGGGCCACCCACTCTTTGGGCATAACCCCGCTGGTCAGTTTCAAGTACGGCCAGAATGTGGTATCCAGAATCTGAAAGGGATTGATGAAGCTGTAACAATTCTTAATGTGCACTCCCAACCATCCCCAGAGAATTTGGAAAGGGTCGGCTACCCGGTTTGGCCGACTCCCATCGGTAATATTGCCAAGAAGTTGATAAATCCTAGCCAATACTATAACAACCAAGTTGATGATGTTTCCGGTGTCCAGCTGTTCTACCATAACAAAAGTGGAGACCCGCACGCCACCAGTATCATGTACCGGCAACAACCAGCCACTCAAGAACATGGCCAGAAACGATGCCAGATGGAGCAACCGATCAATGTTTGGGACAAGCTCCCAGCCCCAGTCATTGAACTTGACTTCCTCCAGGATCAGCCAATAGGTGCCCCTCTACCTTCGAGACTCCATCGTAGGACATGTCTTGGGCCTGCGTGGAAGAGCCATGGACTTTCACTCTCTGAAAAAAGCCTTGATCTATTCATGATATGGAACAATCTATTTCAGAGATGCATCTTTCGAATGCTCTTGGGCCTGATCAATAAGCTGCTTCACCAAGGGAGGAGTCCTCGCTTTGTTGTCCCACACAGAAGGGGGTGGCAGGAATTCATCATACATGCCTCCAACAATGGGGACCCCTGAAATCTGGAAAACATCAGAAAGACTGATACCCACCTCCCTGTGGACCAGATGGAACGTGTTGGTATCCAGACTCCAACGGATCATAATTTGCTTGGAAATGGCGTGGGTATGATGGGTATAGGTTTGGGACACCCATGCAGCTTCATATAAGCCTAGGACTCACAATTCTGATCAAACTCCACACAATTCTGATTCAAACTCCACACAGATCTGGAGAACCCAGAAGGGCCACCTCCAATCCAATGACTTAAATTCCCCTGGGCCGGAGGTCCCGGTCCACTCACCATCCATGCTGGTTATTCACCATAGCCTTTCGGGTGATGCTCCAATAATAGTAAATTTCCCCATCTTTCTGGCGTTGTTCTCTTGTAGGGGACATAGGAAGGTGATTCAACACAGATCTGGAAGCTGTATCCCATGGGGCAGGCCACCCTTTGGAAGATATCATAGATCTAGGGATAGTAATAGTAAATATCCATGATGCAAGATTGTTGTCATGGGATGGTACTAGAATCGGTGTATCGGACAACAAACCGAACTCATAGGCAGGAAGGCTGTTGGAAAAGGGGTACTCCCGCTGTGACTCTGAGAGCATGTTGGAAAGGAAGGGGTACAATGGGGAGTGGCAGACTCCATCCTGAACAGAGCTGGCCACATCCTTAAGACGTCTCTCTGGACCAATTGGAAGAGGCTCGACAACCGACCTGGGTACAGGTCAAGGAGGAACCATATTTTCTCCCTGCATTATGAAAACCAGGAAAATGGTTTGTCCAAAATAATAAAATTTGGACAAAAATAGAAAGTATTCTGCAAAGGATTCCATCGAGAGGCCTTCACGACAAGTTCCGCGAGCTAGTCTCAAAATGTGGTTCCTGATGGCTGCATCCCGCAAACCAACCCTATGCGGAACAAGTCCGCGGTGCTCTGTACCGCAGAGCGTTGTCCAAAAAACCACGAACCAGGATGCTCCATAGAATCTCAATCTTGAATTTAATATTTAAGTTCAAAAATTTAAGAAATTTTCGAAGTCCGGATTATTCCAGTCTGCAGACCATCAAAACCACATAGCGAGTTCCTACACAACCCATTGTAACTTACTTTTTAATTGATTAAAAGTGTTAGTTAGTGGATGAGAGGTTGGTCCGTGGGTGGTGAAAGGGGCGAATGAGGAATGGTTTGTGGAAATGAAAGCTGGTACGTGGACGATGAGTTTCGTGAAGGAGAAATCACGCGGAGATGAAAGGCAAAATATCCGTGTTCGCAAATAATATGGTAAACGACAGAGGGAAAATGCCCCCCCATATTTATAGGCATGGTCCCCTACCGGGTCCTCCCCTCTACCACAAACCATCCACATTTAAGGACCACTCTACATCGTAATAGTATCCTCTTCATTCCGATCAGGCACCATTCTGATAGGGGCATTTGTAGGGTCCTGAAAAGTACAAAAAGGAGAATAAGAATCCCCTTAATTCAAGAGAGGATTCTACCAAAATTCCTTCAAGGAATTGGGAAAAAATGTGGATAAGTTGGCAAAAGATGAACCGGTTCGCGGACCGATCCAATACTAACGGTACGTGGACGGTTCGGCGAAGCGCCCCCTTCGGCGGACCACTGTCATTTGTGGAACAGAGGTGGGGATCCTATGTGAGCACGAAGCAGGACATGCACCAGGCTGGTCCACTAACACAAATAGCCCCAGCCGCAGACCGTGCCAGCCGGCCCATGCCTCATGTGCTGTCGTTCGCGGAATAGAGGCAGAACCCTACGTGGCTACGAAGCACCCCTGGAACCGACTTGATTCGCGGGTGAGGTGCATACCCTCACGAGTTTCGGATTGACCAAGTCATCCGAAAACTGGGTTTTCGGTCATGGGCCTCTACAAAAGGTGCCACATGGCCACAATAGAACCCTATTTCTCCCCTCTATAAAATGACATCGAAGGGGGGAAAAGGGGAGATCGATAAGAGATAGGTGGAAGGATTTTGGAGGGAGGAGCATAGGATTTCGCAGACAGCGAAGTTCCAATTCGCGAACTAGAACAGGTATGAAACTGGAAATGAATTAATAAAGATCTGAAAAATGCATAACAACTTGGTGAACCGCGGACTTAAAATCCCAAAAAAAGAAGGTCGTGGACCATGGCCCCTCCGCGGATGCATTCCCCTGGACCAGGGATCTTATGCCCCTTTTTTGATCCAACGAACCATGTAGAACCCTCCTACACGGGTGAAGACCTTACCGACGAACCCCTAATCAGCGTCGCCCTTGGCTGCTGCTGCTCGCATGGACTCCGCCACAGACCAAACTGGTATGCGGGATGAACCCTAAGCCGCGTACCGTCCTGGTACACGGGATTCCTATTAGTCTGCAGACCACCCTGGTTTGCGGACGGCCTCTCCAGCCGCGTAGCACCCCCCTATACGAAGGGAGACACTCATTATACGCCCGTGTGGCTCTCCAAATCCTTTGGTGTTCCCATTCCCCGAGTCGGATAAAATCCTTCCAATCCGGCCCGATCCTTCGCACCCCCCTCATTGGCCCATTCATCGTTCCTGATTTAAGGCCTCCGCTGAAGGCACTGGACCCGTATGATGAAATCTTCATGTGCATCAGCGCGCCATCTTGAGTTCACATACCCATGTTAATCAAGGGTTGAGGGGTTTCTCCATCCCTTGAGCGGATCCCCAAAGCGTTCCTGGGTTCACATTCACATGGTAACGCAGGGTCTGAGTCCGAAGTCCCCTTTCTACCTCTCCACTTTCCAGATTGGGAGATCCCTCTTCCATTTCCCTTCACCTCCGATGGTGAGTACTCCTCCCCTCTTCTAGGAGTGAACGGGCAGCCTCCTTGGTGTAATCCCCTAGCCTTTCTTATGGGAGGTAGCACCCATGCACCTCTGTACTTCCCCGATGCCAAGGACCAAGAGGGGAAATGGACATAGGGGTACCCTTTCCCTCTCCCGATGCACTTTGTCGCCATCAGGCCTCCATCCTGGAGTAAGTCCCAATCTCCACTTCTCGGGCCGCTCCATGCATAAGCCCCACTTCACTTCCCATAGACGCACCTTTAACGACGTGATCTTCAGGTCTCTGCTGCCTCTTGTTTCGCACATTGAGCATGACTCGAGTGTGCTTAGAGTAAGCACCGACCCGGACCCCAACCTCCTGTGAACTACAAGGACTTTGATCCATGTCAAGGCATGGTACGCAGGAAGCCTCCACGAGGTTCATGCCCATCATCCCTTGGACCCCAATGTCCACATTCACGTCGGTTCTCCGACACCAACTCATGTGAACTATGAGGATTTTGATTCCCTACCACGAGGATACGTATGAAGCCCCCATGAGGTTCAATCCCAACAATCGGCCATTCCAACCACCTTCACGTCGGTTCATCCTTCATCCTACATGATGTTAAACTGTACTTCTGAACTACGTGGACTTTGATTCCCTGCCACAGGGATACGTATGAAGCCTCCATGAGGTTGAAGCCTAACATCCCTTAGACCCCAAGTCCGCCTTCACGCCCAGTTATGAGGCTTAAAACCAGCATCGTCCCAACGAGTCCAAACTCCTCGGAGTCACTAATCTGATGAAGAATGGTAATCCTCGGGACTAGATGATTCCGAATCCCTTTGTTTAGCTGACCATTTCCAACCATGAATAATCCTTGGATACTATGCTAGGGTATAAACCAAAGATTCGCGAACATATGAATACATCTTAAATCTACAAGAGAGTCCTGGAACAAGCAATAATTCCCCCCAAAAGGGTGAGATGAGCCTGACTTCCCATCCTCTCGACCAATGTGAGTTCTTAAGTATCGCTGGCCAAATCACCCAGCGAACGCCTACCTTCGGAAATTAGGTCCACATATCGTTGGATATGGAACCGTTGGGCGTTTCGAACTGATCTAGAACAATCTCTATGAGAAACATTTTAAAATGTAGGATGAGCAATAAAATCTCATTTTAGGACAAAAATAAATAATGAAACCAACAATCTATTGATACTTATAAGAAAATTTCCTTATTCAAAATAAATTTTGTGTTTAAAACAAAAAATTTTCTTACACAAGAAACCATATTCTCTTCCCAGTAATTTTCATAAAAAACTTCATTTGAAAACATTAAAGAAAAATAATATAATAAAGGATTCTTTGAAAACTTGAAATCAACATGACTGTTTTTCAAATATTTATACTTTTCACCCTTATATATATAATTACTATTCGTAGGAGTGAGTATCTCAATAGGGGGTGAATTTATTACCCAATAAAAATTTATAATAAATATGTATTATTTTAAAATCCACCAAATGTTTAAATACATGAATGTTTATCAAAATAAGTAGTATCATGTATACCTTAATCTTTCTAAATATTTATTTAAATATTTATTAGTTATCTGATGAATAAAATATATAATATTATTGAATCCTTTGAAACAAATTTACTTGATCAAAATAATATATGAACACAAATTGAGATAAACTATAAAAT
Organism: Viscum album; assembly: GCA_963277665.1. Classification (NCBI taxonomy): domain Eukaryota; kingdom Viridiplantae; phylum Streptophyta; class Magnoliopsida; order Santalales; family Viscaceae; genus Viscum; species Viscum album. Next base: position 629,584,874 of record OY728123.1, read on the forward strand.
TATGATTTTTTTACAATTAAAACAATTTTTAGTTTAAAAAAAAATAAAGGAAAATAAAATTAAAACACATAGCGGAAAAATGAATACAAGAGGTTCAGTCTCAAGTCAAGACTTTTTCCTATCCACTTGGTGATAACCTACCACCAAGAAGTTTATATAAAATAAACTAGATGATTTACAACTTGGATCGGGTTTATAAAATATTTTACAACTCTAGAGGTCACACATGAACTCTTCCATAATTATATGAGGGCGTAAAAAGAAATAGGCCACATAGGGACCTATACAACTTGCATCTATGTGAGAAACAAATAAGAAATGTGTTTGAGAAGATATCGAGTATCTTCCAATTTAGTACACGAGACAGTGTGTGGGTAATAAAGTAGAGTAAGTGAACACACTACTCAAAATGTAATAAAACTAAATAAAATCTAGAAATCAAGGAGTGTATAGTTTATAAGTGCTTGGTCTATTGAAATGCAGCTTGTGAATCTTGAGTTGAATCAAAAATGAACCTTGAGTTAGGTTCTTTCAAAATCTTTAGAAAAAACAGTGTGTCACAAACTCTTATTTTCTAACTGGATGAAAGAACTGGATGTGAAGATACTTTGTATTTCTCAATCGAGTGTTCATAGTAGGTGAAATCTTCATGTTTAAAATTTGGTTAATCTCTTTAGCTATAAGATATTCAATGAAATTGTGATCTCTTTATTTCCAAAATGTTTTTCTATTTTTTCTTCATGTTGTTCTCTACAAGATTTTCTATGTGTATTGCATGAAGGAGTGTGCTCCACTTTTACCAGCATAAGCAGGAACATCCGAATCAACTGAATTCCTTATACAATAGGTTCTGACAAGCTTTTTGTTGGGAATTTAAGGTAAAATAATTAAAATAGTATATAGCATTTAATTTGATGAATATATCCATTAGATTATTTTAATTTTAAATATTTAATATAATAAAAATAATGATGGTGTTAGGATCTGGCGATGTCAGGATATGGCAGTGTCTCACTTGATATATGTTGTGATGGAAGCATGAAACTGGTGGTATATTGATCTAGAGGTATGCCATGATAGTTTATTAGACTTAAAAAAAATTTCAGTATGCTAGAAGCATTTCAACTAGTGGTTTATGCTCTGATGGTGTCTTAGAATTAAGTAATTTTTTAGTGTTTCCATTAAGAGTATGGTGGTGTGAAATCTGGTGGTATCTCATACATAGTCAAATTTAAGTTCTGGTAGCATGAAATCCTAGCGGCGTGTCAACCAATGGTGTCTCAAAATTTTTCAATTATTCAGTCCAATGGTATGACTATTTGATGGTGTGATATCCTAGCTGTAAAGACCCGAAATTTCCAGGTAATTTTTTTAATTAAATTATAATTTTACGAGCCGGCGAAAATTAAGGGTGCGTGATTCCGAGGCCCGGAGTGCCCGAAATGAATTTCTGATTTTTTTTCCAGGTACGTTGAGTAAATGTGCAAGTGGGTTTTTCTAAATTTTTAACTGGTTCTCGGAATTGAAATTCGAGGCCACTGTTGAACTCACAGCGCCGATATTCGCTTATGGAGGCCTTCACCTCGACCGTAGTAGGTTGAAGGTGGAAGTCAGTTTTTCACTTATTTTTGAAAGAATAAATATAAAATAAGATGATGTAACATTTTATATTTATTTTGAAACTCACATTTGGATGTTTCATAGGTGGGGACCACCTGAACTAAACCATCCTTAAGAGGTTATGGTGGTGGGGACCACCCAAGTATAATCTCCCCTTGAACTCCCCTTTAATGGAAGAAAGCCTCAAACTTCCTATTAAATGTGGGAGAGCCTCTTCAACTCCTCCAACATTTATTATGCCAAATCAGTTAATTAATTAAGCATTTTTGAATTTATGCCAACGAACTAAATAGTCAACATAATCTATTATGTTGGATACTTGGAATTTTTGGTGGAATTGGGAGGAATGAGCATTGGGAGAAAGCTCTCCAATAATGAACACCAACAAAGAATTCCGACTTCGACTCTGACTTCTTCCACAAGACATTCGTTGATGAGGAATGTCTTCAATGTCAACAAACCGACGATCGAGGAAACACCGACTTTACTAACATCCGTCTATTCTCAACAACACCATATCCTTCCCCACAGACAATCTTCAACAAATCAAATGAACGAGGTAGGGAGGGTGTTTGAATTATTTTCCTTTACCCATTATTGATATTCTTGTTCTTGTTGGGCCGCTTTCTACCACTCTAATGAAGAGGGTGTGGACCAAACAAACATGGCCCGACCCCTCCACTGTTTTTCTTAAATGGTGTATCCTTCATGATGAAATAATGGGACCTTGGTGATGGTGACTGGTTCCGGAGATTGGCACCAGTGTAATTCGAGAACCGTCGATGAAGGCACGACGCCGAGCTGCCCCGAGGACTCTGCGCCCCATGGCGCTCTGCCATCCATGGCCATCGCCACTTCGTGGCCTCACTACACCGCCCTGTGGCCTCAACGTGTCATCCTGTGGCCTCCGCTCTCCCGGACGAGCCACCCCGTGGCACCCGCGACCTCGCCGTGCTGTCCCAACTGAGTCACCTTGCGGCACCCACGACCTCCCTATGCCACCATGGCCATGCCACCCCAAGGTACTTGTGGCCTCCACTCTCCCAGCCGAGCCACTCTGGCTGAGCCACCCCGTGGCCTCGCAGCTCCCCCACGACCGAGCCACCCTGTGCCCTTGCGGCACCCTTGTGGCTGAGCCACCTCGTGACCCTCATGGCACCCTTGCGGCCGAGCGACGTCATTACCCTCGCGACACCCCCATGGCCGAGCCGCCCCGTGCCCTCGCGGCACCCCCATGGTCAAGCCGCCCCATGCTCTCACGACACCCCCGCGGACTCGCGGCCCTCACGACCCTCACTGCCTCACGGCCTCGCGGCCCTCATGGCCCTCGTGGCCCTCGCGGCCCTCACGGCCCTCGTGGCCCTCGCGACCCTCATGGCCCTCACGGTCCTCGCAGACTCGTGGCCCTTGCAGCCTGCCTAGCCGGGCCCAGCAGGCCAGGCTGAACCCAGTGGGCCGGATCAGGCCGGGTCGGGCCGACCGAGTCGGACTGGACCCGGACCAGAGACGGCCTTGTACTTTACTTGGGCCATAACTTTGGCACCAGACGTCCGTTTGAAGAACCATAAATGGTGCTGGAAACCTTGGAGTGAGACGGTCCCTTTGGTATACGCCACTGGAGTTTTGGATAATGTTGAAAAATAGTCGGGTTGGATTGAGCACGAATCCAACTGGGACCTCAGGACTAAAAGGCTAATAACTCACAGACCGGGTGCCCGATTGACACATCATCTATTACGTTGAGACCCATATGACATGGAGGTACTTTGAGAAACTTCTTCATGATATTGTTGTAATTTGAGTATCAACCAGTGGCTTTTGGAGCGGACCCTCTTGGAGACAAGCGAGCATAGTGCGAGGACACAGTAGCTGAATGCAACTTAAGGAAGAGATCCTTCGTGGGTATAAGATTGAGGGTCCCACATGGAATCGCTCAAGGATCCCCGTGCGGGTCTAACCGAGAGATCCTGTGTGGGTCAACACCTTGCTATCCTATGTGGGTCAACACCTAGCGATTCTATGTGGGTCATTACATAGATATCCTGTGTGGGTCAACACCTAGCGATCCTGTGTGGGTCAGCACCTAGCGATCCTCTGTGGGTCACCACCTAGCGATCTTGTGTGGGTCACCACCTAGAGATCCTGTGTGGGTTACTACCTAGCGATCCTGTGTGGGTCAACACCTAGTGATCTTGTGGGGGTCAGCACCGAGTGATCCTGTGCGGGTTAGCACCAAGCGACCTTGTGCGGGTCCGCACCTAGCGATCCTGTGTGGGTCAGCACCGAGCAATCCTATGTGGGTCTGTCTCTTAACAGAGTAAGATGATTAGGTAGTTACATCTAATCATCTCTACTACTGTACTTAAGTTATACCTGGTGTGAGCTGAGTCTGTACCTGTGTGGTACTTTCCTCAGTGGTAATACCTTGGTGGTATTATTCTGTGTGGCATATCTATGTGGAACTTGTAACACCCCAAGCTTCTACGGTACACTTCTCTTTGAATAATGCAATAGCGTGTTTTGTACGCAGCATCGAGTTCTAACACACCACAACCAATCAAACTAGCCATTATGAATAGTAATACCTACTTTTTGAAATTTTATAAATTTTATTTTTCAAAATGGACTTCATTTTTGGATTCAGAATATCGAAATTATCCTAGGGTGAATTTTTTGTATTTTTCTGAAAAACTTCAATTTTTGATGAATAGTGGAACCACTAAGTGGTAGTTAAAAAAATGAATTTTTCATAAAACTTAATTTTACCACTTCTGTGAATGGAATTTTGAAAATCCGAGAGACACGGTTAATATCAAGTAGTAAAATGTGGTTCAATGAGATGAAAATAATTTTTGGTGAATAGTAACTTTTTACTTTTATTTACCACGGTTAAAAGTAAATAGGGCAATTAAGGGTAAAAATGATATTATTATTATCCTAACACATGTCCTAATTCTATTGGACAAGTGTATCTCGACCAAAAACAACCTTTGGAATAAAATATTATCATTTAGGTCCACTTGGATTAGATTAGGACATTTATTATTATTTAATTCAAAGAAGAGTTAAAAGAGTTAAAATCAACGTTTATTTACTAAAAAATTTTAATATAGGGTTATACATAAGGTAAATTCGATTGTAAATATTAATTAGAAATCTAAAAATATTTCCTACATAATTATATTTTATTTATAATTTTTAGACATTAAATAATTTAATTTATTTATGACACAATGATGATTCAGTAATTACCATAATAGTGAAAAATTAAAATAATTGATATTATAAATAGAAAAATAAATATAATTTGAGACTTTCTATGAATTACACTAATTTTATAGGTTAATATTACATGTTAGGATTGATTTAATTAACTTTTTTGAAGTAATAATTCTGTTATGATTTTCACAAAAATCAATTTTCCAAATAGTGTCAAAATTGACATAAAAGAGTTTTTAAAACAAATATTATATTATTAATTGATATTCAATTCCAAAAAATCTAATGTTCGGACAAGAGACTTATATAATGATAGGTGTATCATTAATGGACCACTTGTGGGTATCTTGGAGGTATGTAGTAAGTTTATTAACTATATAATATAAAAATACAAAGTGACATGGTAAGTGTCAAACTAATTAACTAAGAGTTAAAACTAAAAGATAAGGTTAATATAGTAACCCAAACCTGTCTAAATTCCATTGGTTGAGTGGTTTTAGACCCATCCCCACCTTAAACTTTAAATAATACACTTTGGAGCCATTAGAAACCGAATATGAATTTATTATAAAATAATATTTCTAGCTTTTCCAAAGGTGCCCCTCACCCCTCCTATAAAAGGGCACTCTCCCTTATCATTAAATCACACCTTCAAATCCTTTTTGTTTGGAAAACCTCTGCCCAAATACTCTCTCAACTTCCCTAAATTCATCCTAGAGGCCTTCCTTTAGTCAGAAAGCCAACTTAAGGAGCCCTTTTTATCAAATCAAAAGGAAGAACCCGAAGAAGAGGTAATGATTTCACCACCCTTTTTCAAGTTCCTTTCTGCTTCCACTTCTTCTTTCTTTGTTATTACCATTATAAAATTATAACTTCAGTATATTATATATACTTTGATGTTATTATAAACATTTTACAACCATATTTCGGTATTATATCCATCCTTTGAATAACATTTCACCATACGTGCGTACGTACGGCTTACCGTCTCCACGTCGTGGTGTAATTGTTATTCAATAAATAATTATTTGGATGGGTATAATAATTATGTGTAATTCATGTAAATAATAAATATATCATGATAATTATTATGTATATATGATATACCATCCAATTATATATTATTTTAATATCAAAAGAATGATATTGTCTCTCGTGCGTACGTACGGACTACCGTCTCCACGAACGCGATGAGATTCATTCTCCATCGTATGCATTCAAGTATAATTATCATTTGATGATTTAAAAATAATGTTTAATTCCTTGATATCATTCTGGATATGAATAATATACTACCTATCCAGGAAAAAGATGGCTTACATAACAAAACATATAAAAGAAAACGAGTAAGTTAACACCCGAAACAACGATAATACTAAGATATTATTAACAAATCAATGTTAAAATATAATATATGATATCATATTAATATATATGATTCTTGTATAATTTAATAACAATTATTTCACCACTATACAGGAGGTTAACCTACCCCCAACCAAGGAAAAGTAAAAGGTTTATTTCACAATCTCTTCATTATCCGAGGTTGTTTATACGTAATAATCTACTGGGACTTCTTTATCATCCACATCCATGTTTCTTAAAAATGTATTTCAAAACATTTTTACTATTTACTATAATATGAATTAAAGTCATTTATACCCTTGTTTTACTTTTTATAAGAGGTTTATAAAAGTGTCTTTCTGTCGTTTTGCAAAGAAGGTGCTTTTTAACCTTTTCGACAGAATTAAGGTAAGAATGTTTTTTTAACTTATACGGCGGGTGCGGCTATTTTTCACCGTTATAAAATTGTCAAATATTCCCTTACAAGCTTATAAGAATATTTTCAAAGAAAATGTTTCATTTTATATGACTCTTAAATTATTTCAAAATAAAAAGAGATATTTCTCTAAAAAGAGTTTTGATTTCATCTATGTCAACATCCTTTGATGGATTTTAAGCTTATTTGAAGCTAATTTATTATGAAACAAAACTTCCATATTGTATTGAAGGTTTTGAGATATGTTTGACTATGTATATTTTATTTTTATACCCTTCATGGTTTATGGTGAAAGTATTGACATTTCGTATGCTAGTTTTAATACGAATGTTTATGTTATGTTTAAACCTTTTCATATGGGAATGCATTGGACTTAGTAAGTGATGGGTGGAGCCCGCTATAGCTCCTTGATGCATCGGTAGGTCTCATGAGACAAACTAGTGTCTTGGCACATGGCCTTGGAAAAATCTTATTTGTAGTCTTGGCACGAGGCCTTGGCTATGTGGTTATGATAGTCTGACATTATGCATTCTATCATTATGAAAGTGGTTATTGATATTACATGTGATTATTCGATTAGTAGAATATACATGTGAATAAGTAAATAGCATTATTTTATTTTATTTTTTCCATACTATGATTAAGTTCACGTTTAAAAGGCTTTTGTTTTAGTTATACATTGCCTTAAATGTTTATTCTTATTTATGAAAGTTTCCGCTATATTGTTATCCTTACTTGGCATTTGAGCTCACCCCTTTCAATGTTTTATTTTTTCCAGAATGTGAAGAAGTAATTTATGAATGAACTGCAGGGATAGTATGTGGGGATATGAGTGTGGAATATGAAGAAAATATGTTGTTGTAGTTTTCATTTTTATGATGTAATGTAAGACTTATGAATATATCTAGTGTTTCCAAGGCTACTAAACCAATCGGTCTTTGGAGATTTGATCTTTCCTGTGATCATGCCACTATTATGTAATAATGCACTGACTCTGGGTAACTAGGGCTAGGGCGTTATAGTTGTTATTAGAGGAAGTTTAGTACAAACCTTGGAAGCTAGATTTAGATAAATTCTGATTAGAGAACATAGATTTAAGATGGAATTTGAGGATTAGTATAGAAGAACTTCCTAGAATTTTGGTATTATAGAGATTTTGTGAGTTTTCCGAGCAATACATCCCGGTCTGGATACGAGCAGGTAGAGGAGGCTCTGGCACAGATGTACCTAGGGGTAAAACCCGAAAACACCGCTTTGAGATAGACTCGAACGGGAACTAGTGCACAACAATGGGTCTTGCTGCACTCTTGGTTACGACACTCTCAGGGGATATTCTTAGGATAACTCTCATTTTCTTTATAAATCATTATGAAGGGTTTATGAGTATATACTTCCTCAAAGAAAACATTTTTTATGATTATGGATTATATCCATTAATAGTTCAATTTATGTTAAGTGTTTTATAAGTATGGAATTATGTATTTTGATTCATAAACTGATATAGTTTATGCCATTGTTTAGAAATGGAGCCTAGTGGAAGAAATGGAAACCGTATCAATGCACGCACTCCATGTAGGGATTTCCATCCTGCTCAAGTTAATTATAGTGGAGCTGGTGATGCAACTAGTACCGATCAACTAATCACCATACTGGGACAACTCACTCAGGTTATGAATAATAACCTTACCCGTATGGAGTACCCTGATCCGCAGCGTGGAGGATAAATGTTAGATCGATTCATGAGGCAACATTCACCAATGTTCAATGGGAGTACAAATCCCTTAGTATCTAAGCAATGGATAAATTCTCTAGATAAAATATTTCAGGCTTTGGGGAATAGTGAAAGGTAAAAAGTTATCATGGTAGCTTACCGCCACATTGGAGATGCTGATCAATGGTGGTCATTGATTCAAAACATGAAGGAAGATGATGAAGTATCAAATATGGAATGGAGGGAGTTCAAAGATTTGTTTTTAGAAAAATACTTTCCTCGTGACCACCGAGCATATATGGAAAGGCAATTTCTGAGTCTGAGACAAAAGGAGGATGTGAATTCCACAAAGTATGAGGCTAACTTTACAAGGTTATCAAGGTATGCTGGAGATTATATACATAACCACAGAAGTAATATTGATCATTTCTTTGTTGGGTTAAAACCATTTCTCTGTCGAGCATTAGTCTCACAATCCTTTTCATCATACGAAGTCATTGTCTCATGTGCTATCAAGACTGAAAAGGAATTCTCTAAGTCTTATGACTTTAAATCAAAGCAAGAGAAGAAGAGATCTGCTGATCAATCTAGGAATAGAAATAAGGGGAATAAGGGAAAGGTTGAATATCCATCCTGTGGTAAATGTGGGAAGAAACACACCGGTACTTGCTTGAAGGGAATGGGTGTCTGTTACAAGTGTGGTGAAAAAGGCCACCAAGCTCGTGATTGCAAAGGGAAGAAGGAAGATGCCAATGTTAAATTCTACAATTGCAGGGAGATGGGACATTATGCAAATGAATTTCCTAAGCGTCAGGGGAACTTACCTCAGAAAAGGCCAAGGGATCAAGGCCAAGCTTATGCTATCACTACTGCTGAGGTAGAAGCTCCGAAATACGTGGTGGCAGGTAATTTAATGGTTTCCTCAAGTTTAGAAAATTCATTATTTGATTCTGGATCATTGCATTGTTTCATATATTCCCAGTTTTCTAAGAAAATTAGATATTTTCAATTTGATTTAACAAGGGAGTTGTCAGTTAAAACTCCTAAGGGAAGTATCATTGCAACAAAGTTTTGTGAATTAGTCCCCATTAGAGCAAATAAATGTTCTTTATCTGCTGATCTCATCGTCATACCTATGATTGAGTTTGATATAATCCTCGGTATGGATTGGCTTTAGGACTATGATGTGAAGATTTATTGTAAGAAGAAGGAGGTTACAATTTTTTATGATGATGGTAAGGAACACCTTATCTTTAGAGTAGAATCTTGAACACCTAATTCTTATCTAGATCCACCCCCAGTAGCTCAACTAAATTCAATTATTGGGGAGGAAGAGAAAGAAATGACTGTGGGTGAGGAAAGGAATGTTCAAATAGAGGATGTACCTGTTGTGAAAGAATATGTAGATGTATTTCCGGAAGATTTACTTGGACATCCTCCAGAACGAGAAGTTGAGTTTTCCATTGATTTAATTCCTGGATCAAGGCCTATATCGAAGACCCCTTATAGAATGGCCACTGTATAATTAGTTGAACTAAAGAAACAACTAGAGGAATTGAGTAATAAAGGATTTATTCGCCCTAGTGTTTCTCTATGGGGATCCCCTGTTCTTTTTGTTAAAAAGAAAGATGGATCTATGACGTTATGTATCGACTACAGGGAGATCAATGGTATAACAATAAAGAACAAGTATCCCCTACCTCACATTGATGATTTATTTGACCAACTGCATGGAGCTAAATAATTTTCAAAGGTTGACCTTCGATCTGGATACCATCAGTTGTGTGTGAAGAAGGAAGACATTCCAAAGATAGCGTTTCTAACCAGGTACGAGCATTACGAGTTTACAGTAATGCCTTTTGGATTGACTACTGCACCCTCTCTATTCATGGATCTGATGAATAGAGTTTTCAAGGAATATCTCGATGAATTTGTGGTGGTATTTATTGATGATATCTTGGTATACTCCAAAATCTACGAAGATCATTAAAATCACTTGCGCATTATCCTGAAGACTCTGAGAAGACATGAATTATATGGGAAGTTTAGCAAGTGTGAATTCTGGCTTCAGGATATTTCTTTTCTTGGAAATATTGTCTCTAAAGATGGAATCTCTATTGATCCTTCTAAGACCAAGGAAATCCAAGAATGGATAGAACCTATGAGTATAACTGAGGTACATAGTTTTATTGGTTTAGCAGGTTATTATCGGCGTTTCGTCCAGAATTTTTCCCGATTGGCTAACCCATTAACGAAGCTCACATGTAAAGGGGTTAAATTTGTTTGGACAAAAGAGTGTGAAGAATGTTTCGAATAACTGAAGAGAAGATTGGTCAATGCTCCTATATTGACTCTACCATCGGGGAATGATGGGTTCGTTATTTATAGTGATGCATCGAAGAAAAGACTTGGTTGTGTCCTTATGCAGAATGATAGGGTTATTGCCTATGCATCACGACAGTTGAAAACTCATGAACAAAACTATCCTACTCATGATCTTTAGTTAGAAGTTGTGATATTTTCTTTGAAGATATGGGGGCACTTCCTCTATGGTGAAAAATGTGAGATTTATACTGATCACAAGAGTTTGAAGTATATTTTCTCACAAAAAGAACTCAACATGAGGCAAAGGAGATGGCTTGAATTACTCAAGGATTATGATTGTACGATACACTACCACCCGGGGAAAGCAAACAAGGTGGAAGAATCTTTGAGCAGAAAAGACCATGGAGTTTTGAACGTGATGAGAATTGAAAGGGATCCAATTTTCATGGATCTAGTGAAGATAGACATGGGAATAACCAGGGAAGGTGAAACATCAATTCTTTTTCAAATGATTGCCAAACCATCTTTACTAGAAAGGATTAAGAGTTCTCAGGCCGATGATAAAGAATTTAAAAAGAAGATTAAAGCTGTGAATGATGGGAGATTGAGAGACTTTGTGTATGAAGAAGGAATTTTGAAATTCGGTAAGAGACTTTGTTTTCCCGATATACCTGATCTAAAAAGGGAATTGATGGATGATGCTCATAGTTCCAATTTCTCTATACACCCTGGGAGCACCAAAATGTATAGAGATTTGAAGGAACATTTTTGGTGGGACAACATGAAGAGGGAGATTGCTGATTTTGTATCAAGATGTATGGTTTGTCAACAAGTGAAAGCTGGAAGGCAACAACCTGGAGGAGTCATGCAACCTCTTCCCATAAAAGAGTGGAAATGGGACAATATTACGATGGACTTTGTCATGGGGCTATCAAAGACTCCTAGGAGGAACGATGCAATATGGGTCATTGTTGATCGTCTTACCAAGTCAGCACATTTTCTTGCTTTAAGAGAAGATCCACCACTGGAACGTCTAGCAAGACTATATATTGATGAAGTTTTGAGACTTCATGGAGTACCCCTATTGATTGTTTCTGATCATGATCCCCATTTTACTTCAAGATTCTGGAAAAGTCTTCAGAAAGCCTTGGATACTGAACTTCATTTGAGCACTTCCTACCACCCTCAAATAGACGGACAATCAGAATGAACTATTCAAACCTTAGTAGACATGTTGAGATCCTGCTCACTTGACTTTCAGGGTTTGTGGTATCAATATTTAACTCTGGTAGATTTTTCTTATAACAATAATTTCCATTCGAGTATTCAGATGGCACCATATGAAGCGTTATATGGAAAGAGATGTCTTACACCAACCTATTGGGATGACGTTGGTGAAATAAAACTTGTAGGCCCTGAACTAGTGGAGGAAACGATGGAAAAGGTGAAGGTAATCCAAAACCATATCAAAGAAGTTAAAAATAGGTATAAGAGGTATGCCGATAATCGAAGGAAGGATTTGGAATTTCAAGTAAGTGATCATGTTTTACTAAAGGTATCTCCATGGAAGGGAGTCATACGTTTTGGTCAGAAAGGTAAATTGAGTCCTAGTTACATCAGACCTTTCGAAATTCTAGAACGAATTGGGGATGTAGCTTACCGATTGGCAATGCCACCAAGTCTCTCCAAAGTTCACGATGTGTTCAACGTATCTTTGTTGAGGAAATACATGCCTGACCCAACCCATGTACTCAACTATGAGGAATTAGAATTGGAACCCGATCTGCCTTATTGCGAAGAGCCCGTCAAGATTCTTGATACGAGAGAACAAGTACTGAGAAACCGGACGACGCGTCTGGTAAAAGTCTTGTGGAGAAACCATAAGATGGAAGAGGCAACGTGGGAACCAGAGGAACTTATGATGAAGAACCACCCGAGTCTTTTCATGCAGTATTATTCTAGAAATTTCGAGGACAAAATTATTTTAAGGAGGGGAGAATGTAACACCCCAAGCTTCTATGGTACGCTTCTCTTTGAATAATGCGGTAGCGTGTGTTGTACGCAACATCGAGTTCTAACACACCACAACCAATCAAACTAGACGTTATGAATAGTAATACCTACCTTTTGAAATTATATATATTTTATATTTCAAAATGGACTTCATTTTTGGATTCGGAATGTTGAAATTATCCTAAGTTGAATTTTTGGTATTTTTCTGAGAACTTCCAATTTTTATGAATAGTGAAACCACTAAGTGGTAGTTAAAAAACTGAATTTTTCATAAAACTTAATTTTACCGCTTCTGTGAATGGAATTTCAAAAATCCGAGAGACAAGGTTAATATCAAGTAGTAAAATGTGGTTCAATGAGATTAAAATAATTTTTGGTGAATAGTAACTTTTTACTTTTATTTACCACGGTTAAAAGTAAATAGGGTAATTAAGGGTAAAAATGATATTAATATTACCCTAAAACATGTTCTAATTCTATTGGACATGTGTATCTCGACCAAAAACAACCTTAGGAATAAAATATTATCATTTAGGTCCACTTGGATTAGATTAGGACATTTATTATTATTTAATTCAAAGAAGAGTTAAAAGAGTTAAAATAAAATTTTATTTACTAAATATTTTTTAATATAGCGTTATACATAAGGTAAATTAGATTTTAAATATTCACTAGAAATCTAAAAAGATTTCCTACATAATGATATTTTATTTATAATTTTTATACATTAAAAAATTTAATTTATTTATGACACAATAATGATTCACTAATTACCATAATAGTGAAAAATTAAAATAATTGATATTATAAATACCCAAATAAATATAATTTGAGGCTTTTAATGAATTACGCTAATTTTATAGGTTAATAGGACATGTTAGGATTTATTTAATTAACTTTTTTTAAGTAATCATTATGTTATGATTTTCACAAAAATCAATTTTCCAAATAGTGTCAAAATTGACATAAAAGAGTTTTTAAAACAAATAATATATTATTAATTGATATAAAATTCCTAAAAATCTAAGGTCCGGACAAGAGACTTATATAATGATAGATGTATCATTAATAGACCACTTGGGGGTCTCTTGGAGGTATATAGTAACTTTATTAACTATATAATATACAAATACAAAGTGACATGGTAAGTGTCAAACTTATTAACTAAGAGTTAAAACTAAAAGATAAGGTTAATATAGTAACCCAAAACTATCTAAATTCCATTGGTTGAGTGGTTGGCGACCCATACCCACCTTAAACTTTAACTAATCCACTTTGGAGCCATTAGAAACCGAATATGAATTTATTATAAAATAATATTTCTAGCTTTTCCAAAGGTGCCCCTCACCCCTCTTATAAAAGGGCACTCTCCCTTCTCATTAACTCACACCTTAAAAGCCTTTTGGTTCGGCCAAAATCTACCCAAATACTCTCTAAACTTCCCTCACTTCATCCTAGAGGCCTTCCTTTAGTCAGAAAGACAACTTAAGGAGCCCTTTTGATCAAATCAAAAGGAAGAACCCGAAGAAGAGGTAATGATTTCACCACCCTTTTTCAAGTTCCTTTCTTCTTCCACTTCTTCTTTCTTTGTTATTACCATTATAAAACAATAACTACAGTATATTATATATACTTTTATGTTATTATAAACATTTTACAACCATATTTCAGTATTCTATCCATCCTTTGAATAACATGTCACCATACGTGCGTACGTACGGCTTTCCGTCTCCACGTCGTGGTGTAATTGTTATTCAATAAATTATTATTTGGATGAGTATAATAATGATGTGTAATTCATGTAAATAATAAATATAAAATGATTATTATTCTGTATATATGATATACCATCCAATTATATATTATTTTAATATCAATAGAATGATATTGTCGCTCATGCGTACGTACGGACTACCGTCTCCACAAACGCGATGAGATTCATTCTCCATCGTATCCATTCAAGTATAATTATCATTTGATGATTTAAAAATAATGTTTAAGGACTTGATATCATTCTCGATATGAATAGGATACAACCTATCCATGACAAACATGGCTTACGTAACAAAACATATAAAAGAAAACGAGTAAGTTAACACCCGGAACAACGATAATACTAAGATATTATTAACAAATCAATGTTAAAAGATCATATATGATATCATATTAATATATATGATTCTTTTTTAATTTAATAACAATTATTTCACCATTATATAGGAGGTTAAACTACCCCCAACCTAGGAAAAGTACAAGGTAAGGGTTTATTCCGCAATCTCTTCATTATCCGAGGTTGTTTATACGTAATAATCTACTCGGACTTCTTTATCATCCACATACATGTTTCTTAATAATGTATTTAAATTTTTTTTTACTATTTACTATAATATGGGTTAAATTCATTTATACCCTTGTTTTACTTTTTATAAGAGGTTTATAAAAGAGTCTTTCCATCATTTTCCAAACAAGGTGTTTTTTAACCTTTTTGACAGAATGAAGGTAAGAATGTTTTTTTAACTTATACGGCAGGTGCGGCTATTTTCCGCCGTTATAAAATCGTCGAAGCTTCCCTTACAAGCTTATAAGAATATTTTCAAAGAAAATGTTTCATTTTATATTACTCTTAAATGATTTAAAAATAAAAAGAGATACTTCTCTAAAAAGAGTTTTGATTTCATCTATGTCAACATCCTTTGATCGATTTTAAGATTATTTGAAGCTGATTTATTATGAAACAAAACTTCCATATTGTATTGAAGGTTTTGTGATATGTTTGACTATGGATATGTTATTTTTATACCCTTCATATTTTATGGTGAAATTATTGACATTTCGTATGCTATTTTTAATACGAATGTTTATGTTATGTTTAAACCTTTTCATATGGGAATGAATTGGACTTAGTAAGTGACGGGTGGAGCCCTCTATAGATCCTCGATGCATCAGTAGCTCTCATGAGACAAACTAGTGTCTTGGAATAAGGCCTTGGAAAAATATTATTTGTAGTCTTGGAACGAGGCCTTTGCTATGTGGTTATGATAGTCTGGCATTATGCATTCCATCATTATGTAAGTGGTTATTGATATTGCATGTGATTATTAGATTAGTAGAATATCCATGTGAATAAGTAAATGGAATTATTTCATTTTATTTTTTCCATACTATGTTTAAGTTCAAGTTTAAAAGGCTTTTGTTTTTGTTATACATTGCCTTAAATGTTTATTCTTATTTATTAAAGTTTCTGCTATATTGTTATACTTACTGGGAATTTGAGCTCACCCCTTTCAATGTTTTATTTTTCCCAGGATGTGAAGAAGTAATTTATGGATGACCTGCAGGGATAGTATGTGGGGATATGAGTGTGGACTATGAAGAAAATATGTTGTTGTAGTTTTCATTTTTATGATGTAATGTATGACTTATGAATATATCTAGTGTTTCCAAGGCTACTAAACCAATCGGTCTTTGGAGATTTGATCTTTCTTGTGATCATGCCAATATTATGTAATAATGTACCGACTCTGGGTAACTGGGGCCAGGGCGTTACAGTACTTGCTTTCGTGGTATTTCTTCCTTTTTGGAACATTTGAGCTTGGGGATTTGGAGTTTGACTCTGTGTTTTCCTCATGATTGAGATGGGTTTACATGATAACTTAGGTATATGTATGGGATATTCCTAAGTAGGGTTATCAGTTGTTTCCTTCCTTTGTGGTTTATCTTTCGTGGATTTTGTGAGACCTTGAGGGTCTCAGGGTCCCTACTGAGTATCGTTATACTCACCCCTGCATGGGCTATGCCTTCACTTCATTGTGTTTGGTGCAGATGATGGAAAACGCTAGCGGAGGATGAGAGTACCAAGACTGGAGGTAGCTAAGAGGTGGACCTTAGATGTGGTGTACCGTAGAGATGACCCTTCGAGAGATGTACCTACCCTTCAGGTAGGATCCTTGGCGGGTGATCGGCGAAGCTATTCCAGTTTACCTGTACTTTCAGTTTCTTATACTTTCCAGTTGGGTTTGTATTCTATCCCCTTTTACTTACTGTACTCACTCAATTCACTATTCAGTTTACTTGAGAGTTCATTTCTTGCTGTGTGCTTGTTTGTGTGTGTTACTAGTTATAAAGGCAATGCCTTCCCAGTTTTATGGAATACACCTTCGGTCCTAGTTTCCAGCCCCTAGCCTATGGAAGGCGGGCTTGGGGTAGTCACGGCATGGGCCCTGGGGGACGGGTCATGACACTAGCGGTATCTCAGACCTCAATATTTTTATGCTAGCAGTGTGTCATGGAACATGGTGTCTATATCAATGGTGTTTCATACTTAGATGGATTTATCACATATTATTAAAATATAGATCACATATAGGAAAAACATAAAATTCATCATTATTATTAAAAACATGATTTTATGATCATTAAAACTAAGAGGTCAATAATATCCAACTTTTTGATGATCAAAAATAATGGCATCAAATGAATAATATAAATGTAAAAATAGGTCACATAATATATTATTTTTTAAAAATAAGATATCCAAGCTAAGATCTTACTAGAAATCAAGACTTTTCATTTAAATTATGTGTAGATGGTTCATGAAAAATAATAAGAAAAATACTAAGTATCAAAATTAACTATCAAAGGTAAGAACATATTGCAAGGATATAAATATTTAAGATAGATAATATCAAATATAGTAAGTTTAGAAAATAGATAAACATAATTCCACAAAATAATTAAAAACATATTTTATGTATGCTATAAGAATTCTAAGAAACACATATTCCATAAACAATTTCACCCTTTTGAGATTATAAAAAAGGTAAAGAATATTAAAAGAAAATAGAAAATGAAAGTAGAATATTTTTATTACAGATAAAAGTAAAAGAGACAGATTAAGAGGTAAGAAAGACATCCAAAATTATGAGCACAAATTTGTTACAATATAGATCCCGTAAAAAAAAATACAACCTAATACAAAAAAATATAAAGGTTGAGGTTTGGAATATGGATCCATCAGTTCTTTTCCTTTATCCATGGATTTATCTTGATCCTTATATGAGGTATTAGGATCAGCCTAAGGAAGAGTAGAGGGAGCTACAAAAGAATGAACAGTGAGAGCTTTAAGGGGATGATCTTCCAAAACAAAACTATCCTGATCTAGTGCATATCTTACACAGGATCCATAGGAAAATGATTAAAACTGGTCTATATAGGTATAATGGAACCACTAATAACTCCAGTTCTGAACAAAAATTAAGGAGTAATCAGAATGGATGACTAAGAAACTACTACTTGGACTTGATAATGAATAAAATGCTTCCTAATATTGATAACATCCATGATAATATGGACAACCCTTTCTATTGCACTAAATAATTCATCCTTCTCTTCCATGAAATGATTCGAGACTAAGGTAATCTCCTTGAGCTGTCTGACTTGCTCTTTGAAAGCTTGAGTCATAGGAGGGATTCTTCAATTCTCAGCCAAGAATTTAAAATTGTCATCCATTGCATGCTCGATAGAGATATGAGAGAGAAAAAAAATTAATGAACTTGGTTATATTTTCTTTGTATGATTTGATATCATGTCAATAACTGGAAACCTTATTGAGAACATGGTAAAAATTATAACAAATTATGCTTAAGGTTTGCTGGGGCTGATATGTGACACTACCTGAAGCACTGTAAGATGAATCTCAATAATAATCTCGGACAACTAATCTCAACTAATCAACATCAAGCATTGGAGGAGGAGGAGGGGAAAAAACAACATAAGTATCTAAATAAGTATCCTAAATACTTTTAATGATACCATCCATGGAATATTTAAACTTATATTTAATTTACTCTACCAAATACTTAAAATTTTCTAGTCCACCATTGATCTACGTATTCTCAATATGAATCTTATAAACACGATGCATCATCTTAGGTTGGATATGCTGAATAACCAACTCAAAAATGTACCTTTCATCCTTTTCATTGAGCTTTGTCAAAAGAGGGAATTGATTCCTTACACACTTGTTAAACCCAATCATTATCTTTTCACCAAAAACATTCAATTCATCTTTTGTGACTATATATATTGGAACAAATAGAGGAGATGTAGCAGGTTCAAGTACAGGAGGAATCACAACACTAAACTTTTTAAGAAGTCCTTCAAGATCAACCTGTGATATCAAGGATCACTTAGGATCACCTTCAACACTACCTCCAGGTTTATCATTCCTTATATGGATTTCAACAATATTAGATAACTTTTACCACCCTTCTTCTATAGGTTCCACCAAAAGGTCTAAAACAAATATTATGGAAGGAGGTACCACACTAGTATAAACAACTGAAACTTATAGATTTCTATGACCTTATGAACTTTTAATATCCCCTACGTGTTCACCAATGTTAGGATTGACTTCAAACTGTGTACCAATAGCTGGTGCATCTTGTATCTCAATATCCTTTTTTGAATCAACCATAATGGACTAATGATCCAAATTTTCATCCCCATGAGACTTATGAACATTTAAAATAGCTAACTATTCATTTCCCAATTCTTCCTTAATAATATCTTTCTTCTATTTTTCAACAAAATTATATTACACAATAGCTATAACTCTCATCTATTTAGAAACAACAGAATCTGAAACATCTTGACCCGTATCTTCTGAACTGGCCTTGAAATAATCAATAGCTGGAGATACATGAAAATTATCTACTGATGGGGAATGATAACCCTCAAAAAATGCACCCTTAAGCTCCAGAGGCATTTCCCCATCCTTCTTCTTGATTCAGACACCATAATCATCTAGTTCATAATCTTCTTCATAACTTCCATTCTTCTATTATTCTTCATTTTATTCTTCCTCCTCCTCCTCCTCATCATCATCATAAAAATAAATGGATTTGAAACTTTTATATTGATACTCTTTAGAGACCTCAGTATCTTCTTCATTACTCTTAACCAACTTATCTCTTTTTGGAAACATCCTAAGTGGACTAGGAGCTCCAAAAGTAATGGGAGAGGATTTTGGAGAAAGGTCAGGGTCACACACTACATCAAAAAATTTATCCTTTTTAACTTATTATTCAACATAATATTCACCATTTGAGTATTCCACAACTTGATTAGTCTCCAAGCCTCGATCAACTTTATCCTTAGGTTTTTAGACGATAAACTAGATTATATTCAACATACAAATTATCATTATCACCAACCCATTGTCTCTTCAATGGGTTCTAGCTTATCTCCGTTGTTGAACATGTGTTACTAGTTATGAAGAAACCACCATAGTCTATAATAGAATATTAATCATCACAAACTAGGCCCTTTTACTCTAACATAGTAGAAACCATCTTTGGGTAGATCAAAAAATATTATCCGGATAATGGTTTGATTATCTCGCACATATGTAACACTAGATATATACATAGATTAATCTTATAACCTTCTGTCATATGAAATAGCAGATAAATTTCCTGACACCATAAGGTTTAAAAATATCATTTTTTTGGAAATAATATATTATTAAATAACTTAAATAGTAGTCTACATTCACCATATCACTCCGAGGAAACATACCTCCTTGTTGTTCTATATCCTGTTAGCATAACAAGGGAATCCTCATATATAAACATATCACTAGCTTCTAGAATAATTCCTTGGTAATCCTCAAAGACTCCATAATTAGGTACATTTAAACACTTATCCCATTTTTATTAAAAAAACAAAAACTCCTGTCATTTGACATGTATTTTAATCCAATTTTCACCATCTTTATTAAAAGAAAATCTATGTTCTGATAAAACTCATATACTAGATTTGGGTATAAATACCTCTTATTTGATGAAAAACACTCCAACCACCATTGATATTGGAAAACCTTAAGTACCAAAGACTTACTCAATAAAAACTTCAAGTCTACTTCCTTTTTTGCAACAAAAACTCAGTTTAAAAGATCCGTATTAACTAAAGAAACATGCACATGTGTACTCGACTGTTTCTTCTTCTTATTAGAATATTTTGAATTCAAATAAGAAACTCAAAAAAATGATTCATTTTTGGCATTTATATCATATTTACTTGCTCAGTTGAGGTTAAATAGAAGGTTTAAACAATGAGAGACAAAAGGGTTACACTAGGCCTGAGAGAGAGATACACGAGTATCGTGTGGGGATCAAGGTATTTTGGGAATATAATTTGTTCTAATTTAATATCATTTGGTATATTAGGTATTCTAAAATATAAATTATACTTGAAATTGAATTTAAATTGAGAAAAAATAGAAATCAAGTTTCAAAAAATAGAATAAACTGGGAAATAAACCGGTGGTTTGAAATATTGAGAAATAGAGAAAAAACCTGAAAAGTTATGAAAGGAAACAATATGAAAACACAACAATATAAAAAACCAATGGTATGAAAAAAATAGTATGATAGGCCAATGGTATGATAAAACAATGGTATAACAAGTCAACAACATGACAATCCAATGGTATATCATCACAATGTTATATCAATGAGAATTAAAATTAACTTAAATTTATCATTCCCAATCATGTTTGATATAAGTAATTCTCTCAGAAATCAATATCGTGGTAAAAATATTAACAGACTAATTTTTTGTTCCAACAAACTCAAGAGTAATATCTCAATTTTGAAAATGATCTCTCAAAAAGTGATGTTTTATATCAATGTGTTTTGTCCTATAATGAGAAACTATATTCTTAGAAATGCTTCTTTAACTTGTATTATCATAGGTTATGGGGACATGTAAGAATTGATATCCATAGTCTAGTAGAGTGTGTTTCTTCAAAAAAATTTGTAAAAAAAAATACTTGTAGCTATGTATTCGAATTCCATAGTAGACAATGCAACAAAGTTTTTATTTTTACTACACTAAGAAATCAGAGACTTGTTTAAAAAGTGACATGTTCTAGGGGTTCTTTTTCTATATAACTTACATCCCTCAAAATCATCATTAGAATAAATTACTAAATAAAATTCTTGTCCTATAGGATAAAACAATCCTTAAATTGGTTGTGTATTTGAGGTATTTAAAAATTCTTTTAACAGTAAACAAGTGTGACTCTTTTGGGTTTTCTTGAAAATGAGCACACATACACACACTAAACATAATATTTGGTTAACTAGAATTCATGTAGAGAAGACTTCCAATCATACATATGTAACTAGTTTGATCAACTTGTTTCCCAACTTCATCAAGATCCAATTTAAATATTGTAATTATAGGAGTATCACTACTCTTAGTTCTATCCGGATTAAAATCATTTAAAGTATCTTTTGTATATTTACTTTGGTTTAAAATAATTCTTTCTTTGTTTTGAAAAATCTGAAAAACAATAAATAATTTTATTTTACCCATTAAACTCATTTCAAATTCATTTTGCATAATTTTAGATAAATTAGTAAAAAGATAATTTTTTGAAGATCCAAAAAACAATATCATCAACACATATTGGTATTACTAATACATCTTTTTAAATTAATTTTATGAAATGGGTAGGATAAAATATTCATTTTGAAAAACCTTTTCAAATCATAAAATTTCTGATCCTATTATACCAAGATCTACGATCCTATTTTAAGTCATACAAATATTTTGTTAATTTAAAAAGTTGATTTAGTAAGTGGGGTTTTTTAAAACCAGGGGGTTGTTCTAAAAAACATCCTCAATTTTAGAACCATTTAAGAAGGTACACTTGACATCCATTTGATAATGTTTGAAATCTAGATGAGCTGAATAATAAAGAAGGATTTTTATAGACTCAAGGATGTATATAGGTGAAAAGGTTTCCCTGTAGTCAATCCCTTCTTCCTGAAAATAACCTTGTGCAACAAATCTATCCTTGTTTCTAACTATATTTCTTGAATCACCAAATTTATTCCTAAACACCCATTTATTTTCAATATTCATGGTGTCATTGGGAATATCTAATAGTTACCACATTTTTATCCTTTTAAAATGATTTAACTTTTCTTTCATTTCTATTACCCATAATTCATCATTGACAACTTCATTGATGTTCTTAGGTTCAAGTTGAGACAAGAAAGATTGATGTTCAACCTGATTTCTAACAGAAGATATAGTTTGATTTATTCAATTTTTACCACCTAAAACAATATATAATGGATGGTTCTTAATAGTTCTAATAGATCTAGAGAAAGAGGGATTGGTTCCTTTTAAATTTTTTTTTTCAGGTTTTGGAGGTTTGAGAAATTTTTCAGAATTGGATGATTTTTTTGCTTATTTTACAATAGAATCTATAGGTTTGGAATTTAAGTTCAAAGAATATAAACCATCCTCAAGATTTTATAAGGAGGTCTTAGGCTCATGTGGATCTGTTTCGTCAAATTTTATATGAACTGATTCTTCCACATTTTTTGTCTTCTTATTGAATAGTCTATTGGCTTTGATAAAGACTAATTAACCAAGGAAAATACCTTCATCACTTTTTAATGAAAATATGTCCCAATTATCCTTAGTGTTAAGAATAAAGAAATTACAACCAAAAAAGCTAAAATAATTGACCTCAGGTTTCATATTATTCAACAACTAATATGTGGTCTTATTAAGAATACGTCTGATCAAAACACTATTGATAATATAAAAGGTTTTATTAATAGCTTATACCCAAAAATAGATAAGTTGGTCATACTCTTCTAACATGGTCTGAGAAATATATTGTAAGGTTCAATTTATTCTTTCAACAACTCCAATCTACTGGGGTGTCCTAAGAGAAGATAAGTTATGTGTGTATCCATTCTGTGACAAAAATGATTGAAAACCTTGATTTTCAAACTCACAACCATGATCACTCCTTAATTTTTTAATTCTAAGTCCACTATGATTTTCTACAAATTTAGAATACTTGGTAAAGTTAGAGTATGATTCACTTTTGTGAGCTAGAAAATATACCCAAGTATAACTTAAATTTTCACTTACTAGAACATAAAAATAGTTCCTACCATTTTGACTTGAAACTTTATAAGGTTCAAAAACAATCCCTGAGAACCAGCTCAAGAGGTTAATAATTTGACACTTATTTCTTTAGTTTAAAAAAAACTTTATGATATTCCCCTTTTTTATATGATTTATAGACTTTATTAGTTGGGAACTCAAGTTTAGGCAGATCCCTAACTAATCCTTTTATAGTTAGTTTACTAAGTGATTGAATGTTGAAATGGCCTAATATCATATGTCAAAGCCAATATTTTTTATGAAAGGGACTTATGCTTGATACATTCTAAGAAACTAAATAATTTAAATCTACATTATAAACATTATTATTTTACAAAGTAAAAATTAAATCAATTTTAGAATAAAAAACATTAAAAGCATCAGCCTCAAACTTAAAATAAAAACCATCATCACACAAATGAGAAATTATAAGAATATTATAATTTAAAACATCAACATATAAGACTTTAGATATTAGAAATGGATTTTTATTACCAATCTAGCCTAGGCCGATGATTTTCCCTTTTTCATTGTCACTAAAAGTGACATGACCACCATCAAACTTGATAAGGCTCTTGAAGCAAAAGTAATCTACTATCATATTTATTTAATAACCACTATCCATGTACCATAGACTTTTATTTAGGGTATTAAATCATTTTCCCTAAAAAACAGGTTTTAGAAAAGAAATGATTTTGGAACCCAAATCTATTTGGGTCCCGAAATTTTAGTTATCAATGATTTGGGAACCCACATTTTTTATTATGAGTTTCATATAAACGAATTACAGACTCTTAGAAATAAAAAATTTGTTGTTTCCTTTTGAAAAATGTTTTTCTGTAGAGGTTTTAGGTCTGGATTTAGGAATAAAATTATTCTTATTTATTCTCTTCTATCTAGGTTCATATCCTATCCCAGTAACATATTTGGTAGAAAATTTGTTTCCCAAGATTTGTGTCAATTTATCTATACCATTTGTAAAATTTTCAAGTTATTTCTTCAATTGATCATTTTAAAATTTAAGTTCATTTTTTTCTTTGACCAATTAAATATTTTTCTCCTTTTCTATAGACAACTCAAAATTACAATTTACAGTTAGAGCATGATATCTTTTAAAAACATTGTATTTATCCCATAACACATTAAAGGTGTCTTCTAGAATATTGAAATAGTCAAATAATTATTTATTTTAAATATTATTATGATCATTTAGTTCATTGTCAAAATTATCAAACACATCAGACTCACACACAAGAAGAATATGAGAAATAATAGATAAAGTAGATACCTCACTGACTTTGGTTATAAAGAACATATTTGATTTGTACTAATTTTATTCAGATGAATAATTCAAGTCACTGGAGTTATCTTAAGATACAGTCTAGGTGAATTTCATATCCTTATTGTATCGTCTATACTTATATTCAAATTTTTTTTTGTATTTTATCTTAGGATTGTTAGATTTTATGTGACCTTTTCTTTTTTTATTCATAGTAGACAGCTTACTTTGGTTCATCATTTTTCTTTTAATTTTATCTATTATCATACATTACTTTGTAGTTTGGTTTTCTAAAAAACATTTTCATCAAGTATAACTTATTAAACCTTTTGGTTAGGTTATCCATTTCCTTATCACTATCAGATGCAGATTCACTATCACTCAAACTAGAAGCTTGTACCTTCTATATTTATTTTTTCTTCTTTTTCCTAGGGGTAGTAGTCTTTAAAGCTATTGACGTCCTCTTATGTTCCTCATCTTGTTCTTGGTTTACCTTAAAATCCTCTTCATTCTTCATAAGTTTACCTATCATCTCCTTGAATGGTAATTTACTGATATTGTAGGATTCCCTGATTGAAACTAATGCGCCTCTCCATCTTTTAGGTAGACATCTCAACAATCTCATTACTTGATCATTGTCATATAAAACCTTTCCCAATGAGCTCATGACATTGAAAATATCATGAAACATGAGGTATATATCAAAAATGGGCTCATGAGGTTTGATTTTAAAATTATCATATTTAATAGTATATGTATAAAGTGTCATTTCTTTAGCATTTTAAGTTCCTTCATAGGGAAACAAAAAATGTGTCCCAAATCTCAAAAGTAGTTTTACAAGCAGAAACCCTATTAAAAATTTCATCACCATGGGAAAAATACATATAATTCATAGATTTACAATTACTATTGTATGATAATTTTGTTTTATCTCCCCAAGTGATTCTAGCAGTATCACTTATTACATATTCATCTTATATTGTAGTCCAAATATCAAAACCCATGCTCTATATGTGCATTTTCATCTTTATTTTCCATTGGGAATAATTTTTTCCATTGAAGAAATGAGGCCTCTTGGTTGAAGAACCTTCTTGATGATTATCCATATTAAAGAAAGGAGGCCTGTTGAAAGGAGGCCTGTTGAAAATGGATTATTCTAAAATCCCCCAAATGTTTAAATATGGTAAAGTTTATCAAAATAAGGAGTATAATATATATCTAAATTTTTATAAATATTTCTGTAAATATTGATTAGTTCTTAGATGAATAATATATATAGTATTATTGAATCCTTCAAAATCAATTTACTTGATCAACATACTATATGAACATGAATTAAGATAAACGATCAAAGTATGAATTTTGATTATATTTAAAAAATAATTTCCTACTTTAAATAGGAAATAAAGTAAAAAAAAATTAAAACACATAGTGGAAAAATGAATACAAGAGGTTCAAACTCAATTAGAGACTTATTCCTCTCCACTTTATGATCACCCACCACCAAGAAGTTTATATAAAATAAACTAGATGGTACACAACCTGTATTAGGTTTATACCAAAGTTTAAAATTTTCTAGTTCACACATGACCTATTTCACAACTATGCATGGGAGAAAAACGAAATAGGCAACATAGGGACCTCTACCACTCTTATATATAGGAGAAACAATAAAGAGAAGCATTTGAGAAGATATCGAGTATCATTTAGTTTAGTGAAGTAGAAAACATGTGTGTAATAAATCTGAGTAAGTACACACACTCATTAAAATGTAATAAAACTAAATGAAATCAATAAATCTAGGAGTGTATAGTTTAGAATTGATTGGTATGTTGTAATGAAACTTGTGACTAGCATTAAATTCTATGAATATAGCCATTAGAGTAATGTAATTTAAAATAATTGAAGTAATAAAAATAGTGATGGTGTATTAGGATATGGAGGTATCAGGCTCTAGCGGTGTCTCACTTGATGGTATGTTGTTATGGTGGAATGACATTAGTGGTATGTTGATCCGGTGGTATAACAATGATGATGTCTTTGACTTAACCAAAATTTCAATATGCTGGCAGCATCTCAACTAGCAGTGTATTCTTTAATGGTGTCTCATACTTAGGTAATTTTTAAGTGTTTGTGGTGTGAGTTTGGTGGTGTGACTGTAATGGCCCGGACCTCTCCGACCCATTCCTTTGTCAAAAAGAAGGTCAAGAAGTGTTCTGGAGGGTAAAATGGACTTTTTCCACATTTTCCAGATTTTTTGAAACTACACGCCATGTAGTTTGAGTACACACCGTGTACCCCCTTCCCGGGTATACCCCGTGTTGCAAGTCGTGTCCTTGCTGTGTGGAATAATGGGTGCACGCTGTGTGACCAGTTCTACACGCCGTGTAGTCCCTCCCCGCGTACGCGTTACCAGTCAACGGCCGTGTACTGTGTTGGAGCTGTGTCATTGCCGTGTGCAATAAATGAGTACACACCGTGTGTCTAAACTATACGCCGTGTAATCCTTCCCCGCGTATGCGTTACCCTCAAACCATGTGTTGACCAGTCAACGGCCGCGGAGCTGTGTTGGAAGCCGCGTGGAGACCATGTGAAAGAACCGAGTACACACCTACACGCCGTGTACTTTTTCTTTTCATGCCTATAAAAGGAGGGGTCCCCTCTTCCTTTCAACTCTCACCTCTCCTCCCCTATCCTCTAAGAAGAGCTCTCCCAAGAGACTCAAAGGCTCTTCCTACCATAAATTCTTCGTTCGAGCTCCGATTTATGATCCGTCAGCGGCCACAGGATCGTAATGATGAGGCGGAGCTTCCGAGCTTGGATCTATTGTCTTTCCTTCGGACTTTTCATTCCGAATTCCACCCGAGGAGGTTTTACCGGGACCCGACAGAAGTGACGGACGCCGACGGACCTCTTCTAAGGTTGATCCGGGGGAGCGTTGCGATCAAGAACCTGTTGAGGTAGGGATTTTACCTTCATCTCTCTAATTTTTACATCATACGGGGTGGGTGTTCTCTTGTTTACATGAAGCACTTTTGAATCTATTTTAATAAAGATAATAACTGGCTTATATAACGGGGATGGGAAGTTATGATTGCTGTTACATTATATCCTGTGATATTATGTTATGAATTGAATAAGATTCTACCTACTGAAAATCATGGTCGTTGGGGGCCTTTTCTTACGCAATTAAATGTTGACCTCTCCTTCTGTATTTTCTTATGGATGGAACTTTGTGGAATATGGAATTTGGTTAATCACGTAAAGTTGGCTGTTTAAAATCTAGAACCCTTGTGTGATCACCCCGGTTAAACAAAATGGAATAATGAACATGTGGGTGTTGTCTTGGTTACGTGGCACGTGATGGGGGTGTTTCTGTGGGTTGTTGTGGATCGGGTGAGCAGCAGGGCTGCGGTTGACTTGGTTGTGGGTTGGTGTGATTGTTGTGTTGGTAATGGACAATGGGGCTGCAATAAATGGTATTAAAGGGATGATAATGTGTGGTTTTGGTGCGGTTGTGGTTATGGCAGTTGGAAGCAGGGCTGCAGGGTTGGGTTTTAAAGTGAACAGGTTATGGGTTGTGATTATTAAATTAAAGTGGAAGAGTTAATAAATGGTGGGGCGTGGTATCGAAACAGAATTAATAATCAATGGGGTTGGTTGGTTGATAAGAGGGACTTTGTTGTGAGGCTTATTTTTTTCCTAACTTGTTTTGTGGATGGTAGGGATATGTTTTACGAACGTTTGGTGTGGTTAGTTGTGGATAGTTTCCCAGTAGTTAAGGAACTAAATAAACTAATTCTGCTGAAATGTGAAAACCTAAAGGGGGTTGTATTTGTTTGTTGTATGCATGCTTCGTAGTAGCACTGCTGAGGCACATGCTCTGTTTCTCTTTTTAGAAGCCATAGGTTGGCCTGTGTGGTTGGTATATTTATATATATCTGTATATTTTGTGTTTTATCACACCCCACCCATGTTGAGCACTTAGTGCTGAACACTCCCATTTTATGGTAGAGGGTGTTTTCCCCTTAATTACTAGATTTTTCCTGCTTCTTCTCCCCTAGGCTGTGATGGCCTGAGACGAACTTACACCTAAGACTCTTCGGGTAGGTTTCGATTGGGGTGGTTTTAGCCCAAGACTCCTCGGGCATGTTATACTCTTTCCCAAGAATCTTCGGGATGAGGCCCAGGTGTGTGCAGGCGGGATACATGGTTGTGAGGTCCAGGTGTGTGCGGGCGGGATACGTGGTTGTGAGGCCTAGGTGTGTGCGAGCAGGATACGTGGTTGTGAGGCCCAGGTGTGTGGGGGCGGGATACGTGGTTGTGAGGCCCAGGTGTGTGCGGGCGGGATACATGGTTGTGAGGCCCAGGTGTGTGCGGGCGGGGAGAGTGTGGGAGCGTCAGGACGTTCATCGTTAGGAAGAGCATCTAACTAAAGGGAAATGGTGAGAGGTACCCAAATACTCTTGTTCTTATATACTACTACTACTTGTTGTGTTTGTGTTTTGGTGAGTGTGGCTGGTGAGTTTGGGTGGATAAAATTCTTTGCTAGGTTTCTTCGGTTGTTCTCACGGGACATTAGGATGTCTCCCCAGTTGTGCATGAGAGCTTTAGGTTTCCCTACTGAGTATACTTGTCTGCGCACCCTACGTTTACTTTCAGGTTTCCAGGAGGACTACCAGGGCCGTGCGGGAGCCTACTAGTCAGACAGTTGGAGTTGTTGCTGTACCTTTGTTTTCTTTTGGTATTGTACTTTGAGCTTTCTTGTACTTGTACCTTGTTATAAAATTGTTTAAACATGCATGTGGGATTGGTTTGGGTTTATTTATATACACTTGTTCTTTTCCTTTTTGGTGGTTGACTTGTCCTATTTCCCGGTCCTAAATAATAAAAAGGGTAATGCCTCCCATATTTTTTGAAAACTCATACCCTTTGTGCTAGTCACCACCCCGGGGCCTTCTGGAGACGGGACTCGGGGGTCATTATCTCCCTTTCACCATTTCCAGCTCAGGAGGGGAATCTTTGGTGAGAGGGGGTTGTGACAGAATGGTATCACAGGTGATGGTTGAGAGATAGGATGGAGTCTGGAGTTAGGCACAGTGAGGATTGCATGGGATGGTAGGGCGACAATGTTAGCTAATCTTGGTGTGTGACATAGGCCAGGGAAGACCGGCTAGGACATGGGATTTTAGGGCCCCCCGTGATTCGATGCAAGGATTCTGAGTCTACCGAACGACCAAGTGAGACTACATTTATTGTAGGGTAGAGACCCTAGGTAAGGTACGTGCATTATCATGATTGTGTTTTACTTGATTTGGGTGTTCTGGGAAAGAAATTAAAATAAAATGATAAAATGAAACCTTGAGTTTTTCCTTACTACTTGGGCTTAGGCGATCCTTGTTTACCGTACAGCTATGGCACCTGGACGTCGTCCCCGGGTGGCTCAGAAATCCTAGGCCCAACAGATTTAGGTGGTCGATCAGTTGAGGATTGACCGAGAGGAGGAACATAGCCAGTGGCAGAAGACTCTTCGTTCTTTCCAACAGCAGACCCTCAAGAAGTACGAGGGTAGTACTTCGGATTCAGAGACAGAGGGGTGGCTTGAGGATCTAGGGATCACTTTTACCTTGATCCGTGCTCCGAGGGAGTACTGGGTTCCCCTAGCAGTCAGTCAGCTGAGAGGTGCGGCGTGACAGTGGTGGACGCTCTACCTCAGAGAGAGGATAGAGGCAGAGGTTCCATGGGCTGACTTTGAGAAGGAATTCTGAGAGGAATTTCTTTCTTCCTCGATCAAGGCGGAGAAGCGGCAGGAGTTACTCTCCCTTCAGCAGGGGAGTATGTCAGTACGATAGCTGGGGATCAAGTTCAAAGATCTCCTGCGCTTTGCTCCGAATCTCTTTTCGGATGAGGAGTCTCGGGCGAGACGTTTGGAGGAGGCGCTCCATCCTTCACTCCATTATGCTGTCACCCCCTTCACCCTTCCGACGTACTTGGCAGTACAGAAGAAGGCAGAGTTTGTAGAAAGGATGAACTCGTAGGGAGGTGAACCACAGGTGGGGATCCAGCCAAGTTTGTCGAAGGCGAAGGCAGTCAGCAGCAGGTCTCCTGCGACGGGACCTTCCAGTTTCAGGCCAGTAGGGAGCAGGCCCCAGCAGCTCTAGTTCAAATCTTCGGGTCCTCGTCCCTTTTTCACGAGCCCAGGACCGAGGTGTTTTTCTTGTGGAGGTTTCGGGCATGTTCAGAGTCGGTGCCCGACCCAAGCTCAGTACGGTGGAGGTGGGAAGGTTCAATGCCTGCCCCAGCAACACCAGTCGCCAGCAAGACCCTTCCAGCAGTAATAGGCTCCAGTCCCTCTAAGTGGAGATGGAGCAGGTGGTGTCCAGCCACATGGAGTTCCTCAAGGATTACAACCGGGACGTGGTCGAGGAGGCGGACTTCAACAGAGTGGAAGAGGAGCTGGGCGCAGATAGTTGCATTCATTAGAGGCAGCATCTCTAGAAGGACCAGTGATCAATAGAGATGTGTTTGGGTTTTCTTTAATGATCTCATTTCTGTTTTTCTTGGGGGCATTACACTCCATTGTTGGAACTCTTTTTCTCATTCTTTGGGCCTGGACCATGTTTTTGTGAGTTTTTAATGCTATGATGTTTCCTTCTTTTCTTTAAATGTACGTGAAGAGCCCTATCATGTGGGGGAGGGGAAGACCTAATCCCTAATCGAGACGCATTAATGTGGATGCGATTAATCCCGTGCAGGCGAGTCAGTGCCGCCTAAAGCGGATAATATCTTGACATGGGAGAATGAATTCCCCAAGACATGTGTCCAGGCAGTGTGTGGGTTGTACGGTGTTGGGGGCAGTGTAAGTTGGAAAATACTAAAATATGGAAGTGGGAAGGCCCAGTCCTTAATTAAGACGCATTAATGCAGATGCGATTAAACCCTTGCAGGCGAGTCAGTGCCGACTAAAGTGGATACTATCTGGACATAGGAGAGGGAATTCCTAACTCATATGATTAGGGTTGTTGGTTGGGTTCCAGTTATAACGAGAACCCTAAGAGGTATCTTGTTGGGTTTCCTCTGGGTTGGTTTTTGAATTCTCAGGGACGATAATGTTTTAAGAGGTATATGATGTAATGACCCGGACCTCTCTGGCCCATTCCTTTGTCAAAAAGAAGGTCAAGAAGTGTTATGGAGGGTAAAATGGACTTTTTCCACACTTTCCAGATTTTTTTAAACTGCACGCCGTGTAGTTTGATTACATGCCGTGTACCCCCTTCCTGGGTATACCCCGTGTTGCAAGTCATGTCCTTGCTGTGTGGAATAATGGGTGCACGCCGTGTGACCAATTCAACACGCCGTGTAGTCCCTCCCTGCATACGTGTTACCAGTCAATGGCCATGTACCATGTTGGAGTCGTGTCCTTGCCGCGTGCAATAAATGAGTACACACCGTGTGTCTAAACTACACGCCGTGTAGTCCTTCCCCACGTATGCGTTACCCTCAAACCGTGTGTTGACCAGTCAACGGCCGCAGAGCCGTGTTGGAAGCTGCGTGGAGACCGTGTGAAAGAACCGAGTACACACTGTGTACCATAAAGTACACGCCGTGTAATTTTTCTTTTCATGCCTATAAAAGGAGGGGTCCCCTCCTCCTTTAAACTCACACCTCTCCTCCCCTCTCCTATAAGAAGAGCTCTCCCAAGATACTCGAAGGCTCTTCCTACCATAACTTCTTCGTCCGAGCTCCGATTTACGACCTGTCAGCAGCCACGGGATCGTAACGATGAGGAAAAGCTTCCGAGATTGGATCCATTGTCTTTGGTTTGGAATTTTCTTTCATACTTCCACCCGAGGAGGTTTTTCCGGGACCCGACAGAAGTGACGGACGCCGACAGACGTCTTATAAGGTTGATTTGGGGGATCTTTGCGATCAAGAACCTGTTGAGGTAGGGATTTTACCTTCGTCTCTCTAATTTGTGCATCATACGGGGTGGGTGTTCTCTTGTTTACGTGAAGCACTTTTGAATCTATTTTAATAAAGATAATAACTGGATTATATAACGGGGATGGGAAGTTGTGATTGATATTACTTTATATCCTGTGATATTATGTTATGAATTGAATGAGCTTCTACCTACTGAAAATCATGGTTGTTGGGGGCCTTTGCTTACGCAATTAAATGTTTCAATCTCCTTTTGTATTTTCTTATGGATGGAACTTTGTGGAATATGGAATTTGGTTAATCACGTAAATTTGGATGTTTAAAATCTGGAACCCTTGTGTGATCACCCTGGTTAAACAAAATGGAATAATGAACATGTGGGTGTTGGCTTGGTTACGTGGCACGTGATGGGGGTGTTTTTGTGGGTTGTTGTGGATCGGGTGAGCAGCGGGGCTGCGGTTGACTTGGTTGTGGGTTGGTGTGAATGTTGTGTTGGTAACAGACAATGGGGATGCAATAAATGGTATTAAAGGGATGATGATATGTGGTTTCGTTGCGGTTGTGGTTATGGCAGTTGGAAGCGGGGCTGCAGGGTTGGGTTTTAATGTGAACAGGTTATGGGTTGTGATTATTAAATTAAAGTGGAAGAGTTAATAAATGGTGTGGTGTGGTATCGAAACAGAATTAATAATCAATGGGGTTGGTTGGTTGATAATAGGGACTTTGTTGTGATGCTTATGTTTTTCCTAACTTGTTTTGTGGATGGCAGGGATATGATTTACGAACGTTTGGTGTGGTTAGTTGTGGATAGTTTCCCAGTAGTTAAGGAACTAAATAAACTAATTCTGCTAAAATGTGAAAACCTAAAGGGGGTTGGGTTTGTTTGTTGTATGCATGCTTTGTAGTAGCAGTGCCGATGCACATGCTCGGTTTCTCTTTTTAGAAGCCATAGGTTGGGCTGTGTGGTTGGTATATTTATATATATCTATATATTTTGTGTTTTATTGCACCCCAACCATGTTTAGCACTTAGTGCCGAACACTCCCATTTTATTGGAGAGGGTGTTTTTCCCTTAGTTACTAGCTCCTTCCTGCTCCTTCTCCCCTAGGTTGTGATGGCCTGAGGCGACCTTACACCTAAGACTCTTCGGGTTGGTTTCAATTGGGGTGGTTTTAGCCCAAGACTCCTCGGTCAGGTTCTACTGTTTCCCAAGAATCTTTGGGATGAGGCCCAGGTGTGTGCGGGTGGGATATGTGGTTGTGAGGCCCAGGTGTGTGCGGGCGGGATACGTGGTTGTGAGGCCCAGGTGTGTGCGGGCGGGATACGTGGTTGTGAGGCCCAGGTGTGTGCGGGCGGGGAGAGTGTGGCAGCGCTAGGACGTTCGTCGTTAGGGAGAGCAGTTAACTAAATGGAAATGGTGCGGGGTACCCAAACACTCTTGTTCTTATATACTACTACTACCTGTTGTGTTTGTGTTTTGGTGAGTGTGGCTGGTGAGGTTGGGTGGATAGAATTCCTTGCTAGGTTTCTTCTGTTGCTCTCACGGGACATTAGGATGTCTCCCCACTTGTGCACGAGAGATTTAGGTTTCCCTACTGAGTATACTTGTATGCTCACCCTAAGTTTTCTTTCAGGTTTCCAGGAGGACTACCAGGGCCTTGAGAGACCCTACTAGTCGGACAGTTGGAGTTGTTGCGGTTGTTGTAACTTTGTTTTCTTTTGGTATTGTACTTTGAGCTTTCTTGTACTTGTAACTTGTTATAAAATTGTTTAAACATGCATATGGGATTGGTTTGGGTTTATTTATATACTATTGTTCTTTTCCTTTTTGCTGGTTGAATTTTCCTATTTCCCGATCCTAAATAATAAAAAGGGTAATGCCTCCCATATTTGTGAAAACTCATACCCTTGGTGATAGTCGCCACCCCGGGGCCTACTGGAGGCAGGAATCAGGGGTCATTATCTCCCTTTCACCATTGCTAGCTCAGGAGGGGAATCTTTGGTGGGAGGGGGTCGTGACAATGACATATGGAGGTATCTAATACTTAGCCAAATTTATGTTCCGAAGGCTTGAAATCCTGGTGGTGTGTCAAAAAACGGTGTCTCATACTTTGTCAATTCTTCAGTCCAGCGATATGACAGTTTCAGAGTGTGATATCCTAGTGATATGTCAGACTTAGAGATTTTTATAATACCAGTGTGTCCTAGAAAATAGTGTCTATCTCAATGTTGTCTCATTATTTTATGGATTTATCACCTATTCTCAGAATAAATTTTACTTACAAGAAAACAAGAAACTTATTACTATTATTAAAAACCTAATTTTGTGATCATTAAAACTAGGAGGTCAACAATAACCATCATGGATAAAGTTTGAGTAAACATCATAGATACTCATGGGATACCTTAATAGTTATATTGAAAACATTACCTTTGAGTAACCATCACAAATACTCATGGAAGACCTTCATCGTTAGCTTTTGAACATTACCTTAGAGTAACCATCATAGATAATCTTTGATTAACCATCCTGGTTAATCTTGGAATAATCATCATGGTTATCTTCCAAAAATTACCCAATGAATTGGTGGGTATAACATAACCAACCTTCCTTGGTTTATGGTAGAACCACCTATTACTATAACAATTACCAAGAACCATATATAAACATAAATAATGAAGGATTTAATCATAATAACTTTCTTATGGAAAATATTTTTTTGAAATAATTATTTTTAGAAAAAATAGGATCATACAAAGGGAAAAAGGTTCATTAAAAATAATAGTGTTAACTTTAAAGAAATATTTAAATAATTAAGGACTCATGAATGTGGGAAAATCCTCTCATTTTGTTTAAGTTAGTATAAAATTCCATTTATATATTTTTTGGAAAAGTCACAAAGTAATTTGTTTGCAAAAATAAAAAAAGATTCTTTTAAAACCATTTTGTAAAGAGTAAAACTTGGGTTAAAATGACATCAAAAAATAATATATAAATAATAAAAATATTATTTTAATCATTTTTATGAAACAAAAAATTGAATATAGAAAAAAGAGACAGGTTTTAAGGGAACCTTTAAAGTATTATTTTTAAAATATAGTCTCTTACCTCGAGTCGAAATCATCATTTATATTCATTATTATACTGAATAACAAACATAGTTTAATTATTTAATTCCATAAGAACCTTTTTTAGTTTTATTATTTCCTTTATATCACTTATTTCCATGTTATATACAATTACTTATTCACTTATTTTCACGTAAGAAATTTTGATGATATTCAGTTCATAATTCTAAAATGGATTTGATTTGTTGAGTATGATCAAAGAGATAATTGATCCACCATATCTATAATAATAATAATTATATAATTATGAATTTATATTTCAGTTATACTTTTAATTTAATCCATTAAATATGGTTATGAAAAATGAACTACATTACAATCATGGAGACAATAGGCCATTCGTATGCATGAGTAATGTTTCCATTTTTAAACGATCATTATAAAAAAAAATTAAGTGTTATTTTATATTTAAATAATGATCATAATATCATTAATATATTATTACTAATTTAATTATACTTATATATATATCATCCATGTGATGTGGTGATGAAAAACAAATCACATCATTTCGTGGAGGTGATAATTCACACGTATGCACAAAAAATATTATTATATTTTCGTGAATGGAAATGTAATAAATTAAATGATATTTTAACTTTTAATAATGATAAATATTTCATTAATATAATATATAAATATTAATTCCATCATTATAACCAATTTTTAGAGACGGTGATGGAAAACAGATTACATCAGTTCGCGAGGTGGTAGTCTGTCATACACATGAACAATGAACTATTTTCCCATTTGATGAAAGTGGAAGTGAATATCGGTCATTTAACTAACTTAATAAAGTATAATTATATCGAGAATAATATATTTATTATTTTAAATTGGTTTAAGAATGTTTTATGGATTTGGAAGAATAAACAAAACCAAAACACTCGATTAAAAATGACACTTCTTCTTCAGACCATGTCCTTTTCCAAACACATTAAGACCACTAAGGTGGATGTTATTCCTAAAATAATACATATATAATGATGTTATAGAATGTAAGAAGGAATCATGGTAGGTATTGGTGTATGAAAAATGGGTTTGAAGTGTGAAGAAATGAGAATAAGAGGTTCCCTTTCATAAGAGAGGGAAAAGACACACTTGGATCCTCTCACAATAATAAATTAATATAAAATAATATTTAATACCAAATTGATATAGACTAATTAATTTATAATATGACATTTTTATGAGTATAAATACCCTAATAAAATAAAAATAAGTTAAATTTTGACTATATTTCTTCCCTTAAATAGTCATGAAAAATTTATCCTCCACAAAACCGTAAATATTTGATAGGTTAAAAAGAAATTGATTTCTCAAAAAAAAAAAAAATAAATTTTTTATTTAAACATCCTTTCCATAGAGTTAGGTAATTACTTTACTGTCTATAACAAAATCCTAAGGAAATATAATTACATAAAAGTATAGTTTTATCCTTTAATCAATTTCCACCACAAAATCATAATTTTCCCCAAATGATGAGTGTGAATTTTTCATGCTAGAAGCACTAGAATCAACTTCTATAGATCACCAAAATCGAAAGACGAAATATATTATATTCCTCATTTATTTACATATTAACCAAAAACCAAATGTTTAGTACAGGGTAAGATAATTAACTACAAGAATAAAACATTATATGATTTAAAAATTATTTAACATCCCAAATTCAATCGTAATAATCAAAGTTCAACATAGATCATTCAATAAATAATTAACTTTGAAATTACTCAAAAATATTATAGACTTATATTGAAACCCAAAAAATAGAAGGATTTGATCACATATTCATCCAAGATAATTTTAATATTTATCTCTAAATCACATCAATGAATATTAAAGTCTAATTCCAAAATGTAATTTCCCCAATTTGATAATATCCAAGATTTTCTAATAATTTCTATAAATAACACGAATCACGAAAAATACATAATAAAATCATATTTTATTCCATAATATAATTTAACCTTTATTCATTAAATAAATTCACATAGTATTATGTTTACGTTAATCATACAGGGTTCCCAAAATACCAAAAACCTTCCGAAATAACATTAATGTCTTAAACACATAATCATTTTCCAATCCCATGGTTATCTATTCAATAAAACATATATTCCCAAAAATAAATTAACTATTATCTTTCAGAAATTTTAAATAGATAAAAAAATTTCTTACTAACTGTGACATTACGTATTATAGTGGTAGGATATGCTCCCCTGTCTCCATTTGATTGTGGGTTTAATACCTGCGGTCTTATTGGACGTGATGAGTTTTCACTAATCCTACAGGTTGTATTTTTTTTAGAAAATATATTAATATAATTCTTTTAAGATTTCAGAAATTTTAGAAACATCCTAAAAAATAAAATCAATAAATTTAACCTTAAATTAATGTTTTAACCTCAACGGTAATCTCATACCTTTTCATTTTTCATCCCAAAATGTAATGACCCATAATTACCTAAAAAATAAATATCTCCAAAAATATCATTAGTCTCCTTAAAATTTCATATCTTAAATCCTAAAAAGTGGTTTATAAGGCATTGAACTTATGATCAAACTTAAAATTATAAACCTATAATGGCATCTCTCTCTCTTAACATAACCTCTCATGAAGGCATCCTAATCTCTAAATTTATCTAAAAACTCCACTGATACCAACTGTAATAACCTAGCCTTAATCATTACATATTCTAGTGTTTTTGAACTGAAATTTTATTTTTAAAATTCCAGGGATATTTCTTGTTTATATTTTTAGATAATTAAGAAAAAATATTATAAATTAAACCCATATATTACAAGTAGACACTTATACTTAGTATTCATTTTTCCCACCAAGAAATTTTTTTAAAAAGAAACATGTTTTATTTTCATGAAATACCATCACAAATTTTTTCTTGAACTCATCCTTTCCCCTAATCGTCATTATATCCCAATGAAAATCATTTTAAAATGTGGTACGAGCCCAAAAATTTCATTAAGGGAAAAAAATAAATAAAGAAACTAAAAGTCCTTGAAAAATTATGAGAAAATTTTGTTTTCCAAAATAAACATTGGGTTAAAAAAAATAGTTTTAATACCTAAGAAATAATATTACCTTTGAGTAACCATCACAACTACTCATGGATTAACCACCATAGTTAATATTTGAATAACCATTATGATCAACTTCCAAACATTACCCAATGCTTTAGAGGTTATAATGCAATAAAAAATTATTGGTTTATCTTGGAACCAAATTTTATAATAAAAATTACAAAAAACCATATATAAACATAAATCATGAAATATAATCATAAAAACATTGTTAAGGTAAATAACATTTTTATTTTGAAATCACTTATTTTTAGAAAATCTGTCCACATAAAAAGGAAAACATGTTATTTATAAAATAAAATTATAAAATTATAAATAAATATAAAAATAATTAAGGATTTATAATGGTGCGAAAATATTCTCATGCCTTATAATTTAAAATTAATATTAATTTTGTATTATTTTTGGAAAAGTTGAAAAATACCTCATTTGGAAAATGATAAAAAGTTTCCTTTCAAAACATTTTTTAAAAATTAAAAAATATGTTAAAATGAATTCAAAAAATCATATAATAATAATAAAAATAATATTTATATATTTTTTTAGTAAAATATGAATTAAATATGGTAGAAAAATAGTGTTTTTAAGGGAAACTTTAAAAGATGTTTTTAAAGAATGTCCCTTACCTTGAGTCTGATTATTTATGTATGTTCTTTATAATCCTGAATAATACAATTAGGTTAATTATTTACTTATATAAGAACCTTTTCCATATTTGATATTAATTTTACATCACTTATTTCCATATTATATAAAATTACTTAATCAATTAATTTCACATTAGACGTTTTGACAATATTCAATTCATAAGTCCAAAATGACTTCAGTCAGTTGACTATGGTAAAATTTGTCATTAACCAACCATCTCTAGAATAATGTTCATGAAATAATTATCAATTTTTAAATAAATTATAATTATAATTTAAACCATTACATATAGTATTGAAAAATGAATTATGTTACAATCATGGAGACGGCTGGCTGTACGTATGCATGAGTAACATTTCCATTTTTCAAAGACTATTATGAAAAGAAGTTAAGTTTTATTTTATACCTCAATAGTGATAATAATATAATTTATATAATATTTATCATTTAAATATATAT
This sequence comes from Viscum album, assembly GCA_963277665.1. NCBI lineage: Eukaryota > Viridiplantae > Streptophyta > Magnoliopsida > Santalales > Viscaceae > Viscum > Viscum album. The sequence continues at coordinate 629,625,076 of OY728123.1, forward strand.
ATATATATCATCTGTGTGATGTAGTGATGAAAAAAAATCACAACGCTTCATGGAGTTGATAATTCACATGTACGCACGAACGACATTATCATTATTATGTACATAGAAATGTTAGAATGTAAATGATATATTATAATTTCATAATGATAAATATTTCAGGAATATTATATATATAAATTAATTATATGATTATAACTTGTCTTGAGATACGGTGATGAAAAGAAAATTACATTGATTCGTGAGGTGGTAGTCCACCATACAGACAAACGATTAATTCTTTCCCCATTTAATGGTAGTGGATAAAATGATACCTCTTATTCAAAGAATATTATTTGATTAACATATTAAGACGACTAAGGTTTGATTTATGACTAAAATAAGACCTATAGAATAAGGGGGTGGATTTTAGGAAGGTATTTTTTTTTGGTATTTATTAAAAAATTGTTTTAATTGTAAATAAATGAGAAGAAGAGGTGTCATTTTATAAGAGAGGGAAGAGGAACTCTTGGAACCTCTCAAAGTAATAAATTAATATAAAATAATGTTTAATATAAAATGGATCAAAGTATATTAATTTAAAATATAATGTGATTATTGGTCTATATCCTCTTATTCAACAGAAATAAGATAATTTTTGAAAATAATTCTACCCTTATATTTTGGTTTTAATTGTTATTTAACCCCTTTAACTATTACCTTGACAACATGGACTTTTTACACTTCGAGTGTTAATATAGTTACTATAAAATGGAAAAATCATTCAATAAATGGAATATGATTGATATTATCAACCTTAACCTAATAAAATGTCCTAATTTTATATAATTAGAATTTTATATCATTTAATAAAATATTATCTATTATAAAATATCAATAATGTTAATTTTTAGAATTATTCATTAATTAGACATTAATAATATCAATATGACACTTATAGTTAGAAAAAATATTTTATTATATCACTAACATGTCAGGGTAATATATAAAATTATTTTTTCACATTAATTTTCTCAAATTATATTTCATTTAACATTTTTAATATCATTTATTTTATTTTTCCATTAATTAAAATATTATTGTATTAACATTATGAAATAATTTAAGGTAATTATTATTTTAATAAAAATTTAAAATAAATTACCATGATGAATATAAGTCTATTATATTTCAAAATACTATTTATTGTTTAAGATATAATCTAGATAAGAACTTATTAAAAATATTATACTTACTAAAAGCAAGAGTGTGACATTTTTGACTTTTCTTTAAATAAAATACTATAAAGGTAATAATCTAATACATGTGAACCCAAAATTTCATAAATTCTACCGTTAAATTATTTTTTTCTAGATATAATCATAAAAAAATATTTAGGTAAGGGTTTCAACCATTTTATTGTTATTATTATTTTATTTTTAACCCAAATTACCTGATTTACCCTTTACGTTGGTAACTAGAATTACTAAAGTCATTGAAAAAAATAAATGGGACCTAATAATTAAAAAAATGGAATCCATTTTTTTAAAATTCAAATCACAAAAGTTTTAGAATTTAATTTAAAAACTGAACCGATAAAACCCAAACGAAAAGTAGTTTTTCGAAAAAATGCCCATTTAAAATATAATTTTTTTGATTTAAATTATAGTTTAAAATAAATTTAAAAAACCATAGTTTTATTATTTTAAAACAAAATGAACTAATAAAAAATTAAAACCAATCCAAAACATATTTTTACCATGTAAATAAATTAAAACCAAAAATAGTTTTCAATAAAAATCTATATTTTCCCGAATTCATTGAAATAAAAGATTCTCAAAAAATTCTAGAAAATTAATTTTAATATTATATTTAAATTATGAGTTTAAAAATGAATATAATTTTTTCAAAAAAAATTTATAGAACTTTTTAAAATTATAATATTCACTCATAAAAAGTAGAAAAACTTCTTTTCAAATAAACCATATTTTGGAAGAATAAAATGACTTTACTGAAAAATATATTACTTATTTAAAAATAATTAATCAATACATTAGAAATGATTAGGACCATTATATATTTTATAATAAGGTTAATACTATTCATGGCCTCCAATTTAATGGTTATGTTATAATGGTCACATTTAAATAATAAGAATTCATTAATTTTTTAAGATTTGTGTTTCATATCATTTATGATATCAAACATAAAATTTCCTTCTAAAACATCATGATATTAAATTTACCTTCATTTTTTTATGAATTCATTTTCTTTTAACACCTCACAGATTTATAGTTTTATGGTCATTAACTTTCTCATGACCATGTTCTCTATCACTCTCTATTATCCCTTGGATGTTATTTTTATTCTCCATGTATATATTCTAAATTCTAATTAATTTTCCCCTTATATAAAACACTGATTATGTGTTATTTAAGGTAACCTTCATGTTTTATACATTCTATTTTTGAAATAAAATTTTATTATCCCTTTATAGGATGTGAGTTTTCTACAGAGGTATTTACAAATAGTGAACATTTAATTGGCAAGATAAACATTTTGAGGGTGAAATTTGGTTGAGTTGGTAGAATTTAATACCTTAATATTTTATAATATATTTATCTTTAAATAAGTTTTATTTATTTGATATATTTCTATACATAAAACACTGAGTTTAAATGAACCACGATATAAATATTATTATTTAAACATGATCGTTATAACCCAATCGCTAAAATTAGTGGTATAAATAAGAATAACCACATTATGAAAAATATGTATGATGTTTTTATAAAACTATAATTTATTAATTAATTCTAATTAAATAAGTACTCAATTTTTAGTAAAGTAAATTTGTTATTCGAAAATAAATTTTCATGAAAAATGATTTTTATTATTTTTTGTGCGAGAATATTATAATTAATTTCATTAAATTTGAGAAATTTTATTTGAAATAAAGGATATTATTTTTGTAATCATAATTTAAAAATCAGCTCAGGGTGATGTTTTTCTAATTTTTATAAAAAAATTGATTTTTCAGTGAATCGTGAAAAAATCTGATTTTTATAATGCTCGCATTTATTTTCATTAAAAACTTACCATAATTCTTTTTAATTTTTCCTAAATGAAGATAAGTAACCTTTAGTTAGAAATAATATAATTAATTATATAGGAATCATCTTTACACTTTATTTTGGTATAAGTTTATTTTTGGGCTTAAAATGCCTTTTTTTTCTAAAATTGTTTTATTACATTTTACGTATTTATATTTAAAAGAACATATTAAAATTAAATTAGTTGAATATTTTGAAATTAATTCCATATTTTTAATAAGTATGATTATTATAATGTAATAGGGTTCACTTAAGTTTTTTCATTATGAATAGTAACCATAGTAAATATTTGTCACCTTGATAAAAGTGGTAAAACTAAGTTAAAACTATGAGGTAAAACATTAAAATATCTCTAAAACCTAAATTTATATTATTTTAGGAGTGTTTTTAAAAAAATATATGTTTTAGTAGTTAAATATTGTGTTTTAAAACATTATTTTGAAATTGGGAACCCAAGATTGACTTTTCTGAAGATAAGTTATATATTATTCAAATTATAAACTATTTTGGGTCTACAATTTTAATTTCATGGTTGGAAGATAACATTTGGTTTTCGATTACTAAAAAAGTATAAAAACCTTCCTTTATTTGTTATTTAACTAACAAAATTCATTTAAACCTATTTATTACTTGATTTCATAGTGAGATGTTCTTTACTCTTAAATCTTGTATTTTCTTAATTTTTTTTATGTTTTTATTCTTATATTAATAGTAATTCCTTCAACCTATAGAAATTGAATCAGATAAAATTTATTAAAAATTTATAATCACCATGTCCAATTTATTTAGAGGTCCCCTTTTATTTTTGTTCATATAATTATGTTATCATGCAAAAAATTTAAGTTATCACACTTAACAATAAAGTGGGGTTAAAGTGTTTTAACTAATAGTTAAGTCTTAAAATGCATACAAAAATTATCTAAATATTATTTTTTGAGTATATTTATATCTTATAACATCTTCTATTTTAATTTTTGTGTTCTCTGGTTCCACTTGATATGATTATGATATATATATATATATATATTATTTATTCTTTTATGTAATTCCAAGTGTGTCCTTTCCCTCACTTATAAAAGGGAACCTATTATATTTCCTTATTTACAATGTTTTAGCCTTATATATTTTCCATGTAATTACATAATACCTCCCTATATTTCTTACCCATGTTTTATAGATTTTTTTATTTAAAAAAAACCATCCTTTTAAGGCATAAGGTGTAATTCAAAAGACGTTTCTCAATGAAGAGGTATAATTCTTAATCAAGTACTTTCAATTTTATTTTTTATTTAGCCTCCTATAAATCTATGTTATCAATTATAAAGTAATTAATTAATTATATTAAGTATAATAATTTTATTATTATTATTATTATTATTTAATAACCATTATACACCTCCTTTCCATCCTTTGGGAAAAGAAAACATATCTCATGCGTACATGTGGACTATCACCTCCACGAAGCGATGCATTTCATTTTTTATAACCATTTTTCATTAATGGTTATAATGATAGAATTAATAAATAAATATTATATTTATGATATTATTATAGTTTTTAAATATTAAATATTATTTACTTTACTTTTATTTCATCCATAAAAAAGTGGAAGCATCAGTCATGCATTCGTACAGACTGTCATCTCCACAAAGTGATGCAAAATAATTTCCATAACCAATTTATATGAATAGTTATGAAATAATATATAATGATTAAATATGATACTAATTAAATGATTTACATTATTGATATGATGGAACTATGATCAAAGTATAATTATCAGGGTGGTCAAGCCAAAGCATGCATGAAAAAAAACCTATTATCACGTAGGACAATGATTTTAATAAATAACTGTTAAAAAATGGGTGACAAGAAGTTATAAGAAAATTATTTTGGTATTATATATATATACATCATTTTAGTTCTTTAAAAAATATATAAAAAATATATATTAATTATTTAATAATTTTATTGTGAACAAATAAAGATAAAACATGAGGTCAGGGTTTGTAATTTCAATTTTATTTCTACGAGACATATGCCATGTTAACCAATTGTTCATTTTTATGGTGTATATATTACCTGATTTTTTTTGTTATTCTCATGAAGGTTATGAGGATTTATAAATCCATCTAATGTTATCCCTTTCTTGGGGTTTTGATTCAGATATTACCAAAGTGGTAAGGGTTTATTATCTCAAATTGTCTTCTTTGAGACATATGTTATTTTATACACCTATCTTATTTTATGAGGTGTATATATAACCCATTTTAGATTTTAAATTATTAATATAATTATTTTTTTGATATTTAAAGTTTCATTTTATGATATTATTTCATGGGACATATGACTCAAAAGTTACCAAAATAGTATGGGATTTATGTTTTTATCTCGTTTTAATTAGGATTAATTATTATTGAATTTACATTGAGGGAAATTATGTTATCCTTATTTGATAAACCCATTAAATATTTATTATAATATGGGTTTTTATAATTTCTTTTTCTTAGTACCATTTTCTAATCTTTGGTACAAAAAATGATTCATAAAAATGTTTTTAAGAAAATCCGGCCATATTTCTCTTCTTTCAGTCATAATTTTTTTTCTTCTATATCCATGTTTTATAAAAAGTTTTTAAATAATATTAAATTATTTTTTAAATTAATTTTCAACCATGTTTTAATTTTTTCAATTTTTTTTAAAATGTATCTTCTTGTCATTTTCTAAACAAAACACCTTTTCACTGAAGGTGTGAAAAAAATATTTGTTTTAACAATTTCAGGTTGAAGAAAATTTATTTCCATCATGACCAATAAATTATTTGAAGATTACTTTATATGTTTCTACGATTATTTTAAAAAAAAATTTCCATAAAATTCTGTAATTTTTTAGATTTTAAATAAGTGATTTCAAAATGAATACAGTAATTTTCCTCAAGGAATATTCATGTGAAATTTTAAAGGAATTTATAATCTATGATAACATCCTTTGATGTTACTTTTGATTTACTAGAGATATGATCCAATGATACCATCCTTATTCTTTCTCTAGATGGTTTATGATTATGAGATACTTACAGAACCTATTTATTTTCCATGGGTTATACTTTGATGAAAGGATTGATGTTCTTGTGATCTTGTGGAATATATGTATGGTTTTATTTATATAGTGGGTGGGTCCCTCCAATGCTTTGGGTAAATAGGGATTACTCATGAGATAATTTTGTTATGTGCGAATCTAATTTGATATTCACAACATGATGCATGGACTTAGTTTCCATTCCATAAGTTTATGTGTGGACCCAGTTTCATATCCAAAAGTTTATGTGTCGACTTGGTTTCATGTCCATATGTTTATATAAGGACATGATTTCATGTCCTCAACTTAATGAGTGAAAAAATTTCTATTTATATATGTTCATAGTGTTAAATTCTTATGTTTTTCTACATTCCTATGTTTATGATATACTCTCATAACTCACGATTTATTATTAATGATTCCAAACTCTTATGATTTTTTATTTTGATAAAGTATTATGCCATGACCCATGATTAAATATATTTAATTTATTGTGTATGATGTATTTTGGTTCTTATACCTGTATGATCCTTTATTATCATTGATTGATATTTCCTATGTTTACTCTTATTGAGCATCTAGAATCACCCTTTCTTTTGTTCTCCTTCACCAGGTTTTTCTGGAAGGTTCTAACTATGATATATCTATAATGGTTATAATATGAATTAATTTGTGGGATATGTTGAAGATACTTTATAAAATAAGATGTTTTTGTGTCTTATCTCCAATTAAAATAAAACTTTACGGTTCCAGGGAATTCATAATTATGTTATGTTTTTTTATATTCTTTCAAAATTGTGAAATATTTTTGTATGAACATTATGGGGTTATATACCCTACCAAGATTGTTTTTTTAAAGATAACCATGATCTTAATAATATAAAAAGAGAATCATAATCCGTCAAGACCAAAGGGGAAACCGCCAGAATCTATCTATTACAATACATTCTAAACCATGGTCATAACTTATCCCAAAAGAGAGGAGTTCACCATAATGGACACATAGGAAATAGGGAATAATGAAAATGAAAAATGGAAGGAGAAAGTACCATGAAAGAAGGGTACCAATTTCTCTACAATTCAAGAGTTTGGAACCCCCAAGAGAGATAATGAAATGGAACCAAGTGGGTATGAAGACTTCCAATTTTTTGTGGAGAATAACGGAAAATAGAAATAAGGATGGTCAAGCCTTATATTTATAGGCTAAATCCTGAATTTCCTCACCTTGATAAAAATAAAACCCACAACACCACTATCTCCCTCGATCAAAGGATATCTAAATATCTTTTGGTTGTTTCCACCCATTTCAATTTTTTTAAAAAATATATTTAACCACCATAATAACTTAAACCATGACACGGTAGGAATATTGGCTCCTCTAATTATTTTCCTAACTAGACACTATGGTGTAACAAGAAATCTTGTCTGTTTTCTCTTTACCATGCCTAGATCCACGGTGTGGTGAGATATAGATTCTATTTTTTACACAGGTGCTACCTCAAAAAACCAAACCAATTTCCACACCCTTTAATTGGTATTTTCAAACTTCCCATGTTACATAGGGTGAACACTCAAGATCCATGCCCAACAACATGGAAAAGCATTCCATTTCACACTTTATGGTGCACCCTAGAACCACATGGTTATCTCCCTGACCAAAATCCCAAAACCAAGAATAAAATAACTAGGAATAAACCCATCACCATGAAATGGCAGACCTATGAATGGGAGAAACACTTAAATAGCCTTTTAATGATATCTAAACTCTTTCTTAACTCCACAAATACCTAAAACATGAAATGTTAGGGTTTTTATGACTCTGGACCCTCACATCAGATATCTCTTAAACAATTATCATCCTCAAGAATAGAAAAACTAGAAAGGAATAAGATAAAGGAAAAAACATTAACATAATTAGGGAGAGTCAAATGGAGGAAAACAGATGAAAAGGGTCTCATTATGGACCAAATTAAATTATCAATTAAGCATCACTAGTGAGAGGAAAAGAGAACATTTTTTAAGCTCTCACAAAATCAGGCATCACATCACGCAAAGACAAAAAAAACCAAAACACAAAACAACTAAGGATTCTGAGCATGCATCAATGTCACACATTCTTAGGTACTCTCCTCCAAGACACTATGTCTCCACACATGAACCAAAGGAAAAAATCACTAATGCAACAACTTCTCTCGATGGTCTTGGACCTCAATTGGTCTCACCATGAATCTTGAATCATTCTCCACATCCAACCCTCCCCAATTAATTATATGATAGTCAAAATAAATATATCGAAGAAGATGAGATACGTAGAATATGTTTTGGATATTATCTATTTATGGAGGAAGTCCCAAATGATAATCCATCAAACTAATGCATTCCAACACCTCAAAAGGTTTGACAAAATAGGGTGAAAAATTTATTCTATGACCAAACCTACACTTCCCATGGTGAGTGTAAAACTCTAAGAACACAAAGTTTCCATACTCAAACTCTACGGTCCTCCTCTAATCAACATATGAGTTCTGACAGTCTTTCTCCACCTTCATCCACTCCCAAACCATATTGACCTTCTTAATTGTACTCTTTACCACATCAAGATCGAGAATAAATGACTCTACAACTTTTCTCTAACATAATTTAAAATTACATAACCTCCCATATAATTCCTCAAATTGATATATTCTAATGGATGAGTGGTAACTATTTTTATAATTTAATTCAACCAAGGGAAAATGAATTTCCCAAGATCCTCCAAAATACAAGATGCACACTTGCAATATACCCTGTAGTGGTTGGATGGTCTGCTCCATCTATCAATATTTATGTGGGTGGAAAGAATTTATAAGATATAACTGAGTGCCAAAAGCATGCTAGAATCATCTATAGAATCGCGAGGTAATTGTAACTCTATATAGTTTCATTACCTCATCCACATACCTCTTTTCCAAAACATCAACATTGATCGAATCTTTGATTTTAATGAAGTGAGACAACTTTTTTGTCTTGTACATGATTACCTAGATAATATCATATCATACCTGATTATAGGGTATTCATGTTACAATATCCATATAAATTTACTCCCACTTCAATTCAAGGAAATCCATAGGATGCATCAGATCACTAGGAACATGATGTTCTGACTCCTACTACTAGAAAACCATACATTGTTCTAAAAACTCTTCTAGTGTATGTTTCATGTTGGGCCACAAAAAATGCATCATAAATGTACTCTAAATATTAGATAATCTTGGGTACACCTCTAAAGGTTATCTATTAAAAACATGAAGGAATTCCTAGTGCATGGGAAATAGAACAAAGAACATTCCTTGAAATAATATCTGGTTATGAATATCCTCTTACAACCCCTTTGGAGCAGCACCATGGCCAACACGGTCTCACATCACCACCACCTATGAGTCTCCCCATTTAGAATCCTTCACATACTATATCAACTAATACTACACTAACATATATAATATGAAACTTCTACCATAAACCACCCCCATATCCAGGTGCATGGTTTCCAACTCCTCAATATCTCTCTAAGTATCCCCAAACTCTTGAACAACATTCTTTAATGACTTCATACTTAGTGCATCATCCATGAAATTCCATTCCCCAAATGTGTAGAAGATCTCAAATTCATGGCCTTTAAGAAACTCTATCAACCTATTGTTTCATAGATTCATGCCTCGTTGAGAGAAAATATACCTCAAAATCTTATGATATGTGAAGACTATAAAGAGTTCTCTAATGATTTAATGTTAGAAAAAATTTAGGGAAAACACCACTATCACTAATTATAGATCATGAGTTGAATAGTTACACTCATGGGGGTATAACTGTTAGGACTAATAAGAGATTACTTCCCACTACTTCATTAAGACACAACATATACCCAAACAAAAATCATTACAAAACACCCTGAACATCACTCCCTCCTTAGGCCTTCAAAGAACTAGGGAACTGACTAAATTCACTTTTAGGGAGTCAAATATTACATGAACCTAATCAGTATAAATGAAATCTTGATCCTTCCTGGTCATAGATTTCAATGGGGCCATAATATAATATAAGTCATACACAACCCTATAATAATATCCCATGAGACTACCAAAGATATGAACCTATTATGCATTCTTTGGTTCCACATATCCTTTATGGTGATTATTAATAATACCAATTAAGACACCAAATATCTATGTAAATTCACCTCTTGAATCTAAAAATTACACTTAGAAAACTTTTAATAGAGTTTGTGGGGTTAGAGAGTCTATAAAAAGATCCTAAGATGCCTGACATACTCCTACCCAAACTCTGAGTATATAATAATATTATTGATGATAAAAACTAAAAAATATTCTTGGAACTCATGAAATACAGCGTTAATGCATCGTATGAACACTACCAATTTGTACATTTCACCAAATAACATAACAAAAACCTCAAAGTGTCCATATCTGCATCATAAGATTGTATTTTGGATGTATTCCTATTTTTTACTCAAATGATGATTTCTAGACTTTAGACCAATAATATAAAGCTAGTTAGATCTTATAAAATTTTCAAAAATACCATTGATCCTTGTAAGATGGTAACAATTCTTGGTCTACACAAAATTCAACCTTCTTTAGTCTCTACATAGCCTCAAACTTCCAACTCCCTTTTTATTCAATAAAACTTTAACAACCCACAACAAAATACTAGGACAGATGAAACCTTTCTATGTTAGATCATATATTTGAATATTTAACTCCCAAAAAATAGAATGTTCCATCAAATTAGGAGCCATCAAAATCAGAGAGACACCCAACATTAATTCTATCCCAAACTCTACATTATATTGAGGGGGTGAAATTACAATTCAATCAATAAAAAAAATCCAAAAACTCTTCAATGACTCTTAGAGCCTCCACCCTCACAATGCCAACTGACATCACTAAAAACTATTCCATCCAAGAAATAAGGGTCTCTATAAACTTACTAACCATATGATAACCCCATATAATGATGAAAATAGGAGACTGAACATCCAATGTAGGGAATATGACTCTCCTATGAAAGTAATTGTTAACCACACACATGGAATACCACCAATCCTTTCCAAGAATGGACTAATATGAATATATATATAGAAACAATAAATACCCACATGAATTATGATTACCCATAATATATTTTCACCCCAATAAAAAATTAAATTAGTAGGTATGGACTTTAATTGGTGTTGTTAAAACTAGTGGAATGATAATCCTCTCTACATCCAGTCCCAAAGAACAGACTAAGGTCGGCGCGACAAAGGATTGAGTGGATCTTGAATTAAATAAGAAATACAATATAGTAAATGATTATCTCATCATACCTATGCTGATCTCCAGCCCCTCTAGTATTGTATCCTCCATGAAATGAAAATATCCATACCCAAACCCTCTACCTTTATTCAGTTGACCACCTCCATGAATTTTATCAGGTCGAGGTCCCTAAAGATGGGGTTTATCTAGAGGTCATCCCTTGCTTGATACATCTCCTCTCGGTGAAGAATATGCCTATTTACCCTTCCATTGAGGCTAGTTCTAAACCTGACTTCCACCACTATGGGGATCTCCAAGGACCACTGGCCACTAATTATAGTGTTGACTAAGATTCCCACAAACAAAATACACTATTCTAGAGCCTACTAGAAAAGTATGAGAGATATTGGACCTAGAGAATTGGAGAGAAAACTACTGAGGCTGGATCCTCACTGGTTAGAACCATGAAGGCCCTAACATTTAAGATCATCCACCAATAACCATTATCTATGAATAACCCTACTAGATCACCTATTGTGACAACCCTCCATGTGAGTGAATACACTTGATCACCTCTGTATTCTTCTGTATCTCAAAATATTTTTTCAATGTAAATGAATTAACCATATTCTAGATGGAAAGGTTATGTTCTTCCTTAAGATTCCATGAAAAAGACTCCAAATCAGAAAAAAAATTGGGGAGAAATAAAGTTCTTTAAAACTAATCCAAATCTCTCATACTGTAATACTCTCCTATCAAAGAAAAAGTGTCTCCTAAATCTTTATAGTCTTAATCATCGACACCCATAATTATTCCTATAACTCCTTTTGGAAATATTCCCTTGAGGCATTTGCCTCTATATACTTCCCAAGATACAATTTCCACCACTGATGTGATGAAATCCTCATTTAACTAACTTCTGGTAGAACCCAGTACTCTTATTGGGTCCAAATAAAACCAAAGGTGACCATGAGCTCCTCCAACCAGCACTATATCTATATTTTTGATACACTACCCTCATATTTTTCTAGAGCATTCTGTAGAAAAGTATGCAAAATCCTCAACTACTGCTCATCATCCTCATTCTGGTCGACCCTTCGATAGTCAACTAGGTGAACTTGTTGAACCTCACTAACCTAAACCACATGTGGACGAAATATAGTATCCCTAATTTAAAGGGAAACAATGATTTACTAAGCACTATAGTATGGAATACTAAATTTATTTAATTAAATTTATTTTAATTTCTTGAATTCACCCCATTAAATCACAAGGACAAGTAGTATGATGTATCTAACTTTCCTCAGTATCTCACTTCAAAACAAAATCACTTCACGTAGAATGTTTAGTAAGATTATATTCTATCTGTCAATTCAAATGGGACCCTAAAATCCTTTTTCTTAGATGATCTCCCTTTCTTACATCACATTATAGGTTTTCTGACACTATTTCCCTATGAAACCCATGAAATACGCATAACGAATAACCCAATATATTTTCTATCCCCAAACCAAATCCCAAATACCACTATGTCACAACCCCTCACTCTAAAGGTACCACTCCTAGGTCAAAAATGAAGGATGAGAGACAAGGAACCCTAATTCCCATATATAGAAGACCCTGGGTTTGTGACTTGCACCTAGGGTATAAAGAAAGTCACACATATAAGTGGTGTTACCCTCAATAGAAATGTAGGATAGAGAGATAGGATATCGACCACAAAAAATCCAAACATAAGGAAGTTGGAAACCCAAAAATACCCCACAATGAGTATAATTCATACAAATAAAAATAAGAGACTCCATGTAAAGTACTGAATTTCACTCCTATGATGACAACTAAACAACTCCATACTCCAATCTTCAACCTAGAAATATCCATCTTGGACTCCAGCTCCCTCCTAATAACATAAAAAGTATTTTGTTTGTATATTGAGGTAATAATAACATGTATACTCAGTAAGATCATAACCAAGGACTCTCTTTCCAATTTTTGAAGATCATACTATTTCCACAAATAGACAACATAATCAACAATAACATATCTAGTCAACTAGTTCCCAGCCTCACAAAGGCTCACTCACAAAATAACACATCTATATATAATAATATAAGAAGAAGAATATCCAAAAAGGTTACTCCACACTGCTTCTCCAATTATTTTTCACTCTCAAAACCCAATATTGCATGTATTAGCACTCCTATCTCTTTTATATCCATTAGCCTCATACCATTACAATCCTCATCATAATGGGAAATACCTACCTGTAAACCTATTACAACCACTACACAAAAACCAAATCATAACCATACAAAATTCCAAAATCATCCCATCCTCATAATCCCATAACCAATTCTATAATCTAAAATAGTTGGGTATCATAAACCGGAAGTAAATCAACCTCACGTCCTCCTCTGACCATGAATGAACCCTACAATGAACCACCCCATCCACTCATTAATCATCACCTCTAGTTCACATTTCACATTTTTCCAAAAAAAATAATGAATATAAACCTCACCTGAAAGAGAGATTAGGAAATATGTGTTATCCAGCAAGCCAAACTCACCAACTTGGATGTTTGGGGGAAACACTTGGAAGATAAAACCAACAGGTGTCAGAATAGACACATAACCATGGTGGGGTGGGTATAGAAATCATAAGGAAAAATATAATATATAATGGTTACATAAAAACCCAACCTATGGGTCCAAACAACAAAAATTAACCTATGACCACAACCTCTGAATCACCAATATCAAATTCCAAAAACACTAACACAACACTAACCACCAATCTAGACCCACTTACAAAAAACAATAACACATTAGTTTTATAGTTCTCGTTGAACCAAATTAATTAATAACTACATAAAAATTAATTTAGCATCTTCCTATTGTTAATGATAATACATTGTGTATACAATTCCCATGTTTATTCCCTTTATTTATTTCCATCCCCAACACATTTAATCTTACCCAAGTTCATTTACCTGAATTTACTATTTCAAGAATTCCATGACAACTGGGTAACAACCAAGCCAACACACAACATAATTAACCATTACAACATAAAACAAAGACTTTTTTATCACACATCATCACCATAAACCCAATAACCACACAATCACATCACACACACACACACACCACCCCCTAAGTCAAAATCATTACATAACTTGTAATCCCAACCATCACACAATCCATTACATCAAAATATCTTCACAATAAAATGAAAACAAAAAAATTATTTATTTATACATAGCTGGTTCAATTACCATCCTTTAAGGGCCTTAATTTTTTCATGTTAGGTGATTTAAATAATCATTTTTTAAAAAACAGAAATATATTCACAAAAATAGACAGATTTTATAACCAATAATATCCAACAAACAATCATAGAAAATAAATATCATGACAGAAAGTAAATAAAATGTGATATATTTCTTTTCCTATAAATTTCATTATGTTCAATTGGTTATATTCATTATTACAACTGTTACTATACACCCTAAAGGATAGAAAAGGATGTTAATATAACATATGAAAAACATAAAGAGAGAAACTAGATCCCCTACCTTGATTTCCGCAAGAAAGTGAACCAATCTCTCAAAGGAAGAATCAAGGGATAATAATCCTCCAAGATCAAATAGAAAACCACCAGAATATATCAAAAATAAAAATATAATCCTTACCAAACCACACTCATAACTTAAACCAAAATTTATGGGTTTTTTATGATGAACACCAAGACAATAAGTTATAATGAAAGGTATAAAGGGAGGTATAAGTTACCTTGAATGAAGGGTACTCGATTACCCATAGTCCAAAAAGATGGAACCCCAATGAGAGACTATAAATGGGATACAAAGGGGTATGGAGTCTAGAAAATTTTAGAGGAAGAGAGAAAATTGAAATAAGGCCAGTTAGGCCCTCTATTTATAGAGTAAATCCTAAATGGCATAACCATGACATGAAGACAGTCTGCTACATCGTGCTCTCCCCAGACCAAAGGAAATACAATTATCCCATAGTTGTTTCTCACCTTTTCATGTGTTTTTAAAAAATAGTGTGTACTTACACCATATCGTAGACCATGGAAGGGTCTATCGTGTACTGTCTCCTTTGAAACTATACACAACTATCTACTATAACATATCACAAAAATCACAACCATTTTCTTCTTACCACACTGAGATCCATGGCATGGTGTTCTCCAAACCCTCTCTTTACATAGGTGCTCCCCCAAAAATCTATTCCTAGAATCACAACCTTCACTTAGAATTTATAATCTTCCCTTGTTACATAGGGTAACCACCTAAGAACCATTCCCAATAACATGGATAAAAAATACTTTTAAACCATAACAGTGCACCTTGTAACCACATGACTAAACCCACAAAAACTACCATGAGCGGAGGCCAAAAAAACCTACACCATTCCTATAACCATTGAATGGTGGACCTATGAATTGGAATAGAATTTACCTAGCCTCTATAACACCTCTAAACTCCTTCTTGACACCACTAATCCTTATAAAAACTTAAATGAAATATTTTTAAGATTTTGGGAACTCACAATGAAATAAATTCTAAATCACATCTTCATGATATATGTGAAAATTAAAAAAATTTAAGTAGATAAAAATTATAAGATAAATAAATGAATATGAATAATATTAAATGATAAGAAAAGTTACTAAATAAGCAGTCGATAAATCAACTCTTCATACTTTTTGAATAGTTTGTTGAGAATTTATTTTTCTCCATTTTTTCTCATCACTGAGCACAAAATAATCTAGTGAAAAATAAATTATTGTCAACGTATACTATTCATTATCTCTTTGAAAAGTAACTAAATAAGTAGTGGGTAAAAATAAAAAGAAAATTAACTAAAAAAGTAGTATATAAAATGATGTGAAAGTTAACTAAATTAGTAGTAAGAAATCAATTCTTCATGTTGTAAATAAAAAGTATGAGACCATGTATTATGTACACTTATTTATAAAAAATATATTTCTTCTTTTTAATATGTTGAATTTTGATAGTACCTATATTAATAGAAAAATATATATAAACAAATTATTAATAAATATTTTAAATGAAATTGTAATTATCATTATAAATACATCTTCGGGGATTCAAGTTTCTTAATGGAAAAAAATATCTTTATAATATTAATACAATAATGTTTTCTACATCTTCTTGATTCACATTTTATAGAAATAGTTATGAAAAAGTTATTACCTTTGGTAAGGCAGCCTCTTAGGGGAATGACTAGCCTCAAATATATGGGTGGATATTCATGCAATGGTTATTGTTTTGTTGTTTCTTCTATTTTATTCCTTCCAATAACATTATCTAATAAGTTATTATTCCAAATAATGTTTTCTTATAGAAAATTTATTCATGTATACATCTCAAATTTTTTTATCATCTTCATCACCTTGTGCATTTTTTCTCAAAATGTGCTTGAGGTGACACTCCAAAACCCACATATCTGATGCCGCCATATTGTTCTGGACACTTCAAGGCCACTGAATATAGTTGTTCATTGGGTATAGTCAATACATATTCTTATGTAAAAACCATATAAAAATATAGGAAAATTAGTAGTAATTGTTATGTAATACTCTTATTTAAAGTAATACAATATTTTATTATTCCATACACACACATGATTCCCATATTCTTTATGTGTTTTCATCTAGTAGTATTCAGTATTTATTCACATGAGTCTATTTACATAGTACATGATGTGGGATGGAAGTGGATTTGGATTTTCATTCATTAATATTAATATAAAAAAGAATCATAATTTTTTTATTGTTTCATACAACATAAAAGTATTACTGCAGATTTAAAATACATACATTTTTTTTCAAGTGAAGCATACCCCATACTTGATTTACGATATGGGTTCATTGGTTTTGATTCATTACAATTATTTTAGCACTCACTTTTTGTTTCCTAAATTAATAATTATTAATCAAATTGATTAATAGATATATTTTTAAGTAAATTATTACAACTAATAATGTACCTAATATATTTCCTCCTCAGGATGAATAATAAACTCATTCCTGGATTCTTTGTTTATCATGTGTGCATATGCCTATAGTGGGTGTGGGTTTACTATCCCCTAAGTATCCATAAGATAATTATTTGTAATAATTGTCTAAAAGGATCAATTAGACTTTTCAATGACCATTAATATAAATTTCATTCGACAATAATATATTATAAATGAACTTTGTAAAAGATAATGAAGAGTAAATATATGTTTAATTATTTTTTTGTAAAATAGATAAATTATATAATAATGTTACCCTATTCTCTTCCCGAATTAGTGACTTCATCATGGTTATGACATTTTTCCACGTATCTACATAAATAGATATGTGGATTTGAGTGGTGGACCCATTGTAACTAATGAAAAAGGACTTATTGGGGTCAATATACTAACCGTGTGCATTCCATCCAATGATTAATTTTATACCTTTTATTCTCCCTTTAATATTTTTTGTAAAGACTGTTATACTATGAAGATCCTGTTATTTTCTCATAAATAGGTCATTCACCTTCTACCATTTCCTCAGTTTCAATATATTCAATATGTTTCTCCCATGGATTGGTAACATTATCATGCGGGGAAGCATATAATTACTCTATATTGGTTGTGTCACTATGTGAAGAAACTTGTTGTTCCTCAATATTGAGATTATTGACATGAGGAGAAGACATTATCTATATAATTAGTTGAATATTTAATTTATTTTATGTAAATGAAGTAGTGAATAGATAAATCTATGAGGTAACAAAATGTATACTAAAAAAACATTAACAAAATTATTGAACTCAATTTTTTTCATTAAAGGTTTAAGGGATTTTACACCTCTATAGAGTATACATATCCCCTATTTATGGTCACCAATAACATAAAATAACTCATATATATTGGAGCCACTGTGAAATGCAGTGGTGAACACTTAAAAATATGAGGTAACATAATGTATATTAAAAAAAACAAAATTATTGAAATAACTTTTTTTATTTAAAGTTTGATTGGATTTTACACCTATATCAAGTATCCAAATACCCTCCTTGTGGTCTCCTATGACATATAAGACCTCATTTATATTGGAGCCACTATGAAATGATTGAGATGTCTTATTGAAAATATCATACTAAATTGAATTGACATATGACTTGTAAAGACCCGTAAAATTCAACTGAATTTTTTTTCTAATTTTCTTTGGGATTTTACAAAAACGCAGTTTCTGACGGCGCCTGATTCTGAGGCCCGGTGTGCCCGGAATCAACTTCTGAAGTTTGGATCGGGTACATTCAGGGAACGAACGAGCCAGTTTTTCTAACTTTTGAACTGGTGCTCGGAATTGAATTCGAGGGCACCGATGGAATTGCAGCGCCGGTTTTTGCTTAGAAACGCCTCTTTCGGAGTTGCGTTTGCTCGGTTGTGCTTTTTAATTTTTGGGGTTTAAGTTAAGAAATAAAATAAAGTTGTACGACAATTTTATTTCATTTCACTTAAAGCCGCTTAAAGACCACTTTAAGCTACTTAAGCTGGGTTGAAGCGGATAGGGTGCAATTCAAAATATCCTACCCACTTGGTAGGATATTTGTGAGGTGGGACCCACAAGATCCCCACCGTTTCTTTTCTTCTTAAGTAACGCACCCGCACCCCCCTATTAATGAAAGTCAACCGTGCGTTTTTCTGGTTAAGAAACGCCCCAATTAATTGGGCAGTTAAATCGTTACAATTAATTCAACAAATTAATTGTTCGTTTCTTATCTTTTGAATTTCAAAAGCTTAGGTCAATAATAAAATAAGGGTTGAACTTATTTTATTTAGTTGGAATTGTAGCGTGGAGAGAATTTGGGAGGAAAGCATTCTTCTTTGACAAAGAACACGAAGAACGCGAACAATGCGAAGAATGCGAGGAACGCTCCAACCTTCGGCGAAGAACGCCAAACCCTCAAAGATCGATGACGTGGCGCCCTGTACAGCGACGTCAATGATGCTTCTTCCACGATTCTCTCTCCGTGACGCTTCTTCCATGACGATCCAACCCCGCAACAACCTTCGGTCGACAACGACAAGTTCGTCGACGCGACGCTGAGTACCGCACGCCAGCGACGCCCTTCCGCGACGCGGCGACCCTTTCTTCCGCGACGGTCGATCTCGCGTCTGACGACGAAGTTAAGGTAGGGAATTTTAATTGTGATTGTGGGTGAACCCTCGTTTACTCCCTTGATTTTTTTTATTCTTCGTGAATATGTCTAACTGCTATCGTTTAACGAGAGGGGGTCGGTCCGCACAAACACGACCGACCCACCTCCTTTTTCCATGTTGGATTTCTTTGTGGTTGGGTACGGGAAGGCGTGGTGCCGTCGCACCACGCGAAATCATGCAACAAAAAAATGCGCGGTGCTGTCACGCCGCGCCGTGAAAAGAAGAACAAGGACGCGACGCCGTCGCGCCACGTCGAAGAAACCCGAAGACATCCGCGGACGGAGTCGGGCCGCGGCAAAGGGGCGCGGCGCCAACGCGCCGCGCCGGAGAACCACGAAGACAACGCGTTTCGTTTTTGACGTGCGGATTGACGGGCGACGACAAACGAAGCCGCAAGGTAATTTTGAGGCCTCCGCAGTGAAGGTCGGGTCCCGGGGGGACCATAGGCGAAGACGGCAAGAGAAACGGACCACCGGAGCGCGTCCAGTGGTCCGCGGAAGGCGGCGGCGGCGCGCCGCCAGAAGGGAGGCGGCCGGCGGTTCGCCGCCGGCCTCAATTAGCGGCGAAGGGCGGGGGAGCCGCGCACCCTGCCCGCGATGTCCGCTCGGCCGCGCCGGTCGGGCCGGGTCGGACCCGGTTCGGGCCGACCCAGGGGGGGTCGGGCCGGGTCGGCCCGGGCCGAGACCCCCCGTTTTCGGACCACTTTCGGTCAAATGCCTGTAACTTGAGCTACGGGCCTCCAAACGACTCGCTGTCAGCAGAAACACAATCCTTGGATCGAGGCGGTCCTTTCGGTATATCGCACTCAAGGTTTTAGATTACTTTGGGTTTGGCCGGGTTGGTTCGGATACGAAACCAACCGGGCCCTCGGAGCGGAAACGCTTATATCTTGATCTCCGGACGTCCGATTGACGTGCCGTAAACTTTGATGGATTCCTCTAAGTGAGACGGATCTTTTGGATTACTCCGCTCGAGTTTTGGATGCAGTTAGAGTGCGGTCGGGTTGGTTCGCTCACGAAACCAACCAGGCCCCTGGAACGAGAAAACCAATAACTCACAGACCGGGCGTCCGATTGACGCGCCGTCTGTCTCGTTGTTTTCCTCTTGTTGAGACGGAAATTTTGGCATACTTCGCCCGAGTTTTGGATGCAGTTGAGATACGACCGGGTTGGATTGTACCCGAAATCCAATCAGGCCCCTGGAATGGAAAAGCTGATATCTTTCAGACCGGACGTCCGTTTGACGAACCGTCAGTGGCGTTGGTGATCACGTTGAGAAACGGTCCCTATGAGTATACCCTATGTGAGTTCGGGGTACAATTGAGATACGGTCCGGATTGGTTCGCTCACGAAACCAACCGGGACCCTGTGACAAAAAGGCTAGTAATTCACAGACCGAGCGTCCGATTGACGCGCCGTCTGTTGCGTTGAGACCCCTATGACGAGGCGGTCATTTGAGATACTTCTTCGTGGGACTTTGAGATACTTGGAGTATCGACCTGTAGCTCGTGGAGCAGACCCTCCTAGAGACGAGCGTGCGAAGTACGGAGACCGTGTAGCCGACTGAGACCTGAAGACTACTTGACCGACTCGACTTGGAGTGAGTCGACTAGCCCAGTGGACGGAGCACTACTTGTGAGGTGCAGACCCATGGTGGACGGAGCACTACCTGTGTGACAGTGAAGACCCGCGGTACTCGTCCGGAGAGTACCCCAGCAAGCTACTAGGGGGTGTGCACTACTGTGTTTGGGTGACATACCTCGGCGGGAAGCACTACTGTGTTTGGGTGGCTGACCCGCGGTACTCGACAGGAGGAGTACCTCAGCAGTATTAGGTTAGTGAGAAGTACCTCGGAGTCGTGACAGGACCACTGTACACTCTAGAGACGGAGCTCTTCAGCAGTTACAGTTTCGAAAATGAAAATCCTGGTTTGAGCTGAATCTTTTGACCTTTGTGTTTACCTCATGATTGAGATGGGTCACTTCATAACTTAGGTATATGTATGGGCATATACCTGGGTAGTGGTTATCCGTTTATTTCACAATCCTTGTGTTTCCTCATGATTGAGATGGGTTACTTGATAACTTAGGCATATGTATGGGCATATACCTAAGTAGAGGTTATCTGTTGAGATCTTTTTTGTGGTTATCCTTGTTGGTTTAGTGAGACCTTGAGGTTATCGGGGTCCCTACTGAGTATCTTTATACTCACCCCTGCATGGGCTATGCCCTCACCTCGTTGTGTTGGTTGCAGACGACAGGCAGTGATGACGGAGGCCGAGTGTTCAAGGACTAGATGGTACCCGGAGGTGGACTACAGGACGAGTCAGTACCCGGAGGTGGACTACATGACAAGTCAGTACCCGGAGGTGGAATACACGATGAGACGACACACAGAGGAGGTTGAAGGACGAGAGCGTGGAGGAGGCTATCTGTACCTACCCTCCAGGTAGAATCCATGGTGGACAACCAGGAGCTGCGCCATCTGTACCTACCCTTCAGGTAGGATCCGAGGAGGATGACCCAGGAGCCGCTTCCGTCCTTCCAGCTGTTATCTTTTCTGTTGTACTTGTTCAGTTGTAGTTGTACTTTCTTTTGGGTTTGTATTCTGGCCCATTTACTTTTCAGCACTTCTCTTGTACTTAGTGTTTACTTTTTTCGCTTTCTTACTCTGTGGTGCTTGTTTTCTTTTATAAAGTCAATGCCTTCCCAGTTATCGGGATTTACGCCTTTGGTGCTATTTTCCAGCCCCTGGCCTATGGAAGGCGGGCTTGGGGAAGTCACGGCACAGGCCCCGATGACGGGTCGTGACAAATTGCTTTCAGAGGAGTCGGTTCTACCGCAGAACTTATAACTATGATATTTTCTTCCTGTGAAGCAATGGTATTAAGAGTACCGAGTGTGGTTTTCAGTTCTGGGAGTCCAGTGTTGGTACGGGCGGCCGACGTATCCATACACCAGGACCCTGACAACTGATTTCAGACTTGGTGCACGAAAACACTGATTTTGTGTGTGTTTCCAAAAGTTTTTAAATGTCAGCTCAAACCAGGTCAGCTCACCAGGTATAAACGTTTGACCGTGTCACGATGTTTCTTTCAGGATGCCTTTTCACGGACGACCAGCTAGAGCCCGATGGGATGTGCGTGCTGACAGCCTGTCGAGTGACGAGGCTTCGGTACAGGGCCCTCTTATAGTTGAGGCACCAGCGGAGGCACCAGCGGTACTACCAAACGTTGGGCCACCGATGCCACCAGCCCCAACAGTAGGCGATGCACGCTACTTGAGTGCGCTGCACGAGTTCCAGCACCAGAGGCCACCCAGGTTCCGGGGAGATACGGACCCGCAGGCGACTGAGGATTGGCTGGAGGCTGTTGTGAGAGTCTTCAGGCTAGTGGGGAAACTGACAGACTTCATGGTGATCTTTGCTGCCAGCCTCCTTTAGGCAGCTGCAGGCAGGTGGTGGAGCCACTTGTTCCAGTTTTGCGATGGGATGACCTTCGTATGGGAAGACTTCGAGACCTTCTTCAGGGTGGAGTTTGTGCCAGTAGCTCTACACCCCGAGCGTGTACAGGAGCTTCTGCCTTTGCCGCAGGGTTTTCGATCAGTTGCCGAGTCATCTGTGGGAAGTAGACAGATGATGCTGAGGTCCAGGAGGACCAGACCAGCAGTTGGATGATCTTGGGTTTTAGGACCAGTGGTGCGGGGCACCCGGGGTGGGAACAGAGTTAGGCGTGCCAGAAACAGGTTGTGTTACTCATGCGGCGGAAAGGGTAACCTGACACGTGACTGTCTGAATCCTCGTACGGTTGATCAGCGTATAACATCCCGCCATTTTATAACATAAACTTTCATTACATTACACAAAACAGAGGATCTTTAAGGTCTAGTGTCTTGGAAACCAGGAACATAATACATGAAAACAACATAAACCATTCTTCTTAAACACTTGAAAGGCATCTCCTTAAGTTCATTCTAGGTTCATTACTGCATCTCATAACCTGGGGACATACATCAAAAGAAAGGGTGAGCAGAAGGCCCAGTAAGGGAAACAAGAGGAACATTTTACATGTGAACTTGAGATACTTCAATGAGGACATGAAAAGAACTTTAAGGCATGAGAATGAAATCATGAGGCATTTCATAATAAAAATAACATTTTTCATAACTTGAAGATGTGGCTACATCATTTAACATAGACAATCATGAACATATCACCAAGGTCCATCCCCAAGGTGTCACTTGAAAATTACCAAGGTTATTCACCAAGGTATCGTGAAAATTGTAATCTCTAGTGGTTACATCATTACCCAATGCATTGGAGCGCTATCAGGGCGCACCCTTAAATTTGCCTTTATTATCTTGTGATCCACATATATCATCATCAAAAATTTCATAAATAACCCACATAGCATAAAATAAATGGGTTTCATTTCATAGTCATAACGTTTTAAAAACTGCTTTAAAGACATGATCTTTACGTCACTTTAAACCCACGGAAAGGGAAAGCGGGTCTCATGTATGTAAATCCCAGAATTTAAAATGGAACATTTTGATATATATGTGAATACCCTTGTAGAAATAAGAGCTTTGAGTATTCAATTTATAACATAAAATAATTTTTGAGAAAAGAGAGAGGCATTTTGAGGGGAAAATTCTGCAGCATAACAGCTAAGTTTCGGGGTTTTAGAAAACATTGAAATGAGAGGGGACATGGGTCACCCACTCATAAATGATCCATAAAACATTATGGTGAAAGAATAATAAGGACATATGGACATGGTAATGAAATTTTAGGGACATACCATTTGAAATAAAAAACATGGAAGGAAAAAAAAGATTAGATTTCTCGTATGAAAATTCGGCAGCCTTACGGCGTCACTTAACTTCAAAAGAAAATGATTTGACAAGATCAAATAGGGTCCCTCATCATATGATCATAAGAGATCAGTATGATAGATATAGAGATCATACCCCAACATAATAAAAAGGAACTTGAAATACTTGACATGAAAATCGAACTTGAAAAATGAGAAGGGTGAAAGAATCCCTTAAAAATTCGGCAGCCTAACGGCGTCACTTAAATTTTCATAAAACGAAATGATGAGAGTAAGAGGGGATCTCTCATCATATAAACATGAAAGGGCAGTAAGAGGAATATAAAAGAACATCCTCTCACATAAAAACATGGAGCATAATAGGAATGACATAAAAGAGATTACATGAAAAGAAAGAGAGGGGTTGGATCCCTTACCTTAAAACGTGACTCTTGAAACTCAAAGGATTGGACCTTGAGGGCTTGGGGGCACCTTGGGAGGACTCTTTGGAAGGTAAGAAGACCAGAACTTCGTTGGGGGAGAGTTGGGAGTGAAAACTAAAGGAGGAAAGGGTGGGTATTTATAGGGAAAGTGAGGGGACAATGAATTAATGGCCAAGGGACACCTCACATGTGCTTTTCTCAAACCCATGTGCTTTCCCTTGGCATTTATCATGGAGTTAGGCCACATGGGGCCCCCAAAACAATAATTCATCACCCTTGGCCGGCCAACCCTCAAAAGATTTCATGAAATCATCATGACACCGTTATGATGTCATTAAACATACCGAAACCCTAAAACTGTATTTTTACTATTCACTGAAAATTCAACTTTCTCAGAAAAATCCCAAAATTTCACATTAACCAAATATCAATGCTATGATTTCAAAAATGAACTCCATTTTATAAAAATAATTTTCTAAATATTTTTAATTTTATTTTTAAATAAATACACTATTCACCGAAAATTCATTTTTTTAGAAAAATCCCCAAAATTTAGCATAACATAATATCGATGCTCTGAGTTCAAAAATAAAGTCATTTTTATAAAAATAATTTTCTAATTATTTTTAATTAAATTTTTAATTAAAAAACACTATTCATCTGAAAAAACTAATACTTGAATAATAATATATGAAACCGTTATTTAACCATTTTATTGAATCACATTACTTAATCAAGGTGTCTAAATTATATTAAAACTTTCTTTGAGTGAAAATTACTAATCCATTTGGTCACATTACTAATCCTAAGCGTAAAATCACTATTCATAATTTACTATTCATCAAAAATTAAGTTGATCTTATTAGACTCCAAATTCCTTAATGAACACTTTTGTAGAACACCATTTTTTGAAAATCATTACACATCATCAGTTATTTAGGGTTTACATAAATATTTCAAAATATCCCTTTTTCAAAATTCATCAATAAAATACATTCTAAAATTATCTAGACATTTGAAATTTCACAAACATCACTAAAGGAAGAAATCTCAATTTATTCACCCGAAAGGATTACACAAGGAAACTAGGGTCTCATCACATAGCCCCTTATAACACTGGCATAAGACCTAAGTGTAAGGTGTGCTATGGTGAGAGAATCTGAGGGAGGCTCAGATAACATTGCCCTAGTAGCAATCTCCACTAACTTGAACTTCTCCTGCAAGCGTTTTCGTTCAAGCTTGACACGCTGGAGCTCGGCTTGGGCTTGGTCCAAAGCGAAGCCCACAGATGCTACCTCCTTCCCAAGCTCTGATAAGTGGGCTTCGTAAGGGTTGAGTCTACTGGATGAAGCCATCAACTCCCCTTTCTGCATTAACCATTAACGTCTTATTAAATCATTAAGAGTAAGTTAATATAATACTAAAAAAGATTGGGTCGTTACATTCTTCCCCCCTTAAGAAATTTCGTCCCCGAAATTTATACTTGTGGCCTAGCCGAAAAGGTGAGGGTACTTTTGCTTCATCGTTTCCTCAGGCTCCCAAGTAGCTTCTTCGTACTTATGATTCCTCCACAACACTTTCACAAGGTGGGTAGTGTTGTTTCGTAGAACCTTGTCTCTACGGTCTAAGATCTACACTAGCTGCTCTTCATAAGAGAGGTCATGTTCAAGTTGTACCACCTTTGGGTTCAGTACATGCGAAGGGTCGGGTATGTACTTCCTCAAGAGAGATACATGGAAGACATTGTGAACTTGAGCTAGGTTCGGTGGAAGTGCTAGACGATAGACCACTGCTCCTATGCGATCAAGGATTTCATAGGGGCCAATGTACCTAGGACTGAGCTTCCCTTTCTTCCCAAACTGCATGACTCTCTTCCATGGAGAGATTCGAAGGAATACTTTGTCACCAACACCAAACTCCAAGTTTCTTCGTCGATTGTCAACATAGCTCTTCTGCCGACTCTGAGCAGCTTTTATGTGTTGTTGGATGGCATGAACTTGTTCTGTCATTTCTTGCACAAGATCAGGCCCAAGAAGCTTCCTCTCACCAGTTTCATCCCAACAAGTAGGAGTTCTACACCGCTTTCCATACAGAGCTTCATTGGGTGCCATCTGAATACTCGCATGGAAGCTGTTGTTATAGGAGAACTCCACTAATGGGAGGTGTTGATCCCATCCACCTTTAAATTCCATTGAGCATAATCTCAACATGTCTTCGAGTGTCTGAATAGTCCTTTCAGATTGGCCATCAGTTTGAGGATGATAGGCCATACTAAAATTCAATTCAGTGTTCAGAGCATGCTGAATACTTCTCCAGAATTTTGATGTGAATCTTGGGTCACGATCAGATAAGATGGATAGTGGTACCCCATGCAGCCTTACCACTTCCTTCACGTATATCTTGGCAAGCTGATCCAGAGAGAAATCTTCCTGAATAGAGATAAAATGGGCTGTCTTGGTGAGATGGTCCACAATAACCCATATCACATTGTTTCCTTTGGATGTTTTTGGGAGACCAGTTACAAAGTCCATGGTGATATTATCCCACTTCCATACTGGTATGGGTAGCGGTTGTAATACCCCCTTTGGAAGTTGTCTTTCTACCTTTACTTGCTGACACACCAGGCACCTTGTAGGGTAATCGGCAATATCCCTCTTCATGTTATCCCACCAATAATGATCACGAAGGTCTCTATACATATTAGTGCTTCCCGGATGTATAGAGAATGTAGAGCTATGAGCTTCATCCATCAGTTCTTTCTTTATCTCCGGAATAGATGGAACACATAGTCTTGTATGAAATTTCAATACACCTTCTTGATCAATATTGAAATCAGGGAACTTCCCATCCTTTACAGCCTCAAACTTCTCCTGCAGCAAAGGATCTTCTTTTTGAGCCTTCTTGATCTTCTCTAGTAATGAAGGTTGAGAAATCATTTGGGATAGGGTTGATGATGTCCCTTTCCTTATAATTCCTATGTCCAATTTTACTAGATCTTTAATCAAGGGATCTCCCAGGATCCTCATTGTTGCCAGAACAAGAGGATCTTTCCTGCTTAACGCATCCGCGACTTTGTTTTCTCTTCTAGGGTGATAATGAATTGAACAATCATAGTCTTTAATAAGCTCCAACCATCTCCTTTGTATCATGTTCAATTCTTTCTGAGTGAAAATATACTTTAGACTTTGGTGGTCAGTGTATATATCACATTTATCCCCATAAAGATAGTGCCTCCATATCTTTAGAGAAAAAACAACTGCCGCCAGCTCTAGATCATGCGTAGGATAATTCTGCTCATGAATCTTCAACTGTCGAGATGCATAAGCAATTACTTTGTCATTTTTCATGAGGACGCACCCAAGCCCTTTCAGAGATGCATCGCTAAAAATAACGAATCCTTCTCCGATAGAGGGTAGTGTTAACACAGGTGCAGTAACCAATCTCTTCTTCAACTCTTGGAAACTTTCCTCACATTCCTTTGTCCAGATGAACTTAACCCCTTTTCGAGTCAACTTGGTTAGTGGATTAGAAAGCCGTGAAAAGTTTTTCACAAACCTCCTATAATATCCCGCTAAACCAAGGAAACTACGAATCTGAGTTACTGTTGTGGGTTGAGGCCACTCCTCCACAACCATTGTCTTTGCAGGGTCAACCGAGATTCCTTTATTGGTTACGATGTGCCCCAAGAAAGCCACTTGTTGTAACCAAAACTCACACTTGCTGAACTTCCCAAAGAGCCTCTCCTTCCGTAGAGTTTTCAAAATAACCCTCAGATGATTTTCATGCTCCTCACGACTTTTTGAATATATCAAAATATCATCAATAAAAACTACCGCAAAGTTATCAAGGTAGTCCTTAAAGACTCTATTCATCAAATCCATGAAAATACCAGGATAATTAGTCAAGCCGAAGGGCATAACAGTAAACTCATAATGCCCATATCTTGATCAGAAGGCAGTCTTTGGAATATCTTCCTTCTTCACCCTCAGTTGATGATAACCAGATTGAAGGTCAATCTTAGAGAAGAATTGAGCCCCACGAAGTTGGTCAAATAAATCATCAATTCTTGGAAGAGGGTATCTGTTCTTCACTGTAATCCCGTTCAGTTCTCTATAATCAATGCATAGACGCATTGATCCATCCTTCTTCTTCACAATGAGAACTGGTGCTCCCCAAGGAGACACACTCGGTCGGATAAACCCATTATCCAACAAGTCTTGGAGTTGTTTCTTTAACTCTTCTAGCTCCACATTTTCCATTCTATACGGAGTCTTTGATATCGGTTGAGACCCAGGTACGAGTTCAATGGAGAACTCTACCTCTCTTTCTGGGGGAGGTCCAGGTAACTCCTCAGGAAATACATCCATGTATTCCTGAACAATCGGAACATCTTCAATTTGTATGCTCCCTTTCCCTTCTTCATCATCACCGATTAACTCCATAAAGAAAGATATGGGAGGTGCTTCTAGATAGGGATCAGTTCAGGATATCTCTCCTCGGAAGATAACTGTAGGTCGTTCATTCAAGACTACTGAGATTTCCTTACTTCTGCATTTGATCTTAGCATTATACTTTGAGAGCCAGTCCATCCCTAGTATAATGTCAATTTCCATCATGGGAATGACTACTAGATTTTCGATAAGATTGTGCTCACCAAAGTAAACACTAGAGTCTCTAAACACTGTTGATGCATGGATAATCCCACTTGGAGTCTTGACTGACAACTCTACCTCAAGAAATTCAGGGATTGATTCTATATTCTTTGCAAACTTGGAAGAAATAAAGGAATGCGTAGAACCAGAATCAAATAAAGCACTTGCTAGTTTTGAGAGGACAACAAGAGTACCTGCTACCACATCGTTCAGAACTTCAACTTCAGTTGTTGTGATAGTGAAAGCACGACATTGCTCCCTTGGCCTCTGCTGAGGTTGATGGTGATTCCCCTCCACTGCCCTCGGATTTGGACATTGATTAGCAAAGTGCCCAAGCTGTCCACACTTGAAGCATGTGACTTCGGGTAGGGCCAGAACCATCTTTCCTCTGTCGTTAGTGTTGGGAAGTTGAGGCTTCACATCACCACGACAATTCCGAGAAATATGGCCTTCTTTTCCACACCTATAACACTTGCCACTTCTGATCAAGCAGTTCCCCAGATGCTTCTTCCCACATTTATTGCATGTGGCATGTTGCATATGATTTCTACCTCTTTCCTGATCAAAAATTCTTCCCAGGCTTGGTTCTAGAGTTCTCTTCTTCTCATTAGATTTGTGAGACCATTGTGTCTCCCCAAACTCTAGTTCAACTTTCATAGCACTTCGAACTATTTCTTCATAGCTATCGTAGTACCTGTTGGCTAGATTCTTCTGCAGATGTGGTCGTAGTCCGCCAAAGAATCTATCAACCTTCCCATTAGGGTCCATGACAAAGCTTGAGGTATAACGGGAAAGCCTTGTGAAGTTCATCTCATAGCTTCCGACAGGTTCGTTCTCCTTCTGCTTCAGCTCGAGAAACTCTTTCTCCATTTTCGTTCTCATGGAACGAGGGAAATACTTGTTAAAGAAAATCCCCCGAAATTCTTCCCACTCCATAGCTTCCATCTCTCCTCGTGGCTTCGTGTTTTTGATCAGTGACCACCACTGCTCAGCTTCTCCCTCTAGGCGGTAAACAGAAAGGGTGACTTTTTCTTGTTCCGAACAATGAAGTACAGAAAAGATCTTTTCAATGGAGCTTATCCATTGTTCCGCAACCAATGGGTCAGTAGATCCACTGAATTTTGGCGGTCGTTGACGCATGAAGGACTCAACAGAAAGTTGTTCCCTTCATGGTGAGGTCGGCCTCTCAGCTTGATTTAAGTTATTACTCATAACATGAGTCAGTTGGTTCATCATTCGCATGAATGTTTCCATTCCGGCTTCCATCGGAGGGCCGTCAGCACATGGTGCATTGCGGTCACCATCGGCACAGTTTCTCCTATTTCCCGCCATTTTCTAAAAGAATAAAACCTTAGTGAGAAACTTATTTCATTTATGAATCTTTTAACTAAGACTTCGTGCTTCGAAAATTATAGTTCTCTATAATTCCTTCATAATGATTCATAAAAAGCATGTGATTAACCAAACATATCCCCCGGGAGTGTCGTAACCAAGAGTGCAGCAAGGCCCGTTATCGTGCACCAGTTCCCATTCGAGTCTAGCTCAAAGCGGTGTTTTCGGGTTTTACCCCTATGTACATCTGTGCCAGAGCTTCCTCTACCTGCTCGTATCCAGACAGGGATGTATTTGTTTGATAGACCACTTACTCAATACTTACCAAAATACCAGGAAGTTTTCCTATATTTAAACTTTTCTATAGGGTTCTTCCTAAAGTTTTTATATCCTAATTTCCACAAATAACTAAACCATCCTTTGATACCAACTATAACATCACTCCGTTTTATAACATAAACTTTCATTACATTACACAAAACTGAGGATCTTTAAGGTCTAGTGTCTTGGAAACCAGGAACATAATACATGAAAAAAACATAAAACATTCTTCTTAAACACTTGAAAGGCATCTCCTTACGTTCATTCTAGGTTCATTACTGCATCTCATAACCTGGGGACATACATCAAAAGAAAGGGTGAGCAGAAGGCCCAGTAAGGGAAACAAGAGGAACATTTTACATGTGAACTTGAGATACTTTAATAAGGACATGAAAAGAACTTTAAGGCATGAGAAAGAAATCATGAGGCATTTCATAATAAAAATAACATTTTTCATAACTTGAAGATGTGGCTACATCATTTAACATAGACAATCATGAACATATCACCAAGGTCCATCCCCAAGGTGTCACTTGAAAATTACCAAGGTTATTCACCAAGGTATCATGAAAATTGTAATCTCTAGTGGTTACATCATTACCCAATGCATTATAGCGCTATCAGGGCGCACCCTTAAATTTTCCTTTATTATCATGTGAGCCACATATATCATCATCAAACATTTCATAAATAACCCACATAGCATAAAATAAATGGGTTTCATTTCATAATCATAACGTTTTAAAAACTGCTTTAAAGACATGATCTTTACGTCACTTTAAAACCACGGAAAGGGAAAGCGGATATCATGTATGTAAATCCCAGAATTTAAAATGGAACATTTTGATATATATGTGAATACCCTTGTAGAAATAAGAGCTTTGAGTATTCACTTTATAACATAAAATAATTTTTGAGAAAAGAGAGAGGCATTTTGAGGGGAAAATTCTGCAGCATAACGGCTAAGTTTCGGGGTTTTAGAAAACATTGAAATGAGAGGGGACATGGGTCACCCACTCATAAATGATCCATAAAACAGTAGGGTGAAAGAATAAGAAGGAAATATGGACATGGTAATGAAATTTTAGGGACATACCATTTGAAATAAAAAACATGGAAGGAAAAAAAAGATTAGATTTCTCCTATGAAAATTCGGCAGCCTTACGGCGTCACTTAACTTCAAAAGAAAATGATTTGACAAGATCAAATAGGGTCCCTCATCATATGATCATAAGAGATCATTATGATAGATATAGAGATCATACCCCAACATAATAAAAAGGAACTTGAAAGACTTGACATGAAAATCGAACTTGAAAAATGAGAAGGGTGAAAGAATCACTTAAAAATTCGGCAGCCTAACGGCGTCAGTTAAACTTTCATAAAACGAAATGATGAGAGTAAGAGGGGATCTCTAATCATATAAACATGAAAGGGCAGTAAGAGGAATATAAAAGAACATCCTCTCACATAAAAACATGGAGCATAATAGGAATGACATAAAAGAGATTACATGAAAAGAAAGAGAGGGGTCAGATCCCTTACCTTAAAATGTGACTCTTGAAACTCAAAGGATTGGACCTTGAGGGATTGGGGGCACCTTGGGAGGACTCTTTGGAAGGTAAGAAGACCAGAACTTCGTTGGGGGAGAGTTGGGAGTGAAAACTAAAGGAGGAAAGGGTGGGTATTTATAGGGAAAGTGAGGGGACAAAGCATTAATGGCCAAGGGACACCTCACATGTGCTTTTCTCAAACCCATGTGCTCTCCCTTGGCATTTATCATGGAGTTAGGCCACATGGGCCCCCGAAAACAAAAATTCATCACCCTTGGCAGGCCAACCATCAAAATATTTCATGACATCATCATGACACCGTTATGATGTCCTTAAACATACCGAAACCCTAAAACTGTATTTTTACTATTCACTGAAAATTCAACTTTCTCAGAAAAATCCCAAAATTTCACATTAAACAAATATAAATGATATGATTTCAAAAATGAACTCCATTTTATAAAAATAATTTTCTAAATATTTTTAATTTTATTTTTAAATAAATACACTATTCACAGAAAATTCATTTTTTTAGAAAAATCCCCAAAATTTACCATAACATAATATCGATGCTCTGAGTTCAAAAATAAAGTCATTTTTATAAAAATAATTTTCTAATTATTTTTAATTAAATTTTTAATTAAAAAACACTTTTCATTCGAAAAAACTAATACTTGAATAATAATTTATGAAACCGTTATTTAACCATTTTATTGAATCACATTACTTAATCAAGGTGTCTAAATTATATCAAAACTTTTTTTGAGTGAAAATTACTAATCCATTTGGTCACATTACTAATCCTAAGCGTAAAATCACTATTCATAATTTACTATTCATCAAAATTAAGTTGATCTTATTAGACTCCAAATTCCTTAATGAACACTTTTGTAGAAGACCATTTTTTGAAAATCATTACACATCATCAGTTATTTAGGGTTTACATAAATATTTCAAAATATCCCTTTTTCAAAATTCATCAATAAAATACATTCTAAAATTATCTAGACATTTGAAATTTCACAAACATCACTAAAGGAAGAAATCTCAATTTATTCACCCGAAAGGATTACACAAGGAAACTAGGGTCTCATCACATAGCCCCTTATAACACTGGAATAAGACTTAAGTGTAAGGTGTGATATGGTGAGAGAATCTGAGGGAGGCTCAAATAACATTGCCCTAGTAGCAATCTCCACTAACTTGAACTTCTCCTGCAAGCGTTTTCGTTCAAGCTTGACACGCTGGAGCTCGTCTTGGGCTTGGTCCAAAGCGAAGCCCACAGATGCTACCTCCTTCCCAAGCTCTGATAAGTGGGCTTCGTAAGGGTTGAGTCTACTGGATGAAGCCATCAACTCCCCTTTCTGCATTAACCATTAATGTCTTATTAAATCATTATGAGTAAGTTAATATAATACTCAAAAAGATTGGGTCGTTACACAGCGGGTGTTGGAGGAGCCACCGAGACAGAAGCAGCGACTGGTGCTTGAGCAACAGCCGAGCAGTGGACAAGGCAGTAGAGCTCCGAGAGCAGGTGGATAGGAGAGGAACTAGTGGATACGTACTTTTTACTTCTAGTTCCATGTTGCTTTTGTATTCGTGTCTTTGTACTATGAGCTGCAATAATAAAAAGACACTTATCTTGTGATGTTTGCTTTCCTGTCCTTTTTGTTTGGTTGATACTGAGTGGTCCTGGTTAAGACTGTTGACTTGACCCTCACTTTCGAGATTTCTACTGGAGGAGACCCAGTGACCTCACACTGATGCCGACAATGTGACTCGACCCTTGGAGGCGAGAGTGACAGTTGGATCTCTTGGTAGTTACGTCGAGTCCTTACGACGTCATCCATGGCATGAATGCATCATTCATGTTGGGATTGACTGTATTAGGCGACGAATGTGGTTCATCCAGGGGATGATACTGGATTTCTCTTATCGGCAAAGAAGAAATCATAGCAGCTCTTGTGAGACTAAATAAGGTCCAAGTCATCCAAGAGCGGATGAAGACTGTACAGTGCAGTAAGAAACAGGAAACCGGTGCCAGTCTTAGAGACTCGGGCGTGTTGAATGTTTCAAGAAGTGGAAGCTTTAAGGATAGATGAGTCTGTGAAGTAGAAGACGTGGAGGTAGAGCTAGGAGAGCAGTATGAGGTGGTGTATATCTTAACATGCTACAACCACCCGCATTAGTTATCCCCGCCAGGCTCAGGGAGCTGGAGGGCGGTGGAAGAGTGCGGCTGCTTGCTGTCAAGGAGTGTGACCCAATGGCTCTATAAATGATTCAAAAGACAGTCTGTGTCCACTACTAGCTGCTGTAGTAACGGACGTCGATATGAATCATTCCTTGCTTTCACAAATCTTGTTCCAGACCTAGAGTTTCCGGTAAGCCGTGGACTTGACCCTCACGTACGGAGATACCTTGGGAGGAGACTCGATGATCACACTTACGCCGACGGTGTGGTCAGACCCTCGAGGTGAGAGTTTCGGTTGGAATCTCTTGGTGGAAGCGTCGAGGCCTTACGATGTTAGTTTAAGTATGGAATGGGAAATAACTGTTCATACTCAAAATGACGGTTTTAGGCAAACGTCGGGATGTGTTTTCCTTGTTCGGTGAAAAGGAAACCCTAGGCAGCACAGGATAAACTCTTTCACAGGAGGGTGCGACCGATCACTCTTGAGTCGGTCAACCTTACCCTCGTGGCAGCAGTCTTTTAGAGTTCCAGTTCTAACGGTAATTGGATACCTCTTGAGTTCGATGATGATGATCACGTACTTATACGGGTCTCACCTCGACGAGGTTTACGGAGATGTGGCCAAGGCGGCAAGTTATCTCCGAGGTTCAACGGACCTTTCTAGGTCCTCAGTTGGGTAGGCGGGGTGGGTTACTGCTTGAACCATCCACCTCAGTTGCACCAGGTGCACGAAGACTTCCACGTATCTCAACTGAGGAGATACGTGCTCGACCCTTCGCATATCATCAACCGTGAGGAGATGGACGATGGAGATGGAGTATCTTTCACAGAGGTTCCAGTGGGGATCCAGGATCGACAGGAGCGGATCCTATGAGGACGATTTATTCCTTGGGTGGACTTTCTCTGAAAGAATGGGAACCTCCGGGTGAGCACACGGGAGCGGAAGGCTCAGATGCGTGCTCAGTACCGTTTTTGTATCCCTAGTTTATGTTAAATCTTTACAAGGACGTAAATCCCTGAGGTGGGAGTAATGTAAAGACCCGTAAAATCCAAGGGAAATTTTTTTCTAATTTTCTTTGGGATTTTACAAGAACGCAGTTTCTGACGGCGCCTGATTCCGAGACCCGGTGTGCCCGGAATCAATTTCCGAAGTTTGGCTCGGGTACGTTCAGTGAACGAACGAGCGGGTTTTTCTAACTTTTGAACCGGTGCTCGGAATCGAATTCCGAGGGCACCGATGGAATCACAACGCCAGTTTTTGATTAGAAACGCCTTTTTCGGAGTTGCGTTTGCTCGGTTTTGCTTTTTAATTTTTGGGGTTTAAGTTAAGAAATAAAATAAAGTTGTACGACAATTTTATTTCATTTCACTTAAAGCCGCTTAAAGACCACTTTAAGCTACTTAAGCTGGGTTGAAGCGGATAGGGTGCAATTCAAAATATCCTACCCACTTGGTAGGATATTTGTGAGGTGGGACCCACACGAGCCCCACCGTTTCTTTTATTCTTAAGTAATGCACCCGCACCCCCTATTAATGAAAGTCAACCGTGCGTTTTTCTGGTTAAGAAATGCCCCAATTAATTAGGCAGTTAAATCGTTACAATTAATTCAACAAATTAATTGTTCGTTTCTTATCTTTTGAATTTCAAAAGCTTTGGTCAATAATAAAATAAGGGTTGAACTTATTTTATTTAGTTGGACTTGTGGCGTGGAGAGAATTTGGGAGGAAAGCGTTCTTCTTCGACGAAGAACGTGAAGAACGCGAAGAACACGAGGAATGCTCCGACCTCCGACGAAGAATGCCAAACCCTCAAAGATCGACGACGCGACGCCATGTACCGCGACGTCAACGACGCTTCTTCCACGATTCTCTCTCCACGACGCTTCTTCCACGATGATCCAACCCCACGACAACCTTCGATCGACAACGACAAGTTCGTCGACGCGACGCCGAGTACCGCACGCCAACGACGCCCTTCCGCGACGCGGTGAACCTTTCTTCCGCGACGGTCGATCTCGTGTCCGAGAATGAAGTTAAGGTCGGGAATTTTAATTGTGATTGTTGGTGAACCCTCGTTTACTCCCTTGATTTTTTTTATTCTTCGTGAGTATGTCCAACTGCTATCGTTTAACGAGAGGGGGTCGGTCCGCACAAACACGGCCGACCCACCTCCTTTTTCCTTGTTGGATTTCTTTGTGGTTTGGTACGGGAAGGCGTGGTGCCGTCGCACCACGCGGAATCATGCAACAAGAAAATGCGCGATGCCGTCACGCCGCACCGTGAAAAGAAGAACAAGGATGCGACGCCGTCGCGCCGCGTCGAAGAAACCCGAAGACATCCGCGGACGGAGTCGGGCCGCGGCGCCAACGCGCCGCGCCGGAGAACCACGAAGACGACTCATTTCGTTTTTGACGTGTGGATTGACGGGCGACGAAAAACGAATCCGAAAGGTAATTTTGAGGCCTCCGCAGTGTAGGTCTGGTCTCGGGAGGACCATAGGTGAAGACGGCAGGAGAAACGGACCACCGGAGCGCGTCCGGTGGTCCGCGGAAGGCGGCGGCGGCGGCGCGCCGCCGGAAGGGAGGCGGCCGGTGGTTCACCGCCGGCCTCAATTAGCGGCGAAGGGCGGGGGAGCCGCGCACCCCGCCCGTGATGTCTGCGGGCCGCGCCGGCCGGGCCAGGTCAGGCCCAGCCGGGTTGGACCCGGTTCGGGCCGACCCAGGGGGGTCGGGCCGGGTCGGCCCGGGCCCAGACCCCCCATTTTCGGACCACTTTCGGACAAATGCCCGTAACTTGAGCTACGGGCCTCCAAACGACTTGCCGTCAGCAGAAACACGATCCTTGGATCGAGATGGTCGTTTCAGTATATTGCACTCATGGTTTCAAATTACTTTGGGTTCGGCTGAGTTGGTTCGGATACGAAACCAACCGGGCCCTCGGAGCGGAAAGGCTTATATCTTGAGCTCCGGACGTCCGATTGACGTGCCGTCGACTTTGATGGATTCCTTTAAGTGAGACAGATCTTTTGGCTTACTCCGCTCGAGGTTTGGATGCCGTCAGAGTGCGGTCGGGTTGGTTCGCTCACGAAACCAACCGGGCCCCTGGAACGAGAAAGCCAATAACTCACAGACCGGGCATCCGATTGACGCGCCGTCTGTCTCGTTGTTTTCCTCTTGTTGAGACGGAACTTTTGGCATACTTCGCCCGAGTTTTGGATGCAGTTGAGATACAACCGGGTTGGATTGTACCCGAAATCCAACCGGGCCCCTAGAACAGAAAAGCTGATATCTTTCAGACCGGACGTCCGTTTGACGAACCGTCAGCGGCGTTGGTGATCAGGTTGAGAAACAGTCCCTATGAGTATACCCTATGAGAGTTCGGGGTACAATTGAGATATGGTCGGGATTGGTTCGCTCACAAAACCAACCGGGCCCCTGGGACAAAAAGGCTAGTAATTCACAGACCGGGCGTCCGATTAACGCACCGTCTGTTGCGTTGAGACCCCTATGACGAGGTGGTCCTTTGAGATACTTCTTCGTGGGACTTTGAGATACTTGGAGTATCGACCTGTAGCTTGTGGAGTGGAACCTCCCAGAGACAAGCGTGCGAAGTACGAAGACCGTGTAGCCGACTGAGACCTGACGACTGCTTGACCGACTCGACTTGGAGTGAGTCGACTAGCCAAGTGGACGAAGCACTACTTGTGAGGTGCAGACCCATGGCGGACGGAGCACTACCTGTGTGATAGTGCAGACCCGCGATACTCGTCCGGAGAGTACCTCAGCAGGCTACTAGGGGGTGTTCACTACTGTGTTTGGGTGACATACCTCAGTGGGAAGCACTACTGTGTTTGGGTGGCTGACCCGCGGTACTTGACAGAAGGAGTACCTCAGCAGTCTTAGGTTAGTGAGCAGTACCTCGGAGTCATGACAGGACCACTGTACACTCCAGAGACGGATCTCTTCAGCAGTTACGGTTTCGATAATGAAACTCCTGGTTTGAGCTGAATATTTTGACCTTTGTGTTTACCTCATGATTGAGATGAGTCACTTGATAACTTAGGTATATGTATCGGAATATACCTGGGTAGTGGTTATCCGTTGATTTCACAATCCTTGTGTTTCCTCATGATTGAGATGGGTTACTTGATAACTTAGGCATATGTATGGGCATATACCTAAGTAGAGGTTATCTGTTGAGATCTTCTTTGTGGTTATCCTTGTTGGTTTAGTGAGACCTTGAGGGTCTCGGGGTCCCTACTGAGTATCGTTATACTCACCCCCGCACTGGCTATGCCCGCACCTCGTTGTGTTGGTTGCAGATGACAGGAAGTGCTGACGGAGGCCGAGTGTTCGAGGACTGGACGGTACCCGGAGGTGGACTACACGACGAGTCAGTACCCGGAGGTGGACTGCACGAAGAGTCAGTAACCGGAGGTGGACTACACGACGAGACGACACACGTAGGAGGTTGAAGGACGAGAGCGTGGAGGATGCTATCTGTACCTACCCTTCAGGTAGGATCCGAGGAGGACGACCCAGGAGCCGCTTCCGTCCTTCTAGCTATTATCTTTTCTGTTGTACTTGTTCAGTTGTAGTTGTACTTTCTTTTGGGTTTGTATTCTGGCCCATTTAATTTTCAGCACTTCTCTTGTACTTAGTGTTTACTTTTTCTTCTTTCTTACTCTGTGGTGCTTTTTTTCTTTTATAAAGGCAATGCCTTCCCAATTATCGGGATTTACGCCTTTGGTGCTAGTCGCCAGCCCCTGGCCTATGGAAGGCGGGCTTGGGGAAGTCACAACACAGGCCCCGAGGACGGGTCATGACATGACCCTACAATGGTTTTGCTTGATAACATAATATTGAACACATTATGATTGTAGGATTATAGGAATACAATACTTATAATCCCTATGACTCCATTAGGAATGTTTTTTCTTTTTAACCTTACCAAAATCCACTTTTTAAAAATCCCAATTCATCAATTATAACTGAAATCTTATTATCAACCCAATTTCATTGAAAAATAATCACATGGAATATTGTATAATCCAACTATAATATATTTTTTATGATGAAAAATTTTACTGGATTCACATAATTTTTATTTTTATAATTGGTACCAGATACATACATCACTTTGGCCACAAGTGTAACTACATAATTTTTCATGGTATGATGATCATCATGTTACATTGTATATAATGGATAACCATTTATTACATTACCATTACAAGATAATACAATCAAACTTAGTACCCCAACTATCCATTGAAGTAGTTCTAAAATTGAATTTGTATTTACAACCGACTCTTAAAAAAAAAGGTCTCAAAACCATCCTATAAAGTATCGATGATATGCATTTGATATCTATCTTTCAAGCCTTTATAGATTCAAATACCTAAGAATTAATTTGTGGGATTCAACATATGGTTCAACTGATCACTATTATAAAAGAGGTCTCTAATCGCACTGGACTTTAGCCCTGATAAATGGTATTTTTATCAATATTTTTTCTTAGTGATGATAAAGGAACCCTATATCTGTGCATTTTTCTCAGTGCTAATAAAGGGTTACCTTTATCAATACTTTATTTTCAGCACTTATAAAGGATATCCTTTATAAATTTTTTATTTTTTGGACCCATAAAGGGATATTTTATCAATGCTGTTTTATCATTGATAAAAGTATTAATAAAATGAAAGAATGAAATAAATAAAACATAAAACGGGTTTATTAAAAAAGAATATTAAATTTTTTATTCATTAAATAATTATTGATAAAAATGAATAAATCTATTATACTATATATAAATTATAAATACTAATAAATAAAATATATTAAATATATAGATATATGTAAAATTAAAAAAATAAGTAAATTTAGAAAATATTAAACATTTTATTAATTAAATAATTATTGAAAATGTTAATAAATAGTATATATTAAATATATAGATTCATATGAATGTATATAAATTTGATTTATATCATACCAAGTATATTTACTTTATATTAAATAGTTATATATTTAGTGAATAATGGTTTATAATTTAAAACTAATATGAATTAAAAAAATACTAACTAATTACATCGACTAATAAACATAATTGACTGTCGTTTGATTTTTCAATTTAACATAGATCAAATGTATTGTATTAATTTCACATATACATAATTAATGAATTTTATACACAATGCACACACACAAATATTGTTTGGGGATTTAATCAATTTCTATCACTTATTTTAAAGATATTTATTTACTATGTTTTAGTATTTTAATCTTGTATTCATATTTATTTCAATATATATCACTTTTTTTAATGATTTATATTTAATCAATCAAACTTATCCAGTTTTTCAATATTGTTAAAGTGCACTCATTTTTAATTATTCAATTTCACTTATTTTTAATATGCTTGCACTTAAGATTAAATATTCTTTAATAATGTTAAAAATATATTTGTAAAAAAATATTTATTAATAAATATATTTATAAATGTATATTTACAATTTTTATGCATTTATATATTTATAATTATAAATAAATAAATATTATTTTCTAAAAAAGTTTTTATATAATTATAAATAAATAAATAAATATATTTAAATAATTATAAAATAATTATAAATTTATTTAAATGAAGAATATATTTACTCTATTTATATTTATATATTATATATATATATATATATAAAATTATATAAATATATGTCATGATATAAATACTGTTTTTTAAGAAGTATATATATTTATAAATAAATAATTATCAAATTATTATAAATATATTTAAGTAAAGAATATATTTACTATATTTATATTTATATATATATTAATTAATTATATATATAATTATATAAATATATTTACAAAAAATTTTATTTATAATTACGATTATAAACACTTTATCATGCTTTTTTTAGCGCTGATAAAGATATATATTTATTAACGCTAATTAATCTAGCGCTGATAAAAGGGATCTTTATCAGCGCTTCTTTAGAAAAATGATAAATGTGTCCAAATTTATTTAAATTAACCATAACTAGTCATGAAATCATAGTGATATCCGAAGATTTCTGCAAAATACATCCTTTACCGGAGCTCCTCGGTGAATCAAATCTCAAATCAAGGCTTGAATTAAGGCACAAACAATTTCATTCTTGATTTACCATTAGCATATCCCTATGGTCAAAATTTTTTATTGGGGATGTTTGGTAGAAGGGAGATACAACTATCATTCTGTGCACTCCCCCACCCTCACCCCTTACTGATTCTACGCAACCCACCCACCCCAACGCCACTAACGGAAGTAACTATTTATTATTGAGTCTAAAGATTACATTGGAATCATGGATCATTAATTATGAGACTTAATTCCACTCTATAACTAAGAAGCGATGCATGGATTATTATGTATCTCATTCTTTCAGTAATTTTCTTTTAGTCAATGATAAAGATCTTCAAATTATGGGGAAGGGTATTGTTAAAGATGATATTTCATATGGATGTTACTTGAACTTAGAAAAACTTAGACACATACAAAGTTTATGGATGAACATAATTTTTTTGGTTAGCTGGATGAAGTAGGATTTGCCTCATGGTTCACGAAGGAAAAGCAGAAAATTACTCATGGTTCTATGGTTTTTATAGAGGTATAAAATATAATATTTTATATACAAACACACACACACACATGTATATTTTAAAAGAAAATAAACATATATTTATATAATATAGATATATATAATTCTTATAAGTT
Source organism: Viscum album (assembly GCA_963277665.1). NCBI lineage: Eukaryota > Viridiplantae > Streptophyta > Magnoliopsida > Santalales > Viscaceae > Viscum > Viscum album. The sequence continues at coordinate 629,667,857 of OY728123.1, forward strand.
ATGAAAATATATATATTATACAAATACAAATACAAACACATATTATACTATAAAAATATATATTATACAAATATATTATACCAATATATTATGAAAATATACTATATAAATATATTATACAATTCTATTATAAAAATATTTATTTTAAAGATATGTTATAAAAACATATTACATAAATCTATATGTATACAATTAAAAAATAAAAATTTGTTATATATTTATATATATTATTTTTATATGTAAATAAATAAATATTAAATATTAAATATTTTCATATTATACAAATATTTTATACAAATATATATATTATAAAAACACAAATATATATTATATTACAAAAATATATAAAATAAAATATATATTATACAAATAAAGATATATATATTACACAAAAAAATAACTAAATAACTAAATAAATAAATATGTACATATATTTATATATAATACAATACACAAATATCTATTATCCATATATATATTACAGAAGTATATTATACAAATATATTTTAAAAATATATTATAAAAATATATTATAAAAATATATTATAAAAATATATTATTCAAATATATTTCAATAGTGTTTATTCAATTGTTAAAAGTTATCATCCAATTTTACTTATGAAGATTCATCTCACTTTAGAACTATTTTGTAAGAGTGGGTCATCTCCCATTTAACTTAAAACCACTTTATCTTCCGTAATTGCTACTATTTATTTCATTATGACTAAAATATTATTCTATGTGCCCAAAATAACCATAGAACCCATTATGGCCCTAAAAATGAAAATTTCTTATAAATCCCACTCTTCGGCTGCTTAGAAATAATTCTTTTTTTTTTCAACCTGTCAAAATATAATTCTTGAATCAATTTATCAACTAAGAATTTTTATATGTTTAAAACCTTTATCATTATTAGGTATATTACTTTCCTAAAATTATTTTTTCCATTACTTATCGATTTTTAATTGAAATTATAATTTTGAGATGTTTTCAAATATTTAATATTCCATTAATATTAAATGTAACAGTTCATTAGGTTGTTACAACACTTATAAAAAAAATAGAATGGAGGTTATCAAATTCTATATATGTATAAATAATTGTTAGATTTTTTTTGGTGTTCATCATTTTAGGTCTATATTTATTGGTTCCACCTCTAGGAATTTCTGATTACCATCCATGTATATGAATTTACTCTTCATTTATTAAAATGTTTAATCAGTACACTTTTCTATATTTTAGTTGATCGAATGATAGTTTATTATTCATGTTTACCACATTTAGGTTTCTTATTACTCTTTAATTGAAAATATTATGTTTTCATTTGTTTAGGGGATTTAATAAGGACTTGATGAACCATTTTAATATAGGCATGAATAGTCTTAGTTGAAGTATTGAAATTATTAAAAGTGATATTTTCTCTATAAATATATAATTCATAAAGGCCCCAAAGATTCATATATCATAATATCTCCCCACCGCGACCAATTGAGTCACATACAAGAATGTTTATACCCCCCAAATCTCACCTTAAATAGTCCATAAGTTAATAAATAGTGAAAATGGTGTAATTTTAAAAAATGGGAGGCATTCTCCCTACTAGAGGACATAATATAGTACAAATTTCATCCTCATAAACTTCATCTTCCTAAAAATTATTATTGTATTTTGTTTCCTTGAGACATGTCCCCAATATATTTTATATCACTTACACTTCCCTAAGCATTAGTCATCCCATGGATGACTAATGCTTATATTATTTGAATCAACATAGGTACATGTCCATAATATATAGAGGATGTGTTTCAAACAACAAAATGCAATGATAAATGTTCTGGATAAGAGTTAATTAGGATGAAAGTTGTCTATAAATTTCACCTTTGAATGAATTTGGAGAATAAAACCGACAATAGTAGAGTAATTATTTTCTTAAATTAAATTATCCATTTTCTTCAATTCATATTGAAATTATTTGAAACAATCAAATGTTGGGTTTCTGTTATTAGAATACTAAAGAGTTGGAATCAGTGAAGGGTAATGGGCATAATTTTCTTCCTTCAACATCTTACACTATCTAGAAAGAAAAAATTGCAATTTTTTTATTTTTTTAATTCAATTTCCAAATGTAAAAAATGTATTCTAAATTAGAGGAGACCATAAAGGGGGGATTTGGATTATTAATAGAGGATAAAAATCCCTAAAACATTTTTAAAAGATAGATTTCAATGAGAAGGTAAAAGTGTATTTTAATATAATATGTTTTATTTAAAATATTATATGTTGTATACTGAATTAACATAATTTAAATTAAATTTTTGACAAATCATGCATACAATCTCCTTTGCACCTGTTGATGTTACCAATCCCTTAGAAGAATTAGCTGTAACGAAGGAAACTCTCTAGGAATATGTAAAATTAATATTACAATATACTTTTTCTATTTTACCAAAAAATTATATAATGAATTTTTGATTTAATTTCCATTATTCCTTAGAGAGTTCAATTTTTAGAAGATTTTTATCCCTATTTCATGCCTTTATGCACTGAAACTTCTAGATACTTATTCTCTCTAAAAACCTTTTCACCCCTATGGTGTTTCATCTATCACTTTCCTTCAAGTTCCCTCACAATATTTTCAATAAGAGTTATGATGCTGCCTCTCCTCCATCACTAAGGAAATATTTATGTTTGAATAGTAAAATCATTGTCCATAGAATTAATGTATTATTTTATATTTATGTTTTGTTTATTTTTTTTTTATTACTCATGTTATAATTCTTTTCTTATAGAGGTGGATTATTTTGTTCGATTTGGGGTGGTTTTTTCGAAGATGCTCATGCTTATGAGGGATTAGACTTTGAGATTACAACTGTGATAATTACAAAAAAGAAATTCATAAAAAAATCATTCAAATATCATGAAAAGTTGAATTCATACTACTTATTTAATTAATTTTTTCTTCATTTTATTTACTATTTGTAAGATAGTTTCGTTTTCATTTTTATCTAATACTTATTTGGTTTTTTCACAAATCTTTTGGGAAGTCATACTTTGATTTAAACTATCTATGAAAATCCACAAAAGAGATAAAATGTTTCGTTCTAATAATGTTACCATGATTTCCATTTTATTTCCTTGCTTTTATGAACTTCCAGTACTGCATATTTAATCAAAATTCTTAACCAAAAAACCTTTCTTTTTTTGAAATCCAGAAGAGTAGAGGAAGGTCATGTGCCCATAGTGGTGAATTCTTGAGATATCATGGGAACATGAGATTTCCCTTCTCTTCTGGATTTCAACAACGAGAAAGGTTTTTCATCTAAGAACACTGAGTCAATATATAGTGTTGAAAATTAGAAAAATAAAGGAAATGAAATATGTAAAAATTTGTACATAGGATTATTGTGAGATTTTTGGGACTTATAGAAATTAACCGCACATCAATATGACACATATTATGACAGATATGTATCAAAGTGATTCTTTTAATTTAGAATTGAAATTTATTTTGACAAAAAGGAAAAATAAAATACTAAAAACAAATAAAACATATTTTTATTGTTGTAATACATTATAAAAACAATACTGAAGTCATTTGGGACATGTAGGAGTAATAATCACCTTAATTCGATGCATAATGCGACCACTATGACTCCATGTTCATTGTTTTATTTAAAACGGACATCAATTTTAGTAAAAATGGAAATTGACCTTTTGAAAACTGAGAAAAACATTTAGATTATTTTTATACTTTAGGGAAATGATACATAAGTCGTTTTTGATTTCAAGGAATTATCCTAACTTCAAAATGATATATGATGTGCCCGATATGACTCAATGTGTCACTTATCAATTTAAAATTGACAGTTTAGTTCAAAAAATTACACTCATTAAAAAAAATAAAACACACTTGGATATTCTTGATAATTTATTAAATCAATTAATAAGTCATTTTGACCTGTAGAAATCAGTCACACATCAAACTAATACATGATGTGATTGGTACGAGTCAAAGTGCATGTTTCCAGTTTAAAATGATATTTTAGTAAAAAAATAAGTGACATACTCAAAATTGAGTAAATGAATTCATATTGTTTTCATAATTCAATAAAATGATATATATGTCATTTGAGACATTTATGAATTAGCCGCACCTCAATCTGAGATAGGGTGTGACTGGTATGACAAAAAGTGCATCTTTTTATTTAAAATTGACCTTAATTTTAGTAAAAAGGATAACCAAACTACTCAAAAATGAGAAAAAACATTCATATTATTTTGATACATTAGTAAAATTATCGATAATTTATTTTTTATGTTTAATAATCAGTCTAACCTATATCTGATACATGATGTGTCTGGTATGACTCAATGTGTCCGTTATTATTTTAAAATTGACACTTTAGTTCAAAGAGTTTCACTGATTAAAAACTGATCAAACATTCTTGGATTTTCTTGATAATTTATAAAATTGATTCATAATTTATTTTTTATTTGAAGGAATTTGCCTCATATAGAACTGATACACGATGTGATTAGTATGAGTCAAATGGTGTGTTTCCAATTTAAAATAAAATTTTAGAAGACACGAAACATAATGTACTCAAAATCAAGTAAATGCATTCATCTTATTTTTATACTTTAGGAAAATGATCCATAACTAATTTGCGATGATTATGAATTAACCTAATCTCTATCATATGTACGGTGAGACCGGTACGACTCCAAGTACATTTTTTTTGTTTAAAATTGACATCAATTTTAGTAAAAAAATGACCTACTCATAACCGAGAAAACACTTTCAGATTGTTTTGATAATTAGTAAAATGATCTATAAGTATTTTTTATGTTTAAGAATAATTTTCACCTCAATAAATTTCATAGTGTGACCGATATTACTTTAAGAGCGCATTTTTATTTAAAATTGACATCACTTTTAGTAAAAAGGACATTTGACCTACTAAAAACTGAGCAAACACATTAATATTATTTTGATACTTTATAAAAATGATCTATAATTCATTTTTGACATATATAATTCATCCAAACCTCAATCGGATACCTGATGTTCCCGAGATGACACAATGTACCTGTTATCAGTTTAAAATTGGCATTTTAGTTCAAAAAGTGTCACTCACTGAAAACCGAGATAACACACTCAAATTGTGATGATAGTTTTGAAAAATGATTCATAAGTAATTTTTGATGTGTAGGAATTGGTATAACTTCAAACTAACACATGATGTGACAAATAAGAGTTTATGTTCTTGTTGCTATTTTAAAATGACATATTAATTAAAAGACAAGAGACATACTCAAAACCAAGAAAACAAATTCGAATTGTTTTGATACTTTAAGAAAATGATCTATAAGTTGTTTGAGATGTGTAGGAATCATCTACACCTCAATATGATTCACGATGTAACCAAAATAAATCAAAGTGTGTATTTTCAATATATTAGTGTCATTTCAGTTTAAAACATGCATCACATCACCAAAGTTGAGAAAAAAAATCCTAGATTGTTTTGTCATCATTCTATCTGATATTAATTAACTAATTTACTTATCATTTTTATCTTATAATTATTTAGTTAATTTTCATAGAGAAAATTCTTGAAGATGAAAAATAAATGGTGTGATGTGAAAGAATCAACCACAACTCAATCTGACACATAATGTTCCTAGTATAACTAAAATTTTAGTTTAAAATTAATAATTTCTATGAATTTATTTATTTATATTATTATTAAAATAATAATTGTATTTTATTCAGGTGATTTTTTTTGCTCGAGCAGGGTTTAGGATCAAAATAAAAAGGAACACTATTTTTTGAATGTATATAATAATTTGTACTTATGTAATTATATAATCCAATTTTTGAAATTTCTATAATATAGTGGTTTTTATTTTTGTTTGTAAATTTTATTTCATTTAAATTTTGTTTTGGTACTTGGTTTTTCTGATTTCTTGGTGTTTTTGGTGTTGTGGTGTTCTATTATAGTACACTACACTGGGGTTGTAGTGTGTTGTTGCCAAACACTATTGCATGCCCCTTTATCAGCACTTTTAGAGGAACTAATAAGTGGGTCCTTTATCTATGCTTTTTTAGTAGTGATAAAAGAATGGGGTTTTTAATATTTCTCTAATAGTAAGTGCTTATCTAGTGATGATAAAGACTATTTTTAATGCTATTAAATGATTATTTTGTAGTAGTTTATAAACTGTTCTGTAAAACATAAAGATGATCGTAACCTTACGCTGTAATGGTAATTATAAGAACACATATTAAATAAATTATTTCTAGCATAATTTTCCCACTGTGACAATATTTTGGTATAATAATTCTCTTAAAATCAGATAGGAGGTTATCATAGAATTAAATAGCTCCCTCAATAACATATTTATTTATAAAATAACCTTATGGATGAATTTTAGTTTTGAAATACCCTTTAAATAATCTTCTTATATACCATTATATGGGGTATGTCTATCTATAATTTAAAGGAACACATAAAAGAATATATCTAATCAAGTGAACCATAAAATGAAACATAATTTCTATGAAACCTTGATATTTTTTGAATTTGTTTTCAAATAACTATAATTTCTTTGATAACCTGTGTTACACACAACACTGCATTTAAACTAACTGCTATATACTATTATAATATTATTATTTAATGTGTAAGTTATCGCCTATCCATTATATCAGAGGGTATGAGTATTTCTAACTAAATTATGAAAATAATAAGTTTTATTCATGTAAATAATAAATTCATTTTTTATCAATTGATTATAAATGAAAATGAAAAATCATTTGGAAGTAAAAGATGTATCCTTCAGAAAAAATGTTTTATGCGCGCAATGTGTTTTTTTATCTTAATAAATTAAATTAATAAAGAATAGTGAATTATTTTAATTAAATTTATATAATTTCTATTAAATAAATTTTTTATCATCCATCTAATATATTATATAGTCATGAGATAAGAATAAGTCCAGTTTTATGCTCAAAATGATATTTTTTTCCTAAAAACATATTTCATCTTGATTTGTGAAATTGTTTTAAAATTATTTTTTCACACTTTCAGTAAATTTATTTTCAAAAAGTAAATTATTTTTTCAACCAGCATGTCAAAATTAACTTAGAATTTGTTTGAGAATTTTCGGAAAAGATAAAATTTTCAATAAACAGTGAAAATACATATTTTTATTATTATTTTTTTCATTTAAGGAATTTACAAAATACCATTTTATTTAAAATGGTTTTAAAAGTAAAATTAGTTCAATTATGTTATTATTTATCCAATTTATATAATTTTTATTAATTTAATATTCAATTTAGATACAAATTGTTTTTATACTTATGAAAATGTTTCTTTGGAAAATTACTTTTTCATCTAGATTGTGAGTTTAATTTTAAATTAAATTCTTAAAATTTTGTGATTTTAATTTCATAAATAGGATTATTTTTTTTATCATAAATATTAATATTATTTAATAATTTTAAATTAATTTTTTATCATCATGAATAAAAAAATAGTAAAAATTAATTACCATGGTTACGGTTAAAATGAGGTTATGCACGTTACATGAACTCATGATAAAATTAATTTTATAAACACGTAGGTTTTTTATTTTATAAATTTGAGTTCATATTTATAATAATTTGGTCCAAATTATCTAATAATTATCATATTATTTTTAGTATTAAATGATAAATCACCCAAGTAAAAAAAACTAGTTACAGTGGTGAAAACTATAATGGTAAATGTGGGTAACCTTAGTGGTAAAGGGAATAAAACATTTAAAACGTTTTTGTTTCTTTGTTTTGGGGGTTTTTATTGACCTTATATTCCTTAAAATAATTTATTTATAAATTTTAGAGACACTTGGTTTGATACTGACTTCCCATTATTGAATAGTTTTGTGTATTTATAAAAATTCCAATGATTCTCTCTTATAAAATGGAACCTCCTGTACTCTATTACTCACACTTAAAATGACTTTTGGTTTATAAAATATATTAACAAATAAATTACATACTACCCTTACCATATCATAGATTTCTTTTTTGGATTATAAAATCCTCATAGGAAGTTTTTTGTTGCAAATCTAAAGAAGTTGTCCGAAGAAGTGGTATAGTTCTTAACTGAACAATTTTGTTTTATCTATTTTTACACCTCCTTAAAATATTTTTTAAATATAAAATTATAATAACAACATTATATTCCATATAATAATATTTTAGTTTAATAATTAAATATCCTATATCCATATCCACTTCCATCAAATGGTAAATAAAATCATCGATCGTGTGTATAAGGGACTACCACCTCGTAAGCCAATGTAATTCATTTGCAATCACTGCCTCTCACAGTGGGATATAATTATGGATTTAAAGTATATATATTATATTAATAAATAATTATATTTTTGGAATTATAATATCACAAACACCTTCTTACCTTCTAATCTATTGAAAAATAATAATGTCACTCTTGCATACATGTGGACTACCGCCTCCATGAAGCGATGTGATACATTCTTCATTTCATCTTTTATAGGATATTAGTAAAGTTATATTTAATAAATAAATATGATATATATGAAATAAAAATTATTTTTTAACTTTTTATTATTATTTATGTTTCTTTCGTTCTGTCTTTCCAAAAATGAAGACTGCATTTATGCGTACGTACGACCTATCGTCTTCTTGAATAGTGTAATTCATTTTTTCATCTCTATATTTTATGGATGAATGTAAATATTTATATAATAAATATATATTATATTTATATCATTATTAACATTTTTTATATTATAAAACCATAATAAAAGTATAAGGGACAAAAATTATGAACCAAAACATACATGAAAAACAAAGTAGTTATCATCTAGAACAGTGATTTTAATAAAGAAATATTTTTAAATGGGAGGTAAAAGGTTATCTGTAAATAATATATGGTATGATATATTTTATTATGGTTCTTTAATATATTTATAATAAATATATATTTATTACATATGAGGTAAAAACACATATGTAATAAGTGAGACACGAGGTAAGGGATTTTCGTCTCACTTTTACTTTTGTGAGACACATACCATATTCACCACTTATTTATTTTATTTGGTGTATATAATTCCCACGAATTTATTTTATGATTATAATCATTAAAATTATTATGACATACATAACCATTTAAATCTATCTATTTCTTAAGGTTTTTGTTGTAAAGTTACAAAAGTTGTAAGGGTTTTATGTCACAATATCACTATTTATCAGGATTGTTTAAGATTAAGTTTTTGATGATGAAATATTATGATCTATATCTCAATAAAATCATGAATATTCATTATAATACACATTTACTTTAATTTTACTCTCTTTAAGTACTCAAGAGACCAAAATAATGTTCTTAATGTAAACCAACATTATTTCTCTCTTCAGTCGAAAAAACTTTTTCTTATATATCCATTTTTTCTAAAAATGATTTCAAGATTTTTTTAATATTCCTCTATGATTTTAAAAGTTAATTTTTACCAATTTTTGAATTTTTAAAAAATGGTTTAAATGGAATTTTCTTATATTTTTCTGAATGAGGTAGTATTTATTTTTTACTAAAAATGTTAAAGGGATACTTGTTTTGATGTATACAACATGAAAAAAATTTTATGCTTCCAGGACAAATAAATTATTTGAATATTCCTTTAAAAATTTCCCAGGTAATTCTAAAAGAAAATGACTTTTAATATTTAGTAAATTTTTAAATTTTGAAGAAGTTATTTCAAAATGAAAGGATATTTTCCTCAAGAATTGTTTAATGATCTTTTTATAATATTTATATTCATTAACAACAACAACCTCATATGTTTCTTATGATTTTTTTGGGGATATGATATAATGATACCAAATTTATCCTTTATTAGGATGGTTTTATATTATGATGAAATTTTTTTATGAAACACACTTATTTCCCACGATTTATTCTATGATTAAATATTTATGAAACCCATTTCCTTTTCTTGGGTTAGAATATGATGAATGATTTTGTGACACGTATATGTAGGATTTTAATAATGTGATGGGTGGTCCTAGAATTATATATCTCTCTAATGCATTGGTAAAATAATAATGTTCTATGAGCTCAAAAGGCACACAAGAGGTTATACGAAGACCAAAAAAGGTATGTGGGATTTTTCCTAAGTCCAAAAGAGGGTACAAGAGAGGTTATCCCTAGCACAAAGTTGGTATATGGGTTTTTATCCCAAGCCTAACATATTATAAATGTCATGGTGGGTAGACTTGATATAATATTTTTTTATGATTATGTGTATGGAAGAAATTTATGTCTTATACCAATGTTATTCTCTCATAGATTATGTCATTTGATTCCTTTATGATTCATGTCTTATGAATTGTGAATATTTCTGTGATGATTCAAGATTATCATCTATGATATGAAGGGTATGTTTTTTAAAATGTTTTGATCATGTTCTCATACCATTTACTCATGTTATGTTGATATCTACCTTGTTCACCCTTATTGAGTGTCTGATCTCACCATTTCTTATGATTCTTTTACCTAGCTTGCGAAGAAAGGTATTAAATATGATATGTTTAGGAAGTGTGATAATTATGAATAACTAAGAGGGGGATGATATAGATATCTTATTAACTAGATATTTATATATATCTATTTTCCAAGGATACAATACACATATAATTCTGGCATGGTGCATTATGTTATGTAATGAATAGACATCTAATAATATGTAATATCTATGTATAAAACTTATGGGTCGCTATAGTTGGTATCAAAGTAAGGTTTAGTTATCCTTTGGAAACTAGAATGAGAAAAATTTAGTAATAAACCAAGGGATAAGTCTAAGTAAAAGATAACATCCAAAGTTTTTGGTAGGGAATATATAATGTGGTTTTCTTAGCAATACATCCATGTTCAGATACTATAAATAGATGTGGATATAACCCAGTTGTATCTAGTGGTAATAAACCTAAAAAGGGAATATTGGGCATTGACACTCTCTTCAAAGAGTGTATTACCCAGAGGCCTTTCTACACACCTAGTTTGAAACTTTTGGGGGGATATTCTTAGGATAATTCAGATTTTTTTACAAACCATTATGAAGGACTTGATTACATTATGATCACGGATAACCGAATTTACACATAAGGTTTCATATATTTAAAAGAATATGTCATTATTTAGACTTACTATAAATTATTTTTTATAATTATGAATGTTATTTCTCACAATATACATTTTGGTTTTAGATAATGTTTAGAACTAGGAGTGATGATTTTAATGTTGAATGTGATGGACAATGGAATTATTGTCAATATGTATAACAAAAATAAATGGTATATTTAGTGAGAGACTGAAACACCCCAAGCTTCCCCGGTACGCTTCTCGTTGAATAATACAATAGCTTTCACTATACGCAACTTTGAGTTATAGCACACCACGACTTATCAAACTAGCCATTTAAAAAGTAGTTATGAATAGTAATACCAATTTTTTAATTTTTTTTATTTTCATTTTTCAAAATGGACTTAATTTTTGGATTCGGGATATCAAAATTATATTAGGGTAAAGTTTTGGTATTTTCCTAAAAACATTCAATTTTTGAGGAATAGGGAAAAACACTGCGTTATTGTTTAAAACTGACTTTTTATTCAAATATTTTTTTTAAATTTGAATTTATTTTAAAGTAAAAATCGATAAATAATACCTATATAAATCCAATGTAATTAAATGGAGTCATTTTATAATAATACTAAATATATAAAATTTTATTGATTTTTTAACGTCTTTTACCCTCGTTCTAGACACATTTTCAAATTTGATTAAAACATAATTTTACTGCTTTTGTGAATTAAATTTCAAAAATATGAGAGACATAGTTGAAATGAGTAAAAAAAATGTGGTTCAATAGGGTGAAAATATTTTTTGGTGAATAATAACTTTAGAATTTTATTTACCACGATTAAAAGTAAATATGTTAATTAAATGTAAAAATGATATTATAATTACCCTAACACATGTCATAATTATATTGGATAAGTTTATTTCAACCAAAATAAACCTTAGTACAAAATTATGATTCTTTTTGATCCACTTCGATTTGATTAGGACATTTATTATATTTTATTTAATGAAGAGTTAAGAGTGTTGAATTCAAATTTTAATAACTAAAACATTTTTAATATAGGGTTATACAGAAGACAAATTTGACAATAAATATTCATTAGAAACAGAAAAATATTTTCTACATCATGGTATTTTATTTATTATTTTTAGACATTAAATAATTAAATTTATTTATGATACAATGATGATGCATTAACTTTCTTATTAATAAAATACTAAAATAATTGATGTTATAAATATTAAAATAAATGTAAATTGAACATTTGGATGACATATAAGAATATTATAGGTTAATATGACAAGTTATGGTTGATTCAATGTATTTTTTTCGAAGAAATCAGATTGTTATGACTTTCGAAAAAACCAAATACTAAATAGTGTCAAAATTGACATAAATGAGATTTTAAAAAAAATAAAATTTTATTAAATTATATAATAGTCCTAAAAATAAAAGGTTCGGCCGAAGGACTTATAGAATTATAGATATGTCATTAACGAACCACTTGAGGATCTCTTGGAATTTTATAGTAAGTTTATTAATCATCTATTATAATAATACAAGAATACATGGTAAAAGTTAAACTATTTAACTAAGAGTTAAATCTAAAATATAAGGTTAATATGGTGACCTAAACTTGTCTAAAACCTATTGTTTGAGAGGTTTTAGACCCATCCACACCTTATCCTCAAAATAAATCCATTTGGATCTATTAGAAACCGAAATTTTTTTTATAATAAAATAATATTCAAGATCTTCCTTAAGTGACCCTCACTTCCCTTATAAAAGTGTACTTCCCCTTCTCTAAAATTAACATCTCCAAGGCCATTTGGCTTGGGAAAACCCTAATAAAATATTCGATAAACCTAGACACCTTACTTTGATCATAAATCCAACCTATGGAGCCCTTTTGTTCAAATTAAAATTAAACACCTGAAGAAGAGGTAATTATTTTTTCACTCTTTTAAAAGTTCTTTTCTTCTTCTACTTCATATTTATTTGCTGTTTCTACATCAAAATAATAAATATAGTACCTTTTACATAATTTTATGTTATTATAAATATGATAAAACCATATTCATTATTCTATTCATTTTATGAATGACCAAGTCACCATACATGCGTACGTACGACTTACCATCTCCACGTCGTGGTGTAGTTTGTTATTCAACACTTCATTATTTGGATGGGTATAATAATGTGTATAAATGATGTAAATAATAAATATAGCATGTTAATGATTCTGTGTATATAATATACCATCCAATTACATACGATATTATTAAAAAAGAAATATTAGAGGATCGTATATGATATCATATTTTAGTATGTAGTTCTTGTATAATTTAATAACAATGATTTAACCATTATACAAGAGGTTAAACTTCACTATAATAAGGAAAAGTGCTTGGTAAGAGTTAATTTTACAATCTCATTATTATCTGATGTTTTTTATACGTATGTACTACTGGAACCTATTTATAACCCACATCCGTGTTTTTTATAAATGTATTTAAAAACATTTTCACTATTAACTAGAGTATGGGTTAAATTCATTTATACCGTCATTTGAATTTTTATAAAATGTTTTGAAATGAATCTTTCCATCGCTTTCCAAAAATGGTATATGATGAACTTTTCGACAAATTAAGGAAATAATTTTTTTAAGTTATACAGCAAGTGCAGCTATTTTCCGCCATTATAATACCTTCTAAGCTTCCCTTACAAGCTTATAAGAATATTTTCAAAATAAATGTTTTGTTTTATAATTATGTGACTTTTAAATGATTTCAAAATAAAAATAGATATTTCTATCAAATTGTTTTGATTTTATCTTTGTCAACATCCTTTTTTTCATTTTACACTTGTTTGAAGTTGACTTATAATGATAGAATCTTCCATATTGTATTGATGGTTTTTTGATATGTTTGAATGTGGATGTGCTATTTTTATACCATTCATTATTTATATTTAAATTATTAACATTTTTTATACTAGTTTTAATAATATTGTTTATGTTATGTTTCAACCATTTCATTTGAGGAATGCATTGGACATAGTAAGTGACAAGTGGGGCCTGCTATATTCCCTCGATGAATCGGTAGTTGTCATGAGACAAACTAGTGTCCTGGTATAAGGCCTTGAAAAAATTATTATTTGTAGTCTTGGAACGATGCCTTAACTATGTGGTTATGATGTCCTACATTATGCATTCCATCATTATGAAATTTTCTATGGATATTAAATTTTATTATTCGACTTGTAGAATATCCATGTGAATAGGTAAATGGAACTATTTTATTTATCCTTTCTATATTATGGGGATTTTGTAATTTTAAAAGGCTTGTGTTTTAGTGTTACACATTGCCTTAAATGTTTATCTTTATTTATGATAGTTATCTATATTGTTATCCTTTCTGAGCATCTGAGCTCACCCCTTTATTATGTTTTATTTTTTCCAGGATGCGAAGAAGTATATTATGATTGAACTATAGGAATAGGCTAACAGATATGAGTATTTTCAAAGGAGACACAATGTTGTTGTTTTTACATTTTATAATTTAATGTAAAACTTATATATGTATCTAATAAAAGGATACTAAATAGATTGGTCTTTTGAGACATGATACGTTATGATCATGCCAATGTTATGTAACAATGCACCAACTCTGGGTAACTAGGTTCAAGGTGTTATATTTGGTATGAGAGAAAATTTAGTAAATCCTTGGAAACTTGATTTAGAAAAACTCTTATTAGAGAACATTACCCTAAGATAGACCTTGAGTATTAGTATAGAAAATACAAAATTTTTGGTAATGTAGATATTATGTGGGGTTTCTAAGAAATACATCCATGTCTGGATACTAAAAGTGGTTTTGGTTCTAACACATATGTACCTAGGAGTGAAAACTCCGACAAGGAGTTTTGGGTTTGACCTGGGGTATCCTAGTACATGACAAAAGGCCTTACTGTGCACCTGGTTTGACACTCCTAGGGGATATTCTTAGTATAATTCACATTTTATTTACAAAACATAATGAGTGATTTGTGATTAAATACTCCCCCAAAGAAAATATTTTTATGATTATGGATTATATGCATAAACTGTTCAATTTATGTTAGGTATTTTACTTGTTTGGAATTATGTATTGTGATTTATAAAATAAAACTGGGTATGCCATTGTTTAGAAATTGTGCATAGTGGTAGGAATGGAAACCATATTAACACAGGTAATCCATTTAAGGATTTCCCACCTACTCAAGATAATTATAGTGGAGCTACCGATGAAACTAGTGCTGAACATCTTATAACCATACCGGGAAAACACAGTCAGGTTATGAATAATAACCTTAACCGTGTGGAGTACCCTGATCCACATCATGGAGGATAAATGTTAGAACGCTTCATGAGGAAAAAAACAAAAAAATTAAATGGGACAAGAAATACATTTGTAGCTGAGAAATGGTTATGTTCCTTAGAGAAAATATTTCATGCTTTGGGGAGTAGCGAAAAGTAAAAAGTTGTCATGGAAGTTTATCACCACACATAATATGCATATAAATGGTGGTAAGTAATTCAAAACACAAGAGAGGATGAAAAAGTATCAAATATGGAATGGAGAGAGTTTAAAGACCTTTTCTTATAAAAATACTTTCCTTGTGAACATCGAGAATATATGGAAATGAAATTTCTGAGTTTGAGGAAAAAGGAGGATGATAATGTCGCAAAGTATTAGAAGAACATTATAAGGGTAGGAAGGCAAGATAAAGATTATATAGGTAACCCAAAAAGTAAGATTGATCGATTATTTTATGGGCTAAAACTATTTCTCCATCGAGCATTTTTCTCACTATCCTTCTTGTCATACAAATATATAGTCTCATGTGCTATCAAGACAGAAAAGGAATTCACTATGTCTTATGAATTTAATGCAAAGCAAGAGAAGAAGATATCTGCTGAACACTCTAGAAATGTAAATAAGGGGAAGAATAGAAAATTTGAATTTCAATCCTATAACAAATATGGGAAGAAACACCTCGGTACATTCCTGAAGGGAATGAGAGTCTCTTACTTGTATGGAGAAAATTCCAAAAAGCTCGAGATTGAAAGGGGAAGAAAGAGGCTGTCAATGTTGAATACAGAGGTTGAAGTTTTGAATGATGTGGTGGTAGGTACATTAATCATTTCCTCAAATTTATCCAATACTTTATTTGATTCTAGATCATCACATTCTTTTATATCTTCCCTATTTTCCAAGAAAATTAGACTTTTCCAATTTGATTTAACAAGGGAGTTTTCAGTAAAAACTCTTAAGGTAAGCATCATTGCTACACAAGTTTTGTGAATCAGTTACCATTATGGAATATAAATATATTTTATCTTTTGATATAATCATAATACCCATGATTGAATTTTATATAATCCTCAATATACATTGGATTTTGGACCATAATGCGAAAATTTATTTTAAGAAGAAGGAGATTACAATTTTTGATGATGATAAGGAATAAATTATCATTAGTGAAAAAAAACACCATTTGATCCTCATCTAGATCGACCCCCAGTAGCTCTACTAAATTCAATTATTATGGAGGAAGAGAGGGAAATAACTCTGGGTGAGGAAAGGAATGTTCAAATTGAGGATGTACCTGTTGTGAAAGAATATGTTGATGTGTTTTCAGAGGATTTACCTGGAAATCCTCCAAAATGAGAAATTGAGTTTTCCATTGACTTAATTCCTGGTTCAAGGCCCATATCGAAGAACCCTTATAGAATGACCACTATGGAATTAGTGGAACTAAATAATAATCTAGAGTAATTGAGTAATAAATGATTTATTCTCCCTAGTTTTTCTCCATGGGGATCCCCTGTTCTTTTTGTTTAGAAGAAAGATGGATCTATGAGGTTGTGCATTAACTATAGGGAGATAAATGCTATAACATTAAAGTAAAAGTATCCCCTACCTCACATTGATGATTTATTTGATCAAATTCATAGAGATCAATATTTTTAAAATATTAAACTTCGATCTGGATATCTTCAGTTGTGTGTGAAGAAGGAAGATATTCCAAAGACAACATTTCGAGCGAGGTATGGGCATTACGAGTTTACAGTAATGAATTTTAGACTGACTAATGCACCATTTATTTTCATGGGTTTAATGAATAGATTTTTCAAGGAATATATTTATGAATTTTTAGTGGCATTTATTGATGATATATTGGTATATTACAAATTCTATAAAGATCGTGAAAGTTACTTGTGTACTATTCTGAAAACTCTTAGAAGAAATGAATTAGATGGGAAGTTTAGAAAGTGTGTATTCTAGCTTCATGAGATTTATTTTCTTGGAAATATTGTCTCTAAGGATTGAAACTCTATTGATCCTTCAAAGAAAAGGTAAATCCAAGAATGGCTTGCACCGACGAGTATAACTGAGGTATGCAATTTTATTGGTTTAGCTGGATATTATCGGTATTTCATCCATAATTTTGCCTGATTGGCTAACCTATTAACCAAGATCACATGTAATGTGGTTAAATTTGTTTGGACAAAAGAGTATGAAGAATGTTTTCAAGAATTTAATAAAACATTAGTCAATACTACTATCTTAACTCTATCATCAGAGACTGATGGGTTTGCTATTTATAGTGATGCTTCAAAGAAAGGACTTGGTTGTGTCCTTATGCAGAATGATAGAGTTGTTGCTTATGCATCACGATAGCTAAAATTTCATGAATGAAACTATCCTATTCACGATCTTGAGTTAGAAGCTGTAATATTTTCTATGAAGATATAGAGAAACTTTCTATGTGGTAAAAAATGTGAGATATATACTGATCACAAGAGTTTGAATTATATTTTCTCACAGAAAGAACACAACATGAGGAAAAGGAGATGACTTGAACTACTCAATGATTATGATTTCACTATACACTACCACCCAAGGAAGGAAAATAAGGTGGAAGATGCATTTAGTATAAATGATCATGGATTTATGAACAGGATGGGATTTGAAAGGAATACTATGTTCATGGATCTATTAAATATGGATATGGGAATATTAATGGAAGGTGAAACATCAATACTTTTTCAAATGATTGAAAACCCATCTTTACAAGAAAGGATAAAAAGTTCTCAGACTGATGATGAGGAGTTTAAAAAGAATATTAAATATGTGAATGATGAGAGATTGATCGAATTCATATTTGAAGATAGAATTTTGAAATTTGGGAGGAGGCTTTGGGTTCCCAATATACCTGATCTAAAAAGGGAATTGTTGGATGATGCTCATAGATCTAACTTATATATAAACCCTAGCAGCACTAAGATTTATAGACATTTAAATGAACATTTTTGGTAGAACAACATGAAAAGGGAGATTGCTGATTATGTGTCAAGATGTTCGGTTTATCAATAGGTGAAGGCTGGAAGCCAACATCCTGGAGGATTCATGCAACCTCTTACCATACTTGAGTGGAAATGAGATGATATTATGATGGAAATTTTCATGGGACTACCAAATAATCCTAGAAGGAATGATGAAATATTGGTCATTATTGATCATCTTACAAAGTCAACACATTTTCTTTCTATAAGAGAAAATTTTCCACTTGAAAGTTTAGAAAGAATATATATCAATGAAGTTGTAAGACTTCATGGTTTCACCCTATTGATTGTTTTTGACTGTGATCCCTGCTTTACATCATGATTCTTGAAAAGTATTTAGAAATTCCTAGACACTGAACTTCGTTTAAGAACTTCCTACCACCCTCAAACTGATGGTAAATCAGAAAAAACTATTCAATCATTTGAAGACATGTTGATATCTTTCTCACTTGACTTTAAAGGTATGTGAGATTAGTATTTTACTTTGGTATAATTTTCCTATAACAATAGCTTCCATTCAAGAAATCAAATGGCCCCATATGAAGCATTATATGGAAAGAGATGCCACACACCAACTTTTTGGGATGATGTTGGTGAAAGAAAACTCATAGGACCAGAACTTGTTGAGGAAACAATGAAAATGGTGTTGATTATCCAAACTCACATCAAAGCAGCTCAATGTAGGAAAATGAGATGTACCGATAACCGTAGTAAGTATTTGGAATTTCAAGCAGGTGATTATGTTTTCTTGAAGGTATCTCTATCGAAGGGTGTTATACGATTCAGTAATAATGGAAAATCAAGTCCCTGGTACATTGTACCTTTTGAAATTCATGAATGAGTTGGAGTTGTAGCTTTCCATTTGACAATGCCACCAAGTCTCTCCAAAGTTCATAATGTGTTCCACGTATCACTTTTGAGAAAATACATGCCTGAACCAACACATGTACTCACCTATGAAGAATTAGAACTAGAACCCAAAATATATTATTGTGAAGAGACAATCAAGATTCTTGGTACTAGAGAACATGTGTTGAGAAACCAGACATCTTATTTGGTAAAAGTTCTTTAGAGAAACCATAAAATAGAAGAGGCAACGTGGGAACCTGAGAAACAAATGATGAAGAACCACACATATGTTGTTATGCAGTAACATTATAGAAATTTCAAGGACAAAATTATTTGAAGGAGGGAATAATGTAACACCCCAAGAATCTATGGTACACTTCTCTTTGAATAATACAATAGCTTGTGCTGTACGCAACTTCGACTTCTTGCACACCATGACCAATCAAACTAGCCGTTTAAAAAGTAGTTATGAATCGTAATACCCAATTTTTGAAATTTTATAAATTCTATTTTTCAAAGTGGACATCATTTTTGGATTCAGAATATCAAAATTATCTTAGGATGAATTTTTTGTATTATTCTGAAAACTTTCAATTTTTGATGAATAGTGTAAAACACTGCGTTATTGTTTAAAACTAAATTTTTATTTAAATAATTTTTTTATATTTATAATTATTTTAAAGTAAAAATATATACATAATACCTATATTAATCCAATGTAATTCATTATAGTCATTTTATAATAAGATAAAATATATAAAATTTTATAAATTTTTTTAATGTTTTTACCCACCTTCTAGGAACATTTGAAAATTTTCATAAAACATAATTTTACCAATACTATGAATTGAATTTTAAAAATCTGGGACATGGTTGACATTGGTAAGTAAAATATGGTTAAATAGGATGAAAATAATTTTTGATGAATAGTAACTTTTGAATTTTATTTACCACCGTTAAAATTTAATAGGGTAATTAAAGGTAAAAATGATATTATAATTACCCTAACACATGTAATAATTCTATTTGATAATCTTATTTCGAATAAAATCATCCTTATATTGGTTTATACAAATGATAAATTCGAATATAAATATTCATTAAAAAGATAAAAATATTCCCTACATCATGGTATTTTATTTATATTATTTAGACATTAAATAATTAAATTTATTTATGACACAATGATGATGTAGTAACTACCTTATTAGTAAAAGACTGAAATAATTGATGTTATAAATATTAAAATAAATGTAATTTTAAACTTTTTATGCCATAAACGAATTTTCTAGGTTAATATGACATTTTAGGGTTGATTGAATGTATGTTTTTCGAAGAAATCATATTTTTATGACTTTCACAAAAACCAAATACTAAATTGTGTGAAAATTGACATAAATTAGTTTTTAAAACAAATACTATTTTATTAAATTATATAATATTTATAAAAATATAAGGTTCAACAAAATGACTTATATTTTGATATATATGTCATTAATTAACCAATTAGGGCTATCTTATCATTTTATAGTAAGTTTATTAACCATGTATTATAATAATACAAGAATACATGGTAAAAGTTAAACTATTTAACTATGAGTTAAATCTAAAAGATAAAGTTAATATGGTAACCTAAACTTTTCTAAAACCTATTGGATGAGATGTTTTCTACCAATAACCACCTTCTACTAGAAAAATATCCATTTGAAGATATTATAAATCTAAAATTATTGTATAATAAAATAATATTTGAAGCTCCTCCTAAAGTGCCCCTCACCTCCCTTATAAAACGATACATCCTTTCTATCAAATTAACACCTGCAAATCCATTTGGCTCACCCAACCACTTCTATAATATTCTCCTAACTACCCCCAACTTAACCTAGATCCCTTACTTTGATCAGAAATCTAACCTAAGGAGCCCTTTTGTTCAAATCAAAAGGAAACACCTGAAGAAGAGGTAATTATTTCATTACATTTTCAATGTTATTTTCTTCTTCCACTTAATATTTCATTGTTGTTTCCATAAAATAATAATAAATCTAGTACATTCTACATACTGTGATGTTATTATAAATATGTTTCAACTATATTCAATATTCTATCCATCCTCTGAATGAAAAAGTCACCATACGTGCGTACGTACAGCGTACCGTCTCCACGTCATGGTGTAGTTTGTTATTCAAAACTTCATTATTTGGATGGGTATAAATTATTTGAATAATAAATATAACATGTTAATTATTATTTATATATAATATACCATCCAATTACATACGATTTTAATATCAATAGAATGATATTTTCGCTCATGCGTACGTACGGATAACCGTCTCCACGACGTGATGAGATTTCATTCCCCATCATAACAATTAAAGAATAATTTTCATTTTATGATTAAAAATAATGTTTAAATAAATTAATATAATTTTGGATATGAATCAAATACATCCTATATATAACAAACATGACTTACATAACAAAACATATAAAGTAAAATGGACCAGTTAACACCCTAAACAATGATTCTTTTGAAATATTATTAACAAATAAATATTAGAGGATAATATATGATATCATATTAATGTATTTGGTTCTTGTATAATTTAATAAAATGATTTAACCATTATATTGGAGGTTAACATACCATTGACATAGGAAAAGTAAATGGTAAGGGATAATATTACAATCTCTTTATTATCTGAGGTTGTTTATACGTAAGTATCTACTGGGACATCCGTATCATCCACATCTGTGTTTCTTAAAAATGTATTTCAAAACATTTTTACTATTTACTAAACTATTGGTTAAATTCATTTATACTCTTGTTTGAATTATTATAATTTTTTTGGAAAGTAATCTTTCCATTTCTTTCCAAATGAGGTACTTTATGACCTTTTCGACAAATTATGGAAAGAATATTTTTTAACTTATATGGTGGGTGTGAATATTTTATGCCATTATAAAGACTTCTAATATTCCCTTAGAAGCTTATAAGAATATTTTCTAAATAAATGTTTTCATTTATAATTAAGTGACTTTTAAATAATTTAAAAATATAAAGATATATTTATCTCAAATAGTTTTGATTTCTTATATGTCAATATGATTTGTTGGATTTTACGCCTGTTTGAAGTTGATTTGTTGTGATAGAATCTTCCATATTTTATTGAACATTTTGTGATATTTTTGATTGTGGATGTGCTATTTTTATACCATTCATATTTTATGGTTAAATTATTAACATTTATTATGCTAGTTTTAATACGAATGTTTATGTTTTGTTTCAACATTTTCATACAAGGAATGCATTGGACGTAGTAAGTGACAAGAGGGGCCCGATATTACCCCTCGATGCATCGGTAGGTCCAATGAGACAAACTAGTGTTTTGAACAAGGTCTTAAAAAAATTATTATTTGTAATTTTGGCATGAGGCCTTGACTATGTGGTTATGATGTCCGTCATTATGCATTACATCATTTAGAAATTAACTATTGATATTATACGTAATTATTCGACTAGTAGAATATCCATGTGAATAAGTAAATGGAATTATTTGATTTATCTTTGCCATATTATGATGAAGTTTTAAGTTTAAAATGATTTTGTTTTATTCTTATATATTTACTTAAATTTTTCTGATTATTTATGATAGTATCCGCTATATTGTTATCCTTACTGAGAATCTGAGCTCACCCCTTTATTATGTTTTATTTTTCCCACAATGCAGAGAAATATATTATGATTTACCTGTAGGAATAGTCTAAGGGATATGAGTGTGGTCAAAGGAGACAAAATGTTTTTGTTTTCCATTTCATAATATAATGTAAAACTTATGTATGTATCTAGTACTTCCAAGGATACTAAACTGATCGGTCATTCAAAACATGATCCCTTGTGATCATGCCAATGTTATGTAATAATGCACCGATTTTGGGTAACTAGGGTCATGTCATTACAAAGACCTTTTTATTATGCTTGATTATATATATTTATATATGATTAACAATCTCAACTTGGGTGAGTTTACCAACACACCAAATAAGACAAAGATTAATATTTATAAATACCATGGAGGGAATAAAATTTTGTTTCCTAGATGTCAATATTGTTGATTACGAACCATGGATAATGTCTAAATGTAAGGGTAAGATGTTTTGTATTTAAAATTGAATGTCATAGGGTAAAAAATTTCCAAGGTTCTAAATGTATTATATTTGGGTACATAGGAATTATATGAGTCAATGACCAAATGCAAGAGCTAACTTTGAGAATAAGAAAGAACCTATTCCATGAAAATCATTGAAGTGGAAGGATTGAAGTATTTATATATTTATATTTAAGAACTTTATTGTAGAATTATTTTTAGCAATGTAATTTTTGTTATAAGAAGAATGAAACATCTAATTATTATGTTAATTTGGGAAGCATATATGTCTTTATATAAGATTAACTTAAAATTTATGGATACCATCATGGGTTTATAAGTTTATTATTGATTATAAGTTCCAAGTCTTAAAAAATACTTTTTAGGTTTTATGTTATGGGATTATAATGTGATTAATAGAATTTTGGGAGAAATTGTTTTGGGATAAGGTATATGTAACCCTTATGTTCAACATAGAGTTCTTTTTTAGAAGAATACTCTTCAAAAGTATAAAGTTATTAAAAACCATTATATTTTATATGATATTTGATGATTAATGTTTTTTTTAAGGATTTTCACCATATTTTTGGTGATTTTATAATAATTATAATAATATAGTTTTAGTAAAAAGGACAAACTATCACATCTGGAAAGGCTATGAGGCTTTAAAACACAATTGAAGGGATATAGGTGAAAACACCTACTTTTTCACTATGTGATGTCTTGGATAGTGTGAATTTAAATTGAAAAAAGATGTGACAGATAAATATTAAGTTTTTATGGGGGACATGAGTTTCATATTGGAGATAAATATGAGATTTAATAGTGATTTAGTGATTAATATTATTTCATAAGAAGTTCAGTATTTTGGAAATCTTATATGATCATGGTAAATGGAACATTATTTGATTTTATTTTAGAAAAATGTTGAATTATATTTGGAAAAATATATGATTTTGATTTATATTTATGGTGATTCATGTTATTTATGAGAATTATTAGCATATATTAGGTATTATATGATTAGGGAAAATGCATTTTTTATATGAGTTATTAAGAGTGATTGATGTTATTTGGACATAAATATTGAATTTATATTTTAAGAATATATAATAAAATAATTCTAATATTTGGGTTTCATTATTATTCTTGTATATTTTGAATAATTTTAAGGTTAATAATTTATTGAATGATCTTTGTTGAACTTTGGGTGTTATTTTTGGGGAACTGGTTATTAATTTTGTATTTCTTTATATGATTATTTATTCATTTTGAGAATTATATTATGCAAAAAAATTTAGTTTTGGATAATGTTTAATGGAATGATAATGATATTATTATAATTTTTGTAGACTATGTGACTTGTTAGAAGTTAATTTTAGTGTTTTAGGGATAAGAAAATTCATCTTTGATATTCATTTATTGGAGTAAGAAACGAAGTAGAAATTTATCAAAACACAACCAAAGGACAAAATTGTGCTTATGAAATAAAAATATATCATGTAAGTATATTTTATTTTTTACACTATATAATAGTAACAGAATCCATCAACTTTAGGAAAAAGGATCTTGAAATGAAACTGTTATCCTATAACTTTCATTTATAATGAATTGATGGTCTTTTTCTCACCTCTTTTTTATATTATTTTCTAGTTGTTTACTTTCTCATAATCATTCACTTTCTTGTGATAAATGATCTCTAGATATTACTTTTCCTCCATGTCTATATTTTCACTTATCACTAATTTTATTTCATTTTGAATCTAGTTATATATTATTCCAAATGAACTATGAATTTTACTTTATCTCTTTTTAAGAGGAAGATTTATTAACCGTTTTTATGATATGGGTTTTATAAAGAACCATCCCAGATACCCTGGTACCCAGAAACCCAATCCAAAATAGACATTTCCTTAAGGGAGTTCCGGTTCTTCACTAGTCGGTGACTTGAACTTGGAATCACACAAGATAAAATAAGGAAAAAAATTTCCACAAAATAGTAAAAGATACTAGATACATATTAGTATGTGCAATAATCATTAGGGAGAAAGTGACAAAAAAAACAGGTATATCAAAAACGAAAATAGTACATCAAAAAAGTACGTAGAATTAGACAACATAATTGCAACATCCCAAAGGACACATCACATAAGCCCCAAGGGATTGAGAACGTCTATCTTCTCTAGGAGGCACATTCCATTTACTCGGACCTGGAAGAAGAAAATCTAAAAACATCCAAAGTAAATGGTATGGCGTGTGATAAAAATATCAATAGGGTCTCACCAGGTATTCCATAATCATATTCTATAATATTATTCCAATTAATGCTTTCAATTTTAATCAAAATAGGAATGAAAGTACAATTTCATATTTAAAACTATTGGATTTGGTTCCCTAGAAGTAAATTTTGTATACTTTATTATTACATGTATTCATAATTTTAAATATTAATTAACTCATTATCAAATTATGATTTTTCTTCTGCATAATATAGTATGTGATAATGTACCAAGAGTAGTTTTCACACTAAAGGGTCATTACAATTCCTCACTATGATGGGAACCCAT
Organism: Viscum album; assembly: GCA_963277665.1. Lineage (NCBI taxonomy): Eukaryota > Viridiplantae > Streptophyta > Magnoliopsida > Santalales > Viscaceae > Viscum > Viscum album. The sequence goes on from OY728123.1 coordinate 629,693,986, forward strand.
AAGTTCTACGACACAATTCTTAATAATATTTTCTATAGTCAAATGATATTATTTGACGAACGAAAATGATATAAGATATCATGGGTTGAAACACATAGGACTTTGATGCACATTCTCATGGTGTACACCCTTTGTAATATCTAGTAGGTTATTATGAGAATGAGACCCACTAGTAGGAAATCTATATTTATATATGTCATTAGATGTTACTATCTGCAAACATGAGTATTAGTCCTTAAACATTAATATTATTATTAATGTGTATTATGACTCGTAGAATTTAATATATTAATGAAAATCGTGATAACATATGTTCATAGTGAGGATGGATTTTCTGGGTATATCACGATCAATATTGCATTAATGAATAATGAGATAAAATATTTTTTGCTTCTGTTCTTTAATGGAAGTTGATATCTCAAGAACTTTGATATAAATGATATAGCCTAAATAAATCCATGTACATGGTGTTCTATAGGAAAGTTTATTTTTTATGAATTTAAATAAAGAGACATCAAACACATAGGTTGATGACACCAGCATGCATCTTGCTTGATTTGAGATATCAGGATAAAAGGATTATTTTACATAGAAAGAATTTGTTTGAGGTACTATGTCATTGAGGAATTAACTTCTTTCTCTATGGGTTCCTTGGGTTGTTTCTAGATGCTAACCGTAGAATTTAAGATACTTCACCTAATTGCACTGAGAAAGAGGCATAGAGGGTCACACACTAAGTGTATCCAGAATATGAGTTAAATTATATAATATTATTTATTATTTAATAAGTTGAATAAATATTATTCCTATATGTAGTTTAATAATTATTCATGTTTTCTTGACCACATATACTCCATCACCATTTATTCGAGGGAATATAATGTGAGTGGAATATTTAATAAACATTTATTTTCTATTTAGTTAATTTTATATCTACTTACTTTTTGGTGAACAATATAGTGATATTTATTTAATAAATAAATAATCCTTATTTAATTCCTAATAAATATTTTTAAGGAATGGTGAATTGAGTTTAATGGTTTATTGAGAAATAATAAATATGGAATATTATTTGATTAAATAATATTTAATTTAATTTTCCACTTAAGTGCATGTCGAGAAATTATAAGAACATTATTATTATTTGAATTGGGGTTCCGTAGGGATTAAAAAAATAATAAAAGGCACTTGTGAAATTATTTTATTTTAACCCTAGTGATTTATAAACACAATTATATTATTTTCTCAATAAGATGATTCGTTTGTTTAGTTCTGCACATCAAATTTGAAGTATCCTCTTAAGACATAGAGAACTCCCTTCTCTAAGAACGATCCTAGGAATAGAGAGAGATCTTCCTCCACCTCCCACTCTCAAGTCAAGAGATATTCATGAGAATGATTTGGATTTAGTTATCGTGGTGATTAATGGTGGAAGATGCAACTTATACAATATTCTGTGCTAGCACCCGTAGATTACTACAATGACAATTAGAGATTTTTGGAACACATTTAGGTCACTTCTAGAGGGAATCTACTTTGATTCCTACAATGAAAAAATAGAACAAAAAATATCTACTGTCAGATCCATCAATGAATAAAGAATTACAATAAGGTAATTATTTAATTAATTAAATTGATTATAAATAATATGTGGTGATCCTTTCTATGGTTCTGATGTTCTATCCCTTTTTTGTTTTCATTTATTCAATTCAATATATTACGTCATTTATCTTCATGTAAATATTTGATAGATCATCGATCATGAAAAAAAGGAAAAGTTAGGCACCGACCATTGCACACTTTAGCTACGTCCAGAACCGACAAGTGATATCAGAGTTTTCACATAATTATTTATAATTATTTAATTATTGTTGTGGATTTAAACATTTGTTATTTAGTTTTTCAATTCAATTTTAATAGTTATTCTAATACCAATTGATATATCTTCTTATTCCTCTTTTATTTCTTATAGATCTAATCAATACGATTAATTTTATGAATAAAATAAATTAGAGGAACTCATACGAAGGTTATGAAGCTTTTATCTGGATAACACAAGATTGCATGCTATGTAATTGGATTTACACATAGTGTACTTGTCTTAAATGAATTAGGAATTAATTTGGAAATTAATTCAAAGCGTGTGAATTTTTTAAACGTAGTTTAGTTAATTCTTACAACTCTTGTTGATAGGGCCAGCCTAGATCAAAGTTAGCTAAATTACATTCCATGTAGCCCACATTCATGACTTGAAGTCCCTTTGATTCACCAATGGTCAATGTGTTTCATACATGGCCTACCTGACTCGTGACAATGTAACTCATATTCCACACACCATGTTGTTCGTTATAGACGATGTGTATTCCATTTTTTGGGGCACATTTTACATGATGAGTCCCTAGGTTTGCGCCTTGGATAAATGGTGAGACTTACATGTCATGTATCTCCATGTACAGGCCATGTACTTATACCAAATTACACATATTTAAATTTTATTTATTATACTATTTAAACCTTGAGACATGTGCTTTCATGTGGTCATTAAGTTGATAGGGCACGCCATGCGATAAGTTTTAATATATATATATATGTGCTTAATTAATACCTACTTAATGTTCAGATCTATATATCACATATGATTTTTTTTAAATTTGTTACTCTACATACATTAAAGCATAACCCGTGACTGAAAAATCATGTAATTCATATATGTTTACATGTTATGAAAGTACGTGATAAGTCGTGTATGCTATATGTCACAAAATTAAAACTATATAAGAGTATAATAAATTTTGTGTAGATACAAACAAGTATTAACCATGTTCCTTCTAAGGTACATTTATGTACATATTTAGCTTTACATTAATTTATTTAATTTATTTCAAGTTATTGTGGATGAGAATCTCAAGGAAATTCAGATGAGAATTAAAATAAAATAATTGATTAATTAATGATAATAATTAATTGATTCGAGCAAAATTTATCTTAAATAAGAACTAATAAGAATTTAAAGCTAGTTTTATTAAATTCTAAATTAATTTCATGCATTTAGACAATCATGATCATAGACCAGTCCTTTGTATCAGATTAGTTTCACATAATTTATTACTAAGTTAAATTATTGGCACATGTGCCTTCCCTCCTCATATTATGTAAGGTCATGGGTTCCCATGGTTTCTTTTATAGAAACCCTTTTCCTATCACCTACATGTGAGTAAAATAATATGTAATGGATGGAGCTCCCAAGCTAGTGGAGGTGGTTCAAGTTTGGAGTCGAGGTGAAACCAATCCAGGAGAGATACACCAGTGGATAGGTGGAAAGCTGTGACACAAAAATTAATTGGTTTGAGTTGTTTCCCATAGGTTAATTATTAGTGTAAAAACCTCTATATAAACTAACCATTAGTATAATATCATGATCATACCACTTTATTCTTTTATTTCTATCAAGTTGTATAGTTATTTCATTATGGGTATTTTTTCGTGATTACATGAATTAATGAAATTAATGAGCATGTAATATTGAAATAAAATAAATTGGATTATGCATAATTATTATTATTATAAATACATGGTTAATCACTTAAGTAAATCCACTTAATATTAACAAGAACATGACAAAGATAATAATTAGAAATTTATGCATAAAATGAAAAAATCCATCAATTTTATATATTACGTTGGTATATCCTTACACTATTATAGTTAAAACAGATCCATAATTCAAAGTGCTTCACCAACCAATGTTAAGGTGATTCCAAATATCAGGGAATTATATCTTGATGTTTTGGGTTGACTTAACTTAGTTCACATTAAGGGTTGACTGCCAAAGTTGGAAATGGTGTAACTAAGAGGCAAAGGTTGAGGAAATCCAATTTAAGGATTACAGGATTGGGTAGTCCACTAAATAGATCAAGGAACTATGAGTTAATGTAGTTGGAATTTGGAATTCCCACCTAAAACCATTCAATTTTCTTAACCAACAAAATTTGGGGTAATGAGAAGGGTAATATGGATCCTTTCCACTTGAATATCCAAGAAACATGATATTCTAAATCCAATTCCAAGGGCTATTAGTTTTTGATAAAATTGTGGGAGACTAATAAATATAATATTTATTTATTTGTGTAATTTTTTCAGATAAATTAATAAAATCTATGATATTTTTACTTATAGAAACAATAATAAAATACCTCATTCATATCATTATGATCCATACTTTAAAAGGATTGCCTTATCACCGCCACAAATTTTCTTGAGTGGTAAAGGCACCTATGTGTCACCCTGCTCAATGAAAGAAAATTATATGTGTTGGAAAAACCTTTTCCAGTTGTTCCTGATAATGAGGAAAGTGATGGGGAGTGGTATCTCTATGAGGAACATTTTAATGATACTATAGATGTTCATTGTTTCATGTTATCATCCATGTCCAATGAGCTTTTTAATAAACATAAGGATATAAATGCATATAAAATGATGTCTTACCTTTAGGATCTATATAATGAGATGGTGTGACAAGAGAGGAATGAGATCTTCAATGCTTTGTTTACAACTAATCTTGGAGAGTCTTCACCAGCTGGGCCTTATGTAGTCAATATTATTGGCTACATTGAATTCGTATACATCTTAGGGATTGAATTTACGGATGAGTTGCGTACAGATCTCATACTTTCATCACTACCCATGAACTTCTCTAGTTTTATTATCAATTATAATATGAGTAATAATGAGAAGAGTCTCTCAAAACTTGTTTCTTTGATTCGTTAATTGGATTAGGACATGGGATGTGATAAGCCCACAGTCCTTATGGTGTATATGAAAAGGAAGAATATGGAAAAGGGTCCCAAGACCTACAAAAAGTCCAAAGATCCCAATCACCATCCTTCCAAGAAGAAGAAGTTCCTGTGGTAGGGAAAAGAAAAGGAGGTAGTATGTTTTGCGTGTGTCAAGCCAAACCACTTGAATATGAACTACAACCAAAATCACGGGAAGCTAAATGTGGATTCATTATCAAGTGCAATATTTTCATATCTGCACATTGGGTATTAGATATAAATTGTGGTGATCACATCAATATTAAAATATAGGAACCTAGTATAATCTCAAATATTTCTAGAGGAGAGGTTGATATGAGAGTTTTTAATGGTCCATAGATGGTTGCTCTGGACATTAGTGAATACCACCTTTCATTTCCAACAAGAATTATTTTGGTTTTAAAATATTTTTATTATGTACCTACGGTTACTGAGAACATAATTTATATATCATTCCTAGATTTAGATGGGTGTATTTTTAAGTTTGGAAACAATAGTTGTTTCTTTTATAAAGACAACATATGTTATGGTATGGATCTTTTACATAACTATCTTTATATATTGAATTATGAAAACCAATTATTGGAAATTGATAATGAATCATGTTCACATGACTCATATAACACCCAACTATGGCATCATCATCTAGGCTTTGTAAACAATAAGTGTTTGAAAAAGCTATGTCAATATGGTTATTTAGACTCTTTTGAGCTAAAATTGCTTGAAATATGTCATGCTTGTTTACAATGAAAAATTTCCACACCACAATTTTTGAGGACTGGGTGAAAGGGCCACCGAGCTTCTATGTTTGGTACACACTAATATGTGTGGACCATTACTATTTGAAGCTATAGGTGGATATTATTACTTCATAAGATTCATTGATGACTTGAGTAGATATGGATATGTCTACTTAATAAGGTATAAGTGTGAGTCCTTTTAGAAATTCAAGAATGAAGTAGAGACTCAACTTGGAAAGAAGATAAACAAGATTTGATCAGATCTAGGTGGTGAATATCTTAACCAAGAGTTCATCGACTATCTTTGAGATTTTGGGATTTTATCTCAACTGACTTCACATTATACACCACAGTGTAGTGGTTCTAGTTAAAGGAGAAACTATACCTTGTTATACATGGTAAGGTTGATGATGTGTCATGCATATATTCTGTTATCCTTTTGAGGATATGCATTACAAAATGCATCATACATATTAAATAGAGTTCTAACTAAAGAAAAACAGTGGAATTACCTTCTAGTTATTGAGTGAAAAGAAATTAGTTTTGTCACATAAATGTGCAGGGGATTCAAAGAATTTGTTGAGGCCTTCTTTGGAAAAAAACTACCACATCAGGGCACAAAGTGTATCTGTCCTAATCTGACCCAAGTCAGGTCTCTAGTCGCGACAACCCCAAGCCCGCCTCCATAGGCTATGGGGTGGAAAAAAGGGCAGACGACATAAATAACTCAGGGAGGCCTTTTCATAAGTACCTATATGTAGGAACACAACCAACTCAATGAAAAAGTGTAGAGGGAAATAACAAAGGATGAAAAACTACTATAAAGTAAAAAAAAACATGTATAGACCTCTATATAGTTGAAAATATATGGTAGTGTAAGATGGAAGTAAAAGGGAAAAAATACATGCCTAACTAAAAATATGTAACAAACTAAAAAAACTAAAAAATTAAATTGATGAAGAGATCCCCACTCCTGAATCCAAAGCTACGACCACCATACGTGGTCCAAGAATGAAGTATCCCTAAGATCCTCTAAATTCATGGTTAACCTATCCGTTATATGTAAAAGGAATGTTTTGTGTCTTAAAATCTAATGAAGGGGTGAGTATATACATATATAGTAGAACACCCAAATGGGGTGAAAGGGGGAGTAGTAAGAGATACAATGGAAGAGAAAAAAAATATTGCACAAGGTAAAATGAAAGAGTACAAATCAACCCCACAAAGAGTTAAAGTAAGCTCACCTAAGAAGAAGAGGCTAAAACTAGTGAGTAGATAAACTACCTGTTGAGTCTTATCCACCTATATCATTTGAGAAGACTCATCCAATCATGAGAAGCATGTCACAGATGGCATGTGGCATACCCCGTGCATATTTTTCTCTATTGGAAAGAGAGTAATTAAAACCTAGGGGTGGGTACAAAAGAAGGATATATGTATGTATGTATGTATGTATGTATACTCAGTCAAAGAAGCCCAACCGAAAGAGTAAGGGGATCTCCATCTCACAACTCAACCCTAGAAGAATAGTAGAAAAAATTTACAAGAGAATCCATCAATGATTCCTAGAATACCACATGACTACCTTTAACACACATGGAATATGAACTCATTCAACACACCTTGATACTATACGCTTAGGGTAGCACAAACTCATTCATACAAATTTAGGTTGCATCACAAAAACGTGTCTCAGTGGAGAAAGCACCCCTATTTTTTATGAGTGTAAATCTATGTCAAACAACATATTATTATTATGCCACACAGTTGATAGGCCAAAAAATCTAGGTAAGGACCCCATTCCCTGGTACGACAGGAGGGTCCTGATTTTTTAGTTACTGAGGAAATCCACTACCCATCTACACTTTAGTGTAATTCTTAGGAAGGTCATTGGGGAACTCCACTACCTAGCCCCACTATAGGGTAATGCCTGGAAAGGTCATCAGGGAACTCCACTGCCTAGCCCCGCTAAAGGGTAACACTTATAATGGTGATTGGGTAACTCTTCTATTCAACCCTAGTGGAGGGTAACACCTAGAAAGGTCATTGGGGGAACTCTACTTCCTGACCCAAGTGGAGGGTAACACTTAGAAAACTCTACTGCCTAGCCCTACTAGAGAGTAATGCTTGTATAGGAAACTTGGGGAACTCCACTACCCAACCCTATTGGAGGGTGACACCCAGAAAGGGTTCTCAGGGAACTCCACTTCCCATCCCTACTTGAGGGTAACTCCTAGAAATATTTGGCGATCCTAAATGATATCTACCATCATTGAGTGTTGTCAAAGTGAACCATGACTGATAAATTCCACATCATATCTCAAAATTCACAACTGAGGGTTCCATCGTGTTCTATAGGGAGAAACAATTAGGATAGGATACTCGTGGGAAAAAATCCGAGTTCAAATGAAGGAGATATGGAACTTTTAAGTTTCTTAAAAAAGAGGTACATTCCATATTGGGGACCCACAAAGCATTTGGTCCTCCTTTTCTGCCTGGCCATGTCCTCACCAGGTCATGACTTGTTGTCCATGTAGCACTACACTTCATGTAAGCATACTACGCAACATGTCTTGGACAAATTCAGGATGAACGCATGAGGCTCATCACTAGTCCGATGGAAGAAAACATAACTTCACTAATATTACTATTCAAATGGCCTCAGATTGCCAAATAGATAAAACTATTTTGACCTTCATGAAAAAATGATTTGGAAAATCTATTCACCTTCCTCAGTCGGACACCTAGTGAAAAAGTTTCATTTCACCTCATCACACACAAACGATACTTCATGGACCCAAGCCACAATTCTAAAATAAATACCGAAATTTGGTATTGAAACCCCCACCTTAATTTCAGTGACACAACATCCTAGATGGTTTGTCATTCCGATACCGTATGAGGGATATATGTTGGATACAAAATTCCATAATAATAATAATGTTTATTATTATTTGGTGTTTTTTGACCATGAGGCATGAGTCTAAAAAACTATTCAACATCATCCTTAATGCGACCGTCTAAATTTCGAGGTCATGCTTCTATTAACAACACATCAATATGAAGTCTTATGAATAATTTAAGATCATATTAAGATTTTATAAGAAAATAAAAATAAAAATATATTATTATTATTGTTATTATTATTATTATTATTATTTTCTTTTAACATTTTTGGGATAGGCAATGCTCAAACCAGTGCCTCCCTTTCTTTAATGCACATGCCATGCCCCTTTTCCCTATTTCAACTTTATTAAATTTGTCACATTATTCTTACTATTATAATAATAACATTAGACCAAGAATTTAATGGAAAGGATGAACCCCTTTCATGATCAAGAAGGCACATGCCATCCCTTAGGATCTCTCATATTTATTTTTAATGGATATAAAACAATATTATTATTATTTAATAATTTAAACCCCAAAACTTTCCATTCTAATTTAAATCCATTATTTTTTTCATTATTAAAGTAAAAAATTTTAATTTAATTAACCAAAAATTTTATTTCACTATTATTATTATAATTATTTAACATAAAAATAATGAATTCCTTCTTTAATTTTATTAACAAATCACCAATAATAATAATAATAATTATTATTATTATAACTCATCACGTTAACTATGTTTGAACACTTGGTTGAAGATTCGAGCCCAACCACCATCATGCTCATTCTGAGTAGCCTCCACCATGAGACTCTGTGTATGTACTCCACTCAGAATCAATCTTGTCACACCACATGTCATTACCGCACATCAATCGGGAAAATGAGGATTATCGAATTGATCCTAAACCACATTCGATCACAAATATATACCCACAGTGCTAATCTATTCCGCTCACAAAACATTATCCCACTTGTCTATCAATCTATCCAAAAACTTCTGATCTACATATCATTTATACTACTGGAATGATGATGGGGGTTCCATCACACTCGAACTCTCCCAGACAATTTTGAATCATGACCCCGTGGTCTGACGAAGAAGAACGTGAAGAATGATGAGAGAGAAGCACCAAAAACCAAAGTGTAAACATCGTTGGTCAAGGATTATTAACCAAAAATCAAGAACTAGGATCTTAGGGTTAGATAAAAATAGGAAACATTGAGATTTCAGCACTTGGGAACATGAAAAAGTTTCAACAAGGAACAGATTGAAGAACGAAGAAGGATATACTTAACAAATTTAATTTTAAGAGTTAAAAACCACATATAATGAGTCCTACCTCAATTTAGGATAAATCAATGATAAATATCCTGTCCTCTAATGATTTAAGAGGAGCCATTGCATTTTCTACATCCAGATATGATCTTATATGATGTTTCATCATATCCACCAATGGATGGAAGGAGATGACTCTTGAAAAATTACCAAGATTATGAGGGTAACCTTGAGAAGGTTTCTATGATGATATATTTATAGATTTTACAAATAGGTAAAAATGGATAAATGAATGAATTAAATTAGTTAATTAAATCACTGAACGCACCACCAACGACTGCCTCATCTGAATGTCCAGTGCCGACGAAATTTAGGCCACACCTTGGGTAAACATCGTATTCTAAACTCAGAAATGGTCTCATATTTATCATCTAAGTCTCCATACATGGGTTATTTGAGTTATGGTTATTAAATAAATAAATTAATTTATTGAATGAACCCACCAAAATCTCATCCATCTGAACATCCCATGCCAACAAACTTTAAGTCACGCCTAGGATAAAATCCATGTTCCAGATACAATCGAGGTGTCAAATTTTGAATGGGAGACTCCCTTTAAGATATATTAATCATTTTCAAGAAAACCATATATGGGTAATATAAAATATATTTATTTTTATAAAATTAACTCTAATCACATCAGGGATAATAATTTATAACTGTCTCATCACTTTAATTTGAAAATATTCCTAGGAATATTCTAAAGTTTCAAATAGAAAAACCAGATTCATTATGGTATCTTTATAGGATATCTCAAGGAAACAAGGGGATACTACCTATACAACCCCCCAGACAAGAAAATTACTATCTTCAGACAAGATATATTTATTGATATGGAACACATCCTTAAAAAGGATAGTGGGTTCAAGATTGAATTCGATGAAGTTGATGCTAAAGATATACAAGATTTGGAGTAGGAATAGTTTTCATAGGTCCCCAAGGAAGAAGTTGTTCCTAAAACACAAGTACTGCATTGGAGAATAAGAGAGGTAAGAGAGCCATAAATTTATGGTTTTCTAATCACTGAAGATGTAGACTCATTATTGCTCGAAAATGATGAACCTATATCCTATAAGGAGGTAGTGGAGAGATCAGAAGTTGAAAGATGGAAAGAATTGATAAATTCTGAAATGGATTCCATGTATCAAAACCATGTTTGCGTTCTGATTGATGTGCCAGTTGATGTAAACCCTATTGGCTAAACATGAGTTTTCCAGAGAAAATTAGACATGGAAGGTAAAGTATATAACTATAAAGAAAAGCTATTGGATAGAGGGTTTAAAAAATGTTAAGGAATTGACTACGATGGAAAATTTTCACCAGTTTCCATGTTGAAATACATTAGAATTTTACTTGCTATAACAGATTACTATTACTATGAGATTTAGAAGATGGATGTCAAAACTAAATTCCTTAAGGGGAAACATAAAGATGATTTATATATGACACAAGAATAAGGTTTTGTGACTCTAGGTGATACTAAGAAGATTTGAAATTTGTAGAGATCCATTTATGGATTGAGGCAAGTATCCCAGTCATGGAACATTTTATTTGATGAATCCATAAAATAATTTTGTTTTATTAAGAATTATTGTGACCCATTTGATTACAAGAGGATTAGTGGGAATGCTGTCATTATCATTATTGTATATGTTTATGACATATTACATTTTGTAAATGAAATAGTAGTCTTACTGTCAGTTATGAACTGGTTAAACAAGTGTTTCTCTATAAAGAACTTAGGTGAAGCTGCCAATATTATAAGGATCAAGACCATTCATGATAGATACAATTGGTATCTTGGGCTAAGTCAAATTATTTATGTTGTCCAGATACTAAATATATTTAGTATGAAACAATCCAAGAGGGGATTGGTTCTAGTGTCACATTGTTTGTATCTTTTTAATAAAATGTGTTCTCTGAAAAAACCAGAGAATGATTGAATGAGAAAGATCCCAAATGCCTCAGTGATAGGATAAATCATGTATTCCATGTTACATACTAGAATTGATGTTTGATATGCATTGAGTATGGTAGGAATATATCAAGAAGATCTAGGAGAAAAAAATTGGACTACTATTAAGGCTATCATTAAGTATATGAAAAGAACTAAGGATATGTTCCTGGTGTATAGAGGAGATTAAGAGCTAGTAATTAGGGGTTATATTGATGCTAGTTTTGACACAGAATATAATAATCAGAAGAAATAGTTAGGATATGTGTTCTATATCAATAGAGGAGTGGTGATATGGAAGAGTTAAAAAAAGACAATTTTTGCTGATTCTATAGTGGTGTCTGCGTATATAAAGGATTCTAAATAATCCAATGAATCTGTTTAGATTAGGAACTTTGTCCAGGATATTGATGCGTTACCTAGTAGTAAAGACCCTATCACATTGTATTGTGATAGTACTATAGTGGTGGATCTTGAAAAAGAGACAAGGTCACACCAAGGGATAAAGCACATACTTTGAAAGTATCAACTCTCGAGGGATTTTCATTAAAGTTGTGAAGTTCTAATAAGAACAATTCCCATATAAGAGAATGTGGAAGGCCCCTTGAATAGAGTCTCATCATAGCAGAAGCATGAGTATTATGTGAGAGTTAGCATGTCAAAGGTTGTTTGAAGATTCAAATATTTTTTAGATAAGATTTAACTCAAGGACTTGTTGTTAGAATACATGGTAAAACTTTCTCAAAAAAGGTAATATCACAAACTCTAAAGGGAATGCATCACAACTATAAGTTCAATGTCATATTTCAGATAATTCATCTTGTGTGGCCTAATTTTTTGGGAGAAATTGGCAATAACATGATCTCCTAGAATAAAAACATAACCCAAACCCAAAACTGATGTGTCATAGAAATCCTCATAGCCATGCCCGACCTTTAGAAAATTCTACACTAGCGTAGTAGTCAAAAGAAATTTCAGCTCAACAAAATAACTCTAAAATTTCTCATCCACTGAAAATTTTCTCACTTCCAAGTTAGAGTGGTCATTAGAGAAGCCAATTTTGAGATATCCTTCAAGAAATGGTGATAATACCCCACTAAACACTAGAATATCAGAATATCACAAACATTATGCAGCTAATACCAAATAATAACATATTTCAGATTCTCAGGATCAATTAATATACCATGCTATGAGACCATGTATCACCAGAGCTTCACCGCCCTAATCCAGAAACCACATCTTTATATTTTTTATAAATATAGTAATTTATCAATAATTCTAGAGTTTCTCTCAAATGATGTACATGATCCTCCTTAGATTCAGTGTAAACCAGAATGTCATCCACAAAGATGATCATGAAAGTATCAAGATACTCATGGAAAATCCTGTTTATAAAATCCATAGATACTATAAGAGAATTTTTTTATACCAACTGGATTGGAAAGGTACCCATAATGGCCATATATTCTCTGAAAGGCAGTTTTAGGAATGTCGGATTCCTTTAATCTCAACTACCGATAACCAGATTGAAGATAAATCTTTGAGAACCACTTCAACCCTTTCAACTGTTCAAAAATATCATCAATACAAGGAAATGGATAATTGTTCTTTAAAATAAATTATTTGAGTTTATCTTAACCAAAATATATATAGGGTAAGTGTTCCAATATATTTCTTAGTAAAGAGAACATGCATTTCCCAAAGTGACACACTCAGGCGTATAAATGTTTTCTCTAACAGATCATTCAATTGAGTTTTTAATGCCTTTATTTTAGCTAGTTATATATGGTAAGAAGGTATAGATACTAGTTGAGTACTATGAACTACATCATTAGAAAACACTACCTCTCTTACTAGTGGAAAACTAGATAAATCAGAAGAAAATACATTGGGAAACTCGATGAAAACTCATGGGAGATCAACACTCAAAGATTCCATATCTAGATAAAAAGAAAATAGTGATATTAATTTCCTAGAATCTATATAATATGGTCTATATGTACTAAAAAATGGGACCCATTCTTCCTGTAAGACATGAAATACCCTATAGGGTGATGAAAAGGAGACTTGCTAAAGATAACAGTCAATTCTATCCTTATTAGCAATGAGGAAATTTGCCCTAAGAATGATGTAACACCCCAAGATTTCATAGTGTGTTATTTCTTCAAAATAATTCATTAACTTGCACTATATGCAACACCGAGTTCAAGAGCACCATGACTTACCAAACAAGCCTTTCAAAAGAGGTTATGAATAGTATTAACTAAATTTTAAACTTTATATAATCCTTATAATTTTAGAATCCATATTATGTGTTTCTTAGACATAATGTAAGAACATATTCATTTTCAGTATTGCACTTTTACCAACTTTTAATAGTGAAACCTTTTTAAATAAAATATTTTAAACTTTTTGACTAAATGAGGACATCAAAAATTTAAAATGAAACATCCCAAGCTTCCATGGTATGCTTTCCTTTGAATAATAGAGTAGCGTGTGTTGTACGCAACTTCGAGTTCTAACACACACCACAACCAATCAAACTAGCTGTTATGAATAGTAATACCTACTTTTTGAAAATATATATATTTTATATTTCAAAATGGACTTCATTTTTGGATTCGTAATATCGAATTTATCCTAGGGTGAAATTTTGGAACTTTTCAGATAACACTTATATTTTGATGAATAGTGAAAATTACTAAATTTTAATTAAAAACAACTTTTTTAATCAAAATACTTTATATTGATAAATTATGAATCTGAGTGGTTTTAAAGTATATTTAGAATATATTTTTACCATTTAATACAATTTTAGTCATTGGACATAATTTCACAATTAAACCGAACATAAACAAGTATCAATATTTTGATAGTTATTATATCTTAAAAACACGCTTTTTGTTTTGACAGCGGGAATTAATTTTAAATTAATTTCTGCCACTTCTGTGTTTTGAATTTGAAAAAATAGACTCCATATTTGGAATCAGGATTTTCAAATTGTGTAAATAGGTAACTTTTATTTTTAGACATTTTGAATAATTACTTTGGTAAATATTTTATTTACCATGGTTAAAGGGAAAATCCGATAAATAAGGGTTAAAAAATAATATTATAATAATAAAAAATTACCCTAAAACGTGTCCTAACCTTATTTTTTGATACATGTTCGACCATGTGTATCTTTGGGTCGATTTTGGGACCCCATGGTGCAACTTGTAAGTGATAGGGACACTTTATTTTAATTAAGTTAAAATGAATACAAAAATGACACAAGCATATATCTTTTAGAAATTTTTTTTTACATAGGGTTATATATGTTGGATTTTCGACTGTAAATATTAATTAGAAATATAAAAAGATTTACTAAATAATGATATTTTATTTATAATTTTTAGACATTAAATAAGTTAATTTATTTATGACACAATGATGATGCAGAAATTACCATAATTGTAAAAAATTAAAATAATTGATATTATAAATACACAAGTAAATATAATTTGAGACTTTTAATGAATTAAACTAATTTTCTAGGATAATATGACATATTATTATTTATTTAATTGACTTTGTTTGAAGTAATCATTCTGTTATAAGTTTCACAAAAATCAACTATTGAATAGTGTCAAAATTGACATAAAAGAGTTTTTAAAACAAATATTATATTATTAATTGATATTAAATTCCTAAAAATATAAGTTTCGTCCAAGAGACTTATATCATTATAGGTGTATCATTAATTTACCACTTGGGGGGCTCTTAGTTGTATATAGTAATTTTATTAACTATATAATATAAAAATACAAAGTGACATTGTAAATGTCAAACTAATTAACTAAGAGATAAAACTAAAGGATAAGGTTAATATAGTAACCCAAACCTGTCTAAATTCTATTTGTTGAATGGTTTTCGACCTAAACCCACCTTAAACTTTTAATAATTAACTTTGGAGACATTATAAACCGAATATGAATTTATTATAAATTAATATTTCTAGATTTTCCAAAGGTGCCCCTCACCCCTCTTATAAAAGGGCACTCCCCCTTCTCATTACTTCACACCTTCAAAGCCTTTTGGTTCGGCCAAACTCTTCCCAAATACTCTCTCAACTTCCCTCAATTAATCCTAGAGGCATTTCTTTAGTCATAAATCCAACTTAAGGAGCCCTTTTGATCAAATCAAAAGGAAGAACCCAAAGAAGAGGTAATGATTTCACCACCCTTTTTAAAGTTCCTTTCTTCTTACACTTCTCCCTTCTTTGTTATTACCATTCTAAAATAATAAATCCAGTATCTTATATATACTGTGATGTTATTATAAATACGGTACAACCATATTCAGTATTATATCCACCCTTTGAATAACATGTCACCATACGTGCGTACGTACGGCTTACCGTCTCCACGTCATGGTGTAATTGTTATTCAATATATTATTATTTGGATGGGTATAATAATGATGTGTAACTCATGTAAATAATAAATATAACATGATAATGATTCTGTATATATGATATACTATCCAATTATATATTATTTTAATATCAAAAAATGATATTGTCGCTCGTGCGTACGTACGGACTACCGTCTCCACGAACGTGATGAGATTCATTCTCCATCGTATCCATTCAAGTATAATTATCATTTTATGATTTAAAAATATTGTTTAAGGACTTGATATCATTCTGGATATGAATAAGATACAACGTATCCATGAAAAACATGTCTTACATAACAAAACATATAAAAGAAAACGAGTAAGTTAACACCTGAAACGACGATAATACTAAGATATTATTAACAAAGCAATGTTAAAAGATCATATATGATATAATATTAATATATATGATTCTTGTATAATTTAATAACAATTATTTCACCATTATACATGAGGTTAACCTACCCTCAACCAATGAAAAGTACAAGGTAAGAGTTTATTTCACAATCTATTTATTATCCGAGGTTGTTTATACGCAATTATCTACTGGGATCTCTTTATCATCCACATCCATGTTCCTTAAAAATGTATTTAAAAACATATTTACTATTTACTAGACAATGGGTTAAAGTCATTTATACCCTTATGTGTTTTGAAAGGAATATTTCCATCATTTTCCAAACAAGGAACTTTTAACCTTTTTGACAAATTTAAGGTAAGAATGTATTTTTTTAACTTATACGGTGGGTGCGGCTATTTACCGCCATTATAAAATCGTCAAAGATTACCTTAGAAGTTTATAAGAATATTTTCAAAGTAAATGTTTTATTTTATAATTATGTGACTTTTAAATGATTTCAAAATGAATATTTAAAAAATTTATGAATGGTACTCTTTATCAAGATCATAATTTTAAATGTTTTAAAGATTTATCTTTCTAAATATTTTTAATTAATGTCCATGTTTTCAAAATGATTTTAAGGATAAATTTATATGGACATGAATGTTTTGAAATGATATTTATTTTCAAAAGTTTCAATGTGGTATGGGACACTTTGATTCAAAAACTTCTTTTAAATTACTTCCTTTATAAATGTGTGACTTTTCAATGATTTAGAGAAAAGAGATATTTCTCTCAAATAGTTTTGATTTTCATATATGTCAACATCATTTGATGGATTTTAATCTTATTTGAAGTTGATATATTATGATACAAACTTTTGTATTGTATTGAAGGTTTTGTTATATGTTTTACTGTGGATGTGTTATTTTTATACCATTCATGGTTTATGGAGAAATTATTGACATTTCATATGCTAGTTTTAATATGAATGTTTATGTTACGTTTAAACCTTTTCATATGGGAATGCATTGGACTTAGTAAGTGACGAGTGGATCCCCCTATAGCTCCTCGATGCATTAGTAGGTCTCATGAGACAAATTAGTGTCTTGGCACAAGGCCTTGGCAAAATCTTATTTGTAGTCTTGGCACGAGGCCTTGGCTATGAGGTTATGATAGTCTGGCATTATGCATTCCATCATTATGAAAGTGGTTATTGATATTGCATGTGATTATTCGATTAGTAGAATATCCATGTGAATAAGTAAATGGCATTATTTCATTTTATTTTTTCCATACTATGTTTAAGTTCAAGTTCAAAGGGCTTTTGTTTTAGTTATACATTGCCTTAAATATTTATTCTTATTTATGAAAGTTTCCGCTATATTGTTATCCTTACTGGGCATTTGAGCTCACCCCTTTTCTATGTTTTATTTTTCCCAGGATGTGAAGAAGTAAATTATAAATGACCTGCAGGGATATTATGAGGGGATAATAGTGTGGACTATGGAGACAATATGTTGTAGTAGTAGTTTTTCACCTTATGATGTAATGTAAACCTTATGAATATATCTAGTGTTTCCAAGGCTACTAAACCAGTCAGTATTTTGAGATTTGATCTTTCTTGTGATCATGCCAATGTTACGAAGTAATGCACCGACTTTGGGTAACTGGGGTTGGGGCGTTACAGTTGGTATCAGAGGAAGTTTAGTACAAACCTTGGAAGCTAGATTTAGATAAACTCTGATTAGAGCACGTAGACCTAAGATGATCTTTGAGGATTAGTATAGAATAACTTTCTAGAATTTTGGTATTGTAGAGATTTTTTGAGTTTTCCAAGCAATACATCCCTGTCTGGATACGATCAGGTAGAGGCAGCTCTGACACAGATGTACCTAGGGGTAAAACCCGAAAACACCTCTTTGAGATAGATTTGAACGGGAACTGCTGCACGACAATGGGCCTTGATGCACTCTTGGTTACGACACTCCCGGCGGATATGCTTAGGATAACTCCCATTTTCTTTACAAATAATTATGAAGGGTTTATGAGTATATACTTCTTCAAAGAAAACATTTTTATGATTATGGATTATATACATAAGCTATTTAATTTATGTTATCTGTTTTACAAGTTTGGGATTAGGTATTGTTATTCATAAACTAATCTAGTGTATGCCATTGTTTAGAAATGGCACCCAGTAAAAGGAATGAGAACTCCAGCAATCCACATGATCCAAAGGTAAAGAAGGATCATATCTTTCATGTTCTTAAGCCAGAATTTATAAGAGAAATAGTCTCCCATGTATTATCATAATATGAAGAAATAATATCATGTGTTGATAAGATAAGTAAAGAGTTTACTGAGTCCTATGTCTTTGAAGGGAAGAAAGAGAAGAAAATGATGGATGAGAGAAAGATGGATAAAAGGAAGAGGGAAAAGAAGAATTTTCCCATATGTGATAACTATGGGAAGAAACACCCTGGAACTTGCCTGAAAGGAATGAGAGTTTTTTATAAGTGTGGAGGAAAATGGCATAAAGTACGTGACTGTAAGGGTAAGAAATTTTTTTCAAATGTACAATGCTTCATTTGCAAGGAGTTTGGACACTACGTGAACCTATGTCCCAGTCATCAGACTATGCCGCAAATGATGCTATTGGATAATAATCAAGTTATGATACTACCAAAGATGAAGAGGAATGATTAGAGTTCGTATGTTGATTATGTCAATTGAGTGTTGTATCAACAATATACTTATGATAATAATTATGGAGTATATAAGGATTGTACTGTAGTACTATTTCATTAAGGACTTGAGATTGTGCGGAACAAAGAAAAGTGACTCAATAGCAGGATAAATTTTCAGAAAATATATGGTTGAGAGAATGATAAACCATAATATAGTTCTGATACTGAGGTAGTGATTTTGGAATAATACATGATTTATTTGGATAAATTATATTGGATATTCTTGACTACCTTGAAACTGATTAATGATTTGTATATTCCATCATTTTTGGGGTTTAAAACATTTTTGGATTGAAAGAGTATATCTATTATTCGTTAAGAAATAAGGGATCATGAATGTAATCAATAAGGTTTTATGGTAATTCAGGATGTTGCAGTGTTTTAAAAGAATACATGATGAGGATGTTCACATGTTATTACATGGAAAAAAGGATCTTTATTGTGTTTACCTTCCTTATAAATTTTGGACTGAAGTATTTTGGATAGTTCTAGTTTTGATTATTTTGGATTTCCATAAAAGGACAACCCGGAGGTCGGGCGGCAACCCGTTGCGTCCGGAAAGGCCGTGAGACTTGAACCCACAACCGAAGGGCGAAAACGGTGTATCACCTACCACAGACCCACGTGATGTCATGGATTGAAGAATGTCGTTTTTTAATGGTTCTTCTAGTTGAATTATAAATTCATTTTTTTACCCTATACGAATAGGATAGATAGAATATTATTTTTACGTTCTATTATCATTTAGAGTGAAAGATGAGTCTGTGGTAGAAATTAGTTAAAGGATGGAACTCTACTTGTCAAGAATATATTTTTTCTTCTTCTCTTATTCTATGAAGAAATTAATTCTTATACTTTATTTAAGGAATCCTAAAACCAAAAATGTGTTATCCTAATACCCTATGTTTTTTGAACCGATGGTATTTCAAATCATCATAGATTGATGAATTTAAGGACCTTAATTTTAAACTTGTTTGTGATTGATGACCTCAATCACTACCTATAAATATTTACATTTTCCTCCAATTATATGTCTCTAATTGCCACCAATGTTCTCCTAATTGAGATCATAATTTTGTGGTGACCCTTTCATTTCTCTTTTCCTCATATTAAGACTAAATTTTAGTAACCCAATTTTCTATATGGGTTTTCCCACAAAGATATTTTCTATTTTCAACCTTTTATTTTCGAAGAACAATTTCAAATTTTGAGGATGCAATTTATTGAAGGAGGGGAGAATGTAACACCCCAAGATTTCATAGTGTGTTATTTCTTCAAAATAATTCAACAACTTGCACTACATACAACACCGAGTTCAAGATCACCATGACTTACCAAACAAGCCGTTAAAAAGAGGTTATGATTAGTATTAACTAAATTTTAAACTTTATATAATCCTTATAATTTTAGAATCCATATTATGTGTTTCTTAGACATAATGTAAGAACAAATTCATTTTCAGTATTGCACTTTTACCAACTTTTAATAGTGAACCATTTTTAAATAAAATATTTTAAACTTATTGACTAAATGAGGAAATCAAAAATTTAAAATGAAACATCCCAAGCTTCCACATTACACTTTCCTTTGAATAATACAGTAGCGTGTGTTGTACGCAACTTCGAGTTCTAACACACACCACAACCAATCAAACTAGCTGTTATGAATAGTAATACCTAATTTTTGAAAATATATATATTTTATATTTCAAAATGGACTTCATTTTTGGATTCGGAATATGGAATTTAGCCTAGGGTGAAATTTTGGAACTTTTCGGATAACACTTATATTTTGATGAATAGTGAAAATTACTAAATTTTAATTAAAAACAACTTTTTTAATCGAAATACTTTATATTGATAAATTATGAATTTGAGTGGTTTTAAAGTATATTTAGAATATATTTTTACCATTTAATACAATGTTGGTCATTGGACATAATTTCACAATTAAACCGAACATAAACGAGTTTCAATCTTTTGACAATTATTATATCTTAAAAACACACTTTTTGTTTTGACAGCGGGAATTAATTTTAAATTAATTTATACCACTTTTGTGTTTTGAATTTGGAAAAATGGAGTCCATATTTGGAATCAGTATGTTCCAATTGTGTAAATAGGTAACTTTTATTTTTATACATTTTGAATAATTACTTCGGTAAATATTTTATTTACCATGGTTAAAGGGTAAATCCGGTAAATAAGGGTTAAAAAATAATATTATAATAATAATAAATTACCCTAAAATGTGTCCTAACCTTATTGGTTGATACATGTTCGACAATGGGCATCTTTGGGTCGATTTGGGGACCCCATGGTGCCACTTGTAAGTGATAGGGACACTTTATTTTAATTAAGTTAAAATGAATACAAAAATGACACAAGCATATATCTTTTAGAAAAAGAATTTTTATATATGGTTATATATGTTGGATTTTCGACTATAAATATTAATTAGAAATATAAAACGATTCACTACATAATGATATTTTATTTATAATTTTTAGACATTAAATAAGTTAATTTATTTATGACACAATGATGATGCAGAAATTACCATAATAGTGAAAAATTAAAATAATTGATATTATAAATACCCAAGTAAAAATAATTTGAGACTTTTAATGAATTGAAATAATTTTCTAGGATAATATGATATATTAGTATTGATTTAATTGACTTTTTTTTAAGTAATCATTCTGTTATAAGTTTCAAAAAAATCAACTATTCAATAGTGTCAAAATTGACATAAAAGAGTTTTTAAAACAAATATTATATTATTAATTGATATTAAATTCCTAAAAATATAATGTTCGTCCAAGAGACTTATATAATGATAGGTGTATCATTAATGTACCACTTGGGGGTCGCTTGGATGGATATAGTAATTTTATTAACTACATAATATAAAAATACAAAGTGACATGGTAAATGTCAAACTAATTAACTAAGAGTTAAAACTAAAAGATAAGGTTAATATAGTTACCCAAACCTATCTAAATTATATTAGTTGAGTGATTTTCTAACTATACCCACCTTAAACCTCTAATAATAAACTTTTGAGCCATTAAAAACCGAATATGAATTTATTATAAATTAATATTTCTAGCCTTTCCAAAGGTTCCCCTCACCCCTCTTATAAAAGGGCACTCCGCCTTATCATTACTTCACACCTTAAAAGCCTTTTTGTTCGGCCAAAGTCTGCCGAAATACTCTCTCAACTTACCTCACTTAATCCTAGAGGCCTTCCTTTAGTCAGAAAGCCAACTTAAGGAGCCATTTTGATCAAATCAAAAACAAGAACCCAAAGAAGAGGTAATGATTTCACCACCATTTTTCAAGTTCCTTTCTTCTTCCACTTCTTCCTTATTTGTTATTACCATTATAAAATAATAACTCCAGTATATTATATATACTGTGATGTTATTATAAATATGGTACAACCATATTCAGTATTCTATCCACCCTTTTAATAACATGTCACCATACGTACGTACGTACGACTTACCGTCTCCACGTTGTGGTGTAATTGTTATTCAATATATTATTATTTGGATGAGTATAATAATGATGTGTAACTCATGTAAATAATAAATATAACATGATAATGATTCTGTATATATGATATACTATCCAATTATATATTATTTTAAAATCCAAAGAATGATATTGTCACTCGTGCGTACGTACGGACTACCGTCTCCACGAACGTGATGAGATTCATTCTCCATCGTATCCATTCAAGTATAATTATCATTTGATGATTTAAAAATAATGTTTAAGGAATTGATATAATTATGTATATGAATAAGATACAACCTATCCATGACAAACATGTCTTACGTAACAAAACATATAAAATAAAACGAGTAAGTTAACACCCGAAACGACGACAATACTAAGATATTATTAACAAAGCAATGTTAAAAGATCATATATGATATCATATTAATATATATGATTCTTGTATAATTTAATAACAATTATTTCACCATTATACAGGAGGTTAACCTACCCTCAACCAAGGAAAAGTAAAAGTTAAGGGTTTATTTCACAATCTCTTCATTATCCGAGGTTGTTTATACGCAATTATCTATTGGGATCTCTTTATAATCCACATCCATGTTCCTTAAAAATGTATTTAAAAACATCTTTACTATTTACTAGACAATGGGTTAAAGTAATTTTTACCCTTATGTGTTTTGAAAGGAATCTTTCCGTCGTTTTCTAAACAAGGCACTTTTAACCTTTTCGACAAATTTAAGGTAAGAATGTCTTTTTTTAACTTATATGGAGGGTGCGGCTATTTACCACCTTTATAAAATAGTCAAAGCTTCCCTTAGAATCTTATAAGAATATTTTCAAAGTAAATTTTTTATTTTATAATTATTTGACTTTTAAATGATTTCAAAATGAATATTTTAAGAATTTTTGAAAGGTACTCTTTATCAAGATCATAATTTTAAATGTTTTAAAGATTTATCTTTCTAAATATTTTAATTAATGTCCATGTTTTCAAAATGATTTTAAGGATTTATTTATATGGACATGAATGTTTTGAAATGATATTTCTTTTCAAAAGTTTTAAAGTGGTATGGGAAACTTTGATTCAAAAACCTCTTTTAAATTACTTCCTTTATAAATGTGTGACTTTTCAATGATTTCGAGAAAATAGATATTTCTCTCAAATAGTTTTGATTTTCATATATGTCAACATCCTTTGATGGATTTTAAGCTTATTTGAAGTTGATTTATTATGATACAAAATTTTGTATTGTATTGAAGGTTTTGTGATATGTTTTACTGTGGATGTGTTATTTTTATACCATTCATGGTTTATGGAGAAAGTATTGACATTTCATATGCTAGTTTTAATATGAATGATTATGTTACGTTTAAACCTTTTCATATGGAATGCATTGGACTTAGTAAGTGACGGGTGGAGCCCGCTATAGCTGCTCTATGCATCAGTAGGTCTCATGAGACAAATTAGTGTCTTGGCACAAGGCCTTGACAAAATCTTATTTGTAGTCTTGGCACGATTCCTTGGCTATGTGGTTATGATAGCCTGACATTACGCATTCCATCATTATCAAAGTGGTTATTGATATTGCATGTGATTATTCTATTAGTAGAATATCCATGTGAATAAGTAAATGGCATTATTTCATTTTATTTTTTCCATACTATGTTTAAGTTCAAGTTTAAAATCATTTTTTTAGTTATACATTGCCTTAAATGTTTATTCTTATTTATGAAAGTTTCCACTATATTGTTATCCTTACTGGGCATTTGAGCTCACCCCTTTTCTATGTTTTATTTTTCCCAGGATGTGAAGAAGTAAATTATAAATGACCTGCAGAGATATTATGAGGGGATAATAGTGTGGAATATGGAGACAATATGTTGTTGTACTAGTTTTTCACCTTATGATGTAATGTAAACCTTATGAATATATCTAGTGTTTCCAAGGATACTAAACCAATCGTTCTTTCGAGATTTGATCTTTCTTGTGATCATGCCAATGTTACGAAGTAATTCACCGACTCTGGGTAACTGGGGTCGGGGTGTTACAAATGAAATCAAGAGGTTTCATGTCGAGAACTAGAAAATATCAAGTAAGCTCAATTTTTGATAAAGAGAAATCACGAGAAGGAAAATAGAGACCCTTATCTCTCTTAATTCAAAGGGGTGTAGTAATTTCAATCACATATGATAAATTCTCTGTAGAAAGATTTAGAACGTCCACAATAAGAGGTGATATAAATAAGTGAGATGCGCCAATATCAAATAAAGCAGTCACTAGAGATGAATATATAGTGATGGAACCTATCATAGTCAGTGGACCTATATTAATGTCCTCTAGAGACTCTTATACTACACAAAGAAGATTCATTCCGAATGCCTATGGATGGAACCCCTTTATTTTTGTAGCATCCAATTTCACCTTAGTACTTTTAGGTAATGATAATCTTGTGAAACTATGTGGGGTATAAAATATATAACATAATTTCTATAAGTGACCTGATTATCTACATGAGATATTGATCTAGGGAGCCTTAGTAAAAAATACTTTCGAGTTCTTAAGTCTTCCATACCGGAAGCAAGTCAAAGGGCCTCCTCCAGGAACTGCACATGGTCTAAAGGATGAATTATTTTTATAACAACCATAAGACTCATTATGATTATTTTTTTCCTTTAAGGAACTCATAGTAATTCCACTGGTATAATAAGGACCTCCCATAAAACCTAAATTACTCACCAGTTTAAGCCCAACCATCAACGCCCTATCCAACATGTTAGCATTAGAAGCAATATTTAACAATAATAAATGAGAAAAAATATTTGGCTGAATACCCATTTAAAAATATAAACTCTTTATGTTATCAATTGAAAAAATATCTGATGAAATCTATTCAAGATAATCATAGAGTTTTTCTTACTCCATCAAGGTCCTACCGGCCTATTTTTATTTGAAAAAAATCTATTGCCCTGGCCAGAACCATTGACATTGGAAAGAACAGATATGTGAAAATACATATAAAGACCCTCCAATAAAAACCCCCATGATTATTCACCATCAAAATCTAATCCCACCATCTCCTGATTGGTCCCTCTATCTTAAATGTGACACATTTCACCTTAATTGAATCGGGCATTTCCAAGAAATCAAATAGAATCTCTATCTTTCTCAACCAATCCTCAGCCTCATTAGGATAATTTGAGCCTTGTAATTCTTGTTTATTCTAGGAAAGTAACTTCTAAGAATTATTATGAGATTAATATCTTTGAGGTTCCAAAAATTTATCCTAAATTGGAATATAAAAGGGTTCTTATCCCTAGACATTGGACAACACACACAATAATCTCAGCTAGATTTTGGTCTATGGGAGGATTTTGTCACTATGGTTCACCAGAAGCTTCCTCCTAGGTCCTATTCACATTAATTCTTGGAGGAATGATCCTAAAAAACATTAGTAAGCAAAATTAAAGACATTATAAGATTACTTGGATTAACTAATCAGACAAGATAAATGGGAAAATTAATCCCATTAGATAAGATATCATGATTTATATTTTAACCAATCCAAATAAAAGTATAAAAAAGAAAATAATTATATCAAATTATTACCAAATCCCCCATGGAGACTTAAGGCTTGTTACAATGAGACATTTCTAGAAACTCACTCAAAAATGCCTCTTATGTTCTGATAAGACATCTCAAACTCCATACTGAAATCATAGAAATATACTTAACCTGCAACCTTTGATACCAATTTATCATGAATCGACCTGGATACCATGGTACCTTAATACCCGATCTAGAATTGATATGGTCCGAATGGTGTTCCCAATACCCCATGGGTTGGTTACGGGAACCTATCGTCAAGTAAGGTAAAAGAGGGAAATGTTTTTCCACAAAATAATGAAAGATAACAGATACATAATAGTTTTCCCAAAACCACCCATGGTGAAAGTACTAGAATTAAATTAGGAATTCCAAAACGCAAAAATGTATATCATCAAAGTACTGATAATTAGGAAAGATAAACCCAACATCCAAAAGGAAACATCACTCCAAGCCTTAAGGGATTAAGAACATCCACCTCCTCCAAAAGGCGTCTTCCCTTTTCTTAGACATCGTAGAAGAAAGTCTAAAAACGCATGAAATAAAAGGCAGGATTTGAACTAAAAATACCAGATCGGTCTTACCAAGTGTTCCATAATCAGATTCCATGATAATAAACCAGGTAATGCTTTCAACTTTAATCAAAACTGTCTTGGTAGTGTAATTTCATATTTAAAACAAAACATGCTTTTCATTTCACATGATGAATTTTTTTTTAAATAATTTATTACATAAAACAATTATATAAAATAGTATATATAAATCCCTAGGAATGAGAAAAGTAGTTTTTACAATAATTTTAATATTTAATGAAAACATTCACAATAAAAACCATAGTCATCTTACCTATGGTATTACAGAATCTTGTTATAGGATCCTCACAAGTGTCATACCATTAATTATGGTATATGAGTACACATGTACCTCATGCTCAAGCTGAATAAGGCTCATCAAAATTCCATAAATAATATGATGTTACTAACTATTTTTTGTTATATTTTTCATCTTTAATCCATTTCTAGGGAGTTACCATCCTAGCATACCTGTCCCATATAAATCACTAACTACCAGGGATACCATGTGCTCAATCAATCAATGAATTGAAAAATGGAAAAATATTTCATTTCAAATCAGTCATCATTGAAAGTTCAATTTCCTAATTTTCCTGTTCAAAATTCAAATTCACATTCAAAATCAAAACATAGTATAATCATAAAATTATTAATTTTCAAAATTAAACCAATCATAAGTTTTTAATTTTTCAATTTAATCCATTTTTATTAAATCAATCCTCAACTCATTCCACAATTTCCATCAATTTCAAAACACACCCTAAATTCCAATTTCATTGGAATTGAGGTTTTCCCCAAAATCTCATACAAATAAATTCGGATTTCGCAAATAATTTGAAATAAATTTCAAACATTAATCAATTAAATGATTCATCAATTGGACAATATTAAATAGAACCACCTACCATTTTCATAGAGATCGTGCAACACAAAACTCATGATGATATTTTCCAATGATAGATGATGATAATAGAGATATCAAAATCAATCCTAGAATCAAGATTAAAATCAATGGAGTTTAGATTCATCTATATTGTGATGATCTAAAAAAACATATGGAGAAAAGAAAGAGAGAGAGTGGGAGAGAAGGAACAAGAGGAGAAACAATCACTAGAGAGGATCTAAAGAGATCCTACACACCTCATGTTGCCTATGAATAGGTTTTGAGGATCCAAAAAATGGTTTTTGAGATCACAAAAAACTTATGAAATCATGATATCTTGAGTTTGGATGGAGAGAAATACCAAATAAGGGTTTTAGAAAATTTCATATATTTTTTGGAATTTAAAAAACCGCATTCCGGGTTAGCTGGATAGAGCCACATGGTTTGAAAAACCATCCACCCCTATAATAGGGTGCATGATTTCTACTACTGGGCATATGGTTAGTCAAACTGTCTACCAACCTTGCAAACCCCCACTGCCCAAGGTTTCACGGTTTGCAATGGGTGAACGCATGGTTTCAGAAATTTTTTTACCATCCATTCACAACATATAAACTTCAAAAAATTCAAATTTACACTCGAAAAAACCCAAGACATACCACAAACAAAATCCTGATAAAAAATGAGGGGCATGGATTACCTAAAATCCAGTATCAATATATTACAGGTTTTCAAAAAAAAAAATTCAAATATCAAACCCTTGATTTTTGAGAATAAGTAAAAATTGTGAGGAATAAATTTATTAAAGGGGTTATATGAGAATGTAAAACCCTAATATTTTATGAATTTTTTAAATAAATTTAATTTCTTTAATTTCATGCGCTTCAGGAAACACCCAGTTTAAACAAATCATGATATATTTTTAAAATATTATTGTTGATTGTGATAGTTATCACCTAGATGTTATATTTTTTGGTATGAGTAGTACTAAATAAATTTTAAAAAACATATATTTTATACTCATATATAATAAATTAATTGGTTATTAATAGATTATAAAAGAAAATGAAAATTGTTCAAAAGTAAAAGAAGTATTTTTCAATTTTTTTTCTGTACAATGATTTTTTTGTCTTAATAACTATTGGGGAATAATTTTAGTGAAATTTATATAATTTATATTAAATAACCTATTTTTATAAATGATATAATATTTTACTAATCCATGAGATAAGAATAAATTAGGATTTATGCTTAAAACTATATTTTTTTCCTCGAAAAACAGATTTTATCTTGTTTTTCACAATTATTTTAAAATTAAAATTTTCCACTTTTAGAAATTGTTTTAAAAATGAACATAATTTTTTAAATAAAAATTTTAAAATTAAATTATATTTGATTTTAGATAATTATCTATAAAGAGTAATTTTTAATTGAATGATGAAAAATACTATTTTAATTAAAAATTTCCTTTATCATTTAAAGCATTTACGGAGCCCCTTTCTTTAAAATGGATTTAAAGTTAAAATAACTTAATTTGTTTTATGATTAATCCAATTTATATTATTTTAATTAATTTCATGTTTTATTTATTTATAATTTTTTTATACTTAAGAAAACATTTCTTTGGAAAAGTGACTTTTCATCAAGATTGTGTGTTTAATTTTAAATTAAATTATGCCACTTATGTGATTTAAATTTTATAAAATAGAATAAATATTTTTAATTAGTATCATTAATTTTCTTTAATAAGTTCAAATTAATTTTTTTTCACAATGAATAGTAAAAACATTACAAATTAATTACTGTGGTGGAAGTCAAATTGATGTTTTAACTATTACATGCACTTGTGTTAAAATTAATTTTCCATTAATATAGGATATTTACTTGATAAAATTGAGTTAATATTCATAATAAGTGGGTCTAAATTATCTAATGAGGCTCATTTTATTATTATTCTTTAAGGATAAATTACATAGGTAAAAAAAGTGGTTACCATGGGGAAAACTGAAATGGTTAAAGTGGATAAACTTAGTTTTATAAAGAATAAAATGTATAAGAAATTTTTATTTTTTTAGTGGTGGAGGTTTTTATTGAACTTATATTCCCTCCACTCATTTATTTATCAATTTTGGACGCACATTGTTTGAGAGTGACTTCCCATTATTAAGTAGATTTGGGTATTTTCAAAAATGCCACATATTCTCACTTACAAAAGGAATCCTCATATCCTTTATTGTTCACACTTAAAATAATTTTGGTTTGTAAAATAAATGAAAAACTACATTACTTTATTTACTTTCCTCTTCATATAGTCCTTTATTTGATTTTAAAACCCCCTTATGATGGATTTTGGTACAAACCTAAACATTTTTTTTGAAGAAGAGGCATCATTCATAATAGAGTTTTTTCATATTTTTCTCCTTTTAAATCCTAAAAATATTCATAAAATATTTTTAAATAATAAAAATAGTATATTCCATGTAATTATATTTCATAAAATATATCCTCTCCTCTTCAATCAAATTCGAAATGAAACTGTCGATCATATATACGAAAGACTACCCCCTTATGAACCGATGTAATTCGGTTTCCTTCACATCCTCTCACAGATGGATATAATGATGTACTTAAAGTATAAATATTTAATTTATGACATAACAATAATTATTTAATTATAATATCAAATATACATTCCACCTTCTAATCTATGGAAAAATGATAACATTTATCGTGTGTGTAATACCCAAATATTTTGCAAAAAAAATTAATATTGAATACATGAAAAACTAAGTATCTACAAAACACCAATATATTATAACCTTGCTAGTAAACATAATTTTTCCACCTCTGTGATTTGAATTTAAAAAAATTGACATACACGATAGCGTTCAATAAGATATTTGGAGTCTGATAAGACAAACATAAATTTTAGTGAATAATAACATACCCTTATGAATAAAAATATGAACAGTAATATGACCCTTATTAATAGTGAATCATATTATTATTTTATTGTCTTAAGGTTATGATATTGATAAAATTTTCAATGTGATATAAAATGAATTATAGTTTTAAAATTGTTATTTTTTGAATAAATTATTATTTTAATTAAAAATTAAATTAATCATATTTAAAAATAATTTTTAAAAAATGATGTTCTTTTTTGAATTATACATGTCAAAAAATTGTTTGGGTGAATTTTTTGTATCTTTCTAAAAAACATTAATTTTTAGGGAAAAGTGAAATTTGATAATTTACAAAACATGTTATATAAGTGAATTTATACATCATTATTGAGTCATGGATGATGTAAATGACCATTGGTTCTAACATAAATGCACTTATTACTATTTTTGGTCATAAGAATCAATACTATTTGTTGAATTTGGAAATATAATAAAATAACGAGTAAAATCATTGGAAAACCCTCTTCTCCCTCGATATAAAACTCCCCTCACCCCTCTTATCTTCATTCATCTAATCCTTGATGATCCTTAATGTTCTTCCAAAATACCCTTCCCTATTCACTCCAAAATTCCATGAGCTCTTGGTCTTTCGAAAAGACCAAAACCCCTTCCCTTAAGGAGGTTATCCAGGAGGTTATTTCAAGAGGTAAAATATATTTCTTTTTCATTTAGTTTCATTTCAATTTATCTTCTTTTATTTTTCTCTCCTAACCTCCTATATCCAATTGATCCTTATAACTATAGTATCATATAGATACTGTAATTATTCTATGTTAATTTAATAACCATTATCAATCTTCTTACTCTCTCTCTCTCTATTCTATAAATGAAATCATCACCCGTGAGGTTCAAATTTACAACCTTCATGGACGAAGAAGTTTCATTCTTAAATTTCTCATTCATTACTATTGAAGAAACCATTTTTTGGTTGAACAAGACTATAAAATATGTATTATAACCAAATTAATATTCAGGAACCAGTATATGTACATAAAATTAATTTATATGACAAAACTAGATCATAATTATCCAAATACCACCAAATAAACTAAGGGATTGTCATTAATATTTCATCCAATGATGCATCCTCATACCATGTAAAAAAATTCTATATATAACCCTTAAAAATTCGGAATGTTCATAAAAAATATATAATTTCAATTCTATATAATTACATCCTATCCACATGAACATCCATATTTATATACAAATATACCGATCATGAAAGCCAAGGACACAAACACTCCAGAACGACAGAATTCAATTTTATAACTTATCAATAAATACATAATGAACTTAATAAAATTATTATAAACTAAATAAATGTCTAATAGGTTCTGAATTAATTTATTAATAAGTATAATTTCATATTATAGGACCTTAATTTCAAGATCGGAACACATCCGGAATTAAGGTAAGGGTTTTCTACCCAAACCACCATTTTCATTTGGGTTACTTTTATTATATACTTACCACAATTAAATTCTTATTCATTCATATGTAATACTCATAATTTATATTTGAATTATATATATATGTGTTCCATATAGAATCATACCTTTATTTAGGGGGAGTTATATGTTTTAAAAGGATATTTCAAAAATCCACCCAGATAAAACATCCTGTTTCAAGGGAATTACTCAAATTCGTACCTATTTTCAAGGGAACCCTATAATATATTTTTAGAAACCATTATATTTATAAAATAAATAATTTTAGTATGAAAATAATATCTTACTTAACTTCGGGTTTTATACAAATATTTTTCCAAAAGAACTCATCTTTTCAAAGTAAATGAGTTTTTATCTCAATAATTACTCAAAGATTTTATAATAGTATATTCATCTATTTCAACAGTCTTGTTGATTGTTTTGTATTATTGGGATTTATATTTTAAGGTATCATATACCATATAAAATTTAACGGTTTATGATTATTTTGGCTGTGGATGTTCTATCTTAAAACCATTCACCAATTTACTCTGAATGGTTAGTGTTTATTATTAATGTTTATGGAAAGTTATTCACATTTAATATGAATTTATATACTATTTATGTTTATCACCATTCATATAAGGAAATAATTGGACATAGTTAGTGTCAGGTGTGCCCTGCTATAACCCCTTGGTGCATCAGTAGGTCTCATGAGACAAACTACAATTTTGGGACAAGGCCTTGAAAAAATGATTATTTATAGTCTTGACATGAGGCCTTGAAAGTATAGTTATGACATACCGCATTATGTATTACATTATTATGAAAATAGTATTAATGGTTCATGTGTATATTCTACTAGTAGAATTCCCATGATTGTTCTTTACTATGACATTATTTATTCATCTCTTATTCCTGCCATAATGTGTTCAAGTTTTTTTGTAAAAGGCATGTGTTTTTAGTTTTTCAACATGCATAATGTTTACGGTTATGATATATTCCATTGTATTGATTACCCTTATAGATATTTTGAGATCACACCTTTCTTATGTTTCATTTTCTCTGTACATGAAGGTTTCTAATATGAATGACATACAAAAATAACCTAGGAGTTGTGGATATTGGCGAAGGAATTTTATATTGTTTTTTTGTTTCAAGTTGAAATGATATAATTATGTATGTATCTTCATTCCAATGCTACTAACCTACTCGGTCTTTCAGGATTCATATTCCATGTTTATATACTAATGTAATTGAATAAGTCTCCGACTCTGGGCAACCCGGGTCGGTTCCTGACAGTTGGTATCAGAGGATGTTGAGTAGAAAACTTGGAAACCAGATTTGGAGAATGAAGATTAGGGAACCAAACCCTAAGATAGTCTTGGAGGATAAAAAAAAGAACATCCTGAAATTTTTTGTAAGGGATATATTATATGGATTTTTATAGAAAATACATCCATTTCTGGATACTATAAGTGGATGTGGTTCTGACACATATGTACTTAGGAGTGAAAACCTTGAAAATGAGTTTTGGTCTTGACTCGGGGTATCTTGGTACACAACAATGAACATTACTGCATACCTAGTTTGTCACTCCTGAGGGATATGATTAGAACAATTCACATTTTATTTCAAGACATTATGAAGGATTTAAATGTAAATATTTCCTCAGTTAATCCTTGTTTATGTTTTTTGAGATTAGCTTTGTATATAATTTCCATTTATGCTAAGTATTTTTCTATATTGATATTATACATCACGATTCACAACCTAAACTAGTGTATGCCATTATTTAGAAATTCCGCCTAGTGGAAATAATGGAAACCAGTTGAATGCGCATGTCCAATGTATGGATTTCCCTCCAATGCAAGATAATGAAGTTGGATCTGGTTCTATGACTGGTGCCGCACAAATTATACCTATATTGGGATAACTTACTTAGGTTACGAATAATATCCTTACCCATATAGAGCATCTAGATCCACAAATTGGGGGAGCTATGCTAGATCGCTTTAAAAGACAAGAGACTCTATCATTAAATGAGACTAAAAACCCATTTGTAGCTGGGTAGTGGATATATTTCCTATAGAAGATATTTATTGCATTGGGATATAATGAAAGGGAGAAGGTTTTCATGGAAGTTTATCATCTATCGGGATATGTGGATCCGTGGTGGTCGTTAATCCAAAACAAAATGTAGGATGAAGAAATAGAAGAGATGGAATGGAGGGATTTTAAAGAAATATTCCTAGAAAAATATTTCCACCACGAATAATGAGCGGATATGGAAAGGAAATTCTTGATTTTATGGTAGAAGGAGGATGAAAATGTTTACAAATATGAAGCTAAATTTACAAGGATAGCAAGGCATGATGCATACTACATATGTAATAAAAGGATAAAATTGATATATTCTTTGATGGTTTAAAACCATTCCTCTGATGGGATATACTCTCCCAAAGTTTCTAATCATATGAAGAGAAAGTCTCAAGTGATATCAAGATGGAAAAAGTTTTTTCTAAGTCTTATGACTTTAAATGAAAGTAAGAGAAGAAGAGAGATTCCAAAAACTCTGGAAAATAAAATAATGAAATGGGTAATAAGGGAAGAGTTGACCTTCCATCCTATAGAAATTGTGGGAAGAATCACCCTGGAACTTTACTGAAGGGAATGAGAGTCTGTTACAAGTGTGGAGAAAAATTCCACCAATCTCATGATTGAGAGTAGAAGAAAGAAGATACCAATGTTCAATTCTACAATTAAAGGGAGATGGGATATTATTCACTTGAATGACCAAAGCGTTAGGGAAACATTCACCAATAAAATACATGGGAGAAAGTCCAAGCTTATGAGATCACAACTGCAGAGGTTGAAATTTCTAACAATGTGGTGGAAGGTACTTTAATCACTTCCTCAAACATAGAAAATGATTTATTTCATTATATATCATCGTATTATTTCATATCTTACCAGTTTTATAAGAAAATTAGATATTTCAAATTTTATTTAATAAGGGAGTTGTCAATCAAAAATCCTAAGGGAAGTATCATTACAACAAGGTTGTGTCAGGAAATCCCCATTATGGCCTATAAACATGCTTTATCTGCTGATTTTATTGTCATACCCATGATTGACTTTGATATAATTCTTGGTATATAATGAATTTCAAACCATGATTCAAAAGTTAATTTTATGAAGAAGGAGGTTACAATTTTTGAGGATGATGTCGAATCCCTTATCTTTAGGGAAGAAACATCACCATCTAATTCTCATCTAGATCCACCCCAATAGTTCTACTAAATTCAATTATTAGGGAGGAAGGTAATTGTTAGGTCCACAAGGATGAATACCCTGAGGGGGGGGGGGGTGAATTAGGGTATGACTAATTTAAAATTAACGCCCGTTCTGTTCTTGTTTCACTTATAATCAAAACATTGTTCTCTCGCTTTCCTATTTCACAATATAAACAAAAAGTAAAGCAAGCATAGGACACAATAATTTTTACTTGGTTCACCACAAAGGGCTACGTCCAAGGAGCATATGCCGACAGGTTTTCGGTCGTACCAAATTCCACCAAACTTCAGTAGCTATGGATTACAAGGTTCAGGCACAGTCACTCTGTCCCAGGATCACTTCCTTTACAAGGTTTAGTGTTAGCTCAATGCTTTCCCAATGGTCACTCCCTATTTCTCTGTCTCCGGCTCACTGCTGGTGGAGAGGATCACCTTCCTCCTCTTACTTTGCTCACTGTTCTGGAAAGGATCCACTCACAATTTGTAGACCTGTAGGTCTCTTCATTTGCATGAAAGAATGCATCTTCTTTTGTATGTAGATGCTCAATCGAAGTCCAACTTTCACCCGTAGATGAACTTCTCTTTGCACCGAAGGTATCGGGAAAACTTCCAGCTTCCACACAGCCCGAAAACACTACCAGGGAATCAACCTTACTTGGTGCTCAAGTCAAATCCGGCATGAAAGTATCGGCACACAAGTCACAACTGGCGCACAAGTCTACCTTAGACACTTGCGCGACACAAGTTTCTGCAAATCCAAACTTGTGCGACTCACATCCCTTTACACCCAAACCAATATTGGTGCGCAATTAACAACAACCACCCTTCTTCAAAACTGGCACGCAAGTCCCACTTGCGCGATACACCACCACTTGCGCGAATTCCACACCTGCACGATGGGAGCTCTAATTTCTCAAAGTGTTGAACTCCCTTGAAAATGAGGAGGGGTGGTCCAGTATTTATAGGCATTTTGGACACCCTACACGACGACGCGCAAGTCTACCCTTGGAGTGCAAGTCTCAGTGCGCAGGTCCATTCCCCTGAAATTCACTTGCGTGACCCACTTTCAAACTTGTGTGAACCTCTTTCCTTTACCATATTTTGAAGTTTTGATCTTGAAAAACAACAGGAGTGAAAGTTTCCAATCGTCCAGATCATCCATTCCTTTTTCGAAGTTCATGAATCAAACATTGATCGTTAACCACAACTCTTGAATTTGACATGCCACCAAAAAATCCCCTTTTTCAATAAATTTGCATGTCATGGTTTGCTTTGTTAACAATCACAACACAAATGACCACTTTTTCAACAAACATAATCACCTTAAAAATGATTCAATGATACCTTGAGTGATTTTTTACCAACAGGAATGCAATAACTATGGGTGAGGAATAGAATGTTCAAATAGATGACGTACATATTTTGCAAGAATATGTTTATGTATTTACAGAGGATTTATATAGATATCCTACAGATATTGAAATTGAGTTTTCCATACTTAATTTTTGATTCAAGGGACATATCAAAGACCCCTTATAGAATGGGAATTATGGAATTAGTGGAATAGAAGGAACAACTAGAATACATGAGTGATAAAGTATTTATTCTCTCTATTTTTTTCTCTATGGGGAGCCCCTATTTTTTTTGTTAGGAAGAAATATGGATCTATGAGGTTGTGCATTGACTACAGGGAGATCGATTATATAACAATAAGGAAAAAGTATCCCCTACCTCGCATAGATGATTTATTTGATCAAATTCATAGATCTCAATATTTTTCAAAGATTTATCTTTGATCTAGATATCATCAGTTGCTTGTGATGAAGGAAGAAATTCCAAAAATAGCATTTCAAACCATGTATGGGCATTACGAGTTTACAATAATTCCTTTTGGACAAAATAATGAACCCTTTGTTTTCATGGATATAATGAATAGTGTTTTGAAGGAATATCTTGATGACTTTTTGGTGGTGTTTATTTATGATATATTGGTATAATCCAAAATCTATGAAGATAATGAAAATCACTTGTGCATTATTTTGAAGACTCTGAGAAGAAATGAATTATATGGGATGTTTAGAAAGTGTGAATTTTGGATTCAATCAGTTTCCTTTCTTGACACATTGTCTCTAAGGATGAAATATCAGTTGATCCTGTGAAGGAAAAGTCTGTTCATGAATGGCCTACTCCATTGAACATATCTGAGATATATAGTTTTATAGTTTTAGTAGGTTATTATTGTAGTTTTCTTTAGAACTTCTCCCGATTAGCCAACCCGATGACCACGATTACACATAAAGGGGTTGAGTTTGTATGGTAAAAATAATGTGAGGACTGTTTTGAATAATTGAAGAGGATATTAGTGAATGCTCCAATCCTAACTATATCATCTTGGAATGATAGGTTTGTGATCTATAGTGATGCATCAAATAAAGGACTTGGTTGCATCCTTATATACAACGATAGATTTATTACCTATGTATCAGTGAAGTTAAAAATTCATGAACAAAACTATCCTAATCAAGATCTTGAGTTAGCAGTGGTAATATTTTATCTAAATATATGAATACTTTTTCTCTATGGTGAAAAATGTGAGAAATATATAGACCATAAGAGTCTAAAATATATCTTCTCACAGAAATAACTCAACATGAGGCAAACACGATGGCTCAAATACTCGAGGATTATGATTATTCCATATACTACCACCCTGGAAAGGAAAAAATGGATGCTGATGCATTGAGAAGGAAGTATCATGGAGTTATTATCAAAATGAGGATTTATAAGGATCCTTTGTACATGGATCTAGTGAGGATGGATATGGGAATTATCAAAGAAGGTGAAACATCAATAATTGCTCAAATGGTTGCCCAACCGTCTTTATTGGAAATAATTAAAGCTTCAAAGTTTGATGATGAGAATATCCGAAGGAAAATTAATCCTGTGAAATATGTGAAGTTGGATGACTTCACGTGTGAATATGGAGTTCTAAAATTTGGGAAGTGGCTATGTGTTCCCTCTTTACCCAAGCTAAATAGAGAGTTACTACTGCATGATTCCCATAGATCAAATTTTTCTATACACTAAGCTGTCACTAAAATGTATATATATTTGAAAGAACATTTTTGGTGGAATAACATAAAGAAGGAAATTGCGGATTATGTATCAAGATGTTTAGTGTGTCAATAAGGAAAGGACGAATGAAAACATCCTTGAGGATTCATGAAACCTATAACTATTTCTACATGGAAATGGGATGACATCACCATGAATTTTTTCATTAGAATACCTAAAAATCCAAGATATAATGATGAAATATGGGTAATTGTGGATCAAATTGGAAAATCAACACACTTGCTCACTATAAAGGGAGATTTTCCACTAGAGCACCTAAGAAGACTCTATATAAATGAAGTTGTGAGACATCATGGAGAACCTCTCTCAATTTTTTCTGATCGTGATTCACAATTTATATCTAAATTTTGGAAAACTATTCAGAAATCCTTGGATACTAAGCTTTATTTGAGTACTAATTATCATCCCAAAACTGACGGGCAATTAAAAATGGTGATCCAAGCCTTATAGGACATGTTGAGATCATGTTAACTTGAATTTAAAGGTATGCGGGATCAATATTTACCTTTAGTTGAGTTTTCCTAGAATAATTGTTTGCATTTAAATATGAATATGTCACCATATGAGGCATTGTATAGAAAGAGATGTCGTACACCAACTTGTTGGGATGAAGTTGGTGAAAGGAAGCCAGTGGGACCAGTGCCAATGGAAGAAAAACAGTGAAGGTAAAGACTATTTGAGGTCAACTTAAATCATCTCAAAGAATAAAAAAAGGTTTTGCTGATAATCAAAGGAAGGATTTGGAATTTCAAATGGGAGATCATGTTTTCTTAAAAGTATCTCCATGGAAGAGTGTTAAAAGATTTGGGAAGAAATGGAAAATGAGCCCTAGGTACATAAGAACTTTTGAAATTTTAGAGAGAATATGATCTATTGCATATATTTTGGCTATGCCACCTATCTTATTTAATGTAATCTATGTGTTCCATGTATCATTGCTGAGAAAGTACATACCAGACCCAACACATGTCCTCACTTCTAAAGGTATAGAATTGGAACCCGACGTATCCTACTGTGAAGAGCCTATCTAAATTATAGACACTAAAGAAAAAGTGTTGAGAAATCTGACAACTCGACTGGTGAAGAAAATTTGGAAAAATTATAAAATTGAAGAGGCAACATGGGATCCTGAGAAACTTATTACGAAGAACTACCCCAATCTTTTTGTGAGGTAACATTCTATTTATTTCAAGGATGAAATTTTTGTAAGGAGGGGATAATGTAACACCCCACGATTTTGAAAATAAATTCAATATTGAATGCATGAAACACTAAGTCTCTACAAAATACCACTTTGTTATGAACTATCAAGTAAACATATTTTTTCCACCTCTGTGGTTTTAATTTCTAAAGACTAACATACACAGTTGCGTTTAGTAAGATATTTAGAGTATGATAAGAGAAATGTAATTTTTAATGGATAGGAAAATACCCTTATAAATAGTAATATGAATAGTAATATTAACCTTATAAAGAGTGAATCATATCATTATTTTATTTTCTTAAGGTTAATGATCATGATTAATCTTTCAATGTGTTATAAAACCATCTATAGTTTTGAAATTGTTATTTTTTGAATAAATTATTATTTTATTTAAAAATTAAATTAATCATATTTATAAATTTATTTTCAAAAAAATGGATTTCTTTTTTGAATTCTACATGTCTATAAATGGTAATTGGGAAATTTTGGGTGTTTTCTGAAGAAATTGACTTTTTAGTGAATAGTAAAATTCGATAATTTAGAAAATATGTTAAATAAGTGAATTTATACATCATTCTTGAGTCTTAGATGATGTAAATGACCATTATTTTTTACTCACATGGACTTATTACTATTTTTTTCACTATAATAAATACTATTTTTTGTCTGTGGAAAAATAAAAAAAATAATGGGTAAAATAATTAAAAAACCCTTCTCTCCTCCACTATAAACCCCCCTGCACTCCCTATTCTATTAATTCTTATAAGCCTGGAAGAACCTCAAATTTATCTCCAAATAACCTTTCTTAGTCACTCTATACGTCTAGGAGATATTGGTCTTTCCAAAATAACAAAAATCCTTCCCTTAAGGAGTTTGTCAAGTGGGTTATTTCAAGAGGTCAAACATCTTTCTTTTTTATTTGTTTAATTTCAATTTATCTTATTTTCTTATTCTGTCTCAACCTAATCTGTACAATTGATCCTTATAACTCTAGTATCATCTATATAATAGAATTATACCATGTTAATTTAATAACCATAATCAATCTTCTTACTCTCTCTCTATTTTATAAATGAAATCATCATCTTTGAGGTTCCAATTTACAACCATTGTGAACAACCAAGTTTCTTTTTTCAATTTCTCTTTAATTACTGGTCATGAAACCATTTTTATGGTTTAACGAGACTATAAATTTTTATTACAACCGAATTAATTTTTATGAACCATTATATGTACATAGTGTTAATTTATGTGACAAAATTTGTTCATAATAATCAAAATACTTCCAAATAATCTAAGTGATTGTCATTAATATTTCATCCAATGATTTATCTTAATACCATGAAAAAATGATATTTATAACAATTAAAACTTATGGATTTTTATAAATAATATATAATTTCAATTATGGATAATTACGTCCTTTTCACATGAACATCTATACTCATATACAAATATACTGATCATGAAAACCAAGGAAACGAACACTCTCGAATGATAGAATTCAATATTATAACTTGTCAATAAGGACATGATGAACATAATAAAATTATGATAAAATAAATACATATATAATAGGTTCTTAATTAAGTTATTAATAATTCTAATTTTATATTCCAGGACCTAAAGTTCAAGAGCGGAACATATTTGGACATAAGGTAGGGGTTTTCTACCCGAACCTCCATTTTCATCCAGGTTACTTTTATTATCTACTTACCTCAATTAAATTATTATCAATTCATATTTACCCCACATAATTTTATTTTAATGTTATATATATTATTTCCAACCATAATCATACCTTCATTTGTGGGTAGTTATATGTTTTAAAATGATCTTAAAAAAATCCTTCCCGATAAACAATCCCGTTGCATGGGAATCCCCCAAATTCTTACCTATTTTCAAGGTCACTATATAATATATTTTTAGAAAAAATTATCTTTATAAAATAAAATAATTTATTATGAAAATAATATATTACTTAACTTCTTGTTTTATACTTTTAGTTTTCCAAAAGAACTCTTATTTTCAAAGTAAAATAGTATTTATCTCAAGAATTACTCGATGGTTTTATAAGAGTATCTTCATCTATTTCAACAATCTTGTTGATTATTATGTATTATTGGGATTAATATTTTATGTTATCATATTTCCTATATAATTTAATGTTTTATTATTAGTTTTTCTATATATGTGCTATGTTAAAACCGTTCCCCAATTTAATCTTAATGGTTAGTGTTTATGAATAATGTTTGGGGAAAGTTATTTACATTTCCTATATTAGTTTCTATATGAATATATATATTGTTTATGATTATCCCCATTCATATGAGGAATGAATTTTAAATATTAAGTGTTATTTTTTTCACTATATTGCCCCTCGGTGCATCAGTAGGCCTCATGAAACAAACTACTGTGTTGAGATAAGGCCATGACAAAATGGTTATTTTTAGTCTTGGCACCAGGCCTTAACAATATAGTTTTGATGTCCAACATTATGAATTACCTCATTATGAATATAGTATTTATTTTTCATATGGTTATTATACTAGTAGAAAACCCATGATTATGTTTTACTATGGCATTATTTATTCATCTCGTATTCCTGCCATAATGTGTTGAAGTTTTTTGTTAAAGGAATTTGTTTTCAGTTATTAAACATGCATAATGTTTATTTTTATGATATTTTCCACTGTATTTATTAACCTCACTGAAAGTTTGATCTCACCCCTTTATTATTATTCATTTTCACCAGACATGAATATTTTTATTATGAATGACATGCAGAAATTACATAGGAGTTATGAATGTTGTGGAAGGAATTTCTAAGTTGTTTTTCTTTTCAAGATGTAATACTGAACTTTGGTATATATCTTGTTTCCAATACTAATAAAATACTCTGTCCTTTGATTTGATTATTCCTTGTTTATATTCCAAAGTAATTAAATAAGGCATCGACTCTAGGAGACTAGGGTTGGGTCCTCAGAGTGTGTATATGTGGACTACCGCCTCTCTGAAGCGATGTGAAACATTTTTTTATTTTATTTTGACAGAGTTGGTAATAATTATATATTTAATGAATATATATTAAATAAAAATTACTCTTTAAAGGTGAATTATAATTTACTTTCTTTCATTCCATCCGTCAATAAAACAAATATAACTTTTATGCGTACGTACGACCTACCGTGTTCATGAATGATGTTATTCATTTTTTAATCTATAATTTTTTTGAATACTTTAAATATGAATATAGTAAATATATATTTGATTTATATCTGGTTAAAATTATATAGATTATAGAACTATAATCAATATACAAGGACCAAAACTACCGAACCAAAACTTACATGAAAAACGAAGTAGTTATCAACGAGACAATTATTTTAATAAATAACTGTTAAAAAACAAGAGGTCAAAGGTTATAACTTAATAATATATGGTATGATATATATTTTTATAGTTTTTTAATAAATTTATAATAACTATATATTTATTATACTTTTGGTTCTAACACATACAAAAGAATTCATTTCTGAGGTAAGGGATTTTGTACTCACTTTTACTTCTGTGTTACACATGCCATAATCACCACTAGTTTAGTCTACATGGTATATATAATTCCCCTGAATTTATTTTATGATTATTCTCATGAAAATTATTGGTATATAAATAACCATATATGGTTATCACTTTCTTGAGTTGTTGATTGGAAAGTTTCAAAATGGGTATGAGTTTTTTTTTACAATGTCAATGTTAATATGGATTGTTTATAATTAAGTTTCTGATGATGAAATATTATAATATATCCCACAATTAAATCATTAATTTTATCCACTTTTTATTATTTATTGAGAATACATTATTTCCTTTAAATTTTCTATCTTTAAGTTCCCATGAGACCAAATTAATGTTATTTTAAGGAAAACAAATTTATTTCTCTCCAGGGTCAAAAATCCTTTTTCTTCAATATCTATGTTTACTAAAAATGTCTTCAAGAATGTTTCTAATATTCCTATATGAATTTTTAATATAATATTTAACCATATATTACTTCTTAAAAAATAGTTTTAAATGAATCTACTTATCATTTTCCAAAAGAATTACTTTTTACTTTTTATCTAAAACGTGAAAGGAATCATTGTTTTAACGTACAAAAGACGGATCAAATTTTACTCCATCATGAACACTCAATTATTTGAATATTACTTTAAAAATTTAAAAGGTTATTTTCAATGAAAATATTTTATTTAATATTTGTTATTTTTTTATATTTTAAAGA
The DNA here is from genome assembly GCA_963277665.1 of Viscum album. Classification (NCBI taxonomy): domain Eukaryota; kingdom Viridiplantae; phylum Streptophyta; class Magnoliopsida; order Santalales; family Viscaceae; genus Viscum; species Viscum album. The sequence continues at coordinate 629,738,154 of OY728123.1, forward strand.
AGTGATTTTAAAATAGAAAGAATATTTTCCTAAATTTTTTTAAAATGATCTTTTTTTGGTATTTATATTCATTAATGACAACAACATCTAATGTTACTTATGATATACTGGTGATAAGATATAATGGTACCCCCATTATCCTTTATCTATATGTTTTATTATTATGATGAAAAATGTTTATGAAACTTGTTTCTTTCCCAGAGATTATGCTATGATGAAATAGTTACGAAAATCTTTTCATTTTCATGGATTATAATGAATGATTTTATGGAACACATTTTTGTGATTTTCATTATTTTATGGGTGATAATAGAACTATATTTTCCTATAATTAATTGGGTAAAGATTAATGTTCTGTGATATTGAATGGTACATAGTAACTTATCCTACACTCAAAAAAGGGCACATGAGATGTTATACCATGCCAAAAAGAGGGTACAATGGAGGTAATACCAAGCTCAAACAAGGTACAAAGGTGGTTATACAAATATGAATATTCTAGGAATGTCTTGGTGGGTAGCCTTGACATAATATTTTTTATACATATTTGTATTCTAAAAAACCATGTCTTATTCCAATTTGATGCAATCATGGATTATTTTCTTTGATGAATTTATGATTCAGGTCTTATGAAATACCAATATTTATTCCATGATTCAAGGTTGTTATCTATGATATATAGGGTAGGTTTTTTCAAAATTTATTGTCATGTTATCATATCATTAAACTCATGTTATGTTGATATCTAACTTGTTTACCCTCACTAAGCTTCTAATATCACCCTTTCTTATGTTTCCTTTCCCCAGGTTATAAAGAAAGGTATTAATATGATATCTCTAAGCAGGATGATAATTATGAAAAACTAAGTGGGATTTGATATAAATATATTATGATACTGTTTATTATATATACATATTTCCATAGATAATAGATCTATATGATTTTGTCATTGATCATTTTGTTATGTAATGAACATTCATCCAATAATATTTAAATTCTATGTATAAAATGTATGGGTTCCTATATTATCAAAAAATGATGCTCGGAAGAAAATATTCAAATCACATAATATGAAAGCAATTTTATATCCCATTGTTTGAAACTTCATTGGGTCTATAAATTTACTTTATTTAACTTTGAAAATAAACAAATCTTGGTTAATGCAAGACTAACATTTTTTTTCTGAAAAATGTAACATGGATATGTAAACACTAAATCTTTTATCAAAACATTTCCTTCTTGTGATTTCATACCCTTTAACCTTAAATCTGTCAATTACATTATATTATTAATATTTTATGAATACCCATATGTAAACTTTATATCATTCAAGATATTGAAAAATTGTCATACTTTTTGTTTGAAAAGAGTTTAAGTAGTTGGAAAACTAAAATTTTTCCTTTCATCCTTTTCTGGCACAAAATATTACCAAATCCCTATATCAAACATGTACAAATTAGCCTTAGTTCCATCATTTTTATGAGTTTATTTATTAAATTTCCAACGAAACTATCATATAAATCATTTTATTTGTGGATGAAATCAAGAAAATATCTAATGTACAAACAGTTAGAGTACAATAATTCAAAAAATAGATCTCTTTTTTCTAATAAGTTTTTATAAGGTTCTTTAAAGAAGGTTTACCAAAGAGATGACCATATAATATTATGTATTAAAACATTGATCATAAATTTATGGAGACACTGATATAGATTATTCTGAATTCCAATTTAATGATTTCATTTGAAATTGATATTGATGTTGTTGGGGTAAAAACTTGTGATGCACTTGAAACACAGACTTTAAGGAATGTTTTTTATCCTAACTAAGTCTATATGTTTTTCAAAAATGGGACACCCTAAAATTAATTTATTATTATATCATGAAAATTTTTCATAATAAATAAAGTAATTAATCATCACAAACAACATGTATCTTAATGTGAAATATTTATTTTTATAAGAATCATACAACAAAACACCCAAATCCTAGATTAATTTTAGATCTTCGATCAATTGGGATAAATAAAAGTCAATGTCATTACTTGGTTGTTTTGTTCCAAATATAAGAAGTGAAAACATAATGTATTTTCACATAATTTATAATTATAGTGGAATGTTATAATTTACCCACATAACTGGCCATGTACTATGAGAGATTATTTGTACACCAAAAGGATTGAATGAATTTAAATATAGAAAAAGGAAAAGGTTTCTTGGATCATTTCCAAATTCTTTATAATCATGATAAATTTTCTTCCATTGAAGTGAGTCTTTTGGGTGATTAAGTTTCCCATATTTATTTCTTATATCTCTATTCCACATTAATTTCCTTATAGTCTCCACACTTCCTTAGAGGATCCAAAAACATGGAATGATTGGAATGGAACATAAAATTTTTTAAGTTCTTGATTCATATTTGTTTTTGAGAAACAAACAACTTTGGGTAAATTTTATGTAATTTATGGTCCTTGTGAAATAATATACATACATTTAGACAATCAAGTAATCTTTTAGAGATCATAACCAATGAATGAAGAATTAATTTGGCACCATATATACGACAAATAAGCTCATTTTCATCAAGTAGCATAAAATTCAAGAGAGAAAGTAGTTTAGTAAATATGGTGTTATTCCATCCATTGCTAAGTTTTACATTATATAGCTTCAAAATAGTAGAAAATATTATATAATTAGTACAAACAACTAATAATGACATATTTTAACAACTCTTTAACTTCTAAAATAGATTTTCATAATTTTGAAGTTCATATTTTACTTCCATTTCAATTTTCTCAGTATGTTCTTTATCATTGTTTACACCTATAATCATATCCTCGATATAATCTTTGTCATTATTCACAGTTGTAATCATATGAAATGATCTATAATACACAGTGTTATCCTAGTAACTAGATACATTCATTACATCCACATGTTTAGTACAAAATTTATAACATTGATATATTCCATGAAAAATAAAGTGTCCTTCCAATTCCTCTGGAATAATTAGTTTTGAATAATAACAACGTTAACATGAAAAATGATTTGATAAGGGTAATATGCATGATCTGTTGGAAACATGATGAACTCTTTAACCACATCCTCATACTCTTTTGTCATATGATTGAAATTAGGCCATTTTTTTTTCATATCCATACTATTTGATTCAGTAATATTCACTTTAAAAAAATACATCAAAGGTATGATATTAGAATCCTAAGATGCTATTTTTACAAACACACACACACATACACATATAGATAAAATTCAAATAAAAAAAAAATACTTACCCACAAAATTTTTCTGAATTATAGGAAAAAAACATTAAAAATAGGAAAATAATAATGAGAAGAACAACAACCAAAAATCATATGAGGAAGGGTCCAAACAATGAATTATTTCTTATGTATTCTCAATAGTAGAAGAATTGAATTATGTATGAAATAATTTCTTACATATCAAATATATTTTTAAAGTATTTTTAAACATTTTCCATATCATGTTTTTTGAAAAAAAAATATTACATATTTTATAAAATTTATAATTATATTATTTATGAAACCCTATATTTTGAATTTATGTTATGAATTTACTGATTTAGAAATTTTCCTTAGTGTTTCTATATTATGTTTCTAGTTTTTTACTATAATACGTTTTTCTTTAATAATAAGGATCTAAAGAGATATTTTTATGTGAATATTTCATGTTTATCCCTCATTGATAATTGTTTTTTTGGTGTGATGTTGAATCCTTGGATAGAATGAATTTCCTTTTTGATGATGTGGAGTTCTATGTTTAAGGGAAAAAATAGTTTATGTGTTAATAACATAAATTAATGCATTACTTTTAATTAATAATTTATTTTTTAAATATTATTTATTATATAATTAGAAGAATTTTAATAGATAACTATAAGAATTAATTTACATTTGAGATTGGAGGAATTTTAGAGAAAAGGGAAAAATAATTTAAAAAGTTGAGAAAAGGCACAAATTTACTGGCCAAAGTTATCACATGCGATAGGCTGGTGAATATAAGGTGTAGTTAGTTTGAGGAGGCATTGTATACAGAGGGTTATGGCATGTGGCAACATGGGGGGAGAACCACAATGACTATTGCGTGCAATATCACTTATGAACTTGGTTCTCGATGAAGCGAAAAACTGATGCAAGAAAAATGGAAATGGGGACCACGTCTTAAAATTAAAACATGAGGTATGTTGTTGGTGTGTGTTATATTCAATTGAAGAACTAAGGAAAAGAACCATAAAAATCATGAAAACAACACCAAAAGATCAAACAAACAAGAAGAACCCAATGAGAAGAACATGAAAATCATGAAAAAGGATGGATAACCAATTTCAAATGAGTAAGGAATAACATACCTTTGATTTAAGGTTCTATTCATCTAAATGTTTTGAAGTATGTGAGAGTAGGACTCAACTTACATGATAGCATGAACATTGTGAGGAGGGGTGATCTCGGTTACGGTTATTTTAAAATAGGGGAATGAGTTTTATCAGTGCTAAAATGTAAAGTATTGACAATGCCCCATATTTATCAGCACTAAAAAGGTGCTGATAAGTCACACATTTATTATTAGTAACTGATAATTGCTGATAAATGAATCATTTTTCAGGGTTTATTAGTTAGCATTGAAAAAATGTTCTTTTATTAGTCCTTAATATTGTTTTGATAAATAGTAGAGGAAAATAAAAATTTGAAAATAAATTTAAAAATTATAATAAATTAATAATTATATAAAAATGAATACTAAAAAATACTTTATAATTGAAAATAATAATTATCAAAAATAAATTAGAAAAAAAATAAAAAAAATAAAGAAAATTATTTATATTAAATGTATTAATAAATTTGATAATACTATGATAAATGGATAAATAATATCAATTATGCAAGTCAAAAAAATATGAAAAATGAATAAATAATATATATATGTTATAAAAATAATATAAATCGATAAATATTTAAATAAAAACAAATAAATAATAAAAATTTCTAAAAAAAAGATAAAAATAAAATAAAAATCTATTTAAATTTAAATTGATAACAATTTTATAAATATTTAAATAAAAAATATTAAAATAAAACTGAATAAATATTAATTATGAAAATTAAAAACATATTAAAAATATTAAATATTAATAAATGAAAATTTATAAATAAATATAAAAAATGAATAAGTTACAAAAATATTAAAAAAATAAATATTAAAAATGAATAAATTATAATAAAATTTAAAAATGAATATATGAAAATAGTGAATAAATACTAAAAATGATTAAAATTTAATAATTAAAATGAATAAATCGATTTTTTTTAAAATGGATTAATAATATTATTTAGATAAATTGATTAAATATTTGAAGTGAATAAATAATAAAATAATAATAATAAAATATTAAAAATTAAATTTTAAAATAGATATTTATAATGAAGTACAAATTATTAATTAATAAATAATAATTTTAAAATGATAATGAGTAAATATTAATTATATAAATTACCAACATATTAAAAATATTTGAAAGTAATATTTAAAAATGTATAAATAATTTTCAAAATTTAATATATTATAAATAAATTAAATGAATAAATATAAAAAATGAATAAATTACATAAAATATTAAAAACAGTGAATTATTAAAAATGAATAAATAATATTAAATGAATAAATGTTAAAAATTAAGAAAATCTAATCATTAATATTAATTAAATGAAAAAATATTAAAAAATAAAAAATAATAATAATTATATCTTTTAAAATATATTAAAAATGTGTACATATTAAAATAAAAAATGATCAAATATTAAAAAGTACAATTAAAAACCCGATTTTCATACGCACCAACAAAACCGCCGTTTAGCGGCGGTTTATAATAAACCGCCGCAAACATTTTTTTTTACACAACCCCGACCCTTCCCCCACCCCGACTCTCATTCTCACCCCGCGCTCCCCCAGCCCACCGCTTTCCCTGCGACCCCGGCCCCCCGCGACACCGGCGACACCGACGACCCCGCAACCCGGCGACCCTGCTTCCCCGGTGACCCCGCGACCTCAGCGACCACGGCCCCCCGCGACCCCGACGACCCGGCTTCCCCGGTGACCTATACAAACCCTAGGGTTTGATTTCTCCCCTTATACTATTTTATTCTCTATGTGATATAACCGTTGATGATATTTTAAATTTTTTTCACTTATATAGAATTCTAGTTCGCCCTGTTGTAAGATATTCATTCTATATTTTAGAATAATGTGTATATCGTATGACAATTCATGATGCGGGTCTAATGTGGTTTGGCCATATAGAAATTTTCACATTAATCATAAAATATTATTCTTATATAATTTATTCCCAACATCACTAGACCTCTCATTCATGGGAATGTGATGTTTTTATGAGATGAAATGTTTTATGTATTGAAAATGATTTGAAATATATGTTTGTTTATCCAGTGTCATTTCACTATATATCAAAGTGTATTTGTAAAGTTTGTGTTTTTAGAATTGAATCCATAATTGTGAGTCGGAGGTGTTTATGTTGGTATCAGAGAAAGTAATAGTTATTTTTCAAGACTGGACTTGTTTTTTGGAGGATTTGTTTTGTAAAATGTTTCAATAAAACTTTGGAATATCAAACATGCAAACCCTCTACTAGTGATAGATGTTACTGAAATTAATATTCTAGAACCATATCACGATTCAAAACTGGTGAAAAAATTTATCAATCCTTGAAAAGGGGTAATTCATGTTTATCATTTTCGGGTTCTGGAAACGACAATACACACAAAGCCATATGATCTCTTAAAACATTTTCTTGAACATGAATGGAGTTGACTAGGGGGAAATACTTGGTCTGATGAAACAATTCCCACAAAGGTCTTCAAAATGAAACCATTGATCATGAAGCGCAGTAGGTACCATCTGATATGCCACAAAAAATATTAGGGAAATACCATGATCCAATAAATTGAAAATCTCCATCTCCCATCTTGGAGGTATTCCTGAAATAACATCAGAAAAAAATTTCAAATAATCAACCAGAATTGAAGGAACCCAGATGCCTGAATTTCTTATGGATCCAAGGGATGCCCCTTCCAACTGATGGGTGATAGGTTGGAACATCTTATTCACAACATCCACCAAAACATCCTTGATATATCTATCACATAAAAGGAGAACTTCATCCAATTAGTTTATAGGCATCTGACTAGTCTATAGTGAAAGTCAATCTATTCCTGGACCATGAAAAGCCAATATGTGCCCATGATGACATCATAGGGATCCATTGTGATGATTAAATGATCTCACATTAACCATTATGGGATAATTTATACCTCTCACTACAAGTAAATGAAATTTCAAATGAAGTGTTCCCGGTAGGAATCTCATGATGACATTATTTTGATAATGTCTCAACTTTGATCTCTAACTATTACACAAGGAGTCGAGGGATAAAATAATGGGTAGAACTTATGTTTAATAATACTAAGGAAATATCATAATAAACAGAAATAATAACTCAAATCATCTCATGTGACAATGGATCGTAGACATCCAAATCATGAAGTTGTCCATTGCCCTAGCCCCCAGCTCTTTATTCTTGTCGTGGGCCTCCTAGGGGTTGTGGTTAAAGGACCTCATAGTACCATCCACTAACTGAAACTCCTCCTACTACTCTACCATCTCTACTACTTTTGGATTTTCAAAAAAGACATAATTATTTATGTAGGGATTACTTAATTGATTTCCATTGAGGAAGTTTCGAAATCATAATTTCCATCATAAGTACATTCAAAGACTTCAACCATTATTAAAGATGACATCAAAAAATTATTCTAGTTTACTATTGTTGGAAACAGATCCTTATTATCACCAAAATTAAATACAACTGCTTTATAGAAATCTCATACATCTTTATGGTAAATTATGCTATTTATTGACAATTAGACAATGTTCAAGCCACGATTCGGCCTCCTTAATGCCATCATCCAACATGGAGAAGGATCATCTGCTTCATTCCCTCTTATGGGCATTAATTCACTTGAGCATAGACGTGACAGTGAAAAAGGGACCGCCATGAATGACACTATTACATCCACTAATGACAATTTTCCTACATCCATGAATGGTAGGCCATGTATTATTACACTTGAATGGTAAGGGGGATGACCTTGTGGGGCCTTCCAGAATCTTGATGACAAGAGGATTGTGATCCGAGTGGAACTTTTCAAGTGTATGTTTGGAAATTTCAGCGATAGCGTAATGATCATTAATCCAGAAGAAGCACTTGTAAATCCTACTTTCTTGTCTTTTGTTTCCTGTAATCCTTCCCCATGTGAATTTATCCCCTGTAATATGGACCTCTATTAGGTTGCACTTATCAAAGAAGCTTTCAAATTCCTCTGCAGAATTATGAGAAAAATGAGGACCCAACCTTTCATGCGACCTTAGGATAGTATTAAAATCCCCCACAATATCCCAATTAATTTTTGTTTGGTCATTAATTTGTTTTAGATCCCTCCAAAGCTCTCTTCTCCTGGTGTAGGCATAGGATGCATATACAAATGAAAATGTGGTGACAACACCGCCTAGAACAGTAGAGATAGTGATGACTTGGGAACAAATCTCATAAAAAGTAATCTGAATATCATCATTCTTGAGAACCCATAGGGTTTCAGAGCCCTTGAGATCTCCATTGTGTGCAAAAAGGTAGTATTTAAGAGAATCCCAACTAAACCCTTTCCATTTCCCAATGTTCATTTTGGGTTCAGCAACTTCAACTAGCATCTGCCTATTATGTGAATGAAAATTATTGAGGGAAGAGGCAGTAAGAGAGTTCCCAAGCCCTCGACAGTTTTAAAAAGGGTCTTTATTGATTAATCTTCTTCTCTTTACCTTTCCCACCATTCTTCTTGGGTGTTTGGACAATGGATATTTTATCAGGATTCGATTTGCTTGTAACATAATCATCCACCTTCTCATGATTGTCATCACCATCATCTGCCTAGTATTTACTTTATAGGGGTGAGAAGTTTTTTAGAACACATGTATCAACCCTTGGGGACATATTGAACCTATAACTTTCTGGTTATTGGGTTTCGGAACAACAACCCAGGTGTTGTTCTTAAGAAAGGAATTCATTTCTTTTTGTATTGATCTCAACCAATTACTATATTCTTTGGACTTAAAAGCTTACTTAAATGTTTTTGGATCATCATTAAACAATTCCAAAGCTACATTGAAAGCATAGGCAGCAATGTATGACTAGTTGAAGTGGGATGGAGGTTTAATAACTCTCCTTTCTTTATCTCAAGTAAGCCGATTGTTGATCAGGCCAACAGGTTCTTGGTCCTCAGGTTCGGATTCCAAATTGGGATCTGATTTAGGCTGGGCTTGGGTAACCAAAGGAGCAGGACCAACACTGAACTGAGGTTGGTCACCTGATCTTAAAGGAACATCAACACCTAAAGGTGTTGGGACCTCTAAGGGTCCTATAGCTTCATCAGGAGCTACAACAGGTTCAGGTACTTTGTCGCTGGTCACACTGGATTCATGGAAGACCACATCGCGACTAACGATGAATTTCTAGAAACTTGGTTTATCTACCCATAAATAATACCCTTTAACACCCTCTAGATATCCCACGAATATTCATTTAATACCCCTATCATCTAGCTTATCATTACAAGAATGCACGTAAGCTATGGATCCAAATATCCTAAGGTGAGCTAGATTTGGGGGTGTGACCTTCGAAATTTAGTCAGGTGTCATAAAGGAGTTAGAAGAATATGGACAACAGTTAATGAGTGCACTGCTATTGAATCATCCTCAGCCTAGAAGGACCTAGAGAGTTTTGAGTGGGATAACATACACCTTACCCTCTCAAGAACAGTCCTATTCATTCTCTCTGCTAACCCATTCTGTTATGGAGTTTCCAAAACAGTCCGATATATCTTAATTCCTTCAGATTCAAAATATTCAATGAATTCATTGGATATATATTCTAAACCATTATTAGTTCTTAAGGCCTTACGTTTCTTATTAGTCTCACTCTCTACCGCAACTTTCCATTTCATAAAAGTCTGAAAGGCATATGACTTGTGCTTAATAATATAAATCCACACTCTCCTAGAGAAATCATCAATAAATGTTACAAAGTATAAACCACCACCATGGGAGGTAACCCTAGAAGGACCCCAAAAGTTATAATGTACACATTCAAGAGGTTCCTTAGCCTTAAACATGGATCTACTGAAGCTGATTCTCTTATAATTCCCATATACACAGTCTTCACAAAAAGGTAAACTGTTAGGAGTGATATTACTTAGAAGGCACTGTTTCTTAAGCTCACTAAGACCCATGGCACTAACATGCCCTAGTATCCTATGCCATAAGGTGGTGGAATCACATTATGAACCAGAATAACTATTCAACTGATTTCTATACACTTTTCCATCTAACACAAACATACCATTGCGAAGGGTTTCCTTTATTACAGTGAGGGATCCTTGGGAAACTCTAAGGCTTCCAGATCCAGACTTGAAGCCATGCCCTTTCTGGTCAAGGGTTCCTAGGGATATTAGGTTTATTTTTAATTCAGGTACCCACCTAAATTATTCAAGAGTTTTAACAGATCCATCATGAAGCTCTAGTAAAATTGAGCCTATGCCCATGATGTGACCGCTCATATTATTCCCTAGAAATACCTCACCATTATTCAATTCCCTTAATTCAGTAAAGAATTCCTTATTTGGGCACATGTGGAATGAGCATCATGAATCCTGGTTCTATTCATATAAGATGGCTATATCAGTGACATTTAACACATTAGTAGTGTTGAAGTCTTGTTCAACTAATAGGGAATGTTCATTATTACTATCTTTAAAGTCACCCTTGTCCAGGTTGTTTACATTTAAAACATTTGATTACCTTGTTTCTAGATTAAATTCTATATTTCTTGAACTATCCCCTATCTTTTCTTCTACCCATTGACTCACTTCAACATCTAGATTCACCTCTTTCCCTAACATTGTTTTCATGTATTATACTTGTTCTCTCTGTTATATGTGTTTTGGTTTGGTTTTCAGGCTGTGGGGCTGCAGAATCCGGTATTTTGTTTTTCTGGGCAAGTTTTTAGCGGCGGTTTAAACCGCCGCTAAATGAAAGCTGGCGGCTATTTTGCGGCGGTTTAAACCGCCGCTAAACTTTCAAAACCGCCGCTAAACGTAAAATAAAATATAAGTTTAGGGGCGGTTATAACCGCCGCGAAATAGTCACATCGTGGCAGTCTCATCTTGCGGTGGTTCTTATGGATTTAGCGGCGGTTATAACCGCCGCTAAAACCACCGCGAAATGAGGTTGCTGCGACGCTTCCCTAAAACCACCGCTAAACGAAAATAACCGCCGTGAAAAGATTGGCGACACCGTATTAGGCGGCAGTTTATGGAAACCGCAGCCACACCGTTTAGCGGCGGTTATAACCACCGCTAGATGCCTATTCTGCTGTAGTGATAATAAATTACTAATAAATATGAATAAATAATATTTCCATATTAATTAAATTAAAAAAAGTATTAAAATAAAAATAGATAAATTTCCATTATATAAATTACAAAAATATTATAAATATTAATTACTAACATTTAAAAAAATATAAATAATTATTAAAAAATGAAAAAATAAAAAAAAACATTAAATGTATGTTTGTGTGCATGTGTATATATTTGTACATGAAATTACATTAATTGCATTTGAAAAACCTAATGACTTTTCTTTTGATTGTGTGTACCTATATGTGCGCACTCACATACATAAACTATAATGAGACATGTCATGTTGAAAAAACAAATGGATTTTGTTGTTATATAATGATATAATCATACACATATACACAGACCAATACATTACATACATACATATACAAACACACACACACAAACACACACACATACGCATACACATACAGATACACATAAACATACAAATACACATATGCATACACATAGACATACACATACACATACACATACACATACACATACACATACACATACCCATACACATACACATACACATACACATACACATACACATACACATACACATACACATACACATACACATACACATACACATACACATACACATACACATACACATACACATACACATACACATACACATACACATACACATACACATACACATACACATACACATACACATACACATACCCATACACATACACATACACATACAAATACACATACATAGACACATACACATGCACATACACATCCACATACACATACACATACACATACACATACACATACACATACACATGCACATACACATCCACATACACATACACATACACATACACATACACATACACATACACATACACATACACATACACATCCACATACACATACACATACACATACACATACACATACACATACCCATACCCATACACATACACATACACATACAAATACACATATGCATACACATACACATACACATACACATACACATACACATACACATACACATACACATACACATACACATACACATACACATACACATACACATACACATACACATACACATACACATACACATACACATACACATACACATACACATACACATACACATACACATACACATACACACACACACACACACACAAACACACACACACATACACATACACATACACATACACATACACATACACAGACACAAACACAAACACATACACAGACACAAACACAAACACATACACATACACATAGACATAGACATACACATACACATACACACACACACACACACACACAGAGAGACACATACACATACACATACACATACACATACACATACACATACCCATACACATACACAAACACATAGACATACACATACACACACACACACACACACACACACACATACACATACAAATACACATACACATACACATACACATGCACAGACAAATACACATACACATACACATACACATACACATACACATACACATACACACACAGACATATAGATGTACACATACATTCAAATACATAAAAAATATGTGTATTTTTAAATTATTTACTATAAATATACATATATAAATTGAAATAAATATATCTTAATAAATATATTTAAATAAATATATATTCTTCTATATATTTATATAAAATAAAATATTAATATATTATATTTAAACATAAATTTTGTAATTAACATATATAAATATATATTTAAACAATTTTATCGATGATAAATTTTTATATACAAAATTTTGAAGATAAGATTGTATGATTTTTTTATTATAAGGTAGTTATATATATCATATTTATATATTATATATTATATATATAATTATTGGCATATAAATCATATTTAAAAATATAAAACTACATATAAATTAATTCAATTATTCATGGTTCCCTTTATCAATTCTAACAAAAAGTGCTTATAAATGAAGTAGTTATCAGTTCTTCTTTTATCGTAGATAAAATTTTCATTTATCAATGCTTTTTGTCAGCACTAATAAATGGCTACATTATGTTAGTGTTTTTATCACTAATATAGGGCATCACTGAATAAAGAATGATTTGTAGTAGTGGTGGGAGAGCGATACACTTTAATGAAAAGATCTTTGCGAATAGGATTGCGTAAATACATCTAAGATAACTCATCTACTTGAAGGGTGTTGCGTGAAAAACACTTAATGAGATTTATTTGTTCCCACCAAAGCTATGTGAAAGGACCTGAGTGAACAAAACAGGGTGAAGGGACTCGAGAAAATCCACACATGGGTGAAGAAAACCTTTACAAAAATAATGACTTGGGAAAATGACTTCGGAAAAATATTAGGGATTCATTGGAGAACCTAACTCAGACCTTAATGATGTAATTATCACTCATAATTCATATCAATTTAAAGATGACCTTCAAGTTTATGATTGAGTATACATCATATAAAGTAGTTCACACAAGAGGATTCAATAGTGGTGTTCTGAGGGAGGTTGTGTGATATCTCTAAATTCATTGTAAAGCCAGTGCACCTAACACAAAGTGATTATGACCAAAATTTTAATCCATCAATACTAGTGAATCATAATGGATTCTAGTACAATCAAAAAATCCATGGAGTATTCTCCTTGGACTGTCCCTCAATGATGAACCAATTAAATTTATTGTTCTATGCTTTTATTTATTGGTTTTGTGATTGTAGTGAATGTACAATTAAATATGAAAAGTTCAACAAGTTCTTACCAATAAGGGGACAATATCCTTAAAGTAAAAAAGAAAAATTTGACACCTCAACTCAAGTCTCTCCTTTTAGGGTGTGTTAGATTACAAGAGAAACAATAATATATAATTAATTATATAATTAATTAAAATGATATATTATTATTATAAATAATAATTAATAATATCAATAATAATAATTAAAATTATAAATAATATAATTAAAAAAATTATTAATAATTAACAATATACAATAAGATTAATAATTAGTAATATAATCAGTTATTGATAATGTAATTAATAATATATTATATAAATAATAATTAACAATAAAATTAATTGTTACTATTATAATTAAAAATTAATAATATAATTAAGAAAATAATTAATATTTAATAATACAATTAATAATTAAGACTATAATTAACAACTAACAATATAATTAATTTTAGATAATTAAAAATGAATAATTATTAACAAATAATTATTAATCTATTTATTTATTTGGTGGTATAAATGATAAAAAAACACAAACACACACACACTCGTACATGGGTCTATTAGACTGGGTCACCAACCCCTTGAAGGATGGAACCGACTCTAATTAACCAATTTTATTACACTGGACCTGAATGAATATACACTGGGGTCTTAAGGCATTCCAAACATGGTCCAAAATACTTACAAACAAGTCCTAATGAGCATTTTTGGATATTTCTTCTGAGTGGATACAATACCCATCATAATTTCTACTATAGTATACTGTGGTTCTTGACTAATAATTATTAATATAATTAATAATTTATAAAATAATTAAAAATTAATTAACAATAAAATTTAAAATTCAAAATCAGTTAAGGTTTGGCTTAGTGGTAAGTAATCTATAATCCTGGAAGAAAAACTTGGGTTCAAATCTGGGATGGGGAGGACTCCCATTAGTATTGTAGAAGGTACTATAGTGAGTACTATTATAGTGGTATTGTTAAAAACTTTAATGATTTCAGGTCATGTGTTGGGCCTTTTGCCCACTGGGCCTATGATTCACCAATGTCAAGTAACTAGGTAATACAATAAGACTAGGTGGGATGACATGACGTGACTAGGCATGCAACTCAATATGAAAACACATCAGTGTTGGTGGTTGGGTGGCTCAAACGGGCGATTACTACCCCACTACACACTCGTATATCCGATGTGGGTTAGAGGGGTTCCTTGCCATAGTGTAATGGTAGGTAGCACTACATAATAATTTCTAGTAGGGGGTGATGTGGTGTGATAACTAGTGACACTACATCCCATGTGAGTAGGAGAATTATGTTTCATGAACAATAGGATATGGAACATGAAGACACGGTACTTTCACTGGGTGTGAGGCTTGAAACGGTGATATTCACATTGGAATCCATCTACCAAACCTCTACACACATGGATTTTCAACTTGGAATGTATCAATGAACCAACAACTTATGATAGAGAAAAATAGTGAGATTGCATCAGAAGGAGGGGTTATGAAACCATAAATGAAAAGTGGCTCCAAGTGACAATTTAATTCTCAACTAGGACTTACGACATTTTCTTTAGGGGCCTTTGGACCAAATTTAATTTGTCCTTCAGGATATTGAAAACTTAGGCATTTTGGACATTAATCTATAATAATATCATTCTATTGTCTTATTGTCATTTATTATGGGGATAGATGAGGTGTGACCCACTGAGGTTCCTAGGCGTGTGTGTATTTTTTGAAGTTTATACCCCCTCAACATATGATGAATTAATAATATAATTTATAAGATAAATCATAATTAATTTGTTAAATAGTAAATAATAATATCTATAAAAGTTAATAATTGATAATAACATTAATCATACATAATATAATTAATAATTAATAGTTGATAATATTACTCATCGACAAGATGTGGTTGAATTATTTTTATTAATGAAAATACAAATGAAGGTCTGGGGGAGGATATGGATAGACAAAGAAAAACCAATATCATTCAAAGGAAAATATAAACGAGATTCTTATGAGATTTAAATCCTTAATTTCTCCAAATAATCCACTTTTGAACAAAGAATATCAATGTGACAGTCTCCCCAACTACCCTAACAATTTGGATGTCACCCCATCTCTATGTTTTCCCCAAATTCTATGGATACTCAGTATCCCTAGAATCTGTCTCCATGAAGGCCACTACATCAATAAGATTCTCTATTCCCTATTTTTTCATAAGAGAACTCCCATGATTTTCTTCTCCCTATTAGAAACTAGAATTTCCAAGGAGTTAGTAGTCACAATAGACCTTAACATCCTCAAATTATATAGGATCGCGTTAGAAGCACCAAAGGCCATGCCTCCCACAGTAGTAGTGGAAGTAAAGGCCTTACCCATTGCCTCAAGGGTAGGGAAAACAGTACCCACCGTATAATTAAGGACTTTATCAATAATAATGTACTTTGGAGAGCCCCTTTCCAAGAAATCCTCACTAGTGTAGGTTAACAACCATTGAAATTCATCTAAAATCCTATAACTTTTTATAGATTTTGGTTTCATATTAAATTTTTCTTTTAGGTTATTATTACCTTTTTGATAATATGAAGCAATTAATAGATTCTACTACTTCCACTATAAGAGAACACCATTTTTTGTAGTTATTGCATTATCAGAATCCTTATGACCACTTTCACCCCTCAACTCAGTATTATTGATATAAGAATCCTTAAAGGACATTCTGTAATCTATAATGTTGGACCGATATTATTTCATTTTACTAATCATGATATTCCTCTCCATCCTTTATTTAGTATCACTGATTGATTTCAAGTTCTTCTCAACTGGTCCTTTTCCACCAGGAACCCTTTATGAGTTATCAAGCAACTTCTCCTAAAGTATCACCTGATTCCCAATATGACCAGATAAATGTCCAATCAGAGGTGATATGTGAGATCTATCACCCATAGTCCTCATATAATCAATTCCAAATTGATCATACATAATTTAATACTCTATAGATCCAACTCTAGGATCGAACTCATAATTCAAAATAACCTCGAACATACACCCCTGGTTAAGACCCCAAGTGTTTCTTTGTTCCCTTTAATCCATCACTACTAGAAATATTTAAATCTACAACACCTCTAGGATAAAATCTAATTTTTTTCTCAAACATTATGATTACTATATAGCCTTAGATTATTACTCATGTAAAAAATAAAATCCTAACATATTGAGAGTAATAAATTGTTAATTATTCCCATTACTAGTATATGAATTACCATAAAATCCTTTAACCTTTTTAAAAAATATCCTCAACATTACCATATAGAGAGAAATATGAGAAAATGAGATTCCTTCTATAATTAAACTTATAAGGTCTAACAACTTTCCAATCTGAACAAAATCAAGGGATTTCCTCATACTCAATATGCAATTCAAACTCATCATTTCATGTCTATAGTATAATCTTGTTAAAAAGAATAGAAAAAATATTAAACTCGATAAAAAAACTAGAATAATGTCCAAAACTTGCTGTATTAGTTTCCTTATCCATTTTAATAGGAACCCCAATAGATAATGCATCATTAAAAGTAATAATATATTTAATACTATTTTTTTCAATTTTTTCAATAATTTTTAGTATTTAATTATTCATTTATAATTATGTATTATTAATTATATTTTTTAATATTATTAATTTTTAATTATATTTTTTATTATTAATTTTCTTATTAATTATATTATTTATTATTAATTATTTATTATTAATTATATGTTTACTAATTTAATGCATTACTTGTTATTAATCGTATTTGATATTATTAATTATATTATTAAATATTAATAATATTATTACATATTTTTAATCATATTAAACATATTATTACTTATTATTATAGGGGATATGGCATGGTTTGAGAGCTCTCATTCAATGTGATTCTATAGAGATCTCATATTTTCAAAGGAATTTATAAGGGAAGATGATACTGATCTCAAGATCTTTCTCATAGGTCAGTGATATATCCTTACACTATAGATTCTTTCTTGAATTAGGTTTATGATCTGGAAGTGAAAGATGAATCCATGGTTTTCTCAACGATCACATGGTTTTAGAGTAGTTCCTTTGACTATATCAAAGGTAATGGTCCACAAAATATTGTAAATGAGGATAAAATCACCCATGACTTAAACTCTTATAGTTAAATTTAAGAGAGGCTTGATTTTTGTAAGTAATCCATTATTTCTTGGATTACTTTGGTGAAAGGTACATTTCCTTGGAAAGTAAATGATTTGGTTACTTTTTTAGTTTCTATTTGGTGTTTTTCTGACTAGAAATGTGTCTCACTTAGAAATTAGTTCTTCCAAATTCTTTCTCATTATAAGGAATTTAAAGGGATATGTTAGAGTGTTGGATTAGTCAAATTAACATCGAGCACCATAAGGATTCATGAATGGAAATTAAATTTAAATTTTCCTGATTACAAAGAAATCATTGTGGAAGTTTGGGTTAGAATCCATAATCCACATTAGGTTTTATGGAACCCTATAATTTTATATGAAAACACATATTCTATTGGTCCTCCAAATAAAATGGGTAGTGCAATTTAATTTTTTGGCTTTGATAACATTGTGAGGGTTTATATTGAATTTAATCTATGATCCACTTTCACTAATAAGGGCATACTCTCAACTCATCAGGTTGAAGTGAGTATAAGGATATAGTACAAGAGGATACACCCTTCTGCTACACTTGTTGAATTTTTAGGAATTTGAATACTATTTTTAGGTATGATATGTTACACCTGAATTTTTATGTAATGGGTCCTGATTTGAACAATTTTAAAAATGGTATTGGTAAGAGAAATACTCAAGCATCTAATGGTAAAGATAGAACCAACAAAACTGAAGTGTGGGCTCTTTAATATTGGTGTTCCAATGAGCATGATAACTCTCCTAATCTACTAGGTGATAAAAATTTTGGTATTCATAGAGGCCATGATTCTATTGTAGGGGATCTTCAAGTCTCTAACAAGGTGAAGGGGATATTGAATCAAATAATGAATGGGAAGGTGGTAGATACTGAAGTATTTTATTAGCAAGATGATTAGGTGAGTAGTATATTAGAGGCCCATACTTCGATGGATTTATCTAAGGAGCTAACAATTTCTAGGGAGAAAACTAACTTACCTCTACAATTGGGTAGGTTTGAAGGTTCTTGGGTTAACTTAGATAATGCGGGGAACATATTACTGGAAGAAGATATCTTTAAGGGGGTTCTTGATAATGGTTTGAGTATGGATTAAAGGGATTATGTAGAATATGTTGGTTAGACTAATGGTGAATTTGAATCCCTAGAAGACACTAACCATCAATTATGGTTGGAGTAAAAAATGATAACTTTAAGGGGTCACAAACGAAAAATGAAATTGAAAGCTGATTAATATTTTAAATCCAATTCTATAAAGGTATTTACTTTCATCTTATATTTTCAAAATTTGTGAAAATATATATTTTATATCAAATTCAGTTAATGTTTTCACCTAATCCATTAGTACCCATGATCAGATTAATGTGAGGAACTAAAGAAATAATAACAAAACCAATATGTCATAGTGAAAGGGGCCTAATGCTCAAATTATATAGGATAATGTTCCAAATATTTCTTTAATCCATGGTGGTGTGACCCAGAGACATTCTAATAGGCCAAATATTAGAGGTCAATAAGTGATGTATAAAATTGTTATGCATTGCTCTCTAGTTATTCCATCATTATGTAGTAAAATAATGAATTCTACTTTTTTACAATTATATCGTTCAGTAAAAGTTAGTTTCTATTAATTATCAGTAGGTAATAAGTATTTTAAAGGAACCTGTTACCTTTAATGTAGTTCATCTTAGAACATCAGCTTTAACTTTATATGCCTCAAATCCTCTTATTGAACTTGGGAAGTTCATGGTTTCATTTTATGATCCATCGAAAGGTGGAAAATAATTACCTCCTTACAAAAAGGTAACTCATGATCTATAATTTTAAAAAATAAAAATGTTGATAACTCAGGTGTCAACATCTAAATTTCTTTCCACACTTTCTTCAATAGATGCTCCCGCTAATCATATTTCTTTTACGAATTTACAGTGGGAGATAATTCCACTTACATATATATTTTAACTATTACCTTAGTTGATGTCCCTATAAAGAAAGACATCAATGATGAAGATAATTCCTTGAAATTGGTAAAAATTTGGTGATAAGGTTAACATTCACATGGATGGGTTGGTTGGGGGGGGGGGGGGTTCACCATATGAGTACCTGATATCAAAAAGTGATTTTTAGACTTATCATTAGGAAAGTTGTTTTAGTTTTATTAAGGAATTTTATTTTTCATTCCCATTTGTGGTTTTGACCATTTATTAGGTTGGGTTATTACTATATTTCAAGGTCATTTTGTCTGTTTTTCCTTTAGATTCCACCACCCTTGTACTTTTTTTTTCATTTTAATAAAGGAACCATGGGCTTGGATCACCAAAGTCCTGGATATTTCCTATCTTGATTATTAATTTTTATTCTTTATATTATTAATTGTTTATTATTAATCATATTTCTTTTTAATTAACAATATAATTAACAATATATTATTATATTTTTATTTTTATTGATAAATAATTATTATTCAAATTATAGAAAAGTGAATATTGAATCCCACATGAAAGATCTATATAGGATATTGAGGACCATTCTCTTATAAACGGGGAACCTATGTGGGGTGTCTAGTTATATTTTTAGATTAATTCAATGCTAATAATTCCAAATAAATAAAAATATTTTAAACACCATTTCAAATTTTATATAATATATATATATATATATATAACAAAATAATACCAAATGCATGAAATGGTTTCTTTCTTTTGGTTTAATACAAACACTAACAACCCAATACCATTTAATCCTTTTAGCGTCATATATATTTGGTTAAAATCATGGAATATTTTAAAACTTTTATGACAAGTTTTTATAAATAAATTTAATTGAGACAAAAATAAAATAATTAAAACCTATTTTAGTATTTTTTTCATAAGGTTGATTTTTTATTTTCTTCCATTGGCGAAGAAGGTGTCGCTGTGGCTATAGTGGTGCACATTTGTTTCTCATTCGATGTTTATAGTAATTATTGTGTAAATATTAGTGATCATTATAATATGTTTATATAATAAAATCCCAACCAAAACCCTATTAGAATATGTTTTGAAACACATTATGATGTTTTCAAATACCCATTTAACTAACCTATTATGTTATTAATTACCTACATAAATATCCAATTATATTTTTCAAATAACCATTTACAACTCTTTTGATCTTATAAATAATAGTACCCTATTATATTTTAAAATACCCATTTAACTAAACTAATATATCAATTTAAATACCCATTTGCATTTTCAAAAATTTAAAATTAATCTATAAATATTAAATGAATGGATTCCAAATTAAAAAAATATATGTTATAGTTTTATTATAATTTTAGAATATATATGTCCAAAAACTAATAAAACACAATTTAAACTCATTTACTCATTTACTAAGTTATCATGAATTGACCTAAAAAATTCAATTTTCTCTTATTTAGAAAATGTATTAAAAAATTAATAGTAAAAAATTTATTTTGACGTAGTTATCCTAAATGTATTATCATAACTCTACCGACATATTTATCAAGTTTGAAACATACATTACTATAAATAAGAGCATTATCAACACAAAAACGAATCTTTTAACCCATATTTTTAATCACTGATTATGTGAGAATTCATAAATGTTGATGAATTTTATCAATGGTAAAAAGAATTTATAAAGGATCACTATTATCTAAGAAAAAATATCCCATAGATAAAAGTCTATTTCATCTATTATATTTTTCTACACCATAAATAACACACTTCAATAACTGATATAAAATAAAAAAACCAATTTAGATTGTATAATTTCAAAATATTCATATAATAAAATAGTGATGAAGATACACACATATCATGACTACTCTGCCGACTGGTTACAGCGTACTAGATCCCATTTTTGATCATGTTTGGCATTCTTCCTAGTGGTTTGGGAAGTGTTCATGGTTGCGATCGGTTCACCGGGGTTCCTGGAGCCATGCCCCTCTTTAGATCTGCTTGTTTCTTAGGGTTTTATCTTTCCTTGGTTCTTCGTGCTTGATTTGGTGGTTTTTGTATTTCATCCACGCCGTCGAAGATGTCGAATCTTTCAGTGTTGTTTTATCTGCTTGCTGTCTTTTTTGTTTCAGTTTTTTCAGCACTGTTTGTGATAGATGGATTGGTAATCAATTTGGTGTGGTCTTAGGCATCATACCTATTCATGTATCTGATGAATTTGATGTTTATGTTTGTGGTCTATTTGGTTTTGAGGTGTACCCATGGACAGGAGGATGTTCCTACATAGGGGTCGCTACCTGTTGAGTCCATCACCCACTCAAACTCTGCCCTGACTCCTAGTTGATTCACCCTCTTCCAAGTCGGTCTAGTGATATGGCACAAAAGGGGGTTTTGGGAGGTGATTTTTGAGTGGATGACGGCTTTCCATGAGGTGAAATAGACAATGGATTACTCTCCTTAGGTGATGCTGCAGGTTTCATTTAGTTTGGGTGTTTTTCTGGCTTGGTCTGGTTTGATGAAGATGATGGAAAACGCTGTGTTGTGCCACCTGCATACTAAGGTCGGGGACGAGGGCTTTTCTGTGATTGGAACTATGTTGGGATGATCTCTAGCAGGTTGCTCCGGTAGGGATGGACGACAACGACGATGAAGTTGTTAACCTATGATGATGGTGGATGGCTAGCGATGTGACCGACTGATGCAGGTGTCTCGTGGTTCGTGGCCGCCTCGGGGTTGGCGTTTGTTTTTTGAATTTCAAATTTCGCTTTTGGTTTTTTGGTCTTGGATCCCACCTAATATACGTGGTTACACTTAACCTTGAAGCATACAGTCAGAAAATCAAATAAAAATTTAAATTTCAGTCAGTAAAGGATTGAAAAAGAGTCGTAACCGACATGACATTTACTCATATATTGAGTACATATAAGTAAATTCTTGACAGTCTATGGATGTGTACTTGATTAATATTCAAGGAATAATTGTCCATGAGAATGGTGTCTGATTTCAGGTGATCCTACTCCTTCCAATTATCCCATATCTAAATCCCTATTATCTTTTTTCCCTCACTACCTATGATACTATAATATCATGAAAGGTAGGACATGATATGTTTTACGAGATAATCCTATAGTCAGGGAAGTGGAAGAAAACTCATATATTATGAATGATATATCAGTAATATAATCAACATGAATATAAAATGAATACTATAAACGTGAATACAAGGATAGCCAATTCAGTATCTTCTATCTCCATGTAGTTCATTTAATAAAAATAACTGGAATAGAAGGGAAAAACTTCCTACCTCATAGGGTGGTATATTGGGAAAATGATCCTCATTCATTACAAGTGGATCTAGGTACATCAATGGGGTTCTAGGGCCTTCATTGTTCTAATAAACAATATATTAAAAGGAAGAGATAAAAAGAACTATTTTCTTGAATTTTATGATCATATCATAGCTCTAACAAGTTTATCAATGAAGAAAACTTATTCCTTTTATATATATGTTATTGATGCTCTCCATTGATGAGCATCAACATGCTTCACATACATTACATGCTATTGATTAATATTCATTGAATTATTTCAATTAATATTCAAGTTATATTTAGTCCATTACTAATGGATTATAATAGATGAAGACCAAGTGGGGATGATGCATTGTAAATTCCATCTAAATATACACACTACAATTAGTGTAATATAATCTTGAGTTACATCGTATACAACCAAGGGATGTTGAAACTAATATAATATTGATCTTAAGATTATAGATACATTGTAATCAATATATCCTTACATTATCTAAATAAAATTCTTATGTTTTGAGTAAACTTTCAATAATCTCCCACTTTCACTAAAATATCATAAGGACTCCTTTCATAACTTCAGAATATTTTTTGAATTCATCCAAAACTCTTTTTGGATACAATTTCAAAGAACTATATTCATTTTTGAACAAAAACCTTATCTAAAACTTAATACTTATCTAAATTCCTAACTACATAACAATTCTAGGCTTGATAACATTGAAAAAAATATGAAATCCTAATTTCATAGATATAGGAAAAGAGCAACCTCTATTAAAGCATCAATGCTACTCAAGATACTACTGAGTTTAATGTTATCCCCATGAAAAATAATCATATCTCTTTAAAAATATATCCACCACAATATGTATCATATAAACCATATGTACACTTATATAATCCCTTTTTCCATGACATCTTGAGACCACTAGACATGAACTTTTTAATATAGTTTATTCCATCTCATATTTTATCAATTCCAAAAAATAGACTAACCAAGTTGATAAATGCATCTCATGCCATTTATCTAAATGTTGATCACATCACATGTACCTTATCTACATATATATGAAAAATAATATTTGACATAACTAAGAATATACATGAATTTCCATTGTATAATTCAATCAAGATATATTTCGATTCACTCATTATACATGTGAAAAAAATACTATATTATTTATACTCTAACTGAAAAAGTGATCAACAATATACCATAACACCCCCAAATTGGAATTTTTTTTGAATTGTGTAAGAAAGGTATCGAATTACGATGGTTCTCATGATAGTTATATTTCCAAACACAGGTAATAAGAATCAGTAATAAGTATACACCTGTAATTATATTGATGAGTATATTAAATTATATGGAATATACTTTGGAAATTAAATCCAAGAATTAAGTCATTACTTATTACCTCATGAATATATTATTTCTACCTAATTTACAAAACTTTTCAATAAGCACAAGATTCTATTCATTCTTATCTTAACATATCATCACAACACATAATAGTCCATGATGATTATCTCTGAGGGATAGGTCAAGGTCATACTTTAAGAGGATATTATCATTCCAATATTCATGTAAAGAAAATTTAAGCACACATGAATAAATGATAAATGGATATTTACTTTATTATAAAATCAAGACACATTATATAGACATTATATAAATATATTAAGTATCGAATACCAAGAGACCTAACATGACCATCATTCTATTACTGTGGAAATGAATTCATCAACAGATCTACTACATTTCTCTTTGTATCCAAAAAATATATCCTTACATTACCCCTCTCAGTGATCTCCCATATGAGATGGAATTTGTGATAGATGTGTTTGATCCTTTTGTTAGACCAAGGATCTTTATATTCCATGATAACTCCATTTTTGTCATATTATATATTTATTTCTACTTGAATACTATAAACCACCAAAATTTTAGAGATTAATTTAATGATCTAAAAATATTCTTTGACAACATCTGATGCCATAATGCACTCTACCTCTATTTTTGAGTCTACAGTGGTGGTGTATTTGGAACTCTTCCAAGTTATAGGAACACTATTTAGGTAAAAAACAAAATTGAGATATTATTTAAATTTAATAACATATAATTTGTGTAAATTATGGTGGAAAACCCACTTGAACCCTATGGGTCTTACCTCTTTAGGTGATTACACCAAAGTCCAAAAAAGGTTTGTGTACATGGAGTCTATTTTAGATTCCATGAATTTTAACCATTTCTATGATTTATAACTATCAATAGCCTCAAAAAAGGTAGTAGGTTTATCTTCGGTGAATGTAACATTATCATCATTATCCATGTAAAATCTATCTCTCAGTTTCCTAATGAATCCTATTATACCTTTAAGCTTCTTGTGTATCCTTAGCTGGTTCTTCTTCCAAAACTCTTTGTGGATAAATATAATCCTCTATTTAAGGTATATTTTATGTATTTTGGATTTTAATTTCTATAATTTTAACTTTCCCCCTAGTTAATAATCAATTTATGCATTACTTCTCAAGTAATACACTAGTTAAAGCCACATACACTTTGGGTTTAGTTGGTTTATAGAAATAATATCCCTTAGTTTCCTTGCTTTAACCAAAAATAACAATTTATAAAACATTGGGATAATTTTATTAGAATTAAATTTTATTATGAGTTCTTCACAACCCCAAATCCTTATAAAATACATTTTGGGATTTCTCCCTATCTGTATCTCATATGGTTTATTTATAACTGCATTATATGGAATATAATTTAGTAAAAATTCTCTAGTTTCAAGATCATAATCCTATAACATAATGATAATGTCAAAAAGACTCATCATCGACTAAACCATGTATAACATGGTACAAAATCGACCCTCATCCACCCCAGTCTATTATGTTGTTCTTGCAGGAGTGAGGTATGACACAATTAAACAATCACCCAGAAGATCAATAAATTTGTAGCTCAAGTATTCTCCACCTTGATCTATTTATAGAATCATAATACTTTTTTTCCAGGTTTATTATTTTCTTATTTATAAAATCTATTAAATTTTCAAGAGTTTCATTCTTGTGTTTCATGATATATGCATAACCATACCAACTAAATTAATCAGTAATGGTACACAAGTACCTATAACCACCAATATATTGTGCTCTTATTGATCCACAATCACCACTTGTTATGATATCCGATAATCTGCTTGTACTTTCACATTTTATCCTGAAATATTACTTACTCATCATTCATAATAAACAATATTCATATCTATCAAATGATTTATAATCAAATGAGTCCAATATCTATATATATGGAGTATTTTAATTCATTTATCAATTATATGTCTATGGAAATATTTCTAAAGGTATGTGGGATTAAAATCAACTCTGGCCATATTATTCTAAAAGTTATAAATAGAATTATCCATATCTAGAATGTGTAGCCTATTTCAAAAAATTACCAATTTCATAAAATATTTCATTCTTATATATAGAAAAAATATTGTTCTTAATAATAAATTAGAATCCCATTTTGTCTAAAAAGATAAATAAATACAATTTATATTTATGGTGAAAACATAATAGAAAATTTCCATTTATAATGATAATACACTTTGTAAAATCAGATCATAAGTGTTTATTTATAATGAAATAACACTTTCTCCATTACCATCATGAATATCCACTTCACCCTTAATCAAATCCATCAAATATCTATGTCCGTGTTTATCAACAGAAATGTGTGATTCACACCCGATATCTATTACCCATGATTTAGTGTTAGTGGAGTTAATCTCCATAATATTTAAAGTCATATTATTTGAATGATTCTCTCTAATAACATTTATCAACCCAAAATCCCAGTATATAACTATATTATAAGTCATACATTTAAGTGATCTGAATACGATTATCAGGAATTATCCCATAATTTACAAATAAGACATATATACTATTGTGTATCATATTTTATATCTTATACTAAAGTAATTTTAATGATAGTGCTCACACTAAAAATGATAACCCCAAAAATTATGTCTATTTGTGAGCCAAGATCAATATTTCACAAAGTAATGAGTCTAATTTAGAATTCAACTCACCACTTATATATTTTAGGTAGGGTGTCATCCCAATAATAGATGATATTATTCTTAGATATCTTAGTGGATGAAACTTTATCCAAATAAATTATATGGATATAATAAACATTATTGATATAGTTTCATAACCATTAGGATTTTAAAACTATGTGTAACATAAAGAAAATTCCAGGAACAAGGCCCTAACGCTTAGGGTAACCTCATTACTTTTTTACTTACACAAGATAATCAATGGAAACCTAGTTTTTACATGGAAATACCTAGTTAAATGATCTATATATTGATAAGTGATTCTTCAAAAGGAATCTCACACTTAGTATTTGAGGGGTTTTCTTTTCAAAGTCTCACCAAAATTAATATACACCATATGGATATTAAATTTATAATTATTTAATGACATGAAATATTTATATTCTTAAATTATATTCCTCTCGGTATACATGATTATAATGATTTAATTTTGGGATCCCTACACAATCAACCAAATAAATGTTTTCAAACCCTATTAATGTACCACCTTTTTCAATAATGTAATGTTGTTTTACTCACCCAAGAAATAATGGCTGGTAATATTAATATAAATCTAAATTATTTTCATTTAAAAGGTACATTTATTTTTCTTGTAAATGTATATAGTTATAATATTTTGATAATCTCCACACGAGTAAGTTGAAGGAAAAAAATAAACCACCCCCACATTTATAGAACAAAGTTTAAGACTCTAGGCTAGTGGGAATTCCACCTAGAGTCCCTATACTCAGGGATACTTTTCTCAATAGAGAATCCAACTGTTGAAATCTCTAAAAATTAATATACATAAAAAATTCCAAATAAATAAATTCAAGTTAAAAACATCAATTATAAACTAAGTTCAAAGTATATGAAAACTAAATCTTATTGAGTTTCCACTAGCATGTAATGTAGGGCCACTTGATATTATGTCAACACTCAATGTAATGTCAAGTTAATTCCCATACTGTGTTATCTCATAATGTAGTGTCATGACAGTGTCCCATACTATGTTTTCACACAATGTAGTTTCTTAGAGGAGTAAAATACGTGAAATTATGTTGTATAACAATATACAGTCAGGAATCAACCTCATACCATCTTTATTATTAACATAGTATCATAGAGACAGAACACAATACCTTAACATCGAACAGAGTGTTATTTGGAGTAAATATAGTAAAATGTTTTCTAAAATTTGTATGTATGCTATGTTATCCTATAATATATGCTGATCCCAACCCTAATATATTCTAATGAATTAAAATAATTTCTACCTCCATTACCAATTATGTTGTTATACAAATGTATCCTTATGTTTTACTTGAGATATATTGATGCTCAACATTTTCTTAAAAGTGAATTCCTTAGGTTACATTGTCATAAAATGAAACCTAAAAATGAAATTGTAACTCAAAATAATGTTAATTTATCCAATTATAATTATATTTCATATCCACTAACATGTTGATTCTTCAAAGAATGTGGCTTGGATACCACTAATTGTTTTTAGGGAATCATCCTATGTCCTTTGATGAAGATGAAAACCCAATTATTAGGCTCGATATATATTTAAAAGAATAATTATATATATAAAATAAGGAACATAAATGTATTTACGCTGATAGAAAATTTATTATCTCCCATCTCCATGGATTTTTCTTGATAAGGATAATTGGATATGTAAAAAAACCCTCCTACCTTTGTGGGTGGTAAAACAGATAAAGGATACCCATTTAAAATAAAATGATCCTTATATACCAAAGGGGTTTTATAGCCTTAAATCTTTTGATAATGGTATATTTGGAGGAAAATATATGTAGAAATATTTGCATGGAACTGATGATCATATTATAGCTCCAATCAGTTCAGCAATAAAGGGAACTCATCCCATTTACATAAGTGTACCTAATTCTCTCTATTGAAGAGCTTAAATATGCATTTCATGAATTAAATCCCATTGGGTAATATTCATTGAATCAATTAAATAATATTTAAATATATATTTAATCTATTTATAATAGATTATAATAAAAAAATACCACAAAAGGATCATGAAGTGGAAACTCTAGACAAATGTGCACACTATATTGGGTGTAATGTAGTCTTGTGTTTCATTGAATGCAACCAGGATAAGTTGGAACCTACAAAATAATGGGATCAAGAGTAAGGATATATTGGAACCAAAATATCCTTATGTTATATTCATCATATAAATATGATTTTAATGAACATCCAATAAGAGGACCCCACCATATTGTTGAGTTATTCTGTTCAGCTCATGGATATACCATGGAGGATGGAGTCCAATGGCTTCCTATTTTTGATCGTCTTAAAAATTATAAATGATGATAATAAACTTGGTATTAAATGGTGAATGGTACACAATTTTTTGTTCCTTTAATTTTTTATATGGTTTTTTTTTCATGCATGATGATTTTGGGATTTGAAATTTCAAATAATTCCACTACCTCAAATGAGTCTCATTTTATACATATATTCCCATTAGTGGTATCATAGATTCTCCATGATTCATGAAAAAATTCATGAAATATGAAGAAACCATATATCATATTGCTATTTTATTATCAACCATTATATACTATTATATTTTTCTCCATGGTTGGATATATAATATGAAATATTATTTTCCATTATAGAGTCATACTTAATGATATAGGATATCATAGGTGAAAACATAGTTCAATTCCTAATATTACATATATAAACAATATCATAATGTATGATATTGGTTACCATAGAATACAATGGAACTATAAAAATTCCATAAAATAGTGTATTGTATCTTTAGTAAGATATAATGTATATCTTAAGAAAATATTTCAATTAATAGAGTTAATGTTACGTAGTACATGTTTATTATTATGAAAGTTGTTTGTAAAGAGTGATATGGGTATGTAGGTTGGGGTTTTATCATATATATCACCTGAAAATCATTTTATATTAGATAATCCAGGATTTTTAATCATAAAACACGACTGATATACTTGAGGAGTCTCATGTACAATGGCTTGTAAAACATATAATTTGATATGAAAATATCTAAAAATGCAATATGGTAGAAATTTTTTTTATATATTGGAAGTATAGATTTAATTAAATAATTTATTAATTGTTTATAAATTGCATGAAAGGGTATTTTGGTATATTTATTTAATTTATAAAGTGTTTATACATTGATTATTTATAAAAAGTTTATAAATAAGTAATTAATAATTATGAAAATTTTAATTTTTAAATATCTATAATATTAAATTTTAATATTAAATACCTTTGAAAATCTCATGACATGAGTTATAATTTAGATATAAAATGTTTATATGGAAATTATAAGCATAACTTAAAAATTATTTATAAATTAAAAAATAAGTAAAATTATAAATGGGGTTATATATAGGTTATGAAATGTTCACAATTTATTAAATTTTATTATTCAAATTTAATTTTGTTATTTTAGAAAATTATTTAAACTATATCAAAAAGAGTTTTGATAATTGATGTGATCAATTTTTTATAGTATAATATATATGATATTTATATAATAAAAATTGTTTTCATAAATTAATTTAAATATAAAAACGTTAATATTTCATTTTATATCTTATATTTAATTAAAATCACAATTAAAAGGATAGTATAAAGGATTTTACATTGAGAATAAATATAAAGTGTTTATATTTATTTATTTTTGGAATGTCCAAAACTCGTGGATAAATTATAAAGTGTTTATATTTGATGAAATTTATAAATTGTTCATAAATGTCTGTCTCATGTTTAAATATATGAATTTATCATTTTCGAGTTTATTCCCTATTATATTAATAAATTTAATTGTTACATTATGAATGAATGTATTCTTTAGTTAAAAGTGTTTAAACTACTTCTACTAATTTTCATACATGCATCTAAGGAGTTACATGCTAGGTATGATTATTGATTTAGTTTTATTCTACCTTAAAATTAGCATTTATTATGTTATAAGATTAATTTAAGAAGTTTATTATAGTTTATACATATTATATATTATAATTTTTATTAATATAATAAGTGAAATATCTTTGGGTAGGGGGGATTTAGGTCAGACTGTTCATTGGCTTGATGGCTTATTCCTTATTTAGAAAAGTGGGGGTTGGCTATTTGTCTCCCCTAGATTACTCTAGTGGTGATAATTGATTTCATATAATTATAATACTTTACATGAAAGTGTTTCATTTAAATTATTCATGAGGTGAATTTAATTTTTTTAAATAGTTGTATTTTGATTTGGATTTTTAAGATAAGCCATGAGTTATACAAAGAGTTACATGTACACATGGATTGAAGATATTGATTTGGTGGAAGGAACATAGATTATATAATAAATAATTATAACCATGTATATATATAATGGGAATAACATGAGATAATATGGTGAGAATAAAATTCACTCTAAGAACACTATGTTTCAAATTCATTATAAAGTAAACACTTTTGAAGACCTTGATTATCCAACTGGGTAGGTAATGATAAATCTAGGTACCCTTAGATTAATTTTTTATAGGAAAGAAAGTAATAGGTGGAATTAATAGGAATAGGTTTATAATTTTTTCATTTTAATTGGGTTACATTTATCTAAGGGACCCTACCAGAATTAAGTTACTAGATGAATAATGTTTAGTGAATCCATATGATCGATTAGGATACAGAGTTATCCGCTCATCAATCCCGGATTCATATATGATATGATTGAAATGATGGACTATTTAAATATCTAGGTAATATGAGAAATGATAAATATTATTGTGAAATATATATCTTAGTCTAGTAAATGGATATTATTTATATTAGAAGGGGCCACCATTTTAGTGGGAGCACAACAAAAAAAAGTACTTATTAAATGTAAGTAAAAAATGAAACCCATATTATAATAGATTATATTGTATATATATTGGAATCATCATCATCAAACATGAATTTTAGATAAATCATAGAAAAAAGATAATATTAATATAATAAAATTCTTAGACTAATATAGAGATTAAGAATTTTTCATAAGAATAAAAAATTATATGTGTTAGGGAAACACCTTTATGAATAATAAAATGTTTAAATTATTTATAAAAAAAATCTATATTATTATAAGAATAATTGAATGATTCAATCAAGGTTTTAATTAAAACATTTACTGGTTAAGGGATTAATTCTATAATCTTTGATGGAAATGTTCTGACAATGTGAATTAGATCAATAAATGTTTACCCAATTTGGTCAAAGTGTTGAGTATAAATGATCATGAAACATGATATATTGGATTTGGTTTTATGTTGATAGTACAAGATTAAATAAAATTTATCTAGAAATCCCAACAATGTTTCTTCAAAATGGTCGGAAAAGGTCATTGAAATCTAAAGTTAAAGTAAGGAAGAAAATAAATTATTTCCACATGATTGGATTGTCTTTGATATCTTAAGGGGTTAAATAAACACTATGTAATTCCCATGTCTAGTAATAGTGATATAGAAATAAGTTGTTCTATTTTTATGGTATATGATAACAATAGTATGTTTTTAATGTTTTTTTAAATATTCTTGAGTTTAAAATAAAAGATATAATTGAAAAATCTTGTGGTTTGAATTTAGATGACAAATTAAATGGTTTCTAATTCATAAAGTTAAATACATAGGAATATATTTATGATATATGGATATAAATAATGGATGTTTATTTTCATTTTATTTCTCCTATATTATATGATAATTATATATATATAAGTATTTGTTAAAAATAGTATGATATGATTGTTTTTATTCACATCATATATGATTCATCAGATTCTATAACATATTTGAAAAGGAGAAATTGATAATTTTTTAATCAAGGATAAAATAATTTATCTAGGATGTTTGTTAAAATATAAGTTATATGATCCCACAACCATTTAGTGAAATAGTTTTAAAAAGTATTATTATTTTTTTTAAAAATTATCCAAACACATAGAATTTCATATAAGATATTATGTTCAGTGGTTTAATTATTAAATATATCTACTAAAGGAAATAAGTGTTATCAATTATACACAAAGAAGTTTGTGTCTCTTATTATGATATTATAAAAATAATATATTGTCTAAGAGTATTTTTCAGATCGTGTTAAAACTTTGAAAAGTTCAAATATATAAAAAGATTATTCAATTAAAAATACGGAGTGAATATCACTTAATATCGTAATAGTTTTAGGGTATTTGAATAAAAAATTAATATAAATAGTGATGTTGGTCGCCAAAATATTTCAAGGATAAATTTTGATGGAAAGGGTTCCAAGGATGATGATGATGACAAACGTTTAAAGAGTTCTAAATATACAACAGAAGCAATTAACATTGTACTATTGAATGTTATGAAGTTAAGAAGTTTTAATACTTTTATCAAGGAGTTTAACATTAGTAATTTGATTCCCAAGTCACAAAATTATTCAAACTATCCTACTTAATATATGTTACTCCTTAAATAATTTAGTGAGAGGGTTTTATCATATGGTCACATAGAGATATAATATGAATTATTTAGAGATGTAATGAGTTTAATATAACCCTAAAAGTAGAATAAACAAAATGTTGTTCAAGTAATATATTATATTTGATATGATGAGACTTGTCATTATTTATAGTTTTTATTATTATTTAAAGAGTTTAACAATATAAAATAAATCATTTTATGAAAAATCTTATCTTCTAATTTACCATTCTTTTATATTGGTAATAAATATTACGTGAAGTGAAATAATAATTTACCACTCAAAGTTTTAATTTGAGTTATCTATAATCAAATTTCATCATGTAATATTACAGGTTCTAATAAAATGTTAAGGTTAACATGAGAAAGTTTTCATATAGATATATAAATATGATCATGAGTTATAAAATAGGATTTTTGTGCCGAATGACCTATGAATTATATGAGATAGATTGTCATACACTAGTTATTTGATATAATAGTATTTAATGTTTCAGTTTTGGATTTTTCTATACCCAAGGTTAGTGGGATACCTAGCATGATAAATTTAATAATTTTATACATTTATTATACAATCCTTTAGGCTTAACTAATTGGGGGGTGGTTGTATATGTTACTAATTATGCCATTTCTTGGTGATTAAACAAGATGATATTTTATCACTCATATGAAGTGTATGATATCTAGGACCTTGATTGAGATAGAATATAAGTGTATATTATCATTACTTGATTTGAAATATGATGTTATTATCATTCAAATTAGGATAATGGGATGTGCTCATCAATAATGGTGAATTACATGTGATGTATTCATCAACCATGTAAATCTATAATATTTATAATAGGGAATGTATAAGTAGAGATATTGGGTTGACATACTTCATATCCCATGGTTACTAAATATATTGGACATAGGGATCATATGGATATGCATGATTTCATATAATGCATCTAGTGAACACATATATAGAGGTATATGTGTTTGATAGAGATCACACCAGATCCATTCTTAGCTAGAACAGAATTGATGGTTTTTTAGAGCCACTCTTTTCATATATTCATTAGTTTAGGAAATAATATTTGTTTTAAATTCTAAAAAGGCCCAGAGGTATCAATTTATTGTTAAATGAATTA
The DNA here is from genome assembly GCA_963277665.1 of Viscum album. Taxonomy (NCBI): domain Eukaryota; kingdom Viridiplantae; phylum Streptophyta; class Magnoliopsida; order Santalales; family Viscaceae; genus Viscum; species Viscum album. The sequence goes on from OY728123.1 coordinate 629,773,697, forward strand.
GTATTTTGTTTTATAAATCATAGAGATCGTATCTATAGTGTCTTTGAGTTTATATAAAATGATTTTTGGATGGGAATTACAAAGTTATTTCATATTATGTGATATGATTTGAATTTGATGATAGATTTATGAAAGTGTTTTGGAAGATATCAAGAAATTTTTTAGATATTATTTCACAATTTTTTGTATATGTTATAAAATATAGTGAAATGACAGTAAGACTATTAGGATTTAGTGAAAGAGGAAGATTGATGGAGATATGATCAAAATACTATACACATATGATGTGTTTGCGATAATATCATATCATATGATATATATATATGACATATGGTTTATATATTGGATTTAGTGGAATATTGTATACCCTTGGTTTTCATATCATAAATCATGATATATGATATCATTTTAGTACTTCATAAGTTAGTGAACACTAATAGATAATGTTCAAATATCATCTATATAATCTATTGTTATTATGTTTCCTGAGATGAAACATTATATGTAACAAATCAAAAAGGGTTAAAAATAGTTGTGATTGACATTCCATTTAATAATACATTTAGAACATATGAGTAAATGCTTGAGAGGCCTGGGGAGTTCCCCCAATGCATATATAAGGAGGCAATGGTCTTCATAATGGTGTGAGAGTTAATATTCTCATACTACTAAAAATTCCCCCATACCTAAAGCACTCTTATTATACCTCCTTTACTACCTAAGATACTAGTATATTATGGATGGTAATAGGATCCAAACCTAGAATTAGATGATTTCATTTAGCCTTTGGATACCCAATTGAGGAGGGAATACAATGGTTTCCTCATAGTGACATTCTACAAATTTATAAACAAAGAGAGTAGGAGGGTAATTTATTAGTGAAATGTGCATAATGTTCTTTATTCATATTTATGCATAGTTTTAGTTTCATGAATGGTGATATTGGGATTTGAGGGTTTGAATTGATTTTAATACCTTGAATTTTTTTATTCGATCCATAGAAACCCATCAATTATATCTTTATAATATAATATTTCAAAACAAATATATTTATATTTCAATATTAAAATATATTTATTCTATCTATTAAATTTATGTAAAAAAAATAAAAAAAATAATTAAAACCAATAAAAAAATAATTTAACTCAAAGAAGTCCTTTTCCAAGGATCAACCAAACCCTATTTCAAATAAGTGTGTTCCTATAATAATACAAGTTCTTATTTTTATAATACTATATAAATAAATAATAACTAATTATAATTGAAATGATATATAATACATGAATTTTTTTATTAATTCACAATTTATTAATTCATAATATTTGATATATATTTACAAACGGATAACATAATACCTAAAAATACATCATAAATTAATAAAAAACAATCATAATAAATATAAATTATATTTCAAAAAATTCGCTTTGAATCATTATGAAGAGAAAAAATCTTAATTGAAGTGTATTTTATTTCAAAAATTCAAAAATTAATCTTAACTTGTTATCTTAATTTTCTTAGAAAATATAAACTAACCCAATCAGTTTTGATTGTTTCATAGAAATTTATAAAATAGTAAATATACATAATTTTGAAAAATCATATTGTACCATTAATCACATATCTCATACTAAATTGATGAATAGTTTTTTCCTATAGTTGAATGATTAGTTGAAAACCATTATTTATAGTTTTTTGTGATAATCTAAGTTCATTATATTATTTTTTATCATTTAACACAAATTAATAGAATTGGAAATAATTTTAATTATTAAAACACACTTGGTATTATTCTAGTAAAATTATACATTAATTTAAAACACTGTTCTTACTACAATTAAAAAATTAATTAATATCCATTGTATTAAATTTTTATGGAATTAAGATGGATTAACCTTCATTTTGATCATTTTATAAAAGTGTATATTACTTAAAAATACACTTTTAATCATTTTATCCACATTTGACATCAAATTGATATGCATGTTTTTCCTACATTTCATAAATGAATCAAGGATAATTTTCCTAATGTTTCATGATAATATGAGATTATTACACATGTTTTTAATGTTTTCTTCATATTGTTTTGAATTGGTAAAACTCTTAATATAAAAACAAACTTTATATAATTCTATAAAAATCACATACCAGTTTAATATAGAATTTTCTCTTACAATTCAAAAATTAGTCAATGATTATTGTCCTAAATTTGTATGACTTTTGGATATTGTTTCCTCACTTTTTATCTTTTGAGAGATGTTTATAATGTATAAAAAATGAACTTTTAATAATTTAGGCCTCATTAAAAAATAGATTGATGTGATTTTTTTCCTATAGGAAATAAATGAATCCAAGACAAGTGTCCTAATTTTTTATGATATTTTGTGCTTATTTATTGACTTATTAATGTAAAATGAATATTTGTAGAACAATAAATCATTTAAATTATAGAACAACCTTTTTTTTCATTCCATAAAAATAACATGTTGGTTTAACATTCATTTTTTCCTATAGTTCACCAATGAATCAAGGATTATTATCCAAAATATTTATGACATTTTTTTTTCTATTTACTCTATTTTATTTATTTAGAGAACTTTTATAGAACTTAAAAATCATGTTTTAATAATTTTTGTGACATCACACACAAAATTTATGTATTATTTTTTAATATAGGATAAATTTTTCATAACAATTTGATATTTTTTCATGAGTTATCAATGTTGGTTGTATGTTTGATAAATTTGAAATATGTTTATTTGTAAATAACAATTTTTTATCATCCCAGGAAAATCAAAATTGGTTTAAAATTTGGTTTTTATATACTTTTAAAATACATAAACTATCTTTATAATTTTTTTATGACATTCACATATCATTTTCATAGTTTTGGTAGTTTGTGGAATTTATATAAAAGTTAAAAAATGGTAATCATTCTAGTCCCATCACAAATCAAATTGATTTATGGGTTTTTATTATATGTTATATATAAATCAAAGATCTTTGTACCAAAGTTTCATGATAATATGATATTTCTATTAGAGGTTTGTATTATATTTATATTTATAAAATTATAAATAATTTTAATAATAGAAAATCTGTTTGTATCATTTTAGAAAAATCAAACGTCAATTTTTCATCATGTATTTTCCTACAGGTCAAAAACATTTCAACAATCATTTTCTTTATCTTATTTATAAATTATGATGTTTTTAATATATTTTTATCATTTTAAGAACTTATATAGAACCTAAAAATGAGAATTTAATTATTTCAACCACATCATATTTTATATTGATGTGTGTGTTTTTCTATAGTTGAAAAATATATCAAAGATTACAGTCTGAAGGTATTCAAATAATATGCGATTGTTTTATAAGTTATGAATGTTAAAAACATGTTTGTAGAACTAGAAATACTTTTAATAATTTTTATTTATTTAAAAATAAAATAAAAATAAAAACAGTTTAGGATAACACTATTTGATATTAATGACATCCCACTCTACGATGGTGTAATTCCATATTTTTCCTCTCAACTTCTGAAGTAAAATTCATTAGTAATTTTGTGGGGTACTTATATATAAAATAATAAAAATATGGTTCTAATTTATAATTTAATATATAATATCAATAAAGAATAATGTAAAATAATATCCTCAAGTATCAATTTCCCCAAATATTCACTACTAGTTAAACATGTGAAATTTATTTTAAATACATAATATACTTTTTATATTATGTTTGTTGTTTACATGAAATCTTAATTTAGTCCATGAAACTAAAATAGATTTAGATGGTTACATTAATAGAAATAAAATAAATTATAAGGATGGAAACTATTAATAATGAAAAAAATAATTCAATTGAAATTTATTAATAAAAATATTACATATGTTATAGTCAGCCACAACTTTATGATGTCTATAAACATTCAGACACCATGTAAACTGCCCATTATTTCTTAAAAAACCTATTTCCTTATTTAAATATTTTATATTTATAATGTACCCATAAAATTGGAATATGTATATATATATATATAAATAGTTAATAAATATTCCCAATGAAATCCTATTACTCTCATAAATACTTATTTAGGGATGTGAATTTATTAATGGGGTATGGCATATTTTATAAATTAAAAAAATGTAATAACCAAATTAATAGACATTAAGTTATTTTGGATACACCCAAATCATTGATAATTATATGTACTTTGTACTGATATATGTTTTTGTAACTTACTGACTTGAGTTCCACATGCCGGTGCCCTGAGAGGGTTGGTCAAATGTCCTCAGGCACACCTCCTTGTATGCCAGAGGCTGCTGACTAGTAATGAGTGTCTAATATAGATAACATGGGGAGACTATACTGTATTTATCCAATGAGAACGACAATGAAAATTAACAACCAATATCCAAATGATATAAATAATAACCAGAACAATACCATAACCAATATAGGCTAGTATCAAATGATAAACCAAATTAGGAAAATAATATCCAATCCAATGTTGTAGATATTTTATGCCATATATGTATCATGTGTAAAATGTAAATCCAAAATAAAGACACACTGAAAACTCCCATAGAGGGCCCTAATATCATATCTGGTTCCCTCATCCATGCTCTATCCCAACTCATCCATCTAATTTTGGGCTATTTACCTTATACTTTCATAAAAACATGAATTCTATTTAGGTATCAATAAGAAAACTTGAGTTGGTTGTGAGTAAAACTTATTATTCCACCACTAATGGTTTCTAAAAAAACATTCATTATATAAAAATATATGAAATTTTATAAAGTATAATGTACAAAAAAATAATTAAAAAATAACTAAAAAAATACATTCTTAGAACCCATTGGTGAATCCAAGAGTTCATAATGAGACCTAAAACAAAAATACATTCTTTGGCTTGTGATAGATTCAGAACCATATTTCATGGTGAATCACAGTCCATTCTTTCATGGATTTTATTCTACATTTTATTCCAATTTCATATAAAAAACCCAGAACCCTAGTACAAATCCAATAGCATGGGTCCTAGAATTTCATGTCTAGAACCCCATGGGTATTTGGAGCATTAATCACTGTCCCAAACCTCATGGGTGTTTGGAGTATCATTCCCTGTCCCATAAATTAATTCACATGAATTCATTGGGGGTCTAGAGCATCATGTATGGAACCACATTAGTATTTGGAGCATCATTACTTATCCCACACCTCATTTATAAATCAATCACATATATCACATATATCACATTTATAAAGGGATATCATCATTAACCTTCTTATCAATTATCCAAATCACGATGCACCATTTATCAAGTTCAATCACCATACCTGCTTCTGAAATCTATCTACATTATAGTAGAATGTCTAACTCTCAACTGATGATACTTTGAAAACAATTTAATCTTGGAGAAAACAATATCTCCTCTCAATTGGCCAAAAAGATCATGTATATATTGAAGTGGGTTATAGTTCTTCACAGTCATCTGGTTCAACTTTTCGTAATCAATACATAAGCACAAGGTCCTATTACCCTTCTTAAAAAACATGACTGGAGAACCCCAAGGATACATACTTAGATGGATAAAACCCTTATCCCTTAACTATTATAGTAAAGTCTTAAGTTCCTGAATATCTATTGGTGTCATTATATAATATAGAAAAAAAACTAGCTCATCTTCATAAATGAGCTCAATTATAAAATCAACTTCCCTCTCAGGTGGCATCCAAGATAAGTTGTTAGGAAACACACCCTAAATCTTGTACACTATGGGTGGAAGAAGATCCTCCTTCACACCCCCATCATATAGAAAAAGAATTGAAACCCAGGTGGTGAGCTCCCCCAGTTTCTAATGAACAAGACTTGAATGTCCTGCCTAGATGTCCCACTCCCAATGATGAACATAATTGTCAACCTTAGAAGACATAAAATCCACTCTTCTTCAGTAAAAGTCTATGTTGGATCAAAATGATAATAACCAATACATACCCAAAATCAATTCAAATAATGACATGTTAAGGATGTAAATATCCCAAAGGAAAGGATATTCCCCATCCTCAAGATAACACCCCTTTCATAAGAACATGTCTCTTGACCATACTACCAAAGGCATATCGATTATCATAAACCCACTAAAAAACTCCTTCGTCAGACTCAAACAATTCACAAGTTATCCATATAAAAAATAATGAGCTTCTCCTATATCAAATAAGGTACTAGAAAGTGTGGAATCTACAAGAATAGTACCTCTGGTTTTTGATGGTCCAACATATATATCTATAAGTGGAGGTAGAACTACAAGAAAATTTCCTACCCTTGTTCCCTATGTTGTAGTCTGATTACCCTGAGCTACACCAATCTGATGATATGGGTGATGTTTACCTAATGTACCATGTCCACAACCAGAAGCACCACGACAGGAATAAATCCAACTACTAGACTAATATTGGGTAGAATACCCCCTTCTAACACTCTGATTCTGCCTAGCTCCTCTATCATTACCCACCAATTGTGGGTTCCTACAGAACCGTTGTAGATATCCTCTCCTACCACAAGTTCAGAAATCTTATGGCTGTCATGGGTAATGTCTATGGATGTTAACTAACCTATCACACTGGTGGAAGGGCACTTGAGAAATGTGATGGGTAACAAATCCTTCCCCCTAGCCACACATCTTTCCACTGACCTGGTTACAATTCTCATAGATATGCTTCCTACACTCAAAAGGCATTCCTCTTGGTCTTCTAGAAGAAACAACCTATTCACTACTAGAATCCCCATTCAGGTTCCCCTTATATATGAGATCCCAACTGACCACTTAAGAAAACATAATTAGTCTAAAGATGTTAACCAAGGGCTTAATCTCACATCTTATTCTATCTTGAAAATGCTTCATTGTAGTAGTCTCACACCCTTCCAATGCTAGAAAAAAGCACTAATAATTAAAGAATCATCCAATGTATTCAATCATGGATGTGTTCCCCTAGGTAAACCATATAAACTCAACTGTATTCTACTTCCTGAGCATCTTAGGGTAAAAGTGCTCCAAGAACTACTCCTAAATTTCCTTTCATACCATAATCTCCATATGTCTATCGTAAGTATGAATTTCCTACCAAATATTTTCTTGACAATGTAACATATAAGCATCTAGTTTGAATATCTTCTTAGAAGGAGTCTTTAGTTGGTTAAGTATCATCGAGATAGAGTTAATCCAGAACTGAACTACCTCAGGTTCACCCCCACTCTGGTGAATGTCAGAGGGCGATGAAACTGAAACTCCTATATCACGTCAGAAATATTTTACCCAAAATTACTTTGGTCACTTTCCATTAACTATATTAAGTGATTAAAGTTCTCATAGAACTGCTATTCAGTTTCATCACCCAAAACTATCAGAGCCTCTGATTCCACTAATGGAAGATCATTTCTAGAAATGTATTCATTCCATCCTATCAAAAAGAGTTATCTTGGAGGAATATATCTTAAATTAAAAACACATATCTTAGGAAAAATAACACATTATTACAAAATTTTAAAGATAGGGGTTCATAATAATTCATAACAGGTCATCCCCCATATCCTATCACATGGTAAAAAACTGAGGTTCTATCACAACCTTCAACCATCCCTCATGTCCCGAAAAGAATCTGGTCTCCACCAATACCAGCACCAAACCTAGATCATGACAAGGCCCTAAGGGCATTCCCAATGCCCATGGGCTGACACAAGTTCTCAGGTATCATTAATTTAGGTTTGGGAATGATTTTCCTGAGTATGAAAGCATAAAACATTAAAAAAAATCCATAATAAAAATAAGAATTTTTTGAGCCAAACTAGTATTAAGAAAAAAATAAATCTGAATACATTGGTTAAAATAAAATAAAAGTGGTAAAAATATAAATAAAGACAGTAGTAAAATATCCCTAATGACTCCACACGATATTGGGTCATCACCCACAAGTCGTCTCCACAGCTCTGCACCAAGGATGGGAATTAACACCCCGAACTGCCACCACCCAAAGCCTTTCCTTTACCTGAGTCAAACATAACCAAGTCTACATAAAACCAAGGGGTTTAAGTAGGGTGTTAGCCTAATCCCAATAGTATACCACCCAATTATTCTAAATATCATGAAATACAATGTGAAAAAGCAAGCAGTTTTAATATGCAAAGAAAAGCAGTGATAAATTCAAAGAAATGCACCTCTCAATTGAAAATAGTTTTCAAGATAATTTTTTTAGAAAATTAACACATTTAAATAGAAATTCTATCTACTATAATGTAAACAAAAAAAACCCCAATTTGAGGGAAATATCACAAAAACAATGTGCAATAAAATTGGGAACACCCCTAGGCACTAGATAGTCTCAATTCCCATGTACCTCACAACTCAGTGTAAAGTAACCATAGTAAAATCAATTCTTGTGCACAAGCCACAAGGAGGGAACATACCCATAACCTAGCGGTCCCCAATCACCATCTAAATAGTTTAGTTAGTGTTTTCGTTATCCAAATTATAGGTGAAACATGGACAAAACCCATCTGGTACTCCAGCCGTACTCGTACACATCTGCCCCACCTAGGAACCTGGGCATGCCCCTTTTTGCTCAAGAAATTTCAGAACGATAAAAAAGTCCATTTTAATATCAAACACCACTAATTGTCACATAAAATCAGTACATTATCTACACACATTTTATACCACTTAAAACAAACAACAAAACACTTTTATTTTCAATAAAACTTATTCTCAAAACCCAGCATTGTTTGGCACCCAAAAGGCTTTAAAAATCACACTTTTCACACTATGTGCACAATTTTAAATTACCAAAATAGAATATTCAGACAAATATATTTCAATTAAACCAAAAAATCATTTTTTTTGGGCGTCCCCAAGTGACCATGAAATGATAACTTTTTAAAACCTATATTTTCACACAAACATGGCACTTAACAATCACATGTCCCACAAAAACCATTAAAAACCATTTTTCAGCAGAAACCAAAGGGAATAAACATTAAAAACATTATTTTAATCCCTATTAAAGTTATATATAATAAAGTAAATATTTATAGGACAAATCCAATTGAACCCTTAAAAGATTTCTGGGATTACCCCCCAATTTCACCTAAAAATGGAACTTCAAAATCATTTTCAATACAAACGCCACTAAAACTAATTTTGGAAGCCATAATAAAATGAAATAAACATTAAAATATCAAAAACAAAATCAAGATAATTTACATAAATTACATAAAAATGCAATCACCTACTAATTTAATGAAAACCCTTGAATCTCCGTGAAAAAATCAAATCGCACCACCATCACACAAAGAGAGACATAGATCAAACCTAAAACCAAAATAATTGACCACAAAAACCTAAGGTTAAACCATAGTTTAGAAACCCTTGTTTCTGGACATTAATAACCTCAAGGATAAGGGAAGAAACCCTAAAAATAATGAATCGAACCCTTAGAAAATTGAAAGAAGAGTGAAAGAGACTCACTTACTTGAGAGATCTTGAAGAATCACTACAAATACACTAGTATCTAAATTTTAAAACAGTCAAAACTTCAAGGGAGGTTCTAATAAGGATTAGGAGGTTATGTATGAACTGGAATGGAGGAAAAAGAGTAATAATTGAGAGAGTTAAGAAGGAATTAAGTTACCTCTTCAATTATGGACGATTTGAAAAACCCTATAATGTTTTGCATTAATTTGTGAGGAAAAAGAGATTCAAAGAGGGGGAAAAGAGGTTGGGAACGTGGCTGGGTTCAATGTTCTTGTGTGAGACTTAAAATCACCAAAAATATTTAAAATCTAATAACTATTTTTTTATTAAAAATGTTTTGTTTTTAAAACATTAAATGGGCTTTCGGGATGGGCCAATTACTTAAATAAAAACAACAAATACACCATTATTATGGATTAATAATGGTTACAAATTTCAATGGTGGTGTTAATAGGTCAGGGAGGCCATTTAAGAATTGTAATGGTTAAAAATATTAAAAAAATGAAAATGTTATAAAATAAACAAAATTTATTTTTAAATCTGAAATTGGGCTCACGGTTTGGCCCAATTCATGAAAACTCACCCATTCCTCCATAAAAGCTTGGGACCCCCCCCCAAAGCATGAATGGAAAATAAATGAAAAATACCCTTAAAATATGTCATTTATGTGACAATTATCCCCACGATGAAAACTTTCTATCCTAAAAATTCAACCGGAAGCTTGATTATAAAATAGGAAAGGATACTCTTCCTCAACCCATGACTTCTGCTCCCATGTCTCATGTGTTTCATTACCATGCTTCCAATGAACCAAAACTAGTGGAATATGCTTCTCTCGAAACACCTTCTCTCGAAGCACCTTCTCTAGGCAGTCCACTATTTTCACTGGTCGCTCAAAAACTGACATGTAAGGATTTTTCTCTAGTTCTTCCCAACTCAAGACATGGGACGAATCTGGGTTGTATTTCTTCAACTGGGAGACCTGGAAGACGTCATGGATGGATGCCAACTGGAAAGTTAAGGAAAACCTCTATGCCAAATTTCCAATACACTCGGTGATCTCAAAAGGGATGATATATCGCAGTGTTAGCTTCCCTTGCTTCCCAAATCGATGATGGCCCAAACGAGGGGCCACTTTGAAGAATACCCTGTCACCTACATAAAACTCTAGGTCTCGATGCCTCAGGTAATCATATGATTTATGGTGACTCTGAGGTATTAATAAATGCTGCCTGATCAACTTGACCTTCTCAGACGTCTCCTGCACCAAAATTGGCCCCAATTGTGAGGTCTCACCTACCTCAGTCCAACATATGGGGGACCAAAAATGCCGACCATAAAGCACCTCAAAAAGAGCCATTCGAATTGAGGATTGGTAACTGTTATTATAAGAAAACTCAACCAGCCCCAAATGGAAATCCAAGGAACCTCCAAAGTCTAGAACACATGCCCAAAATATGTTATCCAAAATCTAATTCGCCCGCTCTATCTAACCATATATCTGAGGATGGTATGCTATGATCATCTTAATTTGAGACCTCAAGGACTCTGAAGGTCTTCCCAAAACCGAGAAGGAAAATGGGGGTCTCTATCTGAGACCACAACTGATGGCACGCCAAGGAGTCTCACCACCACCTGAAGATACAACTGACCCCACTCATTGACTTTAGCTGTATCTCTGATCAGAATGAAGTGGGATGATTTGGTCAGACGATCAATCACCACCCAAATGGAATTCTTACCACGAGGTGTATGAGGTAATCCAACAATGAAGTCCATGAAGACCTCATCCCACTTCCTGGTAGGAATGGGTAATGGCTGGAGAAAACAGGAGGTTCTTTGATGCTCTGCTTCCACCTGGTGGAATGTGTATCATCTCAACACAAATTCCACAATGTATAATCTCATACATATCCACCATAACAATTGAAGGAAATCATAATACATCTTGGTGGCACCCGGATGGACAACCCACTGAGACTGGTGGCTGTCATCCATCACTACCTTCTGCAGAGATAACAACACTACTGAATGGTCCTTGAAGCACAAGATGCCCTCAGGAGATGATGAACAATTGGAGGATGTATCCCCACCATGAAGAAACTAATTGGACCATTGAAAAAGCTCATCACTAGGCTATTGTCATTGAATCAACTAGAATAGAGAAGGAGTCAAATAGACGCTTTCCAAGAATTCCCCCCCACTGTGTTCTCTGGTCTCCACATACATCTGAGAAAATATCCCCATCAAAGTCCACTCATCACTGGACTTTCTCAAATCCTGCACTGGAACTATTTTGCTCAAAGCATCGAACACCAGATTACCCTTTCTTGGGGTATAGAAAATTTCAAAGTCAAACCCCTACAAGTACTCGATCCAACAACGCTGCCTCAAGTTGATGTCCTTCTGCAAGAAGATATAGTCCATGTTTTTGTGATCAGATTAGACCAAAAACTTCACCCTAAAGAGTTAGTGATGAAAAGTCTTCAAATCATGCATCACCACTGCCAACTCTAAGTCATGGGTTGGGTAGTTTTTTTCGTGTGGTCCGAGTTGTAAAGAGCCATACACCACCACATGATCATCCAATATAAGCACGCACCCAAGACCCATACCTGAAGCTTCACAATAGACCACATATCCCGTTCCAGCCTTTGAAAAAATCAGAACAGGGGTGGTATTCAACCACCTCTTTATCTCCTCGAATGATTCCTGACATTCTGGAAGTCATAAAAACTTCACCCCTTTTCGGGTCAACACAGTCATCGATGAATAAATCCAAGAGAAATCCTGAACGAATCGCTTGTAATGACCAAACAGGCCAAGGAAAATCTTAATCTCGAACACATTATTTAGCTGATCCCATGACATAACTACAATAATCTTCTCAGGGTCCCCTGAACCCCCCTGCTCAGGGATCACATACCCAAGAAATACCACTTCCCTGATCCAGAAAGTGCACATTGGTAACTTATCATAGAGGCTATGATCCCGCAAAGTTCCCAATACAATCCTCAAGTGATGTTCATGTTCATCCTCAGATCCAGAGTATACTAGACTGTCATTCATGAACACTAAAATGAAGGAATCAAGATACTAATGGAACACCCTGTTCATGAGTTTCATAAAGACTGCTAGAGCATTGGTCAATCCAAAGGGCATGACCAATTACTCAAAGTGGTCATACATACTTTGGAAAAATGTATTAGGGATATATGACTCATTCACCCTAAGATGGTGATAGCACGAACACAAGCCTATTTTTTAGAACCAATTTACCTCCTTCAACTGATCAAACAAATCATATATTCTAGGCAAAGGGTATTTGTTCTTAATTGTTACCTTATTCAGCTTCCATGAGTCAATGCAAAACTGGAGGGATCCTTTAGCCTTTTTCGCGAACAACATTGGAGCAGCCCAAGGAGAGATGCTCGGGAAAACAAATCCTTTGGATTCTATGTAATCCATCTATAAATTTAATTCCCTTATCTTGGTGGGGTTCATGCGATAATAGGGATGAGATATCGGCTGTGTTCCCGATGCCAGATCAATCGAAAACTCCACATACCGCTCTGGGGGAAAACCTAAAAAATCATCTGGGAATACCTCCAAAAACTAATTCACTACACGATATAGTGAAAATATAGGGGAAATACCATCATCCTCTAGCACGAGCGATGATAACGAGAAGGTAAGACTTCCCAACTCTAGGAGTGGAGGTCCTGCGTGACCTGACGAGGATCCCATTCTCCCCGAAAAACCTGACGACTCCCATTAGGTTCCCTAAAACTCACTCTTCTCCTGTAGCAATAAATGTGTTCCAGGAAGTGTACTATCCAATCCATGCCAATATAATGTCAAATAGTTCTATATCTAGAACCAGGAGGTCCCACTCCATCTCAACCCCTGACATGGAAAGTGCACACGAGGGGAACTTGATGCCCCGATACTTCTTCTTTCCCAGCAATGTCACCAAATCCAATTCGAAAGACATTAAATCAGTTGGAAAATTACGATTTTCAACAAAACGGGTAGAAATAAATGAAACAGATGCTTCAGAATAAAAAAGATTTGCAATGATAGAAGATGTGATCAGAATGGTACCACGAACTGTTGACGGTCCCACCTTTGATCCTGTTGGTGCCTGATCCACCGTATGGAGATGTCCAGTCTCTGACTGAGGATGAATAATAGTATGTGACTATGCCTTGAACTAGATCTGCCCAGAATATGACCCAACCCTACCACCACGACTGCCAAATTGAGATCCCCCAGTCCTCAATGGATCAGACTGTGCTGGTATTCCTCTTGAAGCCACTGACCCTACACCACTCAGAAGTGGACGTGCCACACCTCAAAAGCAATGTAAATGAACCATTCCTCCACAATGGTGAAAAGGATTCAAAGGATGTGGTCATGCTGGCCAGATGTGACCCGACTTACCACATTGGTGGAACACCACCGATCTTGCATCAGAAGCCGCAGACGAAAACTACCTGGATGAGTGGCCTGAACTGCCACACCCTTTCTTCACATGTTCCTCCCCTTCCTTTTATTCTTTGAGGAGCTTCCAATTCCCACTACTAATACAGAACTTGAGAAACCAACCCTGCATTTCATATCAATCTCCACCCTGCATGCCCTAATCAACGACCTCGGCATAGGTCCTTATCTTAAACAAAAACACCTGGGAGTATATCTTTGGTCGCTCTCATTTCTCAAACCTCTAGGCCTTCACCTGCTCATTGGAGATGATTTTTGGCACTTACCGAACCAACTCTATGAAATGGTTGGAATAATCCATCCTAGATATATTCCCCTGAACAAGGTCCATGAAATCTCTGTACCTAGCATAAGCGAACACCTCATGGCTGTATTGTTCATTGAAGACGACCTTGAAATCTCCCCAGCGCATCTGCTCATTCTTCCCGGTCTGAATCATTGAATCCCACCACTTATGGCCGGGACCCTCCAATATAAATTTGGAACACTTCAACCTGATCTCCTTAGGTGTTTCCAAGAACTCAATCATACACTCGATCTTCTCGAGCCATTCCTATACTTCCTGGGGTTCTGAGCTTCCTTGAAAGGAAGGAGGCTTGTTTTTTAGAAACTACCGAGATTATCTTTTCTAGAACCCATATCATTCACCCAAGAAGGAATAGGCGTAGGATTATCTCCCTTACCCATAACTTGGATAGCCCGGACCACAACCTCAACTAGCCTCTAATTAATCGGTGTTGGAGAACTCTCTTCGGCTTCCTCACATGGGAGTGTGAGAGCTTTCCGGGGAGGCATGTTGCTACAAAATGCAACAGTCACAAAATAATAATAAATTATAAAATTATGAAAATTTTAATCAAATACATCAAATATAAATAATCTAAGCACATTACCGTAATAAAAGAAACAACTAATCCACCTCTTCCTGGTGTCCACGTGTGGTCTGCAGCCCACTCGTCTCACCTGGAAGTGAAATCAATACGTAAATTCCAACATCCCCAAGTGACTCAAGGTCTACCATGAGTGGTGTGGGATAGGCACCCTACTAACAACCAAAATCCCAAGCCCCACCAGTCCTAGCTTCTTTCTATCCCGACTCATCCCTAAAATAGCAATATAATGCAAAAACATTAACTTCCTTTGATATCATTTTGTCACGAACTGAATCTGGTCGCACCAATACCAGCACCAAACCTATATCTAGATAAGTCAAGAAGGAAAGTACCTATCCCCATTATCTGGAACAAGTTCTTGGGTATCATTAATTCAGGTTTGGGAATGATTTTCATGAGTAAGAAAGCATAAAACATTAAAAACAATCCATAATATAAATATAAAATTTTCAAGCCAAACAAGTCTTAAAAAAAATAAAAACTGAATAAATTGGTTTAAAGACAATAAAAGTGGTCCAAATATAAATAAATACAATATCAAGATAGCCCCAATGAATCCATAGGATAAGGGGTCATCATCCCCAAGCCATCTCCACAACTCTGCACCAAGGATTGGAACTAACACCCTGAGCTGCCACCACCCAAAGCCTTTCCTTTACCTGAGTCAAACATAACCAAGTCTACATACACCCAAGGGTTGTAAGTAGGGTGTGAGACTAATTCCAATAGGATACCACCCAATTATTCCAAATAGCATGCAATACAATGTAAAAAATCATGCAGTTTTAATACGCAAAGAAAACCAGTGATAAATTCAAAAAAATGAAACATTCAATTGAAAATAGTTTTCAAGCTAAAAAATTCAGAAAATTGAATCATTTAAATATACATGTTAGATACTATAAATTAAATAAAAAAACTCCATTATGAGGCAAAAACCACAGATACAATGAGCAACAAAATCGGGAACACCCCTAGGCACTAGATAGTCTCGGGCCCCTGGTACATCATACCTCGATGTAATGTAACCATAGTAAAATCCGTTCTAGTTCACGAGACACTAGTAGGGAACATAAACATAACCTATTGGTCCCCAATAATCATCCACACAGTTTAGTGATAGTTTTCTTTATGCAAATTCTAGGTGAAACCGGGAAAAAACCCATCTGGTCCACTAGTCATACTAGTACACATCCTCCCCACCTAGGTAACTGGGCTTCCCCCTTTGTGCTCAAACAATTTCATAATTATAAATAAATATATTTTCATATCAAAAACAAAAAATGTTTACATACAATCATTAAAATATCTACACACATTTTATACCACTTAAAACACACAACACAACACTTTGATTTTCAATAAAACTTCTTCTCAAAACACTGCATTGTTTTGCATCCAAAACTCTTTATAAACCACACTTTTCACACTATGTGAACACATGTAAATATAAAAAATAGAAAATTAAGCCCAATATATTTCAATGAGACCAAAAAATCAATTTTTTGGGCAGCCCCAAGTGATCCAAGAAATGATAACTTTGTAAAACCTCTATTTTCACACAAACATGGCACTTAAAAATCACAAGTTCTACAAACACCATTAAAACCCATTTTTTCAGCAACAAACAAAGGGGATAAACATTAAAAAAAATGATTTTAATCCATTTTAGAGTTAAATATAATAAACTAAGTATTTATATAGAGTCCCCAATTGAACCCTTAAAAGATTTCTAGGAATAACCCCCAATTTCACCTAAAAATGGAACTTCAAACTCATTTTCAATAAAAACTCCACTAAAAATAATTTTGGAAGCCACAATAAAATGAAATAAATATGAAAATATAAAAAAAAGAAATATAATTCACATAAATTGCATAAAAATGTAATCACCTACCAATTTAATGAAAACCCATGAATCTCCATGCGAAAATCAAATCGCAACACCGCCGCACCAAGATAGACCTAGATCAAGCCTAAACCATAATATTTGACCATGAAAACCTATGTTTAAACTATAGGTTCAAAACCCTAGTTTTTTTACATTAGGAACCTCCATGATAAGGAAATAAACCCTAATAACAATGAATGAAACCCTAAGCAAATTGAAAGAAGAGTGAAAGAGACTCACTTACTTGATGGATCTTGAAGAATCACACCAAATACACCACTAGATCAATTTTAAAACATTCAAAACATAAAGGGATCTTATAAGAAGTATGAGGAGGTTATGTAGGAACTAGAATAGAGAATATATAGTAATAATTGAGAGAGTTAAGAAGGAATGAGTTTACCTCTACAATTCTGAATGATTTGAGAAACCCTATAATGTTCTGCATTAATTCTCATTGAACCAGAGATCCAAAGAGGGGGAAAGAGGTTGGGAGCGTGGAAGGATTCAATGGTATTGGATGAGATTTGTAATCACTGAAAAATATTTAAAATTGAATATCTTATTAATTATAAAAATATTGTTTTTAAAACTGGAAATGGCCCTTCAGGATGACCCAATTCCTTAAATAAAAACACCAGATAAACCATTATTATGGATTACTAAAGGTTCCAAATTTCAATGGTGGTGTTAATAGGTTAGGGGAGGTCATTTAGGAATTGGAATGAGTGAAAAATATTAAAAAATAAAAATTTTATATGGGAAACAATATTTAATTTTAAATATGGAATTGAGCTCACAGTTTGACCCAATTCATGAAAACTCACCCATTTATCCATAAATGCTTGGTAAAACCCCAAAAAAAAGCATGAATGGAAAATAAATGAAAAATACCATTAAAATATGTCATGTATGTGACGATTCTCCCCACTGTGAAAACTTTCCGTTCATAAAGTCAACCTGAAGCTTGATTAGAAAATAGGAACATATACTCTTTCTCAACCCATGACTTACACTCCCATGTCTCATGTGTATCATTACCATGCTGCCAAAAAACCCTGTCAAGTGGAATATACTTCCCTTGAATCACCTTCTCTTAGGATTCCACTATTTACACTAGTTGGTCAAAAACTAAAAAGTCAGACTCTATCTCCAGTTCTTCCCTACTCAGCATATGGGACAGATCCAGGTTGTATTTATTCAACTGGGAGACATGGAAGAAGTCATGGATGGACATCAACTGAGAAGGTAAGGAAAACTTGTATGACACCTTTAAAATATTCTTGATGATCTCAAAAGAGCCGATATATCCTAACGTCATCTTCCCTTGCTTCCCCAATCGACGATGGCCCAGACGAGGGGACACTTTCAAGAATACCCAGTCACCCACAGAAAACTCTAGGTCTCGACGCCTCCGGTTAGCTCATGATTTATAGAGACTCTGAGCTGTCAATAAATTATTCCTGATCAACTTTACCCTCTCAGAAGCCCCCTGCACCAGACTCATCCCCAACAGTGATGTCTCACCTACATCAGTCAGACACAATGGGGACCGACAAGGCCGACCATAGAGTTCTTCAAAAGGATCCATTCGAATTGAGGATTGGTAACTGTTATTATAAAAAAACTACCAGCCCCAAATGGAAATCCTAGGAACCTAAAATTTCTATTACACATGCATGGAGCCTTTCCTCCAAAATCTGATTTGACGGCACTGTCTGACCATTTTCTGAGGATGGTATGTCGTGCTCATCTTAATCTGAGACCCCAAGGCCTTATGAATATCTTCCCAGAACCGAGAAGTGAAATGGATTTCTCTATCTGAGACAAATGCTAATGGCACACCATGGAGTCTCACCACCTCCTAAAGATAAAAATGGACCAACTCATCCACTTTAGCGGTATCTCTAATTGAAATGAAGTGGGATGATTTGGTCATATGATAAATCACCACCCCAATGTCATTCTTACCCCGAGGTGTACGATGTAAGACAACAATGAAGTCCATGGAGACCACATCCCACTTCCAAGTAGGAATGGGTAGTGGCTGGAGCAAAAAAGAGGGACTTTGATGCTCTTCTTTCACTTGCTGGGATGTGTAGCATCTCAAAAAAAGTCCACTGTGTCTTGTCTTATACCAAGTAAACATAATTTCCGACAGACATCATAATACATCTTGTTGGCACTCGAATGGACAACCCACTGAGACTGGTGGCTGTCCTCCATCACCCCCTTCTATAGTGATAATAACACTACTGAATGGACCATGAATCACAAGATGCCCTCGGGAGACGACGACCAATCAGAGGATGTCTCCCCACCATAAAGAAAATGATTTGACCATAGAAAAATCTCATCACAGGGCTATTCCCACTGAATCAACTCCAATAGATAAGGAGTCAACTGAGTGATTTCCAAGAATTCTCCTCCACTGTGTTCCCTGGTCGTCACATGCATCCAATAAAAGAGCCCCATCGAAGTCCACTAATCACTAGACTTCCTCAAATCCTGCATTGGAACTCTTCTACTCAAAGCATCATCCACCACATTACCCTTTCTTGGGGTATAGACAATGTCAAAGTCGACCCCCTGCAAGTAATCAATCCAATGATTGTAGAGAACCTAATATTGACGTACATGGACATTACATTACTTTAGCGGAATACTTAATACCTAACGAAAACACACACACAAGAAATGTAATAGTTTAGTGTCTTTGTAAACTTGGAACATAATCTTCTAATCATGTTGAAAGATCTTCAACATCTACCATAAAGATCTTACCCTTTTTTTTCTTACCTAAAACCTTTCTTTATATCCAGGGGAAAATAAAACATAAAAGGGTGATCTCAAATGCTCAGTAAGGTTAAACAAAAGAAATATCAATCACATCATATTCATAAGAACATACCAATTTGGAAATCTTACCCTGCAAAAGAGATCATAATTTCATAACATGTGATAAATCATGGTAGTGAAATGTAATCACAATAATCATAACTTAAAAAATGAATCATTGTGTCATACACACATAATCATAGAGAATAATTTCTTATTAGTCAGGACTCATTGCCAAGACTATCTTAGTGGACAAAGTCCATTTCTGAACCGAGTTCATTCCTCATTTCAGTCCTATTTCACTGAACCAGTTTAACCTACCTTTCCAGCCATGTCTATCTCATGAAATATAAAATCTTTACCCAATGCATTGGAGGGAGATATAGGTCCCACCCATCTCATAATGATACCATTCTTATGTGTTCCACAAAATCATAAACCATACATCATATCATAACCCATGTAATAAAAATGGGATTCTTAAACATCGTGACATCATAAAACAATTCATATAAGATAAAGGAATTCATAAAAATAATTCCATCACAACATAATCAAATCAATGTAATAATAGGGATATAAACAGAACCCTTTATTATCATAGATGGAAAATAATTTTGATAAAACACTTGAACTCCATTCTTGAGGAAAATATCCTTTCTACTTCAAAAACACTTTTCCTTTCTTAACATGTCATACAATTATAAAATAAAAGAAGTTGATTAAAAATAAAATTGAAAACTTGTAAAGTAATCTTCTTGGAAATAATGTTTTAAAAATCCATTCATGTCGTATAAGTTAAAAAAAAAACATTCTTCTCGTACTTTTGTCGGAAAAGTCAAAAAAGTACCTCGTACGAAAAACAACAAAAGATTCCTTTCATATCTTTTACTAAAAACTCACCGAAGGGTAAAATTGGATTTAAACAATTTTAGGTGGATGGAAATAATATTACATATTGAGGAAACATGGATGTGGATGTTAAAATACACCCTAGTAAATTGAAAATTATAAACAATCTCAGATAAAAATGAGATTGTGATATTTCCCTTACCTTAGGTCCAATTTGCTTCGTAAGTGTCCAAACCCCCTGTATAATGATTTACATAATTTCATTGACTTATTCCAGAATCATACTCATTGTTATGATATCATATATGGTCATTTTCATAGCTTCTTATTAGTAATATTTCGTTGTTACATGTTATTCGGGTGTTTATTGATTTTTGTTCTTATGCGTGTTTTGTCGAATAAATTCTTATTATTCTTTTAGGTTATAGATACCTAATTTACATAATGGTATTAGTGTAATATATATCATATTCATTCACTCAATTCATTTATGTAATATTTATGTAATGAAAATCATGTAGAACGAGTCGCATCACATTGTGGAGACGGTATTCCGTACGTACGCACGAGCGATGATATTGTTCCCATGATCGTGGAATTGTATTGGAGTGTATGTATACTATTTCATAATCAATATCACTTTAAAATAATAATATATATTCATTCTTTACACCATTATACCCATCCAAGTAAGGTGGTGGTGGAAAATAGATTACACCACGGTGTGGAGACGGTATTCCGTACGTACGCACGCACGGTGATTTCATTTTCCGTAGGATGGATAGATGGTGAAATAGGGTTGTTTCATACTTATAATAACATATAAGTATATTAGTTATACTGATGTTATTACTTCATAATGAAACAACTAAATAAGAATAAGTGGAAGAAGAAATAAAGTTGAAAGAATCGGTAACGGACATTACCTCTTCTTTGAAGCGCTTCTTTGAGACCACCTTTTAGGGCACTAAAATTGGTCTTTGAAGAAGACCAGAACCTCTAGGATGTCTCTAGGGAAGTGGAGATAAGAAATTGTCAGGGGTTTACCGAGATTGAAGGCTCAAAGTGGTGTGAGGAAGAGAGGGAGGAGGTGCCCTTTTATATGGGAGGAGAGGGGCACCTTTGGAAAAACTAAAAATATTATTTTATTATAAAGACACATTCGGTTTTAAATAGCTCCAAATTGATATATTTCGAAGATAAGGTGGGTATGGGTAGAAATAATCTCATCCAATATAATTTGGACAAGTTTAGTTTACTATTTTAACCTTATCATTTATATTTAACTTTAAGTTAGATAATTTTTCTTTTACCGTGTCTTTTTGTGTTCTTACACTATAAGGTTAATAAACATACAATAAGAAGCCAAACGAACCCCAAGTTCTTTATTATTAATATATATAACCTTATCTAAGTAATTTGGCCGAACCATAGATTTTTAGGAATAAAATAACAATTAATAATATAATATTTTTTTAAAAACTATTTAATGTCAATTTTGACACTATTTAGTAATTGATTTTTTTGAAACTCATAACAGAATGATTAGTTCGAAAAAATTTAATTAAATGAATACTAACATGTCCTATTAACCTATAAAATTAGTGTAATTCATAAAAAGTTTCAAATTACATTTATTTGGGTATTTATAACATCAATTATGTCAATATTTTATTAATAAGATAATTACTGCATCATCTTTGTGTCATAAATAAATTAAATTATTTAATGTCTAAATATTACAAATAAAATTCCATTATGTAGAAAAGCTTTTTATCTTTCTAATTAATATTTATAGTCGAATTTATCTCATGTATAACCCTATATTAAAAATGATTTACTTATTAAACATTGATTTTAACTACTTTAACCCTTCTTTAAATAAATTAATAATAAATGTCCTAATCTAATCCAAGTGGGAATAAATGGTGTATTTTATTCCTAAGGTTGTTTTTGGTCGAATTACACTTATCCAATAGAATTAGGACATGTGTTAGGGTAATAATAATATCATTTTTACCCTTAATTACCCTATTTACTTTTAACCGGGGTAAAAAAATTAAAAAGTTACTATTCACCAAAAATTATTTTCATCTCATTGAACCAAATTTTACTTACTAACATCAACCGTGTCTCTCAGATTTTTGAAATTCCATTCACAAAAGCGGTAAAATTATGTTTTATGTAAATTTGCAAATTCTCCTAGGAGGTGGGTAAAAGATGGTGAAAAGTTTAATGAAATTTTCATATATCTAAAATTATTATAAAATTACTCCAATGAATTATATTGAACTTATATAGGTATTATGTATCAATTTTGACCTAAAATAAATTTAAATAAAATAAATAATTATTTAAAATAAAAATTCGGTTTTTAAATAGTAACCCAGTGTTTTCACTATTCATCAAAAATTGAAAGTTTTTAGAAAAATACCAAAATTTCACCCTAGGCTAATTTCGATATTCCAAATCCAAAAATGAAGTCCATTTTAAAAAATAAAATTTATAAAATTCTAAAAAGTGGGTATTACTATTCATAACGGCTAGTTTTAATAATATTTTAATAGCATATCATTGTTTAGCGAAACTCGTTATTGCGTACAACACACGCTATCGTGGAAGGTCGTGTTTGCGTGTAATGCAAGACAAGTCAGGGATGCGTGTTGTGCAAGCTCCTTTTGGTGTAGCGTACAACACAAGAAATTAATGAAATTAAAAAGAATATTTTTCGTAAAATCTTGTGGTGTTACAATGATGCTGCCTCAAGTTGAGGTCCTTGTACGAGAATATATAGACCAATATTTTGTGATTAGAGTAGACCACAAAATTCTCCCCAAAGAGGTAGTGATGCCAAGTATTCAAATCATGCATCATCACTGCAAAATATAAGTCATGGGTCAGGTAGATCTTTTTGTGGGGTCAGAGTTTGCGAGAGACATAGACCACCACATGATCATCCTGCATAAGCACGCACCCAAGAACCATGTCTGAATCATCACAATAGACCACATATCTCTTTCCAGCCTCTGGAAAAATCAGCATGAGGGTGGTAGTCAACCGCCTCTTCAGCTCCTCTAACTATTTTTGACATTCTATACCCCATACAAACTTCACCCCTTTTTGGGTGAGCGCCGTCATCAGTGAAGCAAGCTGGGAGAAATCCCGAACGAATCACCTGTAATAACCAGCTAGGCCAAGGAAACTCCTCATCTCGAACACATTATTTGGATTCCCCCATGACATAACCGCACTAATCTTCTTAGGGTCCACCAAAACCCCTTGCTCTAAGATCAAATTCCCCATAAATCTCACTTCCTTGATCCAAAAATTGCTCATTGACAACTTTTCTATAGAGGCAATGATCCCACAAAGTGCCCAAGACGATCCTCAAGTGATGTTCGTGTTCATCCTCAGAGCCAGAGTATACTTGTTCTTTATCATGATTTTATTGATATCATTATAATCATTGTATAGGCACATTGATCCATCCATCTTCTTGATGAAGAGGACTAGCACACCCCATGGTGAAGAACTGAGGAATATAAAACCCTTCTCCAGATTCTCTTATAACTGCTTCTTCAGCTCCTCTAGTTCTACATTGTCCATTCTATAAAGCGTCATTGATATATGCATAGATCCAGGAATAAGTTCAATTGATAAATCAACCTCTTGATCAGGAGGAAGACTAAGAAACTATTAAGGGAATACATCAGTTTAACCCCCCATGATGATCATGTCTTCAAGAACGATTCTCTCCATTATCTCAATCTTTTGAGTGAGACATGATTCATCTTAAGGAATTAATATCCACACTTGAAACCATGATTCTAAAGAATATTAATCTTTCTCAATACACTTGTAATGATTTGGAGGATGCTCTGAGATGTGAAGAGTGATATCCCTTTCCCGAAAGTTGATACGGGATTTGAATAAAGATAACCAATGAATTCCCAATATAGCATCTAAATCTACTAAAGGAAGAATGAAGTGATTTTCTGGGAGTTTTAATACACAAACATTAACCGAGGAGGAGTTATAAAACATGGATGCCCTATTTTACCAATTTTATGTTCTCATTTATAATTTATACTACAATTTTTGAGGTGGTGTTTGAGTAGTTCTTCTAAAATTGAAACATATGAAGGAATGTGTAGAACTAGAATCAAATAAAACGTTCTCTATTATTGAATGAATAACTAGCTTACCTTTCACCACATCATTGTCCGAATTAACCTCAACAGTAGTGATAGCATAAGCCCTTCCTTTTTGACTTGGAGGTTGTTATTGATTGCCTCCAAAAACCCGTGGATTAGGTAAATTGTTCACATAATTCCCATGCTCCTTGTAGTTATAACACTGCACTATAGAATGAGTGTTGATCTAAATCATCCTTACTTCTTCCACATTTTTGGGATTTTTCATATCTCTTCTGCAGTTTTTAGCAAGATGTCCCAGCTTTCCACATTGGAAGTAATTATTGATTCCCTTTAGTTAGTTCTCAGGATGCTTCTTCCCATAATGTTTTACACGTGGGATGATCAGACTTCTTTCCATCATTAAATTTATTCGTCGAACTACCCACATTAGATTCCTTTTTACTCTTTTTATCATCGGGACCATGATACCACTGAGATTCTCTAATCTCCAATTCATCCTTATGGACATAATGGAAAATATCAACATAGCTGTTGAAGTATCAAATCTACAAGTCTTTTCATAGACTTGACTTTAGTCCTCTAAAGAAGCGATCCAACTTGATTTTGGTGTTCATGACAAAGCTAGAGGCGCACCGTGAAATCCTTGTACAGTTTGTTTCATATGCCCCGATAGACTAATCTTCATTATGTTTGAGCCTGAGGAAATCTATTTCCATCTTGATATAGAGGATTCATGGAAAATATTTATTGAAAAATATTCTCTTGAATTCCTCCCAATCCATGGAATCAATTTCCTCTAGGGGATTCATATTCTTGATCAGTGTCCACCACTAATCTGTTTCGCCATAAAAATAATAGACCCTAGGTACGAATTTCTCTTCTTCTGAGCATAAGAGGACAAGGGATATATTTTATATGGAGTTAATCCACTATTCCACGAGGAGGGGATCAGAAGATCCACTAAACATGGGTGGCCTTTTCCATATGAATGATTCAACGGAAACTTTTTCTTTCCTTGGAGGAGGAGGGTGTTCCACATGATTCTTGTTATAATTCATATCATGGGCCAGTTGAGAAAGTGCTTTCATGAAATTTTGAGCACCCATTCCCATCATATCAGGAATATCATTAGAGAATTCTTCAAATTCCATATCAGATTGATTTTTGGAAAATTTTCTTTTATTTACCTCTATTAACTAAAAAAATAACTTATAATAAAGGGATTTAATACTTAACTGTTGAGCATAAAAAGGAAAATTTGGAACATAAGAGGATAAACTTTTAAAGGATAAGTATATCCAAAATTTTGATTCCATATGTTTCAATCTAGGTTATCCTTGATCTTTTTATTAACATATATTCTTATGGCATTTTTTTCATTGACTTAATAATGGTTTGTACCATGCTTAGGAATTTACCAAAGCATATCCCCTTAGAGTGTCAAACCAAGAGTGAAGCATTACCCAATATCATGCACCAATTCCCGTTCGAATCTATCTCAATGTGGTGTTTTCATATTTTACCCCTAGATACATATGTGCCAGAGCCACCTCTTTCTATTTGTATCCAACCAGGGATTTATTTTCTTAATAAACCACTTACTCTATACTTACAAAAATTTAGGGGTGTTTTATTATAGTTAGTCTCATCCTTAAGGTTCTTAATAAAGTTATCTATTTCTAATCGCCCATAATAACTATACCATCCTATGATACCTACTATAGAAACCCTATCCTTTTACACATAACATTACATGATTTTAGGCATAATTATACATTATAAAACAAGCCAAGGATCATGAAGTATATTGTCTTTGAATACTTAGTACCTAAAATTGAAAACATGGGACTAAAAAAATACTTCTTTATCTAATCTTCATAAAGATATCCTATACTCCATTGATATCTTACATCTTCAAAGGGTACCATGAGGATCACATGAATAAAGGGATGAGATAAAATCCTATTAAGGGGAAAACATAGTAATAAAACTTTAACTCATGAGTTAGAAGGCATGACATCGTGAAAATAAAAGGAATGAAACACAAGGAATCATAAGACATAAACATGGGATTATATTAACATAAATTCATAGTAATGTGGAAGAAACATAATTCATGACTTTAGAATGAGTCAAAGCTCATTTCACATAGAGGAGCATAAGTCATGGTTAACCACCAAGACGGTTGCACATGGTAGCAGGAGTGAAGGCTAACCTCCACGATTGTTGCACATAAGGTATAATGAGAAAAAACCTTACTCAATGCATTGGAGAACTATCTAGGCACACCAATATTAAAATGTTCATGAATATTATTTCCATATATATAATCATACATAAAAAATCATAAACAAAAGGTCACCCATGGAAAGAAATGGGTATCATAATCATTTCATAAAGCATAATGAATGGGTGTATCATTAAAGTGTCCAGGAAAGAAAGGAATTAGAACATACATTGAAATTAATATGGTAAGATATTCATATATCATGGTACATGATTAAAATAGAAGTGACAACATGTGAAAATAGTATTTAATAATGTTTATAAATAAAACATTTTAGTGTAATTTTAAGGAAAACACCAAGAAACATTTAAAATAGAAAAGGGAATATAATTTTGTAGAAATCAGAAGTTATCCCATATGGTTTTCATAAAAAAAAACAATGGTTTTATAAACACTATGATGGATTAAAACATATGGTAGAGTTTACTTGAAATTGGGTATAGATTTAGGATGTTCCCGTAAAATGGGTTTTCATATCGGGAAATATTTAGGAGGGAGTCATTTAAAAACATGTATATAACTGAAAGAGAATGAATAATGGATCTTGATACATGAGTTTGGAGAGTATAATTTTTTTATAATATGTAAACAAACATAATAGATAACTTTATTTGGGTATGATAAAAAACAGATAAATTGTAAGGAATAAATGTGGTTCAGGTAGAATCCCCTATGGAATATCAGCATGCTATCATGTGTACTTAAGAGGGATTAATGAGAGAGAAAATGGGATTTTCATATTTTATAAATCATTAGGGAATTATGGGGAAGGTGATAAATCATACCGAAAACTTTTTAATTATGTATAAAAGGACACAACATTGGGGAGATTCTTGAATAAATGTGGGAAAGAGAGGATCCCTTACCTTAAGCCTGATGATGTTCTTCGCTAGATCTTAATGACATGAATAATAAAATTAGGTTAATTAATTAATAATTTGAGAACCTCTAATACATGTTATTGATTTTGTATATTCCTATTAAGTTTATTTATTTCCCTTTGGATGAGTTAATAGGTTCAATTTCATTGTTTGGGAGCCTTTGCTTCCTTGGTTTTAATGATCGGTTCACTTATATTCATGTTTGGATAAACATTTAGGATGAAAATGGTTGTCCAAAATTGAAGTTATATTACATTAGTGGAAATAAATAATATTAAAGGTTTATAAAATTCATTTGGTTATTTGGAGTGAAGGTGAATCATTATATGAAACATTAATGACAAACTCTTTGATTAATTTGGTGATTTCACCCACAATTGACTTGTTTTGTATCAGTATTTTACATCATGTGTGCAAAATAATTACAAAAATCACATAATATAAAATAAAATTTTAATAGTCTGGTTCAATGTAACACCCCAACCCTAGTTACCTAGAGTTAGGGCATTATTACATAACATTGGCCTGATCACAAGAGATCATGTCCCGAAAAACCGATTAGTTTATTAGCCTTGGATGTACTAGATACATACATAAGTTTTAAATTACATTATGAAATGAAAAACAACATCATTTTATCACCTTTGAAGACATTCATATCCCTTATACTATCCCTGCAGGTCAGTCATAATATATTTCTTCTCATACTGGGAAAAATAAATCATAGAAAGGGGGGAACTCAAATGCTCAGTAAGGATGACAATATGACAGAAACTATCATAAAAAAGCATAAACATTTAAGGATATTTATAAAACTAAAACAAAATCCTTTTAAACATAAACTTCCGAATAATATGGAATAGATAAATCAAATAATATCATTTACTTATTCACATGGATATTCTCCTAATAGAATAATCAAATGAAATAACAATATATAATTTCATAATGATGGAATGCACAATGCCAGAATTCATAACCAAATAGTCAAGGCCTCATTCCAAGAATAAAAATAAGATTTTGTCAAGGCCTTGTTCCAAGACACAAGTTTGTCTCATTGGACCTACTGACGCATCAAGGAGCAATAGAAGGCTCAACCCATCACTTACTAATTAAAATACATTCCTCATATGAAAAATTGAAACACAACACAAACATTCGTATTAAAACTAGAATAAGAAATGTTAACACATTAACCATAAACCATGAATGATATAAAAATAAAATATCCATAGTCAAACATATCAAAAATCATTAAATACAATATGGAAGATTGTATCATAATAAATCAACTTCAAAAAAGTGTAAAATCCATCAACAGATGAAATCAAAATTATTTGAGAGAAATTTTGAAATCATTTAAAAGTAACATAATTATAAAATAAAAACTTCATTTTGAAAATATTATTATAATATTTTAATTTACTCTTTGAAGTTTTATAATGTTGGAAAATTTCCCCACCTACTGTATAAGTTATAAAAAACATTCTTACCTTAATTTGTCGAAAGGGTCATAAAGTACCTTGTTTGGAAAACGACTAAAAGATTCATTTAATTTTTTTTTATAAAAAGTAAAATAAGGGTATAAATTAATTTAACCCATTTTATTTGAAATAGTAAAAATGTTTTGAAATAAATTTTTAAGAAACACAGTTGTGGATGATAAAGATGTCCCAATAGATACTTACGTATAAATATCCTTGGATAAATAAAGAGATTGTAAAATTAACCCTTACCTTTTAATTTTTCTTGGTAGAGGGTATGTTAAAATCCTGTATAATAGTTAAATCATTGTTATTAAATTATATAATAATTACATACATAAATACGATATCTTATATGATCTTCTAATATTTATTTGTTAATAACATTTCAGCAGTATCATTATTTCAGGTATTAACTGATTTATTTTATTTTATATGTTTTGTTACTTAAGTCATGTTTGTTATGGATATGATGTATTCTATTCCTATAAAAATGATATAAAGTTATTAATTTTTTTTAAAAAAATCAAAAAATGAAAATTATCCTTGAAGGTTACGATGGGGAAGGAATCTTATCGCGTTCGTGGAGACGATAATCCATATGTACGCACGAGCGACAATATTATTATATTGATGGTGAAATAATATGTAATTGGATGGTACACCATATATAAATAATCATTAACATGTATTATTTATTTTTTACCTAAATTATACTAATTATTATACCCATCCAAATAATGAAGTGTTGAATAACAAACAACACCACGACATGTAGAAGGTAAGCCATACGTACGCATGTATGGTGACTTTTTGATTCATAGGATGGATAGAATAATGAATATGGTTGTACAATATTTATAATTACATAATATTATGTAGAAGTTACTAGAGTTATTATTTTGGTATGGAATCAATAAAGAAAGAATAAGTAGAAGAAGAAAAGAACTTTGAAAGAGGTGATGAAATAATTAACTCTTCTTCGGGTGCATCCTTTTGATTTGATCAAAAGGGATCTATAGGTTGTATTTCTGGTCAAAGTAAGGCCTCTATGTTTAATTGAGATTTGTTGGGTGGCTATTTAAGTAGGGTTTGGATGAGAAAAATGGATTTGGAAGTGTGAAATTAAGAGAAGGGTAAGTACCCTTTTATAAGAGAGGTGAGGGTCACTTTATGAAAAAATTGAAATATTATTTTATTATAAAATAATTTTCGTCTTCTCAAGGATAAAAAAGGATTTATTTTGTGGATAAGGTGGGGATGGATTGAAAAATCCTATATCAATTGGTTTTAGATAGTTTAAGTCCCCATATTAACCTTATATTTTAGATATAACTCTTAGATAACTAGTTTAACTTTTACTATGTATTCTTATATTATTATAATAGTTGGTTAATAAACATAATATAAAAACCCAAGACAACCCAAAATGGTTCATTATTTAAATATATAACTTTATATAAGTTGTTTTTCCTAATATTAGATTTTTAGGAATATTATATCCCTTAGTAATATTGTATTTGTTTTAAAAACTTATTTATGTCAATTTTGACACTATTTGGTATTTGGTTTTTGTGAAAGTCATAAAAAATATATAACTTCGAAAAAAATTTATTTAATCAACCCTAAAATGTAATATTAACCTAAAAAATTAGTTTAATGCATACAATGTCTCAATTTATATTAATATGGATATTTATAATATAAATTATTTTAATCTTTCAATAATACGGTAATTACCGCATCATCATTATGTCACAAATAAATTTAATTAATTAATGTATAAAAATTATAAATAAAATATAATTATGTAATAAATACTTTTATATTTCTAATGAATATTTATAGTCTAAATTATCTTATGTATAACCCTATAATAATTTTTTTTGATGATGGAAATTTGAATTTAACACTTTTGACTCTTCTTCAAATAAAATAATAATAAATGTCCTAAACTAATTCAAGTGGATAAAAGAGGATCATATTGGATTCCTAAGGTTGTTTTGTGGAAAAAAAGTATTGAAAATAATTAGGACATGTGTTAGTGTAATTATAATATCATTTTTACATTTAATTACCTTATTTCCTTTTATCTGTAGTAAATAAATTTCAAATGTTACTATTCACCAGAAATTATTTTCATCCTATTAAACCAAATTTTTCTTACTGATGTCAACCGTGCCTCTTATATTTTTTTTAAATTCAATTCACAAAAGCAGTAAAATAACATTTTATATAAATTTTTAGATGTGCCTAGAAGGTGGGTAAAAGACGTTAAAAATTTAAATATATCTTTATACATCTAATCTAATTATAAAATGACTCTAATGAATTAAATTGGAATAATATATGTATTATGCATCTACATTTATTGAAAATAAATTTAAATAAAATAAATAATTATTTAAATAAAAAATACATTTTAAACAATAATATAGTGTTTCTCACTATTCATAAAAAATGATTGTTTTCAGAAAAAATACCAAAAATTAACTGAAAGATAATTTTGATTTTTCAAATCAAAAAATGAATTCCATATTGAATAATAAAATTTATAAAATTTCAAAAAGTGGGTATTACTATTCCAAAAGGCTAGTTTGATTGGTTGTGGTGTGCTAGAACTTGAAGTTGCGTACAACACAAGCTGTTGGATTATTAAATGAGAAGTGTACCACGGAATATTTTGGTGTTACATTCAACCATAAACATGGTTTCATGACTAGAAATGAAGTTAATAATTGAAATTGATCACATATTGTCATTGAATGTGATAAATTAACACATCTCGGAAGATGTTTTCATTTCCTTCATATAAAAGAAGGGGAAATGAAATATGACAATGAATTATCCCATTAGCTTAACAATATTATAGTACATGTAAGTTACTAGAGTTTTCATACCATTTATATTCGTATAGGTTAAGAATGAAAACAAAACAAAGAAACAGGAAAATAAAATGAAGGAAAAGGTAATAGGAATTTGCCTCTTGATTTAATCATCCTTAGAAGCCTCTTAAGGGGAGATGATTTTGTCTTTTGGGGAGACTAAGGGCTGATGGACGTTGGGGAGGATCTTAGGGAGATATTTGGGAGAATTTAGGGAAGGCACAAGGATTGAGATGAGTGAAAAGAAGAGGGGAGTGTCAGTGGGTTTAATAGTGGATGGGAGGAAGGTTTTCTTAATATTTTAATCATTAGGTTATTATTTTTCCACAAGATTATAAATAATGATGATTTGAAGACAAAAAATAGTAATAAGTGTCTTTGAACTCTAACTAAGGTTTCTTAAATCACCGATGATGCTAGGAATAGTTCAGTTAGCTTATAATATATATATACGATAAATTACTGTATTTCACAATTCATAACAATTCATGTATTTTTGAAAAGTAAAAAAAATTCACCCTAACCATTTTTCAATTTATAGATTCCAAAAAAGGAATACATTTTTTCAAAAATAATTTTCTATGAATGATTAATTTAATTTTTAATTAAAATCATAACTTACTTGAAAACTACAAATTTTAAAACTATGACTGATTTTATGATGCATTCAAAAATTACATATGGTCTTATAAAATTATCTTAAAAACAGAAAGAATAAAATTGTTAATTTATGAACAACTTTTAGGAAAATACATTTTCTTTCATATTAATTAATTAATAGCAATTAATTATTTATGACTTACAAAAATACCAATACTTTTACTGTGGTCATATTATCACTTATAAGGTGCCTAAAGTTTATTTATACATTCATGGGTGAGGTTAATATTATTTTATATGATTTAATATTAATAAGGGACATATTACTATTCATAAGGGTAACATTACTATTCACAAGGACTGATTACTATTTACCAAAAATTATGTTTGTCTTATCAGCTTTAAAACCCTTACCAATCGCAAATGTGTATGTCAGATTTTAAAAATTCAAATAACAGAAGTGAAAATAATGTGTTTAAAGGTCACATAGTACTTAGTGGTTCATTGTTTTGTGATTTCATGTGATTATATAAAATAATTATAAGAAGAAAATTTCCATATATAAAAAATTGGGTCCTTATATTGTCCTTGATTAAATTTTCATTTTATCCGACATTTGTTTTAGTCACCAGTTGGAAAATCGAACAATTAATGTTTGCTGGATATGTGACATAAAATAATTACACTCCTTGTGATTCCATTATGAACGGATCTTCTTTTCCCCTTTCCAAATTGAAATTAACCTTTATGAATCCCGTTTCATAAACTTTCAGTTCCCTCATATTGTCAACCAATTTAAAATGGAGAATCATTACTTAAAATGTTGTATAATCCAACTCCTATGTCTATTCGATAATGAAAAAATATGACATATTTTCATAAATTGGATTTCCATCCTTGGAACCAAATATTTGCATCGCATAAAGAATTTATAGTCAATTGATCTCTTCTTCCAAATAGATTTCCATATATAATTTATTATAGATTTGAATCCATCATGTGATGAAGGATGGATATCAAATACACATAATAAAAAATTTATAAAATTTTCTTGAGATCAAATTTATAAGGAGTTACCTTAAAATATTAATTCAATTATCGAGTGATGTTAATGGCTAGCGAGGGGACCAAATGAAAATTTTATATCATACACTGGTTTTAGGATATAACATTTTTATTTGGTCCCCTCGCTGGCCATTAACGTCACTTGATAATTGATTTCATATTTTAAGTTAACTCCTTATAAATTTGATCTCAAGACAATTCTATAAATTTTTTATTATGTGTATTTGATATCCACGCTTCATCACATGATGGATTCAAATCTATAATAAATTCTTTATTGAAATCAATTTAGAAGAGGAGATCAATTGACTATAATTTTTTTTTATTATGTGTATTTGAAAATACCTTATTTTATAAGGCTTCCACTATGATGAGACATTAGGTGACTGATGCTATCAACAAAGGATAGGTAATCAATACATAATTTAAAAATATATTCAGCAATATATCGTTTTGCAATAAAACCTTCTGGATAAATTCAATTCTTGAAAAACCCTTTCAAAATCTTCACATAATATTCAATGGGGTACAACCATCTATAATAGAAATGACCACATAGTTGAACCTCTCTAACTAAGTGAATGATACATTGGACCATTATATCAATGAATTATTATGGTAAGAATATCTATAATTCACATAATATGACTTAAAAATCTTTATTTCGGATTGGAAACTTCAATGGGCCTTTAACATTACTGTATATGGATTAGAAAGAGTAGCGGAGTATAATTAATGTATGGAATATATTTTGAGGTGGAATGAAATAGAAAGGAACATTCATCAACTCTTTCATCAAATAATAAATGTAATGTTAATTTATTCCCTAAAACATCAAATTATTCACCAATACGACATTCTTGATATTTGATGAATTCCCCACTAGAACATTTACACAATTAAGGAATATTTTTTTTGAAATTTCTCCAATATGGAAATAGTGAATGAAACTTGAGGAAGAAAAGTCCACCCTATACCCTTCGTTGGTTCCAAATCTTCCCTTATCCCCATGTCAATGATGTCCAACCTTTCTATGATTCCATCTTTCATTTTTCCAGGAACATTTATTAACATGCCTATAACACTATCAAATACCTTTTTTTCCTACATACATGAAATCAAGAAAATTTATGATCAAAGAAACAATTCCAATATGGAAATTGAAATAAAATTGATCTCTTAATACAAATATATTTATTAATGCTTTTTGAAAAGGGTTTACTAAAAATAGTGTTAATATATTTTAATTTATAGAATATTTGATCCCCCATTAGTAAAGACAGTGTTTTTAATTTTTCAATTTTCCAATTGAATTCCATTGTATGGTATCAGTGCTTATGTTGTTGATGTTAAAATTCTTTATGTACTAAAAACATATTCTTCGAGGAATATTTCAACCAAATTGAGTGAGTGAATTTTTCACAAATGGGACACCCCAAAATTTCTTTAATGATATAGCCTGAGAACTTTCCATAAACGGGGCAGTCATTTATCATCTCATACAAGTGGCTCTAAATGTGAATTATCCAGTTATATGAGAATCATAAATTTTAACACTTTTACCCCACATAAATCTTAGATCTTTGATCAATGGATCCAAAGAGACATCAATATCATCACCAGGTTTCTTTAGTCGAGATATAAGAAGAGAAACACAATTTATTTGTGCTTCATGCATAACCATGGTGGAAAGTTATAATTTACCAACATATTGTGCCATGTATTGTGAGTACTACTCTGTATACCAAAATTATTTATTCCATCTTTATATAGCACAAGAATATTTTTTCTCGGATCTTTTCAAAATTCAGGATACTCAAAATCAATTTTCTTCCACTTAGAATAATCTTCTAGATGACTTAGATACTATATTTAAATCTTGTATCTGTATGCCTTGTCAATTGTATCCTAGTTCCTTGACATCCATATAGTCTTCTTAAACTATGTAATGACAGTAAAGATCCATAAATATTTATAAGTACTTGTTCATTTTTCTTGTATTAATATGCACCACACTTTGGGCATTTTATGAGTGATTCATGGTCCTTGTGAAACAAAATGAAATCATTTGGGAAAGAATGATTTTTTCCAAAAAATTTCCATTGAATGTTGAATTCATTAATCGTTATATTTTCAATATGGAAGTTCATTTTCTTTAGGTATCATATCCTTTAGGATACCAAGTATTTCTATAAAGTTGGTGTCACTTCTTATGCCAGCAACTTTCAAATTACATAACATCAATTAAGTTGAAAATGTTGTGTATTTCATAAAACTGCTATATAATGGCCTCTTAAAAAAACTATTTAACTTATCAAACAACATTGTTCAATAACAATTTTCACCTTCAATATCTATTTTTTTATTCCATGTGATATCTATCATCATTTACACCAGTATTTATATCAAATGACCCATAAACTGCAATATCATCTCAATCGGTGAGAACATTTAGTATTCCCCATATTTAGTCCAATATTTATCGCTCTGATCTAATTTGTGACTAATAAAATGTTCTTAAAAATATTTCATACTATTTTTTATTGAATAAAAAAAATATAAACACTAACAAAGGATTTGAGAAGTGTCATATGTATTCTCTATTGAAAACATGTTGAACTCTTTAACTCTATCTTCATACTCTTTTGTCAAACAATTAGCATGTATCCATTTTCGATTCATATCCATAATATTAGATTCAGAAAATATAAATTTTTACAATAAATAAATAAATACACATAATATAATCATTTTCCAAGTTGGAAGTTATAGATAACACTAATTAGGAGAACCCAACATTTGATTATTTCCAATAATTTCAGTATGATTTGAAGAAAATTGATAATTGAGTTTAAGAAAAGAATTAATCCAATGTGGTAGGTGTTATCCTATAAATTCATCCAAAGGTAAAAGTTGTAGAAAAATTTAATCCTCATCATATTCATATCTCAAATAGTTATTATTGCATTTTTTATTTGAATCTCATCCCCAATCATTCCTAGACATCCAACTATGTTTTTTGAACTAATATAACAAAAATACATCCCATACCGAGTGTTGGTGATCATTTTTGATGTATACTACTGAGATTAGTTCATGAAATATAGAATAGATGGGGGATGAGTCTCAAACAACAAATTTCAATAATAAATATTGAAGATATGAAGCTAATGAGGATGAAACCAAACCACTCTTATCTTAAATAATGCGGGTGCTTCAGATTTTTTCATAGTTTATATTTATAAAAGAACTAAACTGAAGCAAGAATAATTAAATTAATTTTTACTATAGAAAATAATAATTAATCAGGTTGAATAATGCACATAGAAGATAATTTAATTTTTGAATCTAGAGTTGTATAATTTTGTAAGAATAATTTTATTAATGAAAATTAAAATAAATTTTTTTTCTCATATATATAGATCTAGTGTTTCATCTTTTTATGATATAATGGAAGAGAATAAAGATTAATCTTTAGTTGAACCAAAATTTTGTACAATACACAAAAATTAGAAACATCCCCATCAAAAATTCATAAATTTTAAATCCTTCATTTTAATAATTTATAGAGATAAACATAATAATATTCTGAAAAAATATCTTATGGGGATAAAAATAAAATTTTTATAAAGTTATATAAAGAATCATTGTCTTAAAATTAAGTTGTGTTATAGAAAGAATCAATTAATGATGAAATAGATTATATTATGAAAAATAATACTTGCATCATTAATTTTTTCTAAAATATTAAAATAATATTGGTTGTAAAAGTGTATTGAGAATCATTTATGACTCCAATGAAAACACTCCAGTATTTAAAGATATAATAGAAATCAAAGGTTTCAAAAAAAGGCAGTGTATTGATTAATTTTTTATTATTTTCATTTAGTTCAAATTATTAAAACACATATAATATTTTCCATTAAATTTGATATATCATATGTTTATTGAGTAAACATATGTTAAAACTATGTTTTGAAATAAAAATTAAAATAAAATCATTTACATGGAATAATATGAAGATTTTAAAAATTATTTGATGAAGACCCAAAAGAAAATTTTCAATATAATCGGTTCTAATTATTCTTAAATGCGTATAAAAATTCATGAGGAGATCACTGAATAAGATAATGAAAATAAATAAATGGAGACAATCTTAAAAGAAAGAGTACAAATCTATTTTATTATATCCATAAAATTATGACAAAAAAATTCAATGATTTTAGAATTCATAGAATAATTCACCAATTTTAAAAATGTAAGTCTGAGTAAAAATCAAGAAAGGGAGGATGAAAAGAAAGGGCTTAATGAGATAACCCCTAAATTAAAATAAGTAATTATTATCAAAGATTCTCAATATAAGATTAGGGGTAATATTATTAATAAGATTGAACATACCCTAAAATATAATATAGAAATTCATGAAGATAAAACTAGAGATATTAGAATATCTCGTGAAGTCAAAATAAAAATAAAAGATAATGATAAAATAATTCTAAATATGAAATTATTTGAGATTTATACTAAATTGGATAAAAAGGAATTAATTAAATCAGTTCCTTCTAAAAAAGTAAAAATGAATGATCATACCCCACAATATTACATCGAGGATAATTATAGTGAAAGTACTCTATCCGGGGGAATGAAAATCCACATATAATTGATCATCTAGATATATCTACATCAAAAATTGAAATTTAGCATCTAATTTTGGTAATAATTTTTGTAATAAAACTTTTTTCAAGTGAACTACATGTTTGAAATATAATTTTTAGAATAAATGGTTGATGCAAACTTTTGAAGGACCCTCCACTATTTCCATAGTGGCTGAGAGAGAGTGTATAAATAGTTTTCCCCCAAATAATTCCCAACAAATTGATACAATCAATTGAAAACTATATGCTTCCAGTTATGAAAAAACTATCCAATATGTGGTTAAAAATAATAAACCAGAGCTTATGATTCATTTTATTTCATATAATAAATATCGATATAGTTCATTATATATTTTATTTAATTTATGAATTCAAAAGGTAAAACAGAAGTCTATTTTTAGGTGGGAATTCCTATGATAAAGAAACATCCATAAAAATTTTAAACACATATGTCAAACTCAATTATATTTTTTAGGATTAGAAATATATGTGGTATTTTAAATGGAAGTAGTCATTGTCAAAAGGCATTCAAGTAAAAATAATTCAAGTAAGATAGTAGAAATGGATGATGAATAAAAAGTGACAATGAAAAAAATTCAAAATGATATCTTTAAACAAGAAAAATGAGTGACGTGAAGGATAAAAATTAACATATATTGGAATAAAAATTTGATTCGTTAGAGAGATATAAAGATATCATGTGCGACAAATTAGATTATTTCTAGCCTTGTACTCGACCCTTGGATTTATTCGAGACTTGATTGAAGGCTGAATTCACTAAGGAAGAGCGGTGAAATGAGGTTTCATCTGTTGATTTCTTGATAAATCAGGACAGATTCAGTCATTGTTAGAGATATTAAATATATCAGAAACAATTTCATTAGCAAAAAATTAATAAGCACTAATAAAAGGAATGTTTATCAGTGTTGTTTTAGCATAGATAAATATAGAGATTTATCTGAACTCAATATGAACTGATAAAATCCACTTTTATCAGCACTAATGTTTTAGCACTATTAAATATTTTTTTATCAGTTCTATTTTAGTGCTGATAAAACTCCACATTTATCGAAGAAAAAAAATTTATTAAAGGAATATTTATCAGTGATAATTATTTATCTCTGATAATATATTTATAATTATAATTATAAATATTTTTTTAGAAATATATTTATTTAATTATATATTTATTTTTTCTAATTTTATAATTATCTAAATATATAATTATTTATTTTTAATTATATTGACACTTTTTAACAAAATTATAATTATTTATTTATAATTGTATATATACTTATATCATTATATATATTTATATAATTATATATACATATTTAATAAATATATATAAATTTAAATATAGTAAATATATTTATTATAATTCTGTAATTATATATATATATATATCATTATATATATTTATATAATTATATAAATATAAATATATATTTATATAAATATAAATTTATATAAATATAAATATAAATATATATAAATATTAATATAAATATATATAAACATAAATATAAATATAAATATAAATATAAATATATACAAATATAAATACAAATATATTTTAATATAAATATATATATAGTGAATATATTTATTATTTTGATATATTTATTATAATTTTCTATTTAATTAAATATATTTATCATAATTTTATAATTATATAAATACTTTTCAAAAAAGAATATTTATAAATTTATGTATTTTTATAATTATATAATTATAAAATTTATTTATATATTTAATATATATATATATATATATATACAAATATAAATATAAATATTATTAATAAATTAATTATTTTAATAAATTTATTATAAATTTATAATTATTTATTTATAATAATATAAATAGTTCTCAATAAAATAATGTTTATTTATTTATTATTTTAGGTATATAAATTTATAATTATAGTAAATATACATTTATAAATATATTTAATTATACATATTTACTAATTTACTTTTAACATTATTAATGAATATATAATCTTAAATGCATGCTTATTAGAAATGAGTGAATTTGAATAATTAAAAATGATTACAATTTAAATATTGAAAAAATGGATAAGTTTTATTACTTATATATAATTTTTTAAGAAAATATGGATATATATTGAAATAAGGATGAATACATATTGAAAATATCAAAATATGGTAAATAAATATTTATAAATAAATAATAAAAAATGATTAAATTCTAAAAAAATTAAAATAAATAATAAAAAATATTATAAAATAATTTATACCAATCTATAATAAAATTAAGAATAAATACGTAAAATTTTACATTTAAATACATAATATAACAAATGTGTAAAGTTATAATGAAATAGTAAAGTGAATACTAAAATTTGAATAAATTACATAAATATTAGGTGAGTGTGTTTCTATATAATATTTCATTAAGTAAATATATGTGTGTGTCTGTTTTATATTAAAATGAATTAATTTTTTATATGTATGTGAAATAAATATTACCCACATTTAATAAATGTTAAATTGAAATATCAAACGATATTCAATTATGTCCTTTACTCGATTCAATTAGTCTGTTTTTTTATTCATATTAAATTTTAATTATAAACCATTCTTCAAAATATATTACTATTTATAAAAATCATAAATATTATGCATTATATAAATCATATTCATATACATTCATATACATTTATATTTTTAATATAGGCAATTTATTAATATTTTTAATAATTATTTAATTGATAAGTTTTTAAATATTTTTCTTGATTTACTTATTTTTATTATTTATTTATTTAATTTTTATTTTATATATATCTATATAGTTAATATATACTATTTATTACTATCTATAATTTATATATAGTTTAATCAATTTATTCATTTTTATCCATAATTATTTAATTAAAAAAATTGTTTTTTAATAAACTCATGTTTATTATTTATTTATTTAATTATATTAATTTTTGGGAACTTTACCAGTTCTAGAATTGCACTGATAATGGATCCCTTTATCAACACTAAACATAAAGCACCGATAAAGGTTACCCTTTATCATTGTTAAAAAGGGAGCACTAATAATGGATACCTTTTATCAACGCTAAAAAAAGCACTGATAAAGATTACCCATTATCAGTGCTAAAAAAATCACCGATAAAGGGTAAATTTTATGATGGATAAAGAAAGTGCTGATAAAAGGTACTAATTATCAATTATTATTTTAGTACGGATGAAGCTTCCCTTTATCAGTGATTTTTTCAATCACTGATAAAGGCCTGTACTGTTGAAGCCCTAATTTGTAGTAGTGTTATCTAGACAATGAAACCATTATAAAAAAACATTAGGCACATTTATCCCCAAAGAAATTATAGAAATAATAATTAAATTCTCCTTACTATGTTTAATTATCCTATTTATAAATATAATCCTCAATAGCCCTAGCCTTAGATATTCCTAAGGATAAATATTTTTAATATCATCCAACATTCCTTCTTAATCCCCTTTATCATTTATTAACTAAATTGAGGATAATTATTTTAACATGACCCTTTTATTTTAAATTTGAACATGGATCTCATGGTAAATAGATATGAAATTACTTCAATAAATTCAATGATATTTCTTTTTCATGTGACTAGAGATTGACGACAAGAACATAAACCCTGTAATGACTTGTGCATAGAAATCCATGCTTTATGATGCATATATTTACATATTTTCATGAAAAGTGAAAACAATACAAATATTTTATTTTCATGAAAGCCAATTTTTGAGGATTTGTGAGAACCCTCACACAAGTAAAGACACAACAACTTCTAACCAAACTATAAAAAGATTCCAAAATAGATTAAGCAATATACCTATACCCAAACAAGCACACACCCTTCCACTCAAAGGAGGAGCACTAAAAAAACATCAACAATTCTAGAAAAAAAGGGAAACCAAAAAAATTCCCAAAAAAAAAAGAATATCAAACCAGATTCAAAAAAATATAATGGAGTTATACTGGTTTAATTCATTCCCTAAACAGAAACTCAGAAAGTCTAGAGTGTAAAAACATGAACCAAATATCACTAAATCATTTTTATCCAGTATAAGAACATGATTTTCTTAGATTGATCACATGATTACATATATAAAAATGAAATTGAAACTTAGTATAAGAGTAGAATTATCCAAAACTCATCAATATAATGTTGAAGAAGATCAGAATAAAAAAATTGTTGAATAAATGGAGATCACCGGAGGAGATGGGAGGTTGCCACTCAATCAGGTGAGGAAAATTAGGTTAGAATCACCAGTAAATAGGGGTAGGATGAGATCCAATGGATATGTGGAAAGGCTATACCAAACATTTTTTAAAAACCATTGGTATAGCCCAACCTATACCAAGTGTTTCAAAAAAACCGTTGTTATAACCTTACTTATACTAATGGGTTGAATGAACCGTTAGTATAGAATGGATCTAGGAACTCTATAATAACTATTTCTATAATCCTTGGGTATAGAGGCATGGGGATAGCCCAAATTTACCGTCGTCTTTATAGTATATCATTATTCCTTAGTGATCAAATTGATATATGTTTTAATATTGAGTGATCAATTAGTCTCTTATGGGTCTCATTAGCTACGAACCCACAAATGGAAGTTCCCTACTCATGATATAGATCTAGTGGCTATGCTTCATGATTTGATGTTTTATAACTATTATATATTTTTGATATATTTTTCATTTACATGGATCACAAGACCTTATATTATATATTCTAAAAACGGGACCTGAACCTATGATATGCTATTGGGTCATGTACCACCATAACTTCAACTTGTAGATATCATATGCCCCCAAAATATGGAATGTTATTGTAGATTCCATGGTTAAGAAGACTCAAATATTATATGGGTAGTGTATGCAGATGAGATTCCCCACAAACATGAATATGGATGTTTCATAGAATTGATAGGTTATGAATTATTTTCCTTTTCCCATTACCTATTTATTAGTAGAGAGAGTGAAGGATATATAGGATCATAATTAATATTTCCTTATAATATATGAATGAATCATAGGAGATTATCCAGTCCTAAGATTGTATTAGGATGAGGATGAGTGATTTACACCCATGGTAGGGTGGTAGTTCCCACCTCCATGAGAGAATAACCAATATAGGTCATCTATACCTCCGGATGGGGACACATCTAGGATAAACCCAATATGTATCATGATACCATATATTATTTATGGGGAATAATTATAATGAGAGATATTTTTGGATTTATTTTCCACTGCATTAACTTTTATATGGTAAGGGTAGAGAATCACATACCAGTTCGGTTACTTTTATCCCTTAATGTTCAATTATAAAAGTTTGATAAGTTATCAATATACTTCTTCTTTGGACTACTGAAGACCTTGGGAGTTTGTGTCATAGTTGTAGTGGTGATCAACTATTTGATGAATATCATGCAATTAATACCTATTCAAGATAATTAGTTTGTTGATGATTCGGGAATTCTATATATGTGGGATGTATTACAGAAACACAGGGTGACTTTGAATATAGTATAAAATCAAGATGTATATTTCACATAAAGATTCTAGTATAGCCTACAGAAAGAAACTAGGTCCTAGTTGAATATGAGTACAATGTATCATCTTTAGATCAGTAGGAAATCTTTGAGGTTGATACAAAAACTCATGTATATTATTTTTGGCTTGATCAAAATGGTTCCTTTTAAGGAATTAATCATAAAATATTCTATTCATTGCTATGTTTTTTAGTGGTGGGTGAGTCAATAGTAAGCTTGATGGGCATGGTTCAGGATACCCTTGAGGCGGTGTAGTTGATTTGGAAGTATTTGGTTACTGATCATATTATTAAAAACTCAAATTACAACCAAATATGGAAACCCTTATTGTTCTCCATGGGTGAATGTGTATTCATTAAATTATTTTCTTAGTTGGGGCATTGGAGTTTAAGAAGGAATGAACATTTTACACCATGATTTATTATTATATTAAAGATTACGGAGTAGATTTGATTAGTGTATTACCATTTGTATCACCCTATATG
This sequence comes from Viscum album, assembly GCA_963277665.1. Taxonomy (NCBI): domain Eukaryota; kingdom Viridiplantae; phylum Streptophyta; class Magnoliopsida; order Santalales; family Viscaceae; genus Viscum; species Viscum album. The sequence continues at coordinate 629,818,287 of OY728123.1, forward strand.
AAATATATGAATTCATGATGTGTTTAAAATGTTATATATTTGGAGGTATGATATAGAACCGACACACATGATAGATATCGATGAAGTTAAGTTGGAGGAATTAGCATCATTTGAGGAGTTCTCGATGAATATTGTAGAAAAAAGAAATAAGGAACTACATGGGAAGATATTTCCTTTAATTTGGGTATTATGGTAGTATCAACACATCTTTGTGGATACCTAAGTGTCAAAATTAGATATTCTAGTGCAGTGGATAAGGCTATTTGATAAAGAAACCAAGATATGACTCACTTTAATAGGAATCCCTTAGAGGGGGAGTTTGTATTTCCCCTAGAATTTTAGGATGTGTTATATTTCAAATTATATTCAATTATATAAATGTTGATAAATTTAAATGTATTTAGGGACTTAGTGGTGGATCCGGACTGGGATTCTGAGAGTCAAAGGTATTTGTGGTGTTTTAATTATGTAGCAGGTGGGTAGTTATAATGTGACTTGATGGATTCCCAATGTGATGAATAGTGCTTTCAAGGAATCCATTTCATGGCTAAGGGTCAAAAAAATACAAGTCTTGAGAATTTTTATTTTGATAAATTCCTATACATAAGTGTTAAACCTTATGTATACCCATGATGTGGTGAAGGTGAAACAATGTGATGGTTAGAATGGAGGTATAGGTGAAGGTGGATCCCCATGGTTTAATGGTATGGAGTCAGGTATTAGGGGTCATGTGATATAAGACATCATGGAATGAACACTATTGGCTATGCCAAAGTTGTGTTTTGATAGGGGTCGAGTCCCTATCTAGTGGTAGTCAAAATACGAAGGAGAGTGGACAAACTGTTGTGCAACCCTTTTGTGGAGGCATCATTCCATGACCACAATAGTCATGTGGTGGCCAAGATCATAGCAATTTTTTAAAAGGGTAATATTTTTAAGTTTTATTTGGATCCCACTATTTCTTCTCCCCCATTATCCCTTAATACATAAATTAAATAGATGTTTTTAGATGATTCTTATTGGATTCTATATCTATAATTTCTTCATTTATTGTTCGTTTTATGTTCTATTCATTTCAGAAAATTTTATTTGGTAAGACTTGGCGAATCTACTACATAGTTCCCCTTTTCATCCACTATCACTTGTTTTCCATTTAACAGACATAATTGGGTAGTATGGGGTTAATTTTAAGGATCCATTGGTTTAGGATAAAATAACAGAGAATTAATTTTTGTGTACACTCTATTAGTCTTGTCCTAGGAAGTATATAGCATGTTATGGAATTCATATGATATTTGTTTTCTTTAATTTCATGTAGTTGATTTCGTATCCCTTTAGAATTATTAATTTGGTATTAAATTTACAATGTAGGCATGTGTTTATTTAAGTAACCCATTTGATAGGGAGATATGGAAAAATTTATTGGAATGTTTAGAAACTTACGTCATTACTTGGGTAGATGTTGGGATATATTCTAGGATGATTTGGGCCAAGGATGAGTTTTTTTGCTCAATTAAGACATGAGAGACCAATTTAAGTGGTTATAGGATACTAGTGATGAGTACCATCTCTCAAGATGGTGATGTGTACAAGATTATAGACATATTTATCCAACCTTGAGTGAGAATGCATGGTTATGTATGGTATGAATAATAAAAAATGTGTGGTAAGATAGTATGGGTGTAATGTTTGACCATCCATGAGTGTGAATGAATGGACCGAGATGTGATCTCAGATCAACCTTGAGTGATAAGGTGGTATGAGGTATAATTTATGACTATAAATTAGTGAAAAAGAATGGTTAGAGTTATGATATAAGATCAACCTTGAGTTATAATGCGGTTTAGGGAGTAATGTGTGACCAGCCTTGAGTAAATATGTGTGGTTTGAGTGAGTTCTATGGTGGAAAAATATGTGATGTGAGACCCACCTTGACTGGGAATATTTTTTTGGAGACAAGATTAGTGACCTACCTTGATTGAGAAGGGAATGGTCTAGTTCTTGACATGAGAGATGAAAAAGTACATGATGTAGGGAGATGTATTGAGTGATGCTACAATGGAAAACTTTTTGTTTTCATTTGGGGTGTTACATGACATTTCCATATATCATAGAGCTAAAATAGGTAACATAGGGGTTTTTGGTATCCTGGTTCGTGTAAGATGACTACATGAGAATCTTATTCCAGTTATATTTCAATTTTTTAGTGCATACCACTTATATGATTTATTTACTTAGGTTAAGGAACCATTGGTGGTTTCATACTGGGTTTAGATGAACTACTAATATGGGAACCCCAGTACACATCCACCCATTTTTATTAGGGATTGGGATAAGGGAAATGATCCTATGATATGCTGTTGAAAAAGTAAGGTGGATTGGGATAAAGGTGATATTTGGACATATTATAATATATTTTATATTCTTGGATTAAATGTTTTTTTTCTTTTCTTTATTATATATATATTGACCCACCACATGTGGGGGCCCATTTTACTTGAATGTACTAATTATTATATTCTATTTTGATTTTACATATGATGTATTATCATTGTTCTTCCTCTTTGTTTATTTTTACTAGTTATTTATTTACTATTTCTTCAACTGTGTTTATTGTTGTTGGTTATTGGGTATCAAGGGAATAGTCTCCCCTCTATATGAATATGGACAATGATACTAGTAACAACCTCTTATATATGAGGATTGATGCATGAGGTTACATGAATCCTCGGCTCAAACCTAGTGTTTTGTGCCAGAAAATCACATATTCACCTGAAGTTAAATTTTAACTAACCACTAAAAATTTGAATTTGAGTTATCCCTAGCTAATTTTAATTATGGAGTAATATATATTATGATAAAAATATAAGGTTAAAATGACTAGGACAATGTTTTAAGATATGAAATATATATATATAAGAAAAAAAATGAATTTTTTTTACTAGATGAACCATTAAGCATAACACATGTAGTGTTATACAATATATATTTGGTATACAAGGGTTTTATGTTTTATATTTATATTTAAACATTAATTTATTTTAGACATGATACATAGCATGATAACCTTTATTATTTGATAAATTTATTACACCATAACTGGGGTTTAACGAATCATGGTGTTGTTTGGTATGTTGTTGATAATATATTTGATTTAGTTTAATAAAGAAACGATATGTCCTATTGTATGATAAGTATGGAATACTATATCTTGATTTAGATAGACTAGAGGATTATATTCCATTACCAATATAACTTAACTGTGATGTGATCATATATTAGATAAGTGGAATGTGATGTTATAATCCAACATGTTGAATGATATGTGAAGTTTTCATTTTTATGGTATATATAGAATCAGAGAAACAATAATGTATGAGTAGGTTTTAGTTTGACGTACTTCATGACCATAGTTACTTAATTTGGGAAAATATATCATTTTATTATGCATTAAAGAATATTATTTTACTAGTGGGAATAGATATTGAGATATATGTGTATATAAGTCAAGCTAGTCCACTTTGTATTTTGACAATCACTAATTATTTCAGGGAGGGTACACTTTACATGTACCTTCCTAACCTGAGATCCACTAAAATGGTGCCTTGAGCCAGTGTGCTATGTGACTTCTGGCATGCCACCCAATATACCAGATGATATTGACTAGAAGTGAGGTTCAAATGATGGTAATATGGGTAGACTATACTCTCTAGATCAGAAATAAAAAAAATAATCAAATAAAACGAAGAGTAACAGAATATAATAATACAATTTGACAGGTAATAACAAAGAGATAACTAGGAAAATTCCAAATAAAAATCCATGTATGAACATGCTGAATCCTAATACAAGAAGATTAAACACAATAGATACATAATATGAACAAGTCTGGAATTACAACATGAATCAATAAATAAAAGAATCCATATATGGAAGGAAACCTGAGTACATTCTCAGATACTACTCCCAAACACTTGACCTAGTCCATAAAGAAAAAAACATAGAGTAACAATATTGATTCTTAAAATGAAACCAAGAGATCTGTATAGGTACCAAACAGTGACCAAAAGAAGGTGTGAGATAACTCAGGAGGCCACCACCAAGGACATCTAATATAGTCCAATCCATGTGTATAAAATAAAGTAGTGTGTAGGTATAATTAAAAAGTAGTAAATAATAAATTTAATTTTGTTAGTCTTAGGATTCTTAAAAGAAACATGGACGAAAAACCTTGCTTCATTCTAAGTTGAAAAGTATATGAATGTGTTCCATCATGTATATATATTTTTATATATGTAAACACACACACACACACATATATATATATTAAAATATATGAAGAGATATATATGTACTAGTGAGGACCCAGTGTGTAAGACCAAGGAATACATATAATGATAATATAATAAGGCTCTCATATTTTATAAATTTGAATAAGCCCAAGAATCAAAAAAAGGGATATAGAGAGCCATGCCCAACAATCCCAATCAAAGATGTGAAGGGTCATGTTCAACAACATAATCAAGGGGTGTGAAACTTCATGTCCAAGAACCCAAAATGATGTAAAACAGGATGTCTAACATCCTAGAACAAGGGGATATGAAGTATACTATTTATCAACCCTAATTGAGGTCTCTTAGTAATAATCTAGTATAAATTACTCTCACTTTACTTATGTTCCCAAAACCCTGACATTCCATAAGTAGAAACCCATGTATTTCTCTAGGAATAATGTAATTTCATTTTTTTTCATGTATTTAATATTTAAATACAGGCCATGAGAACATCCATTCCATAAAATAAGTCAACTAAAAATAATAAAATCCTTGTACTTATCAGTTCAAACTATGAAATTAGTCTATTTATCTTATAATAAAAAAAATAACATGGGGAGAATCCATGCCAATTACAATTCATGAAGATTAAATTCATTAATTATATCACTTAAAAGTGATCAAAAGGGGCCATGTAAGTATACGTGACATATTGGAATTATATTTGTTCATTTAGGTTGGTCCATAAATATTGGCAATCATTACATTTAATAATTTGGAAAGGAATACGTGTAATTAATTTCCATTTAACAATTCAACATGGCCATTTATCAATTCATTCTCAAGTGATGCAAGACTAGTGACGTAACCAATATATTCACATTTCATCGATTTAATATAATCATTTCTAATAATACAGTTCATTCTATTTCATTTTAAATGAAAAGAAAACCCCACCATTGGAGGAGGTTTGGTCGTATCCGAAATTATAGAGGTGCTAGTGTATTATAATAGTACACACGTAGATTATTTTAATCACAAGGCATGGATGGTAGAAGTTAACATGGAATTAAACTCACCATAAGCATTACTATGGGTTGAGTTTATCTACCTCCCACCATTTAATACATCTATAGGCCCTTAATGTATGATCTAAGGAATTAATTCAGGTTTCTCATAGTTTAGAAGAAACATAAGGGATGTCTTTCATGAAACACACTGATGAATTTTATAAATGACAAGACATTAATGGAATTTAGTCCACCTATGTTATGATTAGGTAGCTTCACTAGTCCATTATTGGGATTTGATTCGATAAGTAATTAGAAAAATTAAACTAAAATATAAATGCCTCGAAAATAGGGTATATGAGATCACATGGAAATAACATTCCAAATGAAAAAATAAACAGAGAAAGGAAGAAAGATAAAAAGAGACTAAACATTGGATATATATATAATGATTTATGAAATTCTATATAATATTGGATAATGGATATCCATAAAATATTAGGTGGGAGGAAGGAGGATCTCCTAGTTGTTTCTATGCATTGGAATAATGGGAAATGAGAGGAGGAGAAAAGATAAACCAGGCAAGGGAAAAAGGTAATTTCCATTCCCTTTAATAATACACATGGTTTGGCTGCATAGTGTTAAAAACTATATTCTAACTATGTTGTTCCACTATCCAAGGGGACACCCCCTTTCATGGATTGGTGCACAATTAGGGAAACCATGAACAAGACATGTCTACCCCCTTAAAAATTTATTTTAGAAGCTTCACATGACTGTAAAACCTCATGTGAATGGTTTGAAAACCCATATGACTCCCACTCAGGGTCACACAATTTTTTTAATAATTTTCAAGATTTAGACCTAATGATTTCCATAACAAAAAAACCACATGATTGAGCCACACAATTAGTATTTACAATGTTAAAACTATGGACATAAGGTTGTGTCTCCTATAATTAAGATTTCAAATCCCAATGCCTCAAAACTCACCCAAGACTCCAAGAAAAATAATGAGCCTTAAAAAATACTTAAAAAAATAATTTCATGTGTTCTAACTCATGGAAGTAAATTTTGATTCTTATATGACAATTCGTCCTTTCTACTAATTGGAAAACTCAAATTCCTTTAGAAATTTCAACCAATACAAAAATACAGGTTCTTAAAACCAGTCCACAAGAGAACGTCTAACCCAAAAGAAGCCATAATGGAAAATGAAAACATCATCCATCCTACTTGGGCCATTAGTTACCACTAAAAAGTCCATGTGAAATTTCAAAACTCCCAATGCACCTTAAAATGACACTTAGAGAATATAATACTTTAATAGATATAATTCTATCCAATGCTTGTAACCAATAATGAAATCACTAAAATAGAGGTTACATTATAACTTCTATCCCGAGACATGATAACATCATCATCCCATTCAATAGTCAGCCTATGATGCAATGCGCCATTTGTATTAATTTTTTAATTTCAAATTTTAAGTTCCAGTAATACCGCTATTAGAATTACCTATTGAAGAAACTCCTTAGCATCATAATGATGATGCCAACGTGTTTAACAAATTAGACATGTGGAAATTACCCCAAGTACTTGATTTGGTTAAAATGGTAAAATTCTAATGAACCAATCTCATACATTTTACATTGAATTTTTCATTAAAATCCCCAAAAAACCTTTATAATACACCACTCTCACACCAATGGGGTTCTTGAGGTGGTTTATCATGAACCTCATCCAACTATTTAGGAATAATCAAGCCGAACCACATCTGGATTATTATTTTATAAAATTATCATCTTCAATAGTTGATCGATCACAATAACCATATTCCAAGGACTTTATTCCAAGACATTCAAAGATCATTTCATGCATGCTCACTGAAGAATGTTCTAATATTATAGTGATATATCCAAACCATACCTTATTAAAAATGATTACTTTTCCATAACACAAGAACCAGTACATACTTGACTTAGCATCCTTGGTTCACCATAATCCATCCTTTCCCTGACAACCATCCTTGGACTCCAACAAGTCTGTATTTGATCAATAACTAGAATTTGTTGAGAAATTAAATAGTAATCGGTTCCATTTATCAATGAACTCTAAAACTAAAATGTCTATTCAGCAATTAGTTCAGAACTCATAAAAGGGATACCCTCTAATATCCATTTGTAGTAATCCACACCATAATAATTTCATTACATCTAACCTCAAGTGAAACTTCCAAGGATTACATTTTTATAATAAAAAGGCATTGGTTTTGATTATTTATCTTGGAATATAGTTGAATCTCCATAAACATACTTAGAATGATGTTAGGATATTGGGCATGTTTTAAACTAGACTAGGAGTACACCATTATTCTAAAAATTACCCACTCCTATTGTACATATACCAATATTTTAATATTTTAAAAAACATTTTTTGATAGGTATGTTTAGATATCATGAGAAAAATCCATCAAAACATGCAATACATTCCTTGAACAAACCCTTAGCACCACATCTCTTGATTTTCTGTGACCATTTCTAAATACAGGAGAACCACCTTGTGACAGCCTAAAACCATCATACTTCTATGGGATAGTGTTAAATAGTTATTCTAAAATGAAACAGATTATATTTAACATGAGAAAGAGATGAAAGAAGGTATACTTAAAAATATGATCATTGATGCATCTGTCAATCCACTCCAACATGACATGTTTAAAATAATTCTGTATTAATAGATAATGTTTTAGTTAAGGGCTTGATCATGTCACCTTAGATCTGAATATAACTATGATATTTCAATCATAACCACCATAATCCGATCATTACCCTCAAAATTAATTGTTGGTTGGGTACTCAACCAACCACCTCACCCTCAGGTTACATTGAAAACATAGATGCCCTATCAATCTAAAAAACTCCTAGAATGATTATCATACCAAGTATGAATCTAGAATATAGACTTGATTTAAACTCACACACAAGTTTTAAAAATCATTTTCATGTCCAACATTTGAAATCCCGAATGTACCAACTCACCAGCTTCTAGAAGAATTTCTGACCATTCTCATTCGGTCTGTTATGGTCTCATTCCCTCTACTGATAAGGATATATTTTCCCAAATCATCATGATTCTCCCAACCTTATGTGTGTTCTAGGTATCATTTTATTAAAATTAAACTAATCCCATGACACACACTCTATCCGCTACCAAACACAATTGATAATGATTGATAACATGCTTATATTAAAAATAAATATAAAAAGAATGAAAATACAAAAAATTATAAAAGCACTAGTATAGGATATCTCTTAGATGTATGGGTAATGATCTTAGTAAGTAACAATCATGAACATTATTATTTGACCTGATCAAAAGTGTTATTTGACCTGATCCTTTTTACAATTTTTTTAGAATTGGGATAACTCATACTTCTTATGATGGCTCAGGGGTATGTCACTCTCAAGAAGATTTATTTCCAAGTCATTCTACTATGGAGATGACCCATTAGAAAACCCTTATCGAACTCACATATTTTTTTTCAAGTGTTCATGAAACAAAATAGTTTAATGCATTGTTAGACCTTTTCTCCCAACTAGTATATAGTTTAATGTATCATTTTGTTACATGATTGGAACCATGTGTAAAAACGCGTGCTGCTATGATATGGAAAGAGGGTAATACGTGCTATGCATTAATGGAATGTGATAGAGTATAGATGGATCAACTAATAGTCATATAACTGATAAAACTATTAATCAAATGACTACTCTCAAGGTGTAATACAATAAAAAAATAATAAAGGTCACATGACCATGAAATCGACTGATCATGTCCAAGGAAGATGTAACCCACTGAACTGGTGCATCACAAGATGCTCACATCCTTCAAAAGGTTCAACTTACCAAATGAACAATTGTATACCTAAGAGTTTAATTTCATCATGATTAGTCTTACTTTGGAAAAAAACACTGGAACATTACCTTTCATAAGAAACTCAACACATTAATTTACCAAATATTTTACATCTAAGGGTATTACCACAACTGGGTAGCCACATACATACCATAATGCATAAACTCTCAAACCAGGGTTGTAACTAAAAGGTTACTATGACATACCACCTAACCATTGGTTCTAACATAAAAGAATAATTATTTAGATACACATTGGAAATTATCACTTTTCCATTCAAGGAAACTCTGAAGGAAATGTTATAATTAACCCCTAGGTGAGGGCCTGAGATATAAATTACTATAAAAGGTTTTATTCAATCCATGACATAAATTAAAATTTATTGTAAGTATTTAATGTTTTAAAAACATTAATTTCAGATACCATTTATAATGAAAAAAACTTAAAAACTATATTTAGCACTTTATTTAGTTGAATCCATGCAAAATTACAGGAAAAGTATCTTATAATTTCCTTTTAACCATTAATTAACCCAGGTTTTTTCCAATTGGTCTTATTTAAAGAAAATTTCAATTCCCAATGATAGTGGAAAACACTATCGAAGTATTAATTGGAATTTAAATTAAATATCTCCTCATAATAATAAATCCTTAAACATCCAAAAATAATTTTATCATTTGAGGGGAATCGGTTAAGTAAGATGCCACCATTCACTTATAAAAAAATCCATATAAGTGGATGATGAATCTTTATATAACCATCCCGATTTATCATAATTTTCCCCCATGGTTCAATAACTAAGAATTATAGAGATAAAGGAAACCTAGAAGGGTCACATCAAGACAACCTAGGTTCAGTTATGTGGGAATACATTCCCAATTTATTAAGTAAACACTATAGAAATTACAATTGGCATCCCATTTAAGTGAAACCCATTAATAATCCACTTATAAATAATTTAATAGACAACCAGAAGGGTTATATCATAGGCATAATAAGATTAAAATCACCTGCAAGGGTTGATTAAATTATAATAGGATTCAATTATATGGGACTTCCTTCCTAATTTATGAAGGTACTAGAATTTCTAAGTTACAATTGGCAGACCATTTAAATTTAATTCATAGTGAATTACTTGAATTTATTTTAAAAAAACATTTCTTTCCATTTTCAGGATTCATTTTCAATATCATTTTATTTCCAATATCAATTTATGGTTAAATAAATAAAGAACCACAATCAAGATATCTTGGAAAACACTATCTTGGTTGATGTTAACACTTTATTTAACCAACCATACATCAAGACTATAATAAGAATAATATCTCTTAATCTTAAAATATAGGGATACATAGAAATAATCATACAATAATGATATATATAGTGGTGGTGTATGAATAAACATGGAACATAATCACTCAAGAATTTTATATAGATAAGAATTATAATGACATGTTTATCCTATATGACTGAAATGATACATGGATCCACTCCATATCTTTATATAAAGGGACAATAGATAAATATAATAAATTAGTAACTAGTGTAAATACAACAATAACTCAAGGTAAAAAACTAATTTTTGTAATAATCCATTATTATCAACAATACCATCCCTAGACAACTGATCTTTCCTATGTGTGTGGGTTGGATATTCCCAAACATGATCTATTTACCAAGTGATGATATGTCCTTATTCTTCTATATACCAGCCCAAAATACTAAGATACTGGGACAATAAGCTATGACACCACATTATAAAATCCATACTTAGGAGCCACTAAAACATTTCTCCAGACCAGTGTGCTATATGACCTTAGGAGTGATTCCTAGTACACCAGAGGCTATCAACAAGAATATAGGGTTTAATGATGGTACCATGGGGAGACTATTCCCTATGGATCAGAAATAAATATATCAGAAACATAAAAAATTAAAATAAAGAGTATCATATGATAATAATACCATCTAACAAGTAATAATAAATAGATAATCCCGGTAGTTCCATCGTAACCTCCATGCATGAATATACTAAATCATAATATACGTAGGTGACATATAGTAAATAAATATAATAAATAGGGATAGACATAAACTAGGAATAAATAAATAAAAGAATCTAAATCTGGAAGGTATCTTGAGTATATGATCACCCACTACTCCCAAAAACCCATGCCCATTCCTAGTCCATAATGAAAAACAACAGAGAGGAACAATATGGGGTCCTAACATGCAACCAATAGAACTATATGGGTACCAAATGGTGGCCTAAATAGAGTGTGAGATAAACTTAACAGGGAACCACCAGTGAAATATAATGACATCCACCCTGTGTGTATAAAATAAAGTATGTGTTGGTATAATAAGTATGTAGTAAATAATAAATATAATCAAGTCTGGATTAGGTTTCTTAAAAGACACCCAACTAACAAAACATTCCTCATTTTAAGATAGAATGTATCTTAATATGTTCCATCATGTATATATATATATTCATATATATAAAAATTCATATATACAAAGATATAAATACACTAGTGAGGACCTATGATATAAGACCAAGGCATTCACATAATGATAATGTAATAAGGGTCTCATATTTTATAAAGGGGCATAATCCTTGGATTTTGAATAGGGTTTATCGAGAACTGTGCTTGAAAATCCCAATCAAGGATGTGAAGCGTCATGTCCCACATTCTAATAAAGGGGTGTGAGACATCATGTTCAACAACCTGGAATGATGTCAAATTCCATATCCAATATCCATTTGAAGGGGGTTCCAAGAATCAGGTATAATAAATAAAAATGATTCAAAACTAAATGTTGAACATCCTAGACAAATGGGTTGTGAAGAATCTAATCTAAAAACCCTAAACTGGGTCTCTCAACAATAATATAGTCTAAAGTAGTCCCACATTCCCTATAATCCTAAAACTAAGGCATTCCCTATGGATAAATCTATGTTCCAATCAAGGTGTTATGCACTTTCATTTTCATGTTGCATTTAATATTTAAATACTATACATTAGAAATTCCATTACTTAATATAAGTCATGTTTAGGGAATTAAATCCATATCCTTATTAATTATAACTATACAATTAGACCATTTTATTTTTAACAAAAAAGAAGTCTATGAGAAGCATCCATTTTAATTAAAATTCATGAATATTCAAGTCATTAGTTATATTAATTACAATTTATTGAAAGGATCCACATAATTATATATTGGATATTTAAATTCAATAGTTTCTTGTCGGTTTTTCCATCAAAATAGTCAGTCATTACGATTAATAATTCAGAAATGAACAAGTGTAATTTCTTTCTATTTGACAATCCAACATGACCATTTATCAATTAAATCTTAAGTGCTAAAATTAAATTAACTAGGCTAATCAATTCACATTTCATCATTTTCATCTAATTATTTAAAATAATTAACCTCATTATTTTTCATCTCAATTGAAAAGCTGAACCCACCTTTGGAGGTGGTTTAGTCATATATGCATCTATAAAAGTGATAAGGCATTAAAATAATACACCCAAGGGGTAGTTTAATCACTAGGGAAGGATGGTAAACAATATAATGGAATTGAACTCACCTTAAGAGGTGGTTTGGGTTGAGGTTTTTGAAGTCCAACCATATAATAAATCTATGTAACCTCATGGTGTGATATAAGGATTCTATTGAGGTATTTCACATTTTCGAAGTAACATGCAAAAATTTTATTATAAAGAAGAATAAAATATTTATAAATTAAGAATAATTTATTTAAATTCATATGGATAACATAAATTATTATTTGAAAGATTATATTTTCCATTATCTAGATAAGATTCGACAAATAATAAGAGAAATAAGAAGAATAGAAAAATGAATCGAAAACCTGGCATATGAGACTGAATAAAAATATCATTCCAAATATAATTTAAATGTATAAAGTAAGAAATAGGAATGAGAGTGTTACCATTATATATACAATGAGACTAATTATATTTGATTCTTACCCTAGATGGTGGTTCTTCATCTAATCCTTCATGGGAGGAAGGAGGAGCTCCCGATGGATGCTATGTGTGGGAACAAAGGGAGAAGAGAGGATGGGAAAAGGTAAATAAGGTAGGTAAAAGGTAATTTACACCGCTTTTATTGAGTTAAATAGTTTGGATGCACAGTTTGGGAAACTGTATGCCAACTATTCGAAGCCACTATTTAAGGGGACACACCCTTGTACTATTAGACACATGGTTAAGGAAATCATTCTCTGTCCATGTGACCCCTTCTATAATTTATAATCGAGGCTTCACATGGCCCTTTATCCTTGATAAGATATTTTGGAAACCAATTTTACTCCCTCTTAGGGTATTATTATTGTATGGGATGGGTCACATGGATCAGAAAAACCACACCCCTTAAAAATACAAGTTGTATAGTAGAGTCTTACAGTTCAGACTAACCGTGAACTGAAGGATAGCTCTCCTGAAATTTAGATTTCAAATACAGACACTCTTGAAAATCACCTAGGCTTCCAAGTCCACATTTGAGCCTTGAAACCCTTCTAAAAAACAATTTTATATTTTACAACTCTTAGAATCATATTTCAAGGTTTGGTTAATGATTCACCCCATCCACCAAAATAAATTCTTAAATTACGTTGGAAATTTCAACCCAACCAAACATGAGATCTTACATCACTTACATTGATGAATTAAAAAATTCATTTTTTTAAAACACTATAATGACATGTGGTATCATGCTTTTTGGTTGAATAAATGGGGAATATGTTTAATTAAACATACATAGATTCACTAAATATACTTAAGAGTTTATTAAAAATGAGTTTTGGATTGATATTCACAAGGTATTATGTATGATATGATACATATTTAAGACAATAATTTCCTTTAAGATGTGTTTTGAAAATATCCAAAAGAAGTTATGAACATGGTTTCAAATTTTATCATATATGATATAATAAAAAGTTAAATGGAATAATGGCTACGAGAATTAAGTGCAATTGGGACATTGGTATAGATATGCTCTGAAGGATTTAATACAACAAACAAATTTTGGAAATATCATACTATATTATATGGTATATGTAAAAATTTATTACATTTATTAAACATTGAATATTTTATGCCTTGTTTTGGGGTATCATAAGGTGAGTTATAATAGATATTTATATAATGTGTAAATCATATCATATTGTATGATATAACTAAATTAAAAGTGATAAAATATATATTTTAATCATAATGTAGGATTGAAATTGGATACTTAATGTAAAGTTTTAATGTTATGGTAAACTTATATATAATCTATCATTATTCAAGACAATTTTATATAATTATAGATATAGGAGATAAAATATTTCATTTATTGAAGTCTGAGGTGTGGGATTTGGAGATGAATAAGTTGAGTATAGGGTGAGGGATGACCCCTGACCCCCTAACCTCTATATCTTCCTCCCAAATTTGAACCAAGTTTCTAAAATATATGTCTGACATGTACCTCATAAACATTAAACTTTTCATGAATTTTAACCAATATAATAGTTACTCTAATTCCAATTATAAGAATATAATAAAAAATAGTATGTCATTCATTAGACGAACCAAATACTGAGTGGTGATAAAATCAATAGATAGTAATTGGCCCAAAACAAATATTTATTCCATATGGGCCTATGATTTTTTTATAAAAATCAAACTATGATACTTGATTAATAAAAACATAGTATTTGGCATGTTCAAGGTTGAACCCAAATAGATTGTAAATGTAGTATGATTTGGTTATAAAAAACATTTAATTTTATTATATTATAGAAATATATGGGAGAAGATTAGTTTGAGTGATTTTGAGAAGGAAAAATGGAAACGATGCAGATTGATTGATTGGTTTGGAAATATACTTGAAAAGAATGCCATGGTTTTTATACTTTCACAATTTGGGTGCAATTGGATTTAATAAAATAGATTTATTTATCCATAATTTGTGTAAGAGTTGAGACAAGGATGATCTAATGGTCTTGGTATCCTCTCCTTAACGAGACAATACCATATTTCCCTTAGTCTAATAATTTAGGGTGTTGTCGAATCAAGTTTGTCTTGATACCGGGTTTAAACATAATTTCTCCTAAAACTGACAATGGTCATGCATTCGTTAGGGTTATCAGTTGCACAATTTTAAAGTTCTCTTTAGATTCAAATGTCAATGGTCATAATAAAATAAAAATAAAGGGATTGGAAGTTAAAGAATAAATTACAAAAACTAGATAAATGAATAAAAATAAATGAAATAAATCAATAAACACCTTCCCCTTATATTACATTACCCTAGAACAAGTCATGTTTACCCAATAATCCTAGTTATGATAGAATAAGAAGTAAGAAGAAAATAAAATGATAGAATAAAGAAAAAAAAAGAAGAACTCAGAAAAGGCCCCGTTGCTTATCGCTCCACTCTTTGGTATCCAGATATGAATTCCACTAAAATTAGCAGCATATCCCTCCTATTATAGGCTTCTGATGGGCTCTAATATTAATTTATATCTTATATATTTTGTGTATAAGTTGTTTAGGGTTAGTCCCTTATCATATATTTGGTGAAAAATTGAAGATAAACAGAATATGTACTTTGAAATCCCTTCGCATGAATTTACACAATATTTAATGTGGTTACATGATGTGTTATATTGTTAGAATACATTTAAACTTTGAATTTCCATGAAACTGTAATTTAATCGCATGTCTTCCAAAAAAAATATCACAAAAAACTCACATCGTGTAATGTGTTTGCAGTACGTGTAATTGTTCTTCATAGCGTGTAATCTTATCGTGAATTTTCCGGAGCAGCTACTTCTTTAAATGAAGTCATGACGTGTAAATGAATTACACAGAGTATAATCATTATTCTCCAGTTTTCTAGCTTCTTTATGTCCTCAAAAATCATTTTTCACTCTATGAGTGAAGCGAAGCCGCTCAAAGTTTCGGTTTTCTCTAATATATGCCTCTTTTCGCTCCTTTTCCAAATATTCAGTATATACTTCCATAAAACACAAAAACAAGTTACATTTCTCACAAATTCGAAAGAATAATCAATTGAATACCAAAATTAATAATTAAAAACACCCTAAAATGTATGCATGAAATACAAATATCAGATAAAAAATTATAATCATAAAGGTAACCTCACCTGACCAATATCTTTATAGTCATTACAGTACATATAAATGTTGGGGATTTAGATTAACCAATGAATTGTGGCCAATGAGTGCGTGAAAGGGGTGTTGAATTATGAGAAAATAATGAAAACTAATTTTAATTATTTTATTCTTATCAGTAAATTTAATATGTAAATAAAGTTAAGGGAAATTGATAAACAACCCAGGCCACCATACCTTTATATGTATAAAAAACAATTCTCATAAACAAATATTTTTCATTTATTAGAGTTATAACACTGTTATTAATAGTTTTTTTGTAACCTGAGGTGGAAATAAACAATATCTAGTACTAAAAAAAAATTATTTCATAATAAAAAGGGTTGATATGATGTTAATTAACAATATAATATTTCTCATACTTCTAAATTTCTATATAAACAATATTATTGGTAAAATTTCCAATAATAAATACCACATTTAGAAACCTATATAAAGGAGAAACACATTCGAGGTCCACAGCTGTTTGTTTTCCTCAAAACCATATTAACCAATATATTTACTAACCTCAAGGTTGATCTACCCTTAGTAGTGTAATTTAATAAGATTACATGGTATGAATTATTGGATGGGACCCCTTACTCCATGGAACATAAAAAAGAATATACTTTACTTTATCATGATAGTATTTATCCCTGGGATGTTTACGACAATTGATAACATACTTAATGTACTCATATAAATTGTTTTTATGTCTTACAAGAAATATCCCACATGATAGATAAAGTGGAAGAATTAGATGATACTTAAGAATTTTTTGATGTTCCATTAGAGACATATATTGAAAAATCCCCTCAATGAATGTTTCTAAAAGGAAATCCTAAGAGTGAGTATACCAATGAAAAACAATTACATATTTTTGATAGCCATGAAAAAAAACATATTCACCTAAATTATCAGAGAATTAAATAAAATAATCCCTCAATACAACATGTTGTGGGTTGGGGGGGAGGTGTTCTTATAGGTCAAATCACAGAGATAAAAATTTGGAAGAGTTATTTGAAAATATTCACAAGTTAAAGATAAATGAGATCTTATAATCATGGTACTACAATTATGAAAAATATGATCTTGAATGCTAATTAACTAGCCTAGAGAATCTATAAAATTAAAAAAATATAGAATCTGATAGAGAATGTACCACTAATCCTCCATTAATGATAGGTAGTTCGGAAAGTTCCTATAGTAATTCAACAAGTATGACTCTCTCACTCACAGTAATCCCATTCATACTATTTATCAAATTTTTATAAAATATATCTCTATCTTCTTTCTAAAATACTATAATGTGTGTATTAGAAAATTAAATTGTGAAAAACCCATGAAATGACTAAAGAGAAAAACTCACATTGTGGTGGTTTTGGGGGAGTATTGAGACCTTTTTATTTTTTTACAAGGTATAAATCCTTCAAGGAACTCTTCCTTACAAAATATTAAGTGAAATATACACTAGTACTAATAAAACTCTACAAAATATAAACCCCATATTATTGATAAGATATACTGGTGGGAAAATGTCCAACCGAGTGGTTTTGGGAGACTAAACAAGGAAACAATATGTACTATATATACAAAGGATGAGGCATAGATACTTTTCTTATTTATGAATAATTTCAAACTATTTTGTAACTTGTTTAGTGTCTCCAATTATAGTACCATAATTAAGATCCTAAATATGAAACATAAGTTTGAAGTATTCCTTATTTTACAATGCAATAAAATAGAGCACTAATGAAAAAATAATGGGACAAAGGGGATCAACAAATGGACTATAGAGGAGGACCAAAGAAAATTTTCTTCCAAATAAAAAATTACTGGGTTGATATATAGTAAGTTATCCCAAATAAATATAGATTGGAAACAAATAATTTATTATCATAAGTTAAAGGTGTGATTGAAAATGTTATGAGCATCAGTAAAATCCACCAAGAGAATCAATATCAATTCATCAGAGTTATAATATTCTTTGTATTTGTTCACGAGATGATTTGTTTACTCTATAAGGAAACCTGACCCCAATATATAATAGTTTATGTATTTAGTGACTTATTTACTAACACCATGTATAGAATGTTTAAAGAATATCCATCTCCAAATAGTCCCAATAACTATAGGGAACACCCCTCTATCTATATTAAGTAAACTTTTAAATGTAACAATTTCCATAAGAACTGATAAACATAGTGGTAATATACCACTAAGACAAAAATTAATCACAAAAGTGGGACCATCCAAAAATATAAACCTATAGAGGACCAACCCCATAAATTACATCCAGAAAACATTAGTCTTGAATTATATCTCTTCCACATTAAGTACCCTAAGGTAAGTATTTAATTACTCATAAAACTGTATCTATATCAACCACTAGGGGGAATCATACATATGAGAGTTTATAATATGGATAGAGTGAGAGAATGAGTGTTTTTGAACCAAATTGAGTTTAGTTTTCACTATAAAAGAAGAAAGGATAGATGGGCTAAGGGTGTTAATGAATATCCTATAATGTCGACCAAACACTTTCCTAGGTCACTATATAAAATTATACTTGGAATGAAATTTATTCTTGAAAACACTACCATTATATACATAATCACCAAGATAGACTAAAGAAGAAAAAATATCTTAGAGATACTGTTGTATGACCACTAACAGGGAATAAGTAGTAAGATCCTTTATAATAAGGTCTTGCTAAAAGGATTTCCAAATAAAATATTTGTTTCCCCAATAATTAATAGTACAAAAACACAAATATTTCATAATTAGAGGAGTATAATGTGCACCCAATGATATATAGATGTTATATTCCTAGAAATTTTCAAATGACAAGATTTTATGGAACTGGAGAAGCTATGACAACAAATGAGAATGATATTAACAATGCACAAATGATATTATATCACCTTATAAAAAATATCTCCATTTGAATAACAATTATAAAATAATGTAGGTTCGTTATGTGTAGGAGAGCTAGATATGAAATATGGGACAAGGGAAAGACAACACTTATCATGAAATCTTGAGATAGATGTGTTCATTAATGGATGGAAAGTAAAAGTTGTGTCACGAAACACCAAGTGTGATGGGGCTGGAGTTTATAGGAGAAAACGTCTTGGTGATATTGATAATTTTTTTTGATCAATATAGTTTTTAATAGATGCTATTCTTTTTTGAAATTTGTTTGAGTGTAACTATTGAACACTTTGGAGGAAATAAGCCATGGATTATTTGGTTTTGTGAAAAATGTTTTATGATTTTTTGGAAGATCTATTTTCTTTTTCCCCCATATGTAGATAAAATTTAGGGGTAAATATATAGAGGTATATCCATTTATTTCCAAATTTTTCAAAAAATATTATCTTATAATCAAAGATGAATGGTAAATGAAATGAGGATGATCAATAATTAAGATCTAAACTATATCGAGGGATCCGAAAATATTATGGATTTGGGTAGTATTAGTGGGCCTTTGAATGGATTTTTATTCCAAATTAATCATAATAAGAGGAGGAAAATCATATTAGGGTAATATAGATCTTTATAGGTAGTTCATACCATTATCTATAGTGATCAAACACTCTTGGAACCCAGTGGAATTATAAAAATCCATGAAAAATATCTGCATCCATTTTAGATGCCCCATCCATAAAAGTATCATATTATGCATAATATTATTCATTTAAACCTGAGAAAAAAATATACCTCAGAGTTATATCCCAAAGTTATTGTATCTACGAGGATTTTAGGACTCATTTTGATTCTAAACAACCTATGAACACAAAAAATAGTGTTAAATAAGTTATAGTTCTTTTTATGGATATATGTTCAGAAACTCCCATTTCCTTATTTCCTACCCAAAACAAATATTTTAAAGATTCCATTTTTGGGTTAATAAAAAAAATTATGAATATAGGAGGTAAAATTACTTATTAAAATACCTATTTTAGAAAAATTTCAAATTTAATGGCCATACCATGATCTATTTTGAAAATATTGGTGATAGGAAGGCTATACGAGAGAGTCTTTCCATAAATATTTTTATTAGACAATATACCTCCCACTATAATGTAGTGATAGTATATCCATAAAAGGGGATATAAAAAATTCTTGATAGTGGCATTTAGAAAGTTGATCCATAGATTATCTCTCATAATGAATATATACTAGTCACTAGAGGGTGGGCATTGACACACCCTGATCCTGTAATCGACAATTAACCTAGTGGTGCTATTTAGAGATCTTATCTTCATGACTAATTCATTGTAGAGAGCTATTTTATATTCCTAGATGGAATGAAACCTTCTTCAATAATTGATCTTGATGATGATTTGGTAAATGTAAGAGAGATTTCTAGGAGGATATCATCAACATAGGATGAGTACATGACACTGGTGAAGATGATGTGAATGACTTCGACAAAGTATATAGAGATCAAGTTAATGGAATTTTCATTATATAAAAGTGGGTTATTATGTGTATGGATAGGTCATAGGAATTCAGGATGTCTATGGAACATGATAAGGATTATTTATTTTTCTCTCATAGAATCAAAATTTTTGTGAAACCATTGACAATATTTCTATGAAGAAAAGATCAGTTAGCTGTTATTGTGAATTAACATCCCAAAATTTGGATCTTGTTGGGAAATATTAACTTATTCCTATATTTAAGTCATTTAATTTCCATTTTTCAAAGCTGGATAACCCAAAATTCCTCTATCATACATTGATTCCCTTGTAGGGTCACTACCTTGTGCATTTTTGTGTGGATTTATTTTAACTTGGGTTCTGATACCACATATATGTTCCATTGGGCCTCATCACCCTAAAATATAGCATACGTGGTAAGGGTTTACCTCAAATTCAAATCTAATACCATTACTATTAAAAAATTTGATATGTGTAATAAATTATTCTCCCCCCACACATTGATACATACATTGGGTAACTACAGAGTTTATTTTTAGGTTGTTTTATCTTTAACTTGGGTGATGATACCACTTGAGGGTTCTATTAAGAATGATAAAACCATAAATTAGCTCAAGTGGTGAGGGTTTGATTTACACTTATATTTATGACCATGAACCTCACATATTTCCTCGAGGGATAACCCAATAGTCACCCCTCACAAATTGCGATTGATATTGGACTACTTCAAAGTGAATTTATAGGCGGAGTTGCTTTTATTCTTGGATATGATACACGATACATGTTTTATTAGTATTTATTTAACCAAAATAAATGTCAAGTGTTTGGATTTATCACTTAATTAATTTTAATACCTTTATTAGTAAAGTAATATTATCATATTCATTTGTTATCAGAGTCCAGGTTATAAAAATTCCTCCTGGAAATACACTTCTTTGTGACCCAATAGAGAGCCTGAT
This sequence comes from Viscum album, assembly GCA_963277665.1. Classification (NCBI taxonomy): domain Eukaryota; kingdom Viridiplantae; phylum Streptophyta; class Magnoliopsida; order Santalales; family Viscaceae; genus Viscum; species Viscum album. The sequence continues at coordinate 629,840,097 of OY728123.1, forward strand.
GTGTGAGGAGGGGAATATAGAGTTTTACCACATAAAAATGTAGAAGGATAAACATATTGAATAAACATAATATTGAAATCCTCACCACTTGATGTATATTTTTTGGGAGATAAGGCCCAAAAATACCCAGAAGTGGAATTAGAGCCTCTGTTAAAAACAATTCAACATAGATGGTAGCAACAAAACACATGACACTATGTATGAGGGGGATACTTTTAAGTTATAAAAATCAAAATGTGGATGTTTAAAGGTCTTAAAAATAAGGGCAAGGAATATCCTAACTTCTTGATTTATCTTTTTGGGTGATAAGGCCCATTAACACCTATATGTGATATCCAAGACTAAGTTATAGAAACTCCTCCTCATAATGAACTTAGTAGTGAACAAATCTTGGGATCATGTGTGAGAGAAAAGATGTTGGGTTATCCCACATAATAATGTGAGACAAAAAATGTATTAAATATAAGTTTTGGGGAAATCCCCTCAACATAATCTAGATACTGGGGTTAGAATTACTAATATCACCTAATAGAAATTAGGTTCTACACTGGGTAAATAATGATTGTATTTATAGTTGGAGTTTATTATAATTTGGGAATTGATATAAATTTTCATTTCTATTGGGAATTCTCTACCCAAAATATAGCTCAAGTGGGGATGTTTTACCTCAAACCTATATTTAAAAAAAATTCCTTCCAAATTTTAATGGCATATAACTAAATAGATTTTGAAATAAGAATATAATGGATGAAGGGTCCTAGAAGAGAAGGGTGAATAATTTAGAGGTGTAAGGAAAAATGAAGTCATATTTATAGGCACATGTGGGATATGTTTCACGGATAATGATGAACCAAATTAATGTATTGATGTGATACATCAATTGGGGGATAAATGATTCACCCATTTGTTTCTCACATAATTCAAATAATAAAAATTTATCCAATGGAAGTAAATTTCTATAATAAACTGATAACATTTAATCCTTTCTTTAATGAATGATCAATATTAATTAAAACATATAAAAAATGATAGTAAACTGTAGATTAATTATTTTTTGTAATTTAATACCCAAATAAATGATTATATTTTTTAAAATTAAAATAAAATGTGAAATTTAGAGATCTAATTCCATGATAGAGAATAATTGTTTATTGGATCATGATATGGAATGATTTTTGTTTTGAAAAAAACAGAAAATATCTATTCAAATATTTTAATTCAAAAGTCTACAGGAATAAAACCAACCAATACCTTATTAATGCCCACAATAAACAAATACACAAGAGACAATGATGAATAAGTATAAAAAAAATATCAGTGAATGTAAGTTTTAAATACTATTCTTGGAATGTTAACAATTTATTTGGAGGCATCTATGGGGAAAGTATAATTGTGTCTCTGGGTCTTCACATATTTTACAATTTAATGTTTAGATAAATTATCATGCAAATAACATTGATTTATTTAGTATTTTATCCTTTAATATTTGAATAAAAAATCTATCCGATTATGGTTTGAAATAAAATTTCATTCTTCTATGTAGAGAAAAAAATTATATTTTGAAAAACATATATATTTGTTATTTTTTTTGAAATACAAATCAAACTACTATGTTGTTTTTATAAAAAAAATCCTTATTATCTTTTGAAATAACCATTTAACTACCATAAACAATTTAAATATACATTTATAATTTCAAAATTTCAAAATTCATTTAGATTATATAATTTCAATATATTGATAAATATTAAAATAAAATAACAATTATAAAAAGCACACAATTTAGATTATACCATTTGAATATATTCATATAATGGAAAGTATCTTTATGTAATAGTATTGAAGTGCCATGAGATTTATATTTCAACAATTCAATAAAGATATTGAAAAAATTACAAATATGCACAATACTTATAAACAGAAATCATTAAAACTAATAAAAATGGAATCTAATCCATGTAATACCCTCTCCAAGGATTAATAAAACCTGTTACCTAAGAATATTGTTCCTGTAATAAAAATAATATTATTTTATTTATACTGTATAGTTAAATAAATTTTTCTAGAAATATAATGTCAATTAATACATAATAAATTTATGTAATCCACATTATATATCTTTAAGAGATATGATAAATAATTAAAAAAGGGAAAATAATATATAGAAAATATTTCATAAAATGATATAAAAAAATCATGATGAATAGAAATTAGAGTTTATAAAATGAACTTTGAATAATTTCTAATAGAAACAAATTGGATTGACATTTAGTTTTTTTGCAACAAGTCCCAAATAAATAAAAACTTTATATCCTATATTTCTAGGAAAATCTAAATTATCTTGTTTAGATTTTCTTGTTTTGGAAAATTTTAATAAAATAAAAAAATATCTGATTTTAAAAAATAACCTTGGAAAATTAATGTCATATCTCTTGTTTAATTGATATATAGCTATTCCCTAAAGGTGAAAGATTATTTCCCAACCCTTGAAATTATTTTTTTTATGGAAATCCAAGTTCTTCTACTCTGTTTTGTTATTTAATATATAATTATTGAACATGAAGTAATTTTAATAGTAATTTTTTTATCATTCTAGACAAACCAAATTTTGGTTTAACATATGATTTTTCCTAAAATTAAAAAAATAATCATTGGCCATTGTAATAATTTTTTATACCATTCTAATTCCTTTCACACAGATTTGATCATGTAAGGATTGTGCATAGAACAAAAAAATGAAATTTTAATCAATCTGGTCACATCAAACATAAAATTGATATGTAGATTTTTCTTATAAGTCCTAAATGAATCAAATATCAGTTTTTAAAAGTTTCATCATAATCTAAGATTGTTTCATGAGTTATAAAAATCAGACACATATTTATGGAAATGGAAAGAACTTTAATAGTAAACAAAATACGTTGTATTATTCTAGAAAAATAACATATGGGTTTAATATGTAGCTTTATGAACAATTCACAAATGAATCAATGAAAAATAAACACAATTTTTATGAAATCCAAATACCGTTCATTGAATTTTGGTCATTTGAGTGGTATTAATAAAATAAAAAATACTGTTTTGATCATTCTAGTGACATTTAAAAGTGGATTGATGTGAATATTTTTCTTACAGGTCATAAATGGAGAAAATATAATTTTCAAAATATTTTTTTTATAATCTTATATTTTATCATGAGTTATCAATACCAGACACATGTTTAAATAATTTTCACAATGTTTAAATGTAATGAACCACTTATTATCTTGGGATTGAAAATAACATGAATCATCACTTGGATTTAAGAGGCATCCCCAAGGCACCAAAGGTTGGAAATAGATGCCAAAGGGTTTCAATACAAGTGGGGGGGGGGATTTACACTTTTTTAATAAAAGAAAAATCTCAAAAACCATAACACAACAACCACTATATGATTCTTGATAACGAAAGAAAAATTAGAACTTTATTTTATATCAAAAATGACCAAAGTGAGAAATACCAAAAGAAAAATGAATCCTCAATGCTAAAAATGGAATGAAAACTGATAAACTACACGACAAAAAAAGATTCCATGCTCCACATGATCCAATCACAAAATAACCCAAGTATCATTTGATGGTTATAATTACATGTGATACTTTACCTTTTCCAATGTGCCAGAAGATAACATCTAGCAAAGAAGAAATGTTACAAAAAAGATGTGAGTATTAAACACAATAGGATTTCCCTAATTAATTCCCTACTCACGCCACTAGGATAGAATTTTTTGCAACATTTATACAAAAGAATTTCCCATAATATCTTATAACTAAATATAAATAAGCCTCAAAACCATTTAAAACCAAATATAAAAAAGTTCTATTTTCAAACAATTTATAGAAAGTAAAATTTCCAAATAAAAAACCAAAAAAGGATTTTAAATCATTTCTCGATAGAATTTTTGAATGCCCATTCCACCACCATTAACCACACACCCAAGAATACATGCAACCTGAAACTCCCTATACCTGTGGGCTGAGAGTTATCGTTCCACTAATCCTTCACTTAGTGGACCACTTTTATAGGGGTACTTTACACCCCTATCTATACCAAAATTTTAATTGGGATCCCTCACACTATTATCCATCCAAATGCATATAAACAGACATCAGAACCTAGTAAAAACCCATGTTAAGTCCAAGTATGTTCGACCAATTCAATAAAAAAATTATTTTATTGAAAATCGTGAAACATGTCTGTTCAAACAAACCATTTTATTTCAATAAAAATTGTAATTTTTTTGAATTTTTTTCATCAAACCCATGTGTCACAATTCTAGAAAATCGTCATTTTAAAATTTTCATTTTAAAATCAATAATCAATCACTTCATTCAAGAACACCAATTTTCTATATTTCCCAAATTCATCAAACTGTCACTAAAAAGGGTTTAAAAAAAATTCTCAAATATCCTATTAAAAATAAATTTAACATAATATAATAAATATGAATGTATTATATTATGTTCAACTTAGAGGTGTCGATATTTAATCAACCTACCTCAACTGTTTTGACGAAAATCGAAAACTAACAAAGAATGCTCACAAAATTAGGTCGATTCTCTAGGAAAACACCTTATATATCTTCCCCTAACCTAATAAAGAACAAATATACAATTATTTGGAACCCTTAATATTATATCTAACCACAATGGGTTAGATATAAGAAACCTAGAGAATAAGATAATTAGGTCTAAGAAATAATGAGAAGAACGATGTAGAAGGACACTTACCACAAGAATCAGGCTTTAAAACACCATGGGAGGGCTCCAGATTGACTCCAAATTTCATGGGAGAGGATATAATACCTTCAATGGAAAATAATACTGAATTAGGGGCCGAAAATAGTAAAAAAGAGGGATTTAGAGGCAAAAACGTTTGAGATCCACTTTTTTAAGATGTCAGTTTAACCCCGCGCATGGATAGTTCACACGATTAGAAAAAGAATATGCTAAAGTGAATTTTATACTATCATTGAATAAAATCACATGAACTCATCAAACAGTCTCCCTAATGGTGAATACACCATGCTGAAGTTACTATCCTATAACTTCCAAAGTGAACTTTTTCTCCTAGTATTTGGTCACAGTTTAGACAAACCGCGCACAACTCATGCTCCTATCCTTTAGGCACCAAAACTTATTTAAAGTTCACAAAACTCACCCATCCTTTAACCATGAATTTATATACAAGAAAATCACAATGAAATGGTTGCATACCAAAAACCATGGGTACTAAATTCTCCCCAACATTGGTATTTCTATCCTTGGAAAGTAGAAATCCATTTTTTCACTGAAAGTGTTTCAACCATTAATCTTAAATTTCCTTCTTGCGTTCCCAAGTATCTTCTTGAATCTAACTATGTTTCAATAAAACCTGCATTGGACTGATGATTTTTGAATAAAATACATTCTCTTTCCAACCAAAAATCCACACTGGGATATGTACTTGTGAAGAATTTGGCTCTATGTCAATGAGATCCCATACGATCACATAGTGATGATCAAGTAGATAATTTTCAAGTGAGATACATGGGACACATTATGCACCAAAATGAACCATGGTGGAAATTCCAACTAAAATTCCACCGATCCAACCCATTTCGGTATCTCAAAAGGACCAATGTATCAAGGACATAACTTTACCTTCTTCTCCAAATGATGATTTCTAAACCATGGAGAAATCTGTGATCACCCACCCCGAACAACAATAGTTCTTGATGATGATCCGCATAATATTTATGAAAACTCTGAGCTCTCTCCATCCTTTTCCTGATCAAATTAATCTTCTCCATTGTTTCTTGGAAAAGGCTCAGAACCACTTTTAAATATTACCTATTTCAACCTTACAAAGTGGTTAACGACAAGGATGACAATACACTTCTCTAAAAGGAGCCATATATATTGAGGCTTGATAGATGTTATTATATGAGAACTCTACTAGGGGTATATTCTATTCCCATGAGCCACCAAAATCCATTACACAATCGTGAAACCTACCTACTAGATTTTGTATCATCTTTTTGGATTTCCCATCCATTTGAACATGATATGCCGTACTCATAGTCAACTGAGTCCCAATAGATTTCTGTAAGGATTTCCAGAAATTATATGTGAACTTTGGATCTCTATCTAAAATGATTGAAACTGGTATTCCATGTCTATTTACCACTTCATCGATATAGATTTTGGACTGATCCTCAACTGTATGAGTTTCTTGAATAGTTATAAAATGAACCTACTTGGTGAGATGATCCACTATCACCCATATGGAATCATGTTGGAGAACCATTTTTGGATGCATATAACAAAATACATTGCTATCTTCTACAACTTCCAGACAGGAATATGTAAATAATACAACATACCTACTGATCATTGATGTTCTACATTAACTTGTAGACAAGTTATGCACTGTGAAATGAACTTAGCAACGTTATGATTCATATCAATGCATGAAAACTACAAGTTAAATGCCTTATACAACTTCTCTATGCCCATATGTACATCCCATCTCAAATGGTGGTAGTCATGAAGCATTTTCTGCTAAAATTTTATAGGTACAACCATCCGATCTCTGAACCACAAAACAAAACTCCCATAGGGTTTCCAACCCTCAATGGTTTCTACAGCATTGAGCTTTGAACTCTTAACCACGAATTCCTCATCATATGTTTGTGCCTCTTTTTCCACATTTACCAAATTAGGACCCATAGAGACTGAAAAAACCACAAAACAACTTGGTATTCAAATTTCACATGCATATCATCTAGGACAAACATTAACTGCCACTCATATGAAGCATCTTTCACCATCTGTGCATATGAATTTATACTTAATGAATCGACCACCGAATTAACTTTTCCTAGTGTATACATCCAGTCAATGAAAATAATATGTAGATACTCTATCCAAATTATTTTCCCCAGATTCAAGACACATTTTGATAAAATTTGTTCCAAGCTCTTATGATCCATAAACATAATAAATTTCTCCCCAAAGAGATAATTACTTCATGTCTTTAAGGCATGGTCACCCAAAACTAACTCCAAATCATGTGTTGGGTAATTCTTCTCATGAAATCTCATCATACATGAACCATAAGCCACTACATGGTATCCATGAATAAGAAAAAATTCCATCCCATATCCCAAAGAATAATAGTACACCACATAACCCTGCCTTGATGTTGGAAAAATCAAGGTAGGTGATGATGTAAGATGAACATTCATATATTTAAAAGAATTCTGGAATTCTTCAATCCATTGAAACTGAATGATAATATTTTCCAATGTTTTCTTCAGAAAATCTTGTCATGTGAAGTCATGAAAAAATTGTCAATAATAACCTGCAATACCAAGAAAACTTCATATCTTAAAGTCATTCTTTTTGGATTTCCAAGAGATAACAGCTTATATCTTTTCAGGATCCAATGAATCACCTTTTTCCAGAAATTTTGTGTCCATGAAATCCTACCTCGTGTATCAAAGAATCACACTTTCATAATTATAAATACAAATGATTATCTCTCATGTTTCTCAACACCGTGGACAAGTGTTTCTCATGCTCAGCCTCTTTCATTGAATACACCAATATTTCATCCACAAACACCATAAAAAAAACCAAATATCTCTAAAATATCCGATTAATAAATTCCATAAAGACCGTTGGTGCATTCCTTTGACCAAAAGGCATGAAAATATATTCGTGTTGGCTATATTTTATTCTAAAAGCTGTCTTCAGAATATCCTCCTTTCTAACTCACAATTGATGATATACTGATCTCAAGTCAATTTTTGAGAACCACTTAGCTCCCTTCAATTGATAAAATAGATCATCAATGAATGGAGGTGGCTACATATTATTGATTGTAACTTGGTTAAGCTTATGATAATCCACACAAAACCATAGAGTTCCACCTGCTTTCTTCACAAACAAGATTGGTGCAACCCATAGAGACGTTCTTGGTCGAATGAAACCTTTTCCTTCCTGCTCTTCCTAATGCACTTTCAGAAATAGGAATGGTGCCTGGAATGAGATCAATTGTAAACTCCACTTCCCTTATGGGTGGTAACCCTAAGACGTTTTTGGGAAATACATATGGAAATTTATCCATTACTACTGTAAAATTAATTTCCTTGATCTCTTGCATTGATTCCAAAGTCAATTCCTCCAGTTAGTAAGAGATCATTCCCAATGCTTGTGCCAAAAAAACCCATTGCACCTATCTTTACAACCGTTCATCCTCTGAAGAGATACTTGACATCGTCCTTAGTTGGGAATCTAACCATTCTTCTATAATAGTCAATGTGATCCTTAAACATTTTCAACTAATCCATACCCAGGATTACATCAAATAAATCTAACTCCAATACTAATAATTCCCATTTCATATCAACACCATCAATGGTTATAGAACATGCTCTACACAATATGGCTCAACATTCTCTTTCACCAAGAGGAGTTTTACATTTTATCACAGAGGGAATCATCTCATAATTTAAACATATAAAATCAATAACACGAGAATAAATTATGGAATGTGATTCACCAGAAAGAAACAACACTTCCATTATGGTAGAATTAAAAAATAATTATACCTCTCACCATAGATTGTCCAACCTTATCATCCACAATCACAAGATCTGCTCGATATAACTATTTTGTTAATGAACACTGATCTTTGTTGTTATGCTAGGATTTCCATTGATGAGGAGTCATGGTATTCTTAGAATCACCATGACATGATCTATTTTGCTGATAAGCCTAATTCTTATGGCCTCTTCCTATTGAATCATACAATTCTTTTGACACCTTAGAAGTTTCTTGAGCACCTGAACTCAGAGCACTATGACAACAACACTGAAGATGCACCATCCTTTTGTAATTATGTAATGATATAGGTTGTTTCAAACACTCCTGCTTCATGTGGTCAAGAAGACCACAATAAAAACGACCTAATTTTCTTTTGGTTTGTGGAGGAATGTTCATTAATCTAGTCGTATGATTTTGATTCTTACTTCCACCTTGGAAATAGGTGTCCCTCTTCCGCTTTCTCAGAGCATTTGAGTTCCCACTATTTCCTATAGGTATCATCATACTTCCTCCTCCCATAGATCCTTATATATCATGTTCATCCATTATCGCTCTATTCACTATCCCTATATAATCTATAATACATAGTACCACATTATTTGAGAAAATCTCATATCTTTTCTCTAATTCAAATATACATGCCTTCAAATATGCACACACCACAAATTCTAGTGAAAATCACTATAAATGCATTAATTTAGAGGCATACTCTGTGACTGAGATATTTTCCTACTTCTGGATGAAGAAGTTCATTTTTGGTTGGATTCTGAACATTTGAGGATAGAAATATTTATTAAAAAATTCTTTAAAAACCTCCCAAATAAGGTCTTAATTGAGTTTATACTTCACCAATAGAACACAAAACTAGTGTGAAAGATCCTTGAGCATATAAATTTTCAGTTTAACTTTCAACTCCACTAGTGTGCTGATGAAATTGAAGATATGATTCATCCTATTCAGCCACACCTCCACCTTTTGGGTTCAGAATCACAATGGAAGATGGGTGGATTCTGCTTCATAAACTAGATGGAATGATCCACATTCCATGGATCATCCCTCTGGTTCCCAGTGTCCATGTCTTGGAATGCTTGAACGATATGCCGAACCAACTGTTGGTTCACCCGTGGTTCAGGTGTATTAAAATTCTCCACTACTTCTTCCGGTTGGTTTATATGATGTCTATCGGGTGTATTTTCTAAACCAACAAGAAAATATATAAATCTCACTTAGTAGAAACTAATGCATTATCATTTCCTATTTTATCACAATAACTATCATGACAAGTTTTATTCAAAAACAAGTTTTCCCCCATTCAACCAATTTAGAAAAATTGCATTCTAACTTTTAAAAATCAAACCATTTTCCAAAGACCATATTCATGTTTTTTTTCAAAATCATTCATTTAAAAAAAATTTCTACATTTTTCAAAAATAAAAAAAAATTCAAAAAATCATAAATCACTTCTCTAAATGAAATATTCAATCCTAGTGGGACGTTATTCCTCTACAAAGCATTTCATACTGGTCTCATTGGCTAAATTCAAGATAATGAGTTTTAGAAAATCCTATTAGAGTCTCCAAAACACTTATGTACCCAACTTCCTTTTAACTTTAAGTTCATCATAAAAAGGTTAGATATGTATTTTTATTCTCTAAATTTATTTTTCTTATAATCCTACTCCTTTCTAAGATTCTATCCCAAGAAATAGACAATAATGATTATAAATTCCAAGACTAAGAAAAATAATGACTACTTATTCCACAAGGAAAGGAAAAAGATTAAACCACATATCTCAATTTGTGTTTTTGATTGAATGAAATAATACTATTTTAAATGACCCACTTATTTCATTTTCTTGATAATTCCATGAATCTTTACATGGACTTACGTGAAATCCCCAAGACGTGAAAGGTTGGCAATAAATGCAGATGTTTTTAAATACAAGTGGGGGGGGGATGATTGGCCCTTTTTAATGAAAAACAACAACTCACAAACCACAACTTAACAACCACCATATGGTTCTTGATAAATAAAGAAAACTAAAAAATTTATATTATATCAAAACAAACCAAAGTGTGAAACACCGAAAGAAAAACTAATCATTAATGTGAACAATGTAAAGACAACTAGTAAACTCTAAGATGACAACATGGCTCCATTCTCCACAATCTCCAAGATCTAATCACCAAACATCCCAATTATCATGAGGTGGTGCTAAAGAAATGTGATACTTTACATTTTTTCATTTCCTGGAAGATAACATCTAAAAAAGTTGTAATGTTCCAAAGGAGGGGTGAGTATAAAACTGAGTACACCTTCCCCAATTACTTACAAACTCACACCACTAGGATATAAAGGTTATAAAAATTTATATAAAATAATTTATTTAAAAATTTTTCCCAAAATTTATTAAAACTAAATATAAACATGTCTTAAAACTATTTAAAACAATATGTAAACAAGTGATATTTTCAACCAATTTCCAAAAAGTCACATTTCCTGAAAAAAAGACTTTAAAACCATTTCTTGATATCATTTTTTCATACCCATTCCATTACCCTTAACCACACACTCAAACATGCATGAAACCTAAAACTTTTTATAGTCTCTAGTGGTGAGTTATCCTTCCACTAAGCATCCACGTAGTGGACCACTTTAACTGGGGTACTTCACACCCATATCTATCCCAAACTTTTTATGGGGATCCTTTATGCCCTTAATCTGTCCCAATGCCTATGAAGAGGAATTACCACCCAAGTGAAACCGATGCCAAATCCAAGTGTGTTCAATCAATTCAATAAACCCATTATATTATTGAAAATCGTGAAGTAAGGTAATTCAAAAAAAAAAAACCATTTAATTTCAATAAAAACTTCCCTTTTGTTTAAAACGCTTTCGTCAAACCCCTGTGACTCAATTCTAGAAAATCCACATTTTAAAATATATAATCAAGCACATTATTCAAGAACACCAATTTTTTAGATTTCCAAAATTCATCAAACTGTCACTAACAATGGTTTCCAAAAATTCTAAAACATACTATTTAAAATCCATTTAATATAATGCAATAAATTTTAAAGTATTCCATTTAATTATACAAATAATAGTTGAGAGTGAAGCCACCTACCTTAACCATTATGACGAAAACAAAAAACAGATGAAGAATACTCAGGAATCTGCGTTAATTATCTAAGAAACCACCATAGATATTGTCCCCTAACATGTTCAAGAACAAATATAAACTTATTTGGAATCTATAATCTTATATCTAACCACATCAGGTGTAGAACTATGAAACCAAGAGAAGTTGAGAATTAGATCTAAGAACGTGTGGAAAGAATGATGAAAAATGACACTTACCTCAAGAATCAGGCATGATAACGCCAAGGGAGGTCTCCAGATTGACTCAAAATTTCTTAGGAGAGGTTATCATACCTTCAATGGAGTGGAATATATAATTAGGGAAACAAAGGATAAAAAACGAGGGAGTTAGAGGAAAAAATGTGTGAGATCCACTTTTTTAGGATCTCACTTAAACCCCATGCAAAGTTAGTTCTCACAGTTAGAAAAACTGTTCGCTAACAATCTATTAGCAATTTTCTAGGAATCACTTGCATCGAATCATTGAAAAATCTCCCTAATCATGTGTACACTATGCAGAAGGTACTATCCATCATTTTTCAAACTACACGAGCTCTCTTAGGATTTCTTTACGGTTTAGACAAACCATGCGCAACCTGTACACCTCTCTTTTAGCCCCCAAAACTTAATGAAAGTTCACCAAACACTCCCAACCACACTCATATCTTTATATACATGAAAATAATAAAGAAAGGGTGACATGAAAAAAACTGGGGGTACTATATTAATAGTATGAAAACACATCAAATCATTTAAAAAAATATAAAACATTGTTTTAAATTCAATTTCCCTTAAATTAATAAATAAATGAAATACCATTTTCCTAATTTTTTCTGATATTTTTATTTCTTTCACATATTTTTTTTCATTTTAGGAAATTTTATAGAACATAAAAATGTAGTTTTAATCATTTTGATCACATCACATATTTACATCACACATTGGATTGATGCGCATGTATTTCTCATTGGTCATAAATAAACAATACAATATCATTCTAAATTTTTATGAAAATATAATGTTTTTCAAGAGATGTTAATAAAACATGCATATTTATAAAATCATATGGGATTTTTATAGTAAAAACATCCATTGTATCATTCCATTCAAATCACACATCTATTTAACACACAATTATTTCTTATAAAGAAATAATGAATCAATGTCATTTTCATAACATTTTATGATATTTTAATATCTTTTTATAAATTTTATCAATATAGGAAATTAAAAAGAACTTAAAAATTAATTTTTGTTAATTTAGTCCATATCATGAATTCATATTTTTGTGTCCGTTTTTTATATCTCACAAATATAGGATCAAAATATGAATGTAGATGCTCAATTACAAGAGGGGGGGGGGGGGTGAATTGTAAGTTTAAAAACATTAATTTTTAACCTTAAGGAAAACTATGTTTAACAAGGTTAAACAAGGTATATTCACAAGACCTATTTTTGTTCTACAAACTTTCTAAGTTCCGGAAATGTGGTTCCAGAAATGAAACTCGAGGTAAGTTTACAAGATAAATATTCTACCTTAAACCATATTGAATCTTACTTAATCATAGTACATATAAGAAGAAGAAAGTATAAGAAATTTATACTTTCTTTCTTTATCAATATATAGTGGAATAAAAACTTGAAACTAAATAAATAACAAGTATGAAGACTTTTAACCCAAAGAGTAGGGTATCCAATATCCTTGGATAAAGGTCCCTATATTTATACTTTCAAGTAAGTATGTCTTACCCACACTAGGGAAAACCCTATATAAGAATATCAGATTCTGTCTTGATATCCCCACAAGCCCTCAAACTTCAAGGTAGTCGACACCTCTGTCTTCCTATCCTTAGAAGTCCTTAAAATTTAATTTAGTCGGCACCTCTGTCTTCCTATCCCCAGAAGTACTAGATTGTACAGAACAACAATCAAAGTTGCATGAAGCAAGATGAACATGATGTTCAGTACGCACAAGGAATGAGAGTCTCTCTATAGAAATCACTTCAGCAGTATGCAATCTCTAGAGTAATGGATCTATTCTCTGTATTGAGCTCATTTAAATGATATCATATTTATAGTAACTTCTCTGATGGTTGGCTCCATCCTCCAACATTCATATTTTTCCTTGTATCTAGGAGGGACCTGTACTCGTGTCACTCAAACAACAGTTGGTTCAAAATAGAATGTATGACCTCATTTCATAACTAAAACAAGTGTAAGAAATATATTGTTTCTTAATGAAATCTGTTTTTTGAAGTATGAGAAAAAATAAAAGTTGAGAGACTATAAATCATGGATATTAAGATTTTATTTTCCAAAGAATTTAGAACCTGAATTCTATAGACTTAAAAATATAAATTCTAATGAATTTGGAATTTGAATTTTTATGATTTCGGCATCTAAATTCTTAGGAATTTGGAATCAGAATTTTGAGGAATTTAGAGTCAGAATTATGAGGAATTCAGAGTCTGAATTATGAGGAATTTAGTGTCTGAATTCAGAGAAATTCAGAGTCTAAATTCTAAGTAATTCGAAGTCTGGATTTTAAAGAATTCAGAGTCTGAATTTCAGATAATTCGGAGTCTGAATTTCAGAGAAATTAGATTCTGAATTTCAAAGAATTAAGAGTATGAATTTTAGATAATTCAGAGTCTGAATTTTAGATTTTTTGGCATCTGAATTTTAGAGAATTCAGAGTCTGAATTATAGAGAATTCAGTGTCTAAATTTCATAGAATCCAGAGTCTAAATTTCATAGAATTCAGATTTTGAATTTCAGAGAATTCGAAGTATGAATTTCCAAGAATTCCAAGTCTAAATTCAGAATATGAAATCAGATCCTGAAAACAGAATGATCTAAATCTAAGGATTTATAGGATTCCGAGGTTTTGGATATGAAACCTAATTTTACCCTTAATAAATAAAAGAGTTAGGTTTTTAGAAACTATAAAATGAAAAATGGAAAAAATAGGTAAAGGTAATATATTCTTGAGGTAGAAATATTTTTCTTATTAGGATAATTCTTAGGGAAAATATTATTTTCCTTAAGATAATGTTTTTGTGATTTTCAAAACACAGAGGAAGGGAAAAGTCATAAAGAAACCTTATTGAGTCAACAATATCTCCATTTTTGGAAAGCACAAACATCCTTATGAAAAAGAATATAAAGACTTAGAGTTTTTCTTTATGAACATAAAAGAAAAATTATCTCCCTTTAAATATGAATCATATTGAATATGACTAATTCCCCCTTAGGTTTTGAAATCCCTAAGGATCATATTCCTAATTTTATGAATGGTATTTTTATTTATCTTGCAAATGAAAATTTTCTTTGATATGAAATTCCCCTTAGATGAATTCCCCTTACTTTGGAAAATATCTTTTTCTTAGAATTCTTTTTATCATTACTTTCTCCCCCTTTGTGATTTTTAAAAAGGAATAGAGGGAATGGAAAAAATGGTACTAAAAAAATTAGTACTAAACGACCAAATATATAGAGAAAAATTACAAATTTCATTAATATTGAAAGAATTTTTACAAGGAAGAAATTAAAAAAATGATCCAAATTTGGAAAAAAATTATCATTCTTCATCCTTCGGCATTAGTTTCCTGACAATGGGTTTCAGCTTCTTTATTTTCTTGTGATATTCTTCTATATGCTTGTGCAACTGATCCTGATATTCTCTTTTCTTCTCAAAGGATTTTATCATTTCTACATGAGCCTTAAGAATATCTTTCGGAACCTTCAATATTTCTTCTTTCTTAACAATATTTTCTTCAAATTCAATTTTGAGATACCTTTCCCTCTTCCAATTCATGGCCATAGAATTAAGCTTCTCATTCAGATCCTTAACTTCCTTCTTCCGAGTATTTGTTTGGAGACATATCTTTTCCTCAAAACTATTAATAAGGCCCTTTATCTTCCCATCTTTAGTGTCAAAAGCATCCTTGAAATTATCCTAAAATTCATTAAATACTATGAGATCTTTGACTGTCTTTCTTGACCATCTTGTAATCTTTTTAAAAGACCTTTTATGAGCCTCATAACCAATAAGAAATTATTTGAAATCAGTCTCATACCTGACACATTTATCCATAACCATGGAAACTGAATCTGATTTCTGATTTATCAAATGTTGAATCATTTGGAATCTTGAATCTATTATTAGAACTAAGGAAATAGTTCCAACTAGCATTTTCAAATATTGAACAACAAAATCATGTCCAAGAGAGGACGATTTTGAATCTGAGTGTTTAGTTTTTGAGGATTATTTTTCTAACTCATAATATTTCCTCTTCGATGAGACACCATATTTTTTCTATTTCACCATAGATTTACAAGGTGTATTTACTACCAACTATTTTACCTTATCAGCTCTCAGAATATTGTCTTGTGTTTTTGGTGATTCGTGCTCATTGTCTCATAACTGAAATATCCTATCTTCATCAACATCTTCTTTCTCAGCATCAACCACTTGATCTTCTGGATAAACCAAATCATGAATGCTGCTTTCTGATTCAGATGGTTTTTTACTTCTTCCTGACCCTTGTCATCTTTTCTTGGAGTAGAAATTTTTGAATAATCGGCTTCAGAAGTTCGTATTGAATGTTTCTTAGAAGTACTATCCTTCTCATGATAATCTTCCACTTTACTTGTCACGTCTTCTATATCACCACTAACTTTTTTCTTCTCCTTATTCTTACACTTCTTCCTTTTCAACTATTTCTTTTCTTGATGTGGTTCTGGAATCAACAAATTATTTCTCGGAGTCACAGGGAGTGATTCTTTCAAAAATTATTATAGTACCAGAAGTTGTTCAGAGTCTTTTTCAGTAGCCCTGAGGATATATTCTACTATATCAGCTTCAACCATTTTCTTCTTTTGCTTCTTTTCTTTTTCTTACTTCTCAAGATTCTCGGCAGCCTTCAACATCAAGGCTTTTCATCACTAGGATCCAAGCCAAAAATAGGCACCCCTTCTGTCCTGATCTTTTTCCTTCTCTCCATTTAGCCACTGCTCCATCAGGGTAAGTCTTTTTCTTATTTGGATTTTGAGGTGCATATTGGGTTTCCTTAGACACTTGAGTTTGTCTTTGATCTTCCATTTCCTTTGAATTCCTCTTCCTTCCACCCTTCTTGGAAATCTCATCCATGTCCGGTTTCTTTGAAAGGGATTCGATTTCAGCTTCAGACAAGTCATAGAAATTTCCACATTGACTATTAAAGCCAACATTCATCATCCTTAGAGTATAATCACTCAATAACATTACTTTGAAATTCCTTGGATTATAACTTCTAGGAATTTTGAATGAATTCAGGTGAATAACAATAATTTTTGAGAGTATATCCAGATACATGATAATTTGAGGCTTGAAATTTCCATTCTTGATATTCTCAATCGTAACCAAGATATACTTTACCAGGTTTATCATCCATAGGTTCCCCAAGAAGTCCAGAATATAGATATCACTTTTTTTTTCAGGGTGTCCTTATCCCATTTTCTCGGAATGACTAAACCTTGGTCCCATAAATCAAGATTCTGAAAGTTTATAGATAGATAAAAAATCTTCGGAGTCTTCAATCCTTTCAAACAAAGACAAGGTAGAGCTATCTACTTATCAAAAGATCCTGAAAGATCTGATAATTTGTGAGTAAACAATTATGTATCTTCTTCATAAGGAATTTCAATCAAACATGGTTCCTAGTTGTAAGAAATTAAATAAGTCTTCCCACAAATCTTGAAGGAAAACTTATCTCTCCCTCCTTCTATGAAAAAACTTGCTCACTCATAAAATTCAACCAACATGTCTGGATAGACTGAATCTCGTGCCTTTGGTTTCGATATACATAGGCTCTCCCATCCATTCATCTTAATTTTCATTGAAATGATAGAGTCACACTTAGAATAACATTTCGGATCGACCATCCTTTCTCAGTATATCTTCAATTCACAAATTTCCTTTATAGACGACATTTCTTTCTGAGGAGAGGCCATAGATGAAATTCAAAAGAAAGGAAAACCTGATGATTTACAACAACCATAAGTAGGGAGGCAGAATTTTAGCACGTGAAGGATTTGAAGGTCGGCGTGGGACAAAAATTAGGCGGCCTGAATAAAGGCGTTTTAGGTGATGGTTCAACTTCCTAGATTGATCTAACAGTTGAAATACTCTTGATCAGATTTTACCTTTGAGATGATAATTGAAGAAGGATTGTGGTAGGTTCTAATATTTTGATATTTCTAAGGTAAACATTTGGATTTAAGAAAAATTGTATCCGAAAAAGTTTCTTAAACAAGATAAAAATACCCACATGTAAAAACAAGATTACAAAAATTTTAAAAAGAAAACATACCTTCCATATTTCTTGGAAGATTGTTTTTAATGATGAATATTATTATTGAAGAACTTTAGATTATGGAAAATTTTAAAGAAAGAAATTTTATTATGAAAAAATTTTATTACGAAAATTTTGACTACAAAAAATTTTAACTTTGAAAAAATTGACTACGAAAATTTTTTACCACGAAAAAATTGACTACAAAAATTCTGAATACAAAATATTTTAACAATCAAACCTATGTAATCCCTCCTATGAAAATGAGTTTCTCACGATAAGTAGATAGGTTTATACAAGAGTATAATATGGAATATTATCTTATGGTTATAATTATTAATTTCTATTTAATATATTCAAATCTATTGGAGGGTAAATATTTTGTGAAAATATCAGCAAGTTGATCTTGAGTTCCAATAAATTAAAGAATGATATCTCCTTTTTGTGTGTGATCCCTAAGAAAGTTATTCCTATTATCTAAGTTTTTTTACGAGAGTGATGTGTAGGGTTTTTACTTAAGGAATGGAACTAGTATTATCACACATTATTTGTGTTTTGGTTAAACTCATACCCTAGTTTGTGAGTGTGTGTTGCATCCACAACACTTGATCACAACAACTTCCAGCTTCTATATATTCATCTTCAACAGTGGAAAGTGATATTGAGTGTTTATTTTTGAATGACCAAGAAACTAATGTATCTCCTAAGAAATGACACATTCCGTATGTACTTTTCCTATCCATTATACATCCACCAAAGTTATCATATGAAAATATTTAAAAAAAAAGCATTTCTATAAGTATAAAAGAGTCTTAAATCCATGGTTCCATTTAAGTAGTGAAAAATGATTTTCACTGCCTTTAAATGAGATTCCTTAGGATTATATTGATACCTTGCACATAAGAAAACTAAAAATTATAAGTCTGGACAAATATCAGTCAAATATAGTAAAATTATTATCATACCGATAAATGATGTTTGATATACTATTTTCCCAGCTTCATAAATATCAAGTGAATTTGAGGTACCAATGGGAGTTCTAATACTTTTAGTGTTGTCATATCCATAATTTTTAAGATTATTATTTATATACTTATGTTGAGATATATAAATTCCTTATGGTTTTTGAGAAATTTTAAAACTAATAAAAAAATGTTAACTCACCCCTCACACTCATTTCAAACTCAGATTTCATTAGATTCACAAAAGAATCTGTTAAATATTGCAGAGTTAAACCAAATATAATTTCATCAAAATAAATTGGAACAATCTGAACATTTTCTTATATTTATTTATAAAGAGGTTTGGATCAAAATCTCCATTAATGTAATTGTTTTGAAACAAAAATACTGTAAGTCTATCAGACTAGGATCTAGGGGCTTGCTTTAGTCCATATAAAGCTTTGGTAAGTTTGAAAACATGTTCCAGATGTTTTTTATCTTTAAAACTAAGAGGTTGTTCAACAAAAAATTCCTCTTGAACAAAACTATTATGAAAAGAACATTTAACATCTATTTGATTTTTTGAAATTATAGAATGCTACGAAGGAAATCACGTTATGAATAGATTCATTTATAGCTTTTGGAGTAAAGGTTTCTTCATAGTCTATTACTTCTTTTTGATTATAGCCTTTGAAAACTAATATATCTTTATTTCTTACTATGATTCCAGTTTCATCAAACTTATTTCTGAAGACCTATTTTACTCCAATAATAGAAGTTTACTTAGGTCTTTCAACCAAGGTCCAGACATTATTCATTTGGAATTAATTTGGGTCATCTAGATGGCTTTTATCCGATCATCATCACCTAAAGCTTCATCAGTTATTTTTGGTTCTAATTGAGAAAGGAATGTTAGATATTCTACTTTATTTATTATGGAACTTCTAGTCCTTACAGGTTGATTAACGTCACCAATGATACTATCACTTGGATGATTCATAAGAAAGAACTGATTGGGATTTTGTAAAACCTATTCATCAACATATGGTAGGAAATATTCTGGGGTAAATGATTCATAAACATATTTTTGAACATTTCCTTATCAAAAGGATCTTCTATCAAAGGTTGATCATCAGTTTTTGAAAATACATCCGTAGATGTAGTTTGAGGGTGTTTAAAAACAAAAGGAACAATTTCATCAAATTTAATATACACTATTTCTTCAATAGTAAAACAATTTTTATTAAAAAATATATAAGCCTTAGAAGTTGTGGAGTCACCTAAGACATTTCCTTCATGAGATTGGGATCGAATTTATGTAAATTATCTTTAGTATTCAGAATGAATAATTTGCATCCAAATACCTTGAAATTAGAAAGTATAGGGTTTCTACCATTCCATAATTCATAAGGGGTTTTATTAAGAAAAGGTAAAATTAAAACAAGATTTATAGTATAACAAGCAGTACATACAGCTTCAGCCCAAAAATGTTTGGCTACCAAACATTCAATCTACATGGTTTGTGTTATCTCTTGAAGAATTAAATTTATTCTTTCAATAATTCTATTTTGTTGAGGGGTTCTTGGTTCTAAGAAGTTATGAGTCATGACTTTTCTTCAAAAAAAATTTCAAAATAAAAATTATTAAATTCTCCTCCATGATCACTATGAATAATTATAAATAGAAGGGTTTTCTAATTTTTAACTTGGGCTCTAAAAATCTTGAAATAAGAAAACACTTCATTTTTTTGCTAGAAAATATACCCACATAAATCTTGTGTAATCATCAACTAGGACAAACACATAGTCTTTTCCTCCCATGATTCTACTTTTTATTGGACCAAAAAGATCTATATGCACCAACTGTAATGGATTAGAATTTGAGACATCACCAATTTATTTTAAACTTGATTTATGTTTCTTTACATATTGATAAGGAACCCAAACTTTTGAAGTATCATAACTAAGCTCAGGTATATCCTTAATATTATTTTCTTAGAGAGATTTCATAAGTTCCTAAGGTTATAGTTTCCTAACCTTCTATTCCATAACCAAGATTGGCCTTCCATTGCACTAAGTCAAGGTAGGTCTTGGCCCATAAGGTCTTCTATGTTTAGTGTGTATACATTCTCTTTCTTATGGAAAGAAAGAATAAAATCATCCTTGGATTGTGTACTAAGAACGTTTTATTCTTAAAATTTAGAAGGTAACCTTATTTACATAATTGACTTATTCTAATAAGGTTGTTATTAAGACCTTTAACAAATAAAATATTTTAAATCTGTGTCCTTCCAAGAAAACAATGTTATCTATATCAATAATATCTCCCTGATCACTATCTCCGAATGTTACTTTTCCTCCTTTCAAATTGATAATATTTTCAAAGAAGTTTTAGTTACCAGTCATATTCCAGGAACATTCACTATCCATGTACTATGTATTTCTATTGGTAATATCATTATTTTCTTGATAATAAGAGTGTTAGACTTTCAGAACCCAAACATTATTTGATCCGGAAACATTAGAAAGAAAAATTTTAGGTACCACATTTTCTTAGAAAAATAATCTTTATGAAACCCTAATGACTAAGTTTTGTTTAAAGAGCAATTTTTTTCCCAATGTCCACCACACTGACATTTAGTACAAAATGGATCACTTTGAGGAACAAAATAATTATTACTAAAAACTGGTTTAAAATGAGTATAACCAAATATAGTATTATTCCTTATAGGTTGAATTTGAGAATACATCTTATCAAAGTTTTTCTTACCTAAGGTAATGTTTTAAAAAAATTTCCTCAAAGAAAATATTTCTGACTTTAGTCTAATAACTAAGTTTTTATCCTCAAAACCTTAGTTTTTGCACTAGAGTTAGTCTCTAAAATATTTTTCTTAGAAATTACCTTTTCATGATTCTTGGAAAGTTTATCCTTCTCAAAATAAACTTCTCTATGGTTTTTGGAAATAATTTTTAAATCCAAAATTTTCTTATCAATATCTTTAGAAATATCTAACACTTATTTAGTAAGAATAGAAATTCCAGAATTTTCCTTATCAAGCTTTTTATTGACTTTATAATTTTCATTCTCAAGAAGTTTAGAAAACATAGATACTATTTCATAAGTAAGAAATATGTATATCTTATTCCAAAGAATATTCTTCTTCCGATGATTCATAATATTTATTATCTCTATAATTTTCATTCAAGGATACATTAGTTATAGATTCATAATTGTGTACCTCATCCATTAGATAGTGATTTTCCATAGGTATCTTGGAAAATATACTAATATTCTTATGACCAGAAGATTCATACTCTGAGGATTCATTAGAAGATTCAACAACACTAGAACTCCAGGTGTCATTGGCTTTCAAAACCTTTTTTCTTTATATTTTTAGTTCTTATTTCTATTCCTCTCAGAATACTTTTCCTTTCTATCCTTTTTCTTAAGCATAAGACAATCTAGCCTTATATGCCATTCTCTTTTTCAATCATAACAAGTGACTTCTATATCTTTATTGTACTTTATTTATTTCTTCTTAAATCTATAATGATTGTATTTCTTCCCAACTATCTTGTTCATCCTTCAAGAAATATTAGCTAGCTCATTCTCAGAATGTTAACTTTGACGTGATTCGGATAAAACAGTGACTTTATTAGGCTTGGATCTAGTAACCATTTTAGTAGTCTTGGATTTTGTAGTAGTGAAGGCCACACATCCATTTACATTCTTCTTCTAATTATTATTGGCATCCCTTTTCATTATTGTCTCGTGTCGAAGAAGACTTCCAAAAAGATCATCAAGAGTAATTTGCGATACATTCCTATTATGTTCAATAGTTGTTCTCTTAGATTCCAACACATTAGCCATGATATCTACAATCTTGTCCAGAAGTGCCACATAATATAATTCTTTTTCACTCATTGAGTTTAAACTATTAAAAATAGTCCTAAACCTTTATTGTACCTTGCACACTTGATCTCCATAAGGAAATAGAAATCCATGATATTCTTCTCTAAGCATAGTTGTGCTAGTTTCTATAACATTGGATGTACCAAAATGAGTAACCTCCAATTTCATCCAAATAAAATTTTCCACTTCACATGATGAAATCTGACTATATATATTCCTAGTCATGGAATATAGAAAAGTATATCATACCTTGTAGTTTAGTTGATATTCTGACTTTTCCTGATTAGTAAAAGACCAGACTTCCTTACCAGGAATCTTGTAATCTCCAATAAGCATAACAATGTTGTCCACTCTAATATTAATAAAAAAATTCTTTATAAGATCTATCCAATATTCATCATATTTCCCATAAAATATAGGTGGTTTAATAGGATTTAGATTGTCAATCAAACTGACATTTATTCATACCATCTAAAAGAAAATGTATTTCCACCAAAACTTGTAAATAGTAAAAGTTTATAAACTAGGATAAAAATTATAAGCAACTAAAATATTTAGAACAATGAAAACATGAGCATAAAAACTTATATGTGAATATAAGTATTTCTGAAACATCCTTTGATTCCAATTATAGGATCAAAATATGAATTTAGATTCTCAATTACAAGTGTGGGGGTGAATTTTAAGTTTAAAAACATTCATTTTTAACCTTAAAGAAAACTATGTTTAACAAGGTTAAACAAGTTAAATTAAAAATAAATCTTTTAGGTCTATAAAAATTCTGGGTTCCAGAAATGTGGTTCCAAAAATGAATTTTAAGGAAAGTTTACAAGGAAAATATTCTACCTTAAAGCATATAAAATCTTAATTAATCAGAGTATATAAAAGAATAAGAAAGTATAAGAAAGTTATTCATTCTCCATTTATCAAAATATAACAGAATATAAACTTGAAACAAAATAAGTAACTAGTATTAAATCTTTTAACCCAAAGTGCTGTGTATCCATAAACTTTTGATAAAGGTCACTTGATTTATACATTCAAGAAAGTCTATCTTACCCACACTAGGGTAAGCCCTCAATAAGAATATTGAATAATGTCTTGTTATCCCTACAACCCCTCGATCAATAAGTTCTTCGGCACCTCTGTACTCCTATCCCCAAAATTCCTAGAACATTAAGATAGTTGGAATATCTGTCTTTCTATCGCCAGAATTCCTTGATTGTACACAAAAACAATCAGAGTCACATGAAGCAAGCTGAACACGATGTTTAGTACACACAGGTCATAAGGGTCTCTATCACTAGAAATAACTTATGTATCTTGAAATCTCTAGGGTTATGGATCAATTCTCTGTATTGAGCTCATTCAAATGATATTCTATTTATAGGAACTCCTCCAATGGTCCGCACCCTCCTCCAATGGTCATATGTTTCCTTAAATCTTGGAGGGACCTGTACATGTGTCACTAAAACAACGGTTTGTTAGAAACAGAATGTATGCCATCATTTCATAACTAAAACAAGTGTAAGAAAAAAATTATTACTTAACCAAATCTATTTTTTAGAGTCTGGGAAAAAATAAAAGTTTGGATATTACAAATCAAGGATATTAGAATTATATTTTCCAAATGATTCGGAACCTGAATTCTATTGAATTTGGATTATTAATTATAATGAATTCAGAATCTGAATTTCTAAGTATTTGGAGTCTAAATTTTAAAGAATTCAGAATCTAAATTCTGTGGAATTAAGAATTAGAATTCTGAGGAATTCAGAGTCTAATTTCAGAGGAATTCAGTGTCTAAATTTTGATGAATTTGAAGTCTGAATTTCAGAGAATTTGGGGTCTGATTTTTAGAGAATCCAGAGTCCAAATTTCAGAGAATTATGAGCCTGAATTTCAAAGAATTCAGAGTCTATATTTTATAGAATTCAGTGTCTGAATTTCAGAGAATTTGGAGTCTGAATTTGGAACCTAAAATCAGATCCTGAGAACAGAATTCTCTAAAACTAAGGATTTATAGGATTATGATGTATTCGATATGAAACCAATTTTTACCATTTATAAATAAAAGAGTTATATTTATAGAAACTATAAAACAATTAATGAAAAAATAGGTAAAAGTCAAATTTTCTTGAAAAAGGAAAATTTTCCTTATTCGAATAATGCTTAGGGAAAATATAATTTTCCTTAAGATAGAGTGTTTTTTATTTTCAAAACATATAGAAATGGAAAATTCAAAAGGAAACCTTATTGAATCAACAAAAAAAGTATCAATGATTTTTTTTCTATAATTTTATGATAATATAAACTAATTTCATATCTTATTAAGATAAAACACCAATTTTTATATGTGAAATTAATTTTAATAGTTTTTACATATTTTGATATAAATCTATTATAAAAGAACTCCAGGTTTTTTCTCTTTTATATTTTTGATCTCTATCTCATAAATTCTGTAATTCCCATCATTTCCTTCCAAACAACAAAAAAAAATACAAAAATGATTTTGAGGTAGATTTATACAGAAATGAAAATAAAATATGTTTCTCATTCATGATTTCATCTGTTGTGTCAATGAAGGATGCTATGTTATAATTTCCTGACATAAAAAATCCTAGGATTCTTCCCTATAAGTTATCCAAGGGAAATATATTCCCAACAATTAATCAATTGTTGTATTGTGATTTTTATTTATATAAAGTACTAATTTTGGCTATGAAACTGAAATATACAAGGATGAGTTGATGAAGAGAAAGAAAATAAATTATAAATATTGTGAATATTGATGATGAAAATAATAATTGAAGTCATATTGATAAATAAAAATATTACACATGTGATTATAAAAAACTTCTTCATAATGTTTATTAACATTTTAACACCATATTAGATTCATACCCACTCCTAAAAAAATATATTTAAATATTTGAATATGTTATATTTGTAAAATATTTTTAATAATATAAATATAAATATATATATATATATGTATATAGACGATTAATAAATATATCAATAAAATCATATTTGATCTTTTAAATACCTCCTTTTGAATGTGAGTGTATTGATTGAGTATGACTTATTTAATAAATTTGAAATTGTTGTAACAAAAATCATAAACATTAATTTATTTTTTATAATGGAAAAAGATTGATAAATATAAGTAACTTTTTATGATATATGTGTTAATAGTGAAATATTGTTATATATAATTTAATACTAATCAATTCATTTGGACCCATAGGTTTCTTGTGTCAGATAAATAATCTCATAGTATTTTTTTTGATGATAAATAAACCCCACACTGTCGTAGAGAAATATTTTTTGAAAATTGTATAAAAAATATAATTTTATTAATTTCTTGGAGGTTACAATTAAAGGAGACAAATCAAACACAGAAGGTATAACAAGTACAGTTCTCACCCCCTTCCAAGTATTGACCCACTCCAAAGATTTCTCATTATAAGTTTTAATCCTAAAGTCCCAAAATTTGATGTATCGAAGGACCCTTCATTGAATAGTACTTCTAAAATACTCCTTATACTATAGTACTTGATATAGTACCCACACTGCTACAATACCTATTATAGTACCCTGTACCATTATAGTACTAGTTATAGTACACCAATACATGATCTGTTATAGTGCAACGCTATAATACTCCCAAATCGGTAGTTGCAAATCAATGAATCTCGAACCTCATGGATATAGAGCATTGTCAGGTACCTTTCAGGTATAAGAAAGGACACATATGACATATATACATATATATATATATATTATAAAACACTTAATATATTGTATTACTAGTTTATACGGTCCATCATTTGTATTTTATTTTTAGATATCTATGCATTGGATTGATAAAATATAAAATCAAAATATCCAAATTTATTAGAATGAGCATCCAGTTATTCCTAAAAAATAAAAAAAATAAAAAATAATCAATTAAATAAATGAAATTAGATTTTATGAAATTATAACATAGATTCATATTATTATATGATAGGTATTAATAAAAGTATATCATACATTACTTTTTTTTAAAACATTATGGTTACTTGGTGTTCACCTGATTGAATTTCATTTAAATCCCTTGATTTTTATGTGTAAAAGTAACATAAGGACTAAAATATATAAAAATATTTTAAGAAGGATTTCCCTTTAAATAGTAAATATATATTGGTGTGAAAAACAAAATTTGAATATTATTAAATTATATTAAAGATAGAATGAAAATTACTGGACAAATGAATTATGAAAATATAATTTTAATATAAATTCAAAAATGAGTCTCTCAACCTTTTATGATTACTAATTTCATTTATAATTTCAATAAAAGAAATGTAAATTGTGACTGTTCCATATATTTTCTCTTTATATTAAATTTTCCCAATATGTTCTTTTTGGAAATATTTATCTGTAAAAAATTATAACAATAGTAAATGTGGTAGATTGATTAGTGAGGGTAAAAGTATCATGATTTATTTTCCAATAATTTATATTATCATAACCCAAATATTCTTTTTAATTTTTTCATTTATTAAATTATTTCATTCCTTTTTTATGGATTTTAAATTATTTTTCATATAAAAAAATTTTAAAAGAAAAAAATCATTATCATCATATTTTATATAAGATAAAATATACAAGATATGAAAGTTAAAAAAGCATGTTGAACCATTTGAATATCAATATGATCATAGGGAATATGTACCTCCCATCATGAATCATAAGATATGACCTGACCAAACCTATTAGGGATCCATTAGGATTGGTTTTAAATTATGTGTGCTACCCCCATACCACCTAAATTTGTCTATGGAATAATGACTAGAAATATGAAGACATAATATACATTTTAGGACATAGATAAAAACAAAATACAACAAATATGTAACTATAATAAATGATATAAAATAATCACAAACCAAATACATATATAAAACATTATACTATATAAAAATAAAAGTATACAACAATTATCCAATAAAAATCCATAGATAAAAATTGTAATGATTGAAATATAATAGATAATACCACTATAAACAAGAGGCATCCAACTAGGGAATAAACCCCCTTTCTATAAGAAGTCCTCGAGAGATAATTACATTATTAATAATATCTCAAAATAACTACCACACAAGATAATGAACCTACTATACTATCTCAACCAACTCAATGTCCACTAAAGTATCCTCCAAGAAGAAAAAACTCTATAAAGAAACAATACATTTTGGAACAAGGCCTATGAAGGTGTGATTATAAACCTACCAAATAGGATTCCACAGAACCATGAAGAAAAATAAAAAAGTCTACTCGACCCAAGACTGAGGTAAAACATGATAAAACCCCAAAGTGCCGAACATACACTAAGGTTAAGAAAACCTTGAATAAAAGAAGAAACCCAATCTTCTAAACTAAAATTGAATTAGTGTTTTTCCTTGATTAAAACAAGTGATACCAAAAATAAATAAAGTCTTATTAAATCCCAGTGTTTATACCCCAACCTTTAGTCTTTTTTGAGGGAAAATGAGTACTCTTGGTGTTCTAAAATACCATCAACACTCATATCACTGATCATTGAAACTACACATACATTATAATTTATATACTTCCTCACTGTAACTATATTGGGGTAGCTACACCTCACCAAGGTGATCATATTTGTTGAGGGGGAACTGATGATTAAAGAATAATCAAACTTCATTATGTGGTGTTTATATCTTCCATGGAGGTTAATCCCTTTATATATAGAGTATCCATGCACCATATCGAATGAATTTTACCCACTTTAATTACTATATTGAGGACCCATACCCAAGAATAAGTATGCTGAATGGGGTTTTTTGCTCCTATGCCATCTCTAAAAATATCAATCACCCTCTATTTCATCAACTCTATGAGCTCAAGAACATAATATACAAAATATTCATTTTAGAAATAAATCTCTCGATGATGAAGATAAATTCACCTTCACAATATATGAGGAAAAACCCTAAAAAAGACTATGCCATGTGTTTAATTATGAAAATATAGAAATAAGAAATGGATGATAGATTAAAAGGAACAATACATAATATGGTGTTTTATTTTAATATCCTATATGCCTTTGTTGACAACTGGGCATGATCCATGTTTAAATAATACATGTAAAGTTGGAATAAAGAATATTTCTAGTCCAGTACATGATGTGTGGGATCCAAAAACTACTTGAGATTATATTTTTAAAACTGGATAAGTTATGCTCATTATAAACTATGTTTACCATGGCCCACATGATGTTTTAAGATAGTTTTTCATAAAACAACTACTTTCTAAGGAAATGGGAGCATGACATACAGACACATATAATCATTTTAGATGATTATTTATTATATATATCTATAATACACACCCATAAAATGTAAAGTTTTTACTGTCTTTGGAGAATAGATATATAATTGTATTATTTATTAACAACCTTAAACATCCACCATCACTATTATTTACACAATTTACCCCTATATAATTATCATAATTAATAACATTCTCTATAACCTTGGGAAAATGAAACATAATAATGGGTGATCTAAGTTGACCAGTAAGAGTACACCAAATAGATAGTAATTAAATATCATAAAAAAGTATAATATAAACATAAGGGTATAAGAAATTATTATAACATACATAAACATACCCAACAATTCATCATCCATAAATCACGTGTTATGGAATAAGGGTTTGTAATAAGAAAAGACAGGAGTCAAAAGATTATGGTATCACTAATAATCAATATCGAGCAATGATAAAATGTCACAAGTGTAATACATAATTTTTTCTTCCATACACATAAGTATTGAAAATAATTTACTTATAAAATGATAACTACCAAGAAAAAGTTGTCTGAGTCCCATAAGGCATTGAGTTCACTCCTCATTCCCATAAATAAAGTGGAAAGAGTCCAATAGTTTGTTAGATTAACTCCCTATTCCCTTTAACATTATCTCATGAGATATAAATATTTACAGAATTCATTAGAGGGTTATATAATTTAAGTTCCACCAATCATATAATGAAAATCGTATATATGTGTTCTATACGATCACATATAAATTCCTCATTTCATCATAGATTAATTTACCTGTGGGAAATTAATGTGTTTCATTAAAATATCATTATCATAATAATAATAAATCTAGATAAAGAAGGTAGATGGTATCATAAGATCATATCCCTAATGATTCAAAAAATATATTAATGGATGTTGACATAGATAGATAATATTTTTACAAAAGCATTAAAAATATTCTTTGGAAGACTAGAAGATATATCTTTTGATTTTTATAATAAAAAAATTCTAAGAACAATGGGAATATGGTATTTTTGAAGAATACATATAAAATTTTAATATTATATTTTAAATGAATAATTGTTGAGATAGAAGAAAAATGAGGTCAAATGGTAAATGATAAAAAAACATTCTTTTCACACCTTTATTAAGAAAATCAAAATTGATCCACATGGAAAAATCTAAACATATTCATTTTGAAAACATTTATAACAAGTAAAATTTTTATTAAAATGACCATAAATAGCCACAAAATTTTATATAAAAATATTATTTATACCATTTATATAACATGGATAAGGACAAAAAAAGTTTCCTAACCTAAAAGAGATGATAAGGTTCGTTATTATTATAAGATTTATTTTAAATTGATTTTTGAAACAATGGGAGGAGAAATGATAATAAGATAGGTAAGACCAAATAATAACCACAGGGGAAGACATTTGATAGATTTTATGTGGGAAATATTATACAATTCACAAATATTAAATTTAAACATGAACAATCACGATTAAAAGGGAGATTTCAACATAAACCCTTACCCCAGACATCCTCTTAGTTAAAAACACTCTATCATTCTTGAAATTAAATTTAAATTTATTATACATCTATATTATTAAAATATTCACATATGTCTTATAGATACCACTAAAGATTATTTTCTTATGTCCCATTTATTAATAATTCTCTTTTAAAATCATTATTTTAATGTTAACTATTTCAATTTCCATGTATTTTTTAGATCAATGGTTCTGGTCCATGCACCTTGTTAATTTTTTAAAAATATTAATATTGAAATAAAAATAATATTTATTTATAATACAAACTAACATAACCTTCCATTCCAGGTGGTGATGAAAAATTAATTACCTCACTTTGTGGATTTGGTAGCTCACACATACACTTGAGCGATGATTTTATTTTTGAATAGACTCAAATGAAGAAAATTTGAAAATAATATATATTTCTAGAATAATAATTATTTCATATATGTAATAATGTTTTATTCAATCTTCATTTATAACCATCCATGTGAGGTGGAGATTAAAAATAAAATACATCTCTTCATAGAGGTAGTTTCTCACAAATACACATGAGTGATGGTTTCAATTTCCATTATAATTAAAGAAGGTAGAAAATGATTTTATATAAAAAAATAACATTTAATTATACTACTAATTTTGATACCATTATTTCTATATTTTTATACACTATTTTTAGGTGGTGTAAGAAAACATTTACATGAAATAACTTGGTTAAGAAAATTACCACTTCTTGGGTATTATCCTTTGGCTAACAACTTATGCATTCATAGGATGGTAGTTTTGTGAAAATATAAACTATTAGAGATGAGGAGAATATTAGGTATGTGAATTGGGTATATAATTGTCAATATAATCTTCTAAATGTGTTTGAATAAGTTATTATAGGATATTCTTTTTTATAAGTGATGTGTATAGAACCTTTGTACATACCATTAAATTTAAAATAATATACTTGAATCTTAATGGGAAAGTAAAGAAAAGGATTTTAAAAAAATATTTTATAAGTTAGGGTAAAATTAAAATAATAAAATAATATTATATATAGATTTAGAGATATTTAATGCCCAATCCTTTAGTTTTAAAACTTTTATCTGACTTTATTATTAATCATAACAATTTAACTTTTACCATGGTAACTATTATTTTTGACTAAAAAATAAAATTGACATTTTAAAAAAAATCTGAAATTTTTTATTTTAGGAATAATGTAACAGCCTGATATTTTTTGAAATATTTCACTTTAATTAAGTTTGATTTATTGGATAACTTGATTTAAATTAAATTTCATTTTTAAACCAATTGTGCTACACTATTGAAATAATATTATTAAATATGATAGTTATCACCTAGCTATTGGATTGGTGGGTACGAATATAACAAATTTTTTTTTGAAAAAATATTTTTTACACATGAAAAAAATAAAATAATTGGTTATAAATTGTTTAGAAATGAAGATAAAATTATTTACAAGTAATAAATTGATGTTTTTTAAATTTTTTATATTCATAATGTGTTATTATCTTAATAAATTAAATAAATTATTATTAATTAATGATATTGTTGAAATTTTTAAATAATATTTTCAGTAAAATAATCTAATATTAAAATAATGGTTATTAGTAGGAAAGTAATGAGAATAAATTTAGTTTTACACTTAAAATTATATTCCTCTAAAAACAGGTTTGGTTGCATTTTTCACCACACACTTAAAATGAATTTCTTCCAACAGTATAAAATGCATTTAATAATTTTTTCCACATTAAAATTTATCATATGATTTTTTTAATGAGTCCACTATCATTTTATGTCATAATTAATAATAACTATGGTAAAAATTCATTTCTACAGTAATGGTTAAAAAGTGTTAATGATGGGTTAAATCAATGATATATGGGTTAAAATAGTTCACAAACTATTCTAAATTACTTCTATTAAGTGGATTTTGTCCCATAAATATTTTATAAACTAATATTTTCTTCATTATGTCCACTTTAAATTGAATATTCCTATATTATATTTTATTTTTTTACATATTTAAAAGTTTTCCACTCACCTTATGTATAAATTTGAACCTTCTACCATCACTTAATAACACATTTTGAGACATCTTGTTCAACTATGGCCTAAAAAAATCTTATCAAATTCTATAGAATCATTATATAGGTAATTTTATTTTTAAAATAACAACCCAAGTGTCCATTAGAGGATATCTTATGGAGGTTTCTCAAAGAAGTGGAAATCATCTTCACCAAATCTTTTTAACTTTATTTCATATTCTACCTCCTAAAATTATTATAAGCCAACATTAAGAGGTAAAAATATGTATATTTACTATACTGATATGTTTTAATATTAATTATATATCCATTTTATACCTTCTTTACCTAATATGAGAAATGATAGCCTCGTTTGTGAGTTTGTGTGGACAATAAAGTGATGCAATTCATTTTTCATGTTTAGAGAACATTGATGGAAATGTGTATGTGTTTAATGAATATATATGATATATATGACATTATTTTTATTTGTTAATGATTTATTATTATTTATCTTATTTTATTTCCATCTTTTGAAAATGAAAAACACTAGTCATTCATATGTACAGACTACTGTCTCCTTGAACTAATATAATTTATAATTCATCACGCCTTTATATGGAAGGTTAAAAAATATAATTAATAAATATGATTCTTATTATACGAAAAATATTATATATATGATGAAATCATGACTAGTGTACAAGTACTAGAACTGTCTATCCAAAGCATGTAGGGAATACAGACCCGTTTTATCCCAAATTTTTATTCCAATAAAAAATTTATTAATAAATGTGTAATTGAAGATTATAAGGGAATTTTATATTTTATTTAGACTGTTAATATAGTTTTATTATATATTTATAATAAATATAAATGTATTATATTACATCTCAAGAATGCGTGTGATGTAATTCAAGACCTAGGTTAAGTGATTTATATTACAATCTCATTTATTATTAGGATTGTATTTGTTAATTTTCTAATGAGGTTAATTATTTGATCCTTTAATATTAAAAAACATTTATTTTATAATCCTCTAGTAATTTATTTATTTTATTATTTTCCTTTTATTATGCTCTCTTTTTAATAAAAAATTATTAAGAATATATTTTTATGAAAAATCAACCTTATTTCATCATTGTCGGAAAATATTTTCTTCCTGGTCCATGTTATTAAAAATAAATTCAATAATGTTATTTTTATTGATTAAATAATTATTTATTGACATTTTATAATAAATTTGAATTTATTTACACATTTTTAAATTTTTTTTTCATTTTCTGGATGAGGTGATTATGGAATTTTTACTAAAAGTGTGAAAGAAATATTTATCTTAACATTTACCATGTGAATGAATTTTCATGCCATCATGAAAGTTATTTGATTAAAATTTTCTTTTACATGTTTCCCTGGTTATTTTCAATGAAACTATTTTCCCAATATTTTGGAAATTTTTATCTTTATAGATACCAATGTGAAAGGCTATTTTACCCTATTATTAAGTAAATTTTAAAATTATCTTCTGAATTTATTTTTCAATTATTTGAACATCATTCAATATTTATTATGATTTAATGGGGAAAAATCTACTGATAACATCCTTGTTATTTCTCTAGATGGATTAATATTATGGTATAATGATATTTTTAAAAAACCCATTAATTTTACAAGGGTTATTCTATGATAAATTGATTAATGTTTTTAGGATTTTCAAGAACACATTTTTATTATTTTAATTATGTGACTAGTGGGTCCATTAAATCTCTATAATAAATTTGGAAAATATGGATTTCACATGACATAATATTATTTTTAATGGGGAGTGAAACCAATCCAATATTATAGTCTTATCCATGAGACCTGGCTAAGGCAATGATTTTATATGATTATGTGTATACAAACTCCCTATGTCTTGAGATTATGTAATGTTCTTGTGGATAATGATTGATTATTGATGATTCCTCACTCATGTAAATCATATATTTTGAAATGATAAAGATATATGACATGACACATGAATTGCATTTTATGACCGACAAGGTTAGAAATTTATAAGTTATGATATTGTTCCCATACCCTTATTATTTCCTAATTCCTTTATATGATTATTTATTTATATCTATCATTTCTACCATTACTAATCATATAAACTCATTATTTTTTATGTTTCCATATTCCTTGGATTATGAATAAAGGATTTACATAAGGAATTCCTAATAAGGGTACTATGAGAGAAGATATTTGAGGGAGATATTGAAGATATCTGATGAATTAAGTTAATTATTCATCTAGATTCTAGATAATACAAATTTTTATGGTTCTACAACATGTATTATAATGAAATGTATTAAATATTCATCAAAATGATGAAATATTTATGTATTTTATGATTAGGTCTCCTCAGTTTGTATCATAGTAGAGTTTAGTTATTTATAGAGATAAGGATTACTGAACGTCATTAAAAACACTAGGTATAAGTCAATGTATAGGATAGAATTGTGATGTTTTGGTAAAGTAGTGATTGGGTGGTTTATTTGAAATTTTACTCCAATATAGATATTAGAACATTGATAAGTATGTGTCAAATATTCCCATAGGGGTAAACAAACAAAAAATGCTTGTTGAATACCTATAAGATCTTTACTCGGTGCATGATGAGTGTGCCTAAGAATACACAACTAGATAGAAACACTCAGGGGATAGACTTTAGTTAATTTATATTCCCTTTATAAATCACTATGATGAATGAGAGGATAAAACCTTTGACAACTGATGATAATCCATTATTATAGGAGACAAACATAAAGAGTCATTGGTTAAAAGAATAGGTTATAATTTATGAAATCATAAGTATGATTGCAATAGTCATATGATTGAATACTATAATTATTTATTATTGAAAGTAAAACAATGTTTTGGGTTTTGGTCAATGCCTGGAACCTGAACGAATCACATGAATAATGAATGTGAAAAATAATTAAAATATTGTCTTTATAAGAAACAAAATGAAATGGGAGTTGTAAGTGAGAATGTTTGAACATTCCTAACTATGAATCCAGATATATTATTTGAAAAATCAACATGGATGAGTCTATTCACACACCTACTATTATTAAAATGGATAATTATGGGATATTAGTTGATGAATACCCAAGATTAATGAATTTTTAACTTCCTACATGTCGAGAATGAGAGAAAAATTACCTAGTGAATTGTCAAAAGGAAACTAGAAGATATTTTATTTTTTGGAGAAAGGGGAATAAAGAAAATAATTTGTAAATAAATATGAGGATTTATATAGTGGTAAATTATGTTAATACTAAGGCTCCATTAATATATAAATGTATTATTTGTGGGAAACATGGTCATTATTTGAGTCAATACCCTAATCCAAGGGCTAACTCTAAAACTAAGGAAGGTTCATTGTTATGCCAACCATTGAAGTGGATCAAGATAATTAAATAACACTTATCCTCCACTCTAGAGTTACATATGAAATTTTTGAGTTTTTTATAATGTTCCCTATCATAATATTTCTATTCATCCCTTAGTGTAATATTATGTGATCTTGAGCACTGATTAGATTTCTTTACATAAATCCCCAATTAATTTACATGGAATGTAAGTCATAATTGAATTTATGAATCGACCTATTATTTTAATGAAGTTAAAGGATGAAGGAAAACATATAATTGAAATTACATCCATTTTATTTGTATTTATACTAATTCACGAGGGATAATAATCTCTAATGTTTATAGAGAAACTCAGTGTTTAAGCTATTCTTATTATTCGAGAATATACTGATGTATTTATTGTATACTTTCATTGTATTCCCCAGAATCTCGACATTGATTTTTCAATATAACTTATCCTTGGTGATATATAAATAAATAAATAAATAAATATATATATATATATTTTAAAAACCCAAAATATAATTCTCCCAATTAAGTTGAAGGAATTGAAGAATCAACTTTAGGGGAATCTATAAAATGGATTCATATATTTGAGTCTATAACCACGTAGTTAACCAATTATTTTTATTATGAATAAGGATGTTTTATTTTGTAACATCCTATTAATTTTTTTAGCTACTCTAGGACCCCTATTTTTGATCATGCATGGATTGGGTTCTTTTATGGGTGCTTTGGGGGAAAAGTAATAATTTTTTGGAACTTTCTTGGTAGTGCCTGACTAGCGCACAGTTTTCTCAAAATATACGCCCAACCAATGGAATCCCTGAAAATACAAATAGTGCGGGTTTTCATACTTGTTACATGGTATAAATAATAGTGTTCCTACATTGGTGAAACAATGAACCACATCGATTGGGTGTACTGTTAGGGAACACAGTTTAGAAAACCATGCAGCCCCTACATGAAACTGTTCACACATACATTTTTATTCCAATGATTACTAAAATAATTTGCGAACCTCCCATATAATCCCCCACTCAACTGAACATGGTATTACATGTCTTTCTAGATCTTTGGAGCCCCCAGAAACCCATTTTCCTCCTAAAAACCAATTTTGAGGTAGATCAATACTTGGATAACTCCATTCAATTACTCTATGGTAAGAGTTCTTATCCCATTTATTCATTGCCACTCTCTCTATATCCCTCTTAGGGTTTGTTATATAATATAGTTGTGGATGGATCTAAACTCCTTTGAATTGGATATAGATTCTGGGTTTTATTCCACGATCACCATTTCTAATGTTCCTCGTTGGTTTTTACCATTTCAAGCACTATAACACATGATATCCATGTTAATTTAGTTTGTTTGATTGATATTTCATATGTTATATAACATTGATTTAATTAATTTAAATTTAATTTATTTCAATTAAATTGTAGAAAAATTGATGGAAAAATGGGATTTAAATTTTTTTGGAATGAATTTTGGTGAAAACCACTAATTTTTATTGAATTGGGAATTAGGGTATGATTAAAAGTTTGTAGAATTTTTGAAAAATTGATATATGAATTGATTTTGGAAAAATGTATTAAATTTATTTGATAGAAACCTAGGATTGGTTTTAACATTGTAAAGGAATGAATTTATTAAAAACTTTTGTTTCTGTTTTTAAATGGAAATTGGCATATTGAATCTAAAAATAAATAAATTTTATTTTAAAAAGTCTTAAAATATTTTCCCTTTGTTGATTGATTTATTAAGCAGATGAAAACCAATTCAATTAGTGTGATATTTGAGGATATAATGATAGGATGTTAATTCACTATAAATGTATTGATGTTCTACAAAACTAACAATAACATTGTAAATGAGATCTAATCCCAGAGAGGATATTGATTAGTCCTTATTGACCAGTGTTTGAGGGACATGTGTACACATATTTCCATGATCCCATATATGATTGTGTGAGGACCTCATAGTATCAAACTATCTTACCTATTTATTGATAACCAAGTTTCTTTTTATTATTATTTTGATATATATATATATATTCAATTTTTTGTAAAACTATTTTACACATGGATAGTGATTTTTATAAACTGTGTTATATAAAATGTTTACTTCAGAATTTGTTTTAAATTATTCCTTTAATTGGAATAAAAATAATGTTTTCTTCATATACGTAAATATACTACAATTTCAGTATAATTTTAAATTGAAAGCATGATTCAGTTTTTTTACATAGGAATCTTGTTATGGAAAGCCTGGTGAGACCCTACAGGGCTTTTAGCTCAAACCAATCCTTTTATTTTGGGTGTTTATAGATTTCTTTCTTCCACGTTCAAGCAATAGGAAAGAACCACATAGAGGAGGTGGTTGTTATTGATCGCTTTGTGTTTGGAGTGCCATGTCATTTTTGGACATGGGTTTTTTATCTTATAATTATATTACTTTGATGATGTACTATTTGGGTTTTTACACCTATTTTACTTCTGGTAATATCTCAATTACGAGTTTCTTTTGAGAATATTGATGTATATATTTCTATTCCGCTATGTTTGTGGAAAAATATTTCTCTCCTTTATGTTGTATGATTCCATGGTCTAGTCATCAACCCATGAGTATTGGGAATTCCCTTCAGGTTATATCCGGAACCACACAGGTGTCAAGGTACCTAGGTGTATGGGAAGGTTTAGGATAAAGTGTTATCACATGGATAGGTTCATAATCTTTCTTTGATGTCAGTAAGCAGTTTAAGTGAACTTCTCAGGACATAAGATGTATTTTAAGGTGAGTTCCTAGAAATATCTCAATTTAATGAGGCTTAAGTCAACATGGGTGGTTAGGGAAACTAATATTGAGTAATGTTTCATTCATTTACCCTACATTAAATTTAGATATATTGAAATACAAATCATATTTTTCTAATATATGGGATTAATTTCCCTATTTCTCTTGTTTGAGTGTTGATCTATTAAAATTAATATTTGTTAATTTTTTTTGCTAATGTAGTATAGAATCATTATTCTATAAGGACATGTGAATCAGATCCAGGAGGAAGATGCTGATGAAACACAATGAGAAAATCCTCCCATGGACCCGAAATTTGTTGAGGATATCATTCGTGCTGGCTGTGCTTTGGGACAGACTCCTACACTGATTAATATTATTTCTCCAGTTATGAAACCTCATATGTATGAGTCTTGAAATCATTATCAAGAGTTCCTTCCCAAGAATCCGCCAACATTACAAGGATAAAGTAATCCTAAAGAGGATGAGGATAAGTAGAGGAGAATTGAATCTTTCTTTATGTTTTTGAATACACCAAATTCAATTATTGTGAAATGTGCCAACTTCTAGATTGAGGTAACTAGAAGTAGATGGTGGAAAAATATTGATAGAGAATAGAAGAAGATGGTCTTATAGTGGAAGGAAATCAAGCTTCATTTTACTGACTTGTTCCATCTTGATTCTACGGTGTTGTCTAAAGCTATAGCGTAATGACCCTGACCCCAGAAGCCTAGAGTTGGTGCCAGAAATATGGTGTGTAATTTTTCTCATTGACACTTGAATAAAAAAATTACACATCTTGTTATATTATAGATTTCCGTTTGGTTTTAGGTTTTGGAAAACTATATGCTACTGGTACATTTCATCAAAAAACATGAAAAAGGTAATCTTTATATTGATTCTGTCACATAAGAGTACTCAATACATGGAATAATCTACTAAGCCCTCTAAAATAAATTGAAAACATAGGGTGAAAATAAGAATTTGATGTAATGGGGTTTTTTTAAGAAATTCCTTTTTTTAAAACAAAAACCTTTTATATAATCAAAAAACCTTTTCTTGAGGCATGTCATCATCAATTTTCAAAGGTTACTTGATAATATTTTCATAAAGAACTCTAAAATAATAACATATGTGTTTGTTTATAAAATGTAGGAAAAACCTAAATCAGAGTGGGAATACATGTATAAGAATTCATGAATGGTGCATAATTCATAAATTGATCAAACCAACTCTAAAAGTGACAGGAAAGGTTTTATAATTGAATTGCATGTGTAAAACTGTCATGATTCACTTAGAACATAATAAAAAAAGTCATAACATTAACTTTAGATAATCATTCCTTGTATAAATTACCATTTTCATACATGATCATGTCATATGAATTTATCACCATTATCATATAATATTCTTGATGAATAATCAATTGGATGGTCATATACAAATATATAATGAGGGAATGTATATTCCAAGACTTTGTCAAGGCCTTTTCCCAAGACCATACGGGGAAAACCCAATATTATCGTTGTCATCTTCCTTAAATATTTGTGAACATATCTAGCATCATTTTCACGCATCATTTCACTTAACTCATGTTAGTATGGTTTTATTTACATAGTGTCCCATAATACAATAAAACTTACATTATTTATCCATAATATTTTCCTATATACCGATAATTGAAATGAATTATGAAATAAAATTAAAAAGGACTAGATTTGTTAGATTTAGGTTATGGATGCATTATATTTAATAGGGACATGTATGGACAAAATTGGTATTCTTTTTCACATGTGATAATTCATTATGAAAATAAAATGATGGGTT
Source organism: Viscum album (assembly GCA_963277665.1). NCBI lineage: Eukaryota > Viridiplantae > Streptophyta > Magnoliopsida > Santalales > Viscaceae > Viscum > Viscum album. The sequence continues at coordinate 629,881,015 of OY728123.1, forward strand.
GTCTTTAAAAATAATATCTATTACATTAAACCCTTATGAATGTGAAACTTTTCATGCCATGGTTTACATGTTTTGACTTTGAGATACATTATTTGAACCATGCATTGTTAATTATATAAAAAAATAGATTAAAACTTAAACATAAAGAATTAAAGGCATTTCTCATGAAAAATGGGAATACAATGTATGGATATTAAATCATTATTTAATGTGAGGTTTTCATGTATAAAAGAAAATAATAATTACTTACATGAGCTTATGCATATACATACTTTTTTATTAAACACGAAAACAATTATACCACTTACTAACATAGCTAGAATTATTTAAAACTTGAGAAGTCAAAATTGAAATACATATATGTATATATGTGTGTTTTGAAAATTATATAAAACCCTATATACACAAGGCGTATACATAGGATTTGAACAACTCCAAAACAAGGTTTAATATATTCTTATAATTATTTCACCCTTTAATAGATAATTTGATAAATAAGAATAGGTTTTATGAAAACCCAATTTGTGTTTCTTACATAATCATATATATATAAGCTTATACTTAACCATATGTAAATAAGTTGTAAACAAGGAGTTTTCATATTAAAACTAGATGTAATAAACCGATGTCATATATTAGAAATGATCATAAATTAAAATCATAAATCCCAGAAATGATTTTGTTTTGAATATACAAATATTAGTATATATGTATACATATAGTTTATAAAAACGAAAAACTGGAGTAACCCTTACACTTTAAATCATCTATGTAACACTAAAAACTAAATTAAAAAACTCAAAGAAAGTTAGGATTGAAATCTATATATAATTTCACACACACACACACACACATAGCTGTGAAACACAAAATAAGACGGTTTTTTCATATAGAAATTGAAACACAAAAATACCCTACACATGTTATTCACTTTAAAGAAACACTTATAACCCCATTTAGAAATACTAATGTGAGTTTGGATTTAAAATTAGTATAAAACTATATATATATATATATCCATAAAAAGAAAAAGTGTTTTACAAAAGAAAATTATTGAAATTTAATCCCTTACATGGCTTCAAGAGAGGGGGAGGGTCGGGAAGTGGTCGTTTACACGTCGAGGAGAGAAATTAGGTAAGGGTACAAGTTCAATTTATGGTTTATATATAGGTAATATATATATATATATATATATATTAAACATAATGAATCATAATAAACAATGACCACCGAAAAAGTACTGAAACAAAACATGCTTAACACCCTACATAGGTAAGACCGAACCAAACATTGATTTGAATATATACAAATTTATAAAGATTTTGGAAACATGAAATAGGATGACTGAAAATAATTAAATAAGGACTGGCGAGAATTATGGGTAGAAATCGAGTGATTATCTGGAGATAATGGTGGATGATATCGAGGGAGAATAAAAATAAGAAGAAGATGGGATGGAAATAGTGGGCGACCCACTGGTTTGGTGAGAGATAGAAGAAGAAGCGAGGAGATGATGAAAAAAATGAGCAGACGTTCCACATCAAATGTGATCTGATCAGATACCTAACAACATTTCTGCAGTTTTAAAAAGAGATGGAGGGACGAGATTAAATCTCGGATTTCTCAGACAGCTGTGGGAAAGCGGAGAGTTTTAAAATGGATTGAATGGTGGAGATCAGTCAAGTATGTGATCTGAAGGTCCAAAGAAAACATTCTATTAATACCGTGGTGGTGGAGTTCGATCCATAGACTGGATAGGGTGGTCTAGCTCTCACATGGCGTGATAAGAAATTTGATTTTCAATTTCCTCTAAAATATCTCGTCTCACATTGAAACAGAAATGTTTTTGGGCTGGCTTTATAAGCCTTGAGCTCTCAACCTTCTCTCATAATTCCCTCTCACCATTCCCGGTACCTTCCTATAATGGTTCTCTATGGGTGCACTTTTGTGCCCACCCTTTCCATTTTTCCACCCTCCATGGTTCCATTCTGCTCATTTCCTCCATGCGTGCCTTTTTCTACGAATACACACTCGCGGGCTGGCCTAGGCCGCGGCTGAAGGGTCCAGGCTCGGCCTCCTACTACTGAAGTAGTAGCACGAGATGCCTTCTTCGGCGCATCTATAGGGCTGTCCATATGGGTGATAATTGTTTTATAAACCCAAACTCTCAAAAATAATATTTAAAACATTCAAAAATAAACCATATCCAAAACCATAGAAAACAAAAATGGAGTTTGAAATATTTTAATTACATTAATAAAAATAATGTCATATTTTTTGTTTGTCTAAAACATAATTTATACTCTATTTTAAACATTGTAACATTACTATACACAATCCAATATATTCATAATACCACATACATCTTTAAATTAAAAGGCATATTTTTCTTATATAAACACTCCTCAAATTAATATGTACTTCTCTTCATAAAACACTAAGGGGTTGATTCTAATTTTAATTTAATATTTAAAACATTATTCATTTAAATTATAAAGGTATGTTTAATTAAAACATGTTATATGTTATAAAATTAATGAATATTAAAATATACTCAAATAATTAGAACATTTAAAATTCTTATATACTTAATATATTCAAAATACCTTAGATAATCAAAATTGTATAATGTGCCCAACAGTTATAGTATTTGGTGATAGTTACAGAACCAACTATCACCTAAGGACTGCAAATGCTACTTATGGTCACAAAATACTTATAAATAGGTGTTTAGGGTATTCAAATCTTTAGAAATGACTTGGTGAAGATGTTTCTCTCCATACCCATAATTCTTAGCACGATGGTTGTTTCTCTTTCCATAATATTTTTCATTATCATATATCCAAAGGAATTCCATTATTTTCTTCGCATGTTTGTGGTGTTTGGGGGTCTCTCGATAATTTTTATTGGTCTACTTGTAAGCATTTTAGGGTATTGAGGTTATTTTATCCTTGTTGAAATTTATCGTTTCAGTGTTTTAGTGAATAAAATATGCCTTGTGTTTATTTTGATAACATTATTGTGGATAAAATGAAAATTAAGCCAAGAAAAAAATTAAAACTATTATTACTACACATAAAATATGTTCTAGGAATCACATTATCCACTCCTTCAAAGAATTCTTCCCTCGTAATTCTATTACACCCCAACCCTTCAGACATCAACCCTGATGTCCCCTTTAGCGGTACCAAAAGACCTAGTGGTTATTTGATGACATGGTTTCCATGAATTCTTTAATTGTTTTGGTTTCATTAGTCCAGACACATCTCATATTGTCATAGTTATAATAATGTATACAATGATTTGATGTCATATAAAAGTAATGGGAGATGAAAATATCAGAGTCATTTGAAAGGATTCGATTCCTATAAACCATCTGAACAACCTTGTTTTTTAATATTTTGAAATCATAAATCATCCTATAGAAACTGAATTTTAGTAGTTCAAAAAGGTAATCTGTTTGAAGGTCACCTGCACTGGTGGATTCCAAAAATTTTTATATAGCTGTGTAACTTTCAAACATGGTAAAACATGTGAACAGTCCCTCAAAATAACATCCTCATCATGCATAGAATGGGAGTTTTTCATGTACTAAGAGGAAATAAACCAAATATGATACTCAAAAGAATCAAAGCATATTAGGAGGGTTAGATAACTGATAAAGACATTTTCATGATAATGGTAGGTTTTCAAGAGGTCCAAATACATCCGAACATGACTTTAACTTTATTTTTTCCAGTATCACAGTTGGAAGATACAAAAGGTTAGTTGGGGACCTCTCATCTTCCTTCTGAAATTTTTTAAGAAAAAGTGTCTACTCAATAAGGTATTACTATATTAAAAAAGAGATGTTATTTTAAAAATATAAAATAAAGTACCATATCATATAAATAAAACGTCATTAATTTTAAAAAAGGTTCATGAAACTCAGGGTGATACATATTCATTAAATACCTTAAAAACTCATAGAAATGAAATTCCTGACATCCACTATGATGTCCCTTTATAAGTACCACCGACGTTGACTATTTTCCCAGTTCCTGGTTAAACAGATCCCTAAAATGACTCAGATATTTTCTATCTCTTTAGCCCTGATGCAATACCGGAAACATGGATCAACCACATGTGGGCATCTAAAGTTCCATGAGAAAAAATCATGAAGTGTATGTAGTTGGGAGACATCTTCATGAACTTGATGTTTATAAAACAAATGGGAAGACTCGTCCCAAAGAATTTAAAAGTCCCTAACATGACCCTAGAGATTGTAGGTCAAGAGTTGACAATGATATGCCGCTCGGAGGAAATATTCTTGTGCGACCACTTGGAATAACTTTAGGGATGATAAATTCTTATTTAGGGTAAAACATTTAAATGAACCCTCAATGTACTTTCCCTTAAATGCATAGAATGGAAGTTGAGAATGCATCATAAGGAAATAGTCAATGCCTGACCCTCAGTGGAGTTGAAGTACATGAAGAGAGTTCGATACATAGTAGAGTTGTTTACATGATAGACTATGGTTTTCAAATGTCTCAGAGCCTACTAAATATGAAATGAAAACTATAGTCTGTAGTATTTTAGTTGGAAGAGACAAAATACTTGTTTCATCTTCCATCTGAAATTTGAAGAAAAAAATCTACTTAGTAAGACATATTCAAATTTTTAGTGTTGTTCTAATTTTATAGAGTTTTCTAAACTGATCCTCTAATACCAACTGTAATGACCATGACCCTAGAATACCATAGTCGGTTCCTAAAACATGGTGTGTAATTTGTTTCATAGACACATGCAAACAAAAATTACACATCTTCTTCTGTTATAGAGGGTTACTTCAGTTTATGCTATTGAAAACCTGATGTTGTTGATACACTTATTCCAAAAACATGAAAACATTAATCTAAATATGGATTCTATCACATAAGAGTACTCTAATCTTGAAATAATATACTAAACCCTGTAAAATAAATTGAAAATGTAGGACACACATAAGAATGCCCAGTAAGTGGTTTTAAAAGAATTTGAAGAAATTCATTTTTTAAAACAACATCTTTTGATATAATCACAAAACATTTTCTTGAGGCACATCATAAATTTTTTTCCAAGGTTACTTGATAATATTTTTAGAAAACCCTCTAATATAAAGATCACACATATTTATTTAAAAAATGCAGGTGGAACATAGATCAGAGTGCACATACATGTACATGAATGCATGAAAGGTTCATAATTCATAAATTGATCAAACCAACTCTAAAAGTGATATACAAGGTTGTAAAATAGAATTGAATGAGAAAAATTCAGTATTAACTTAACACTTAATCTTATATTTATAACATTTACTTTAGATAGGCTTTCCTTGCAGAACTTACCATTTGCATACTTACTCACGCTATATGAATTCATCACCATTATCATAGAGTATTCTTAATGAATAATCAATTTTATGGTCATATAATAATACATAATGAGGGAATGTATAATGATAGACTTTTTTAAGGCCTTTTTCCAATACCATATGGGTAAAAACTAAACATAATTGTTGTCAACTACCACAAATAGTTTTTAGAAAATCATGCATCATGTTCGCACATCATTTCATTTAACTCATGAGATTAATCACTTTATCCAATGCATTAAAGTGTTGTATAATTCCTGGCACACCCACTACATAATTTAATTCCAATACATTCCTCATATGTCTTAGTGGGGTCTTATTTTCAGAGTTTCCCATTATAAAATGGAACTTAAATTGTTTATTCATAATATTTTGCATACTTACCCATAATTGAAATGAATTATGCAATAAATATTAAATAGACTAGATTTGTTAGTTTTAGGTTATGGATGCATCAAATTTAATAGTGACATGTATTGACTAAAATGGCATGATTTTTCACATGTGATAATACTTAGTGCACATAAAATTATGGGATGTCTCATAAGATAATAACTCTAACATTAGACCCTTATGAATGTGAACCTTTTCATTTGATGGTTTACATGTTTCAACTTCGAGATACTTGTTTTAAACTATATAATGTTAATTATATATTAAAAAATTAAATTAAAAAATAAACTTAACGAATTAAAGGCATTTATCATGAAAAATGGAAAGACAATGTCTGGATGTAAAATCATTATTTCATGCGAGGTTTTCATGTACAAAAGAAAAAATAATAATTACTCACATGTGCTTATGCATATACACATATTTTTTTTTATTAAGCATGAAAAACAATTATACCACTAACTAACATACCTAGAATTATTTAAAACATGATAATTAAAATTTTAAATACATATATGTATATATGTGGGTTTTGAAAATTATATAAAACCCTATATACACAAGGTGTATACGAGGGATTTTCACAACCCCAAAACAAGTTTTAATAAATTATTATAATTATTGTACCCTTCAAAACATCATTTTATCAATAATAATGGGTTTAATGAAATATTAATTCAGGTTTGTTATATAATCAATTTATATACGCCTATACTCTATATTTACATAAGTTATAAACAATGGTTTTGTATATTACAAAAAGATGTAATAAACCAAATTCATGTATTAAAAATGATCATCAATTAAAATTATAAAATCCCAAAAATGGTTTTGTTTCATATATGAGAATATAAGTATACATATATACATATAGTTCATACAAACTCAAAACTGAAGTAAGCCTTACACTTTAAAACATGAGTTTCACCTGAATAATCATATTAGGAAACTCAAGGCCATTTTGGATTCAAATTTATATAGAACATTATATATATATATATATAACCATGAAAGAAAAAATAAGTTTTTTTTCATATAGAAATGGAAGCATAAAAATACCTTACATATGTCATTCACTTTAAAAAAACACTAATAAATCCATTTAGAAATCCTAATGCGAGTTATGATTTATAAGGGGTATAAAAATATATAAAAATATATAACCATAAATACACAATGAGTTAAAAAAAATGAAAATGTTTGAAATTAATCCCTTACTTGGATTCAAGGGAGAGGGAGGGTCGGGCAGTGGTCGTTCGCATGTCGAGGAGAGAAATTGGGCAAGGTTACAAGTGCAGTTTAGTGTTTTTATATAGGATATATATATATATACATATATATGTATTTATATTAAACATAATTATTCACAATAAACAAAGACCACTGAAAAAAGACTGAAACAAAACAAGTCCAACATCGTAATTAGGTAAGCCCATAAAAAATTATTTTAATATATATATATATATATAAAGCTTCTGGAAAGTTTAAATAGGAACAAAGAAAATAAAAAAATAAGGCTAAAAGAGACCTACGAGTGGAAATCAAGGGATTTTCTATGTATAATGAGGGGTGATCTCGATGGAGAAGAAAAATAAGAAGAATAAGGGATGAAAACAGTGGGTGAACTGCTAGTTTGGTGTAAGGAAAAAGAAGAAGCATGGAGATGATGTGGGAAAAAAGCATACAATCTAGATCAAACTGGATCTGATCTGATAGCTAAGGGTATTTTTTCAGTTTTAAAAAGTGATGGAGGAATGAGATTAAATATCAAAATTATCGGATTGTTGGGGGGAAAGCTATTAGTTTTAAAAAAACTTGAATGGTGGAGATTAGTTAAGTCTACGATCAGAAGGTCCAGAGAAAACATAGTATTAATACCATGGCAGTGGAGTTTGAACCTGAGACTAGATCAGGTGGTCTAAATCTCGCATGACGATATCAGACTGTTGAGATTTGATTTCCGCTGAAAACGTTTATCCCACATCGAAACTGAAAGGTTTTCGAACCGACTTTATAATCCTTGAGCTCTCAACGTTCTCTTAGAATTCCCTCTCCCCCACCCCGATACCTTCTACATACCCATTCTTTGTGGGATCACTTCTACGTGCACCCCTACCGGCATGCCGCCCCGAACGGTGGCGCACTGCTCGGTTCATACATGCATGCCTGTCGGTATTCATACACACTCATAGGCTGGCTTGTGCTATGGATAAAGGGTCCAGGTTTGGCCACCTACTCCAAAATAATTAATGCGAGCTGCCTCCTTTGGCTTAGTTAGAGGGTTGGACCTATGGGTGATAAATTTTTTATAAACCCAAACTTTCAAAAATAATAATTAAAACTCTAAAAAATAATCCATATCCAAAACTGTAGAAAATAGAAATGAAGTTTGATATATTTTAATTACATTAAAACCAATAAGGTTATAAATTTTATTAGTCTAAAACATCATTTAAATTTTATTTTAAACTTTGGTACATTAATATACAAAATACAATATATATATTATACCATGTATGACATTAAATTTCAATGTGTATTTTTTAATATAAAAACTCTTCAAATACATATGTACTTCTCTTCATAAATAACTATGGTCTTGATTCTAAATTCATTTTATGTTTTAAAAAATTATGCTTTCAAAATCTAAGGATATGTTTAATTAAAACATGTTTCAAGTTATAAATTTAAATCATTTTAAAATATACTTAAATACAGAGAACATTTCAAATTCTAATATTCTTAAACTATTCAAAATACCATAGATAATCAAAAATTTTAAAAGTACCCAACGGTTATAAGATTTTCTAAACATTACAAAACCAACGGTCACCTAAGGATTACAACAACTACTTAATGTAAAAAAATCCTTATAAATAAGTGTTTAGGGTATTCAAATATTCATAAATGACTCAATGAAGATGGTTGTCTTCATATGCTTAATGATTAGCACAATGGCATTGTTATTTCCATTCTATTTTTCATCATGATAGATCCAAAGGACTTCCATTAATTTATTGGTATCTTTGTGGTATTTGGGGGTCTCTCAATAATTTTTATAGGTCTACATGTAGGCATTCTTGGTTAGTGAGGTTCTTTTGGCCTTGTTGAAAATCAAAGATTCAGTGTTTTATTGAATAAAAATAGTTTTGTGGTTATTTTTCAAAAATTGTTTTGGATAAAACGAAAATTAAGACCTGAGAAACAATTAAAACTATTATTATTACACATAACATATATTCGAGGAATCACATATAGATTTTTCAAACTCTAGTAGGCTGATATAACCATGACTGAATATTAAATTACTTTGATGGTCTTATTCAATTTTCACCTAATATTGTATCAAATGATAAGTTTATGAATCAATATTTTTATATTGAATTTTTATAAGATATTAATTCTCAAGTATTCATGCTAAATATAAATTCTTATGAAGAGGTTCTTGATAGAGAATTTATAGTTGAGCATTATCTGGTTGGTAAGTCATGTTTGACGAGAGTTTCTTTGTCTCCCAGTGGTTTTTTTGTGAGTTCTTTAAAAAAAGAGATGAACCATGATGAGTCATGGTGGTTCTCGATAGAAGGGTACTTCTAGACCTCATGTAGAGCTGGGTAGATGGAATTTGATTTTATACTAGTGTGGAAATCATTGGAACTATTAATTAAGTTACACTGAGGTTCCCAAGATATGTGACTCATACAGATGATCAGGTCACTTATATATGTTCTTTCATGTCTATTTTTATCCATGTAGTGGTATGATATCATCAACAAAAAAATTTATATGTTGAAATTAGTTGCTTCCTGAACAAAGGTGTTCCAACCACATGAATCTGGAAAGAAACTTAGTCACACAGTGGAAGAGTCTCTAGAATAAGAATAGACAGGTACCATGACTATGAGAGCTACCATCACTAATTATTTAGATTTAGGTAATACTTTATTTGATAAGAGCCCATATTCTTCATTCATTTCAACTCGTATTGTGATTCTTTTATATATTTCTATTAATATTTTATCATAATGGATGGATATTACCACCCCTCTCAAAATTAAGAGATACCAAGGTCTTCATTTTCCTACGTGTTTTTTCACTTTATTAGATATCGATATTAACTAGGATTTCATGGTCCTTAACATGAATCCTATTGACATAATATTTTGGATGGATTGACTCCTTAAAAATAAATACAAGAATTATTGTAATCTGATACTAGATTCCTTTGCTGCACTAGATGTGGTGTGCCATATCTTTTAGGGGAATGAGACCTAAGGTCAAGAAGAGATGGACCTTCTTATCTAGTATTAGGGAAATTAATATCATTTTATGATTTTTATTTTGAGTGATAATCCTTGAAAGATGATCTCACACTAGTTTTCATCAAGTTTACTGATGTTTTTTCTACTGACTTCACTAGTTTTCCAAAAGTAATAGAGGTGGATTTATCTATTTTCTTAGTGTTGCGTATGTAGCTAGTATCTATCCCCTCTTACTGCATAAATCCAACTTAAATGAAATAGTTTAAGAATAAGTTTAATGATCTTCTAGATAAATGATTTATATACCTACGTGTCTCACCTTGGGTGGGGCCTATTCTCTTTGCTAATAAAAATGACGGGTCACTTCACCTGTGAATTCATTATTGAAAACTCAATCAATTTATGGTAAAGAAAAAATATTTGTTTCCAAATACTGATGATTTGATTGACCAACTAAAATGGGTGAGGTTATTTTTGAAGATTGGACTTTCATCTTGCTATCATTTATTGGGATTAAAAAAATATTTCATTTAAAAACCTACCTTCCAGAGTATGTATGGACATTATGCATAACTTGTTATACAATTTGGTCTAAATAATGCTCATACATTCGTTGTGAATTTAATGAATAGGATGTTCCATGAGTATCTTGATACATTTGGGGTGGTCTTCATGGATTAAATCCTTGTTTACTCTTTGTCTAAGGAGGATCATGTGTTCCATCTAATATATGTTATGGAATTGTTGAAAAATATCCATTTTTATGCCAAGTTATAAAAAGTTTATTTCTGGGTTTGGGAAGTGATGTTCTTTAAACACGTGGTGTTAGAACATTGTATTTCAATATATACTCAAAAGGAGAAAGCTATTATTAAATGGTAGAAACCATAAAATGATTTCTAGATTCCAAAATTCTTGGGATTATTTGGATATTATCACCAATTCATAAATGATTTGTTGAATTTCGATTATCTGATGATTACCCTAACTCAAAAGGGAATAAAATTCGTATAGGATGAGAAATGTTAAAGATCATTTTTTGTGATGAAACATATTTTGAATTCTGTTCTAGTGTTAAATATTCAAAAGGATGAGAATGGATTTGTGGTCTTCTGTGATGAATCAGGTATAGGTTGGGACTATGTTCTTATGCATGCTGATCACATCATTACCTATGTCACTCAATAGCTTCATCCAAATGAGAAGAATTACTTGAACGATGACCATGTAATTGTATCTATGATGAATAAACATAAATGCCGGTAGTATTACTTTTTCATAGAAAGGTTCAACATGTTTTAAAACCATAATATATTGAGTTAAATATTCTCTAAATAAATTTGAATCTCTTCCATAGGCATTGTGTAGAGTACCTGAAATATTTTTACATAGAAATTTCCTACACCTAGGGAAAGGGAATATCATCATTGATGCTTTGAGGAAGAAAATTTAGATAAAGGCCATTAATTAATCATCAGAAGAGTTGAACTTGAAGAATATTTTATCTTAGTTTCATATTGGAGTTCAGTAATTAGGGGAAGGGGTTGTGTTGGCCAGTGTTCAATTGACCTCTGCTCTTATCGAGATGAATCCTCTAGAACAGAAGGTTGGTAATGATTTGTAAAACATTAGTGACTCTGTTTATGTTGGGGTGATTGTGGATGAGTGTTTGTTCTCAGAAGTGGGTATTATATGTTTTCAGAATATATTTGTTTTGCAGTTAGTGGTGATAAAAGTTTTGATGGGGGATTATCATAATTCTCAGTGGATTATGCACTCAATAACCAAAAAGATATTCAATGATATATGGCGTCTATTCTAGTGTCCCGGTATGAGTGAGGACATTACTAAATTTTTCACTAGTTGTTACATGTGCCAACAGGTCTTGGTAGGGAACCAGATACATCTAGGTTTGATTTAGGAACATCCAATTTTTACATAGAAGTGGGATGATATTTCTATAGACTTTGTTGTAGGGTTTCCACATACCCAGAGAAAGATTAATGTGATATGGGAAGTGATTGATTGGGTAACTAAATCAGATTACTTAGTACACATTCATGATAAAACCAAAGTATAGGAGTTGGTAAATCTATATGTGAAAGAGATTATTCATTTACATAGATTTCTATATGATATAGTCTCTGAATGTGATCCACATTTTACTTCTTTATTTTGGTGAAACCTTCCGAAGACACTAAGATATCATGTTTGTTTCAATACATAATACCATTTATAAATAGATGGATAGAATGAGGGGGATATATAGATTATTGAGGATATGACACATGAATATGTTATTTAATTTTTTGGATATTGAGATGGAATTTCTGGATTGGTTGAGTATTCTTACAACAATATTTACAAGTCCGTGATCTGAATGGATCCTTTTGAGGAGTTGTATGAATTACCTTGTAAATATTCATTGTGTTTGTCGGAGATGAGTGAATGTTCCTTGGTTGGACCGAGCATGGTTAAAGGGACATCAGGAAAGATTTTTTTGATTCATCATAAAATGTTGATGTCATAGAGTTGGAATAAGTCTTATGATGATCTTCATAGTAGACCATTGTATGTTTCTGTTGGTGATCCGGAGTACTTGAAGGTTTCACCCCATTTGGTTCATTGATTTTCTGGGAGGAAAGGGAAGCTTGATCCTCATTTTTTTGGACCTTTTGAGGATGTTGAGTAGGTGTGGAAAGTTTCTTAACATTTATAACTTCTTCCATAGTTGATGTCGATATATAACGTGTTCCATGTATTGCAATTGTGAAAGTATCTTCCTAATCTGTCACATGTTCTGAGATGTATGGGTCATGACATCAAGGATGATTTATCCATGACTGAGAATCTAGTTAGTATAGTTGATTATGAATCTAACATACTTTTTGGGAGGATGATACCTTTTGTTCAAGTACCATGGAAATAATGTTCTGATATTCATGAGGTGTGAGAGAGAGAGGCACAAATGAGAGAGTAGTGGTATCTTGTTTTTGACATTGAGACATCGTGAGAGGAATTATAGGGACACAAAGTTTCTATATACGAGATTTTGTAACAACCTATTACAATTTTTAGGCACTCATCGACCCCTTTTTTGATCATTCCATTATTGGGTCTCATTTAGGGGCACTTCAAGTGAAAATTTTAAATTTTTGGAAGTTTTTAGGTACTTTAAGGTTTTTGTATTGTTTCAAAAACCATGTAACCACCAATGAGAAACCATGAACACTATAGAAGAGGCTCACAATTTGGGTTCATGGTTTGTAAAAACATATATACCCCTCTAAGAAACTATGAAAACATACTTTTTTAATTCCAAAAAATGTCAAAAAATCCTCGAACCCCCCACAAGATCCCCCACTTGACCAAAATCAGGACTAGAAATATTTATTGGTATTTTTATCACCCAAGAACCAATTTTAGATCATATAAACCTATTCCATGGTGGATTTAAGATTAGAAAATGTTATCGGATTCCTCTCCAATAATAATTCTTCTTCTGTACCTTCTCCAACATTCTCTCTAACTATAATCCTTATGGTTTTTAGATCATCTAGTTATGGATGGATCTAAACTCCTTTTTTGGGTCCTTAATTTAGGTTTGATTCCTTTATCTCCAATGAATTAAATCCTCATTGGTTTACCCTTATAGGTGTTGTGATACATGATCTTCATGTTAAATTAGGTGGTTCCATTGATATATTGAAAGTTACAGAATTTTATTTTCCTACTTTTAATTAAATTAATTTTAATTAATTTTTTAAAAAACCATCTATTACAAATAGGGATTTGAATTGATTTTGCATGAATATTTTAGAAAACAAAAATTTCTAATTGAATTAGGAATTTTAGTATGATTTTAAATTGATGTAATTTGTGAAAAATAAATTTTTGGATTGGTTTTGGAAAAAATTACATAAAATGATTTGATAGAAACCCAAGATTGGTTTTATCTAGGGAAAAATGAATTTATTGAAAACACATGTTTTTGTTTTTAAATGGGAATTGAAATATTTAAACTTAAAATCGGGAAAGTATATTTCAAAAGTTTTTAAAATAATTTTCCTGTTTTGATTGATTTATTAGGTACTTGAATACCTGGGTTGTTAGTGGGTTATTTAGAACAAACATGCATGAATAGTAATTCCATAGAAATAGATTGATGATATACAACATGAATAAATAGTGCAAAATATCTAATCCATGATGGGATTTTGATTAGTCATTTTTGACCAGTGTATAAGGGATGTGTGTAAACATATTATCGGGATCACATATATGAGTGTTTGAGGATTTCAAAACGATAAAATATTGTACCACTTAGGAGATGGCCATATTTATTGTTCTGTTTATTTTGATATATATATATATCCCATTATTCAAAAACTTATTTACAAATTCCTTGTGATTTGTATAAACTTTTTTATATAATTTTTTTTAATTAATCCATTATTTGAAATGTTTCTATCAATTGAAATGAAAGGAATGTTTTTTTAAATTAGAAAATTGAATTTCCTGCTAGTTTTATTTGAAATTGAAAGTATTATTCAGTTTATGTATATTTGGCATAATGTTATGGAATAATTGGTGAGACCATATAGGGATTTTATATAAAAACCTACCTTTTCCTTTGGGAGTTTGTAGATTTCCTTCTTCCTGGATCGAGAAAGGGGAAATAACCTCTTAGTGGTGGTGGTTGTTATTGATCTATTTGGGCTTAGAGTGTTGTGTCATGTTGGGACATGGGTTGTTTAACTTTACTTTCTGGTACTCTGATGATTTATTATTTGTGGTTTTTTGACCTGTTTAAATTCCGGTATTGTCACTATTTAAATTTTCCATGAGAATATTGATATATATATATATTTTCCTTCCACTTTTTATGGAAAAATAATTCCCTATTTTTTGTTTTATAATGTATGGATATATTTTACACCCCACGGGGATTGGGAATGACCTTTAGGATCAGTTACGATCACTTAAGGTATTAGGGTACCAGGGTTTTTAGGATGATTCCTGAAAACGTGATCTTAGATCTGCAAGTTAATTATATTACCTGGATGTTAGTATTTAGTTTGATTGATCTTATCAGGACTTATGTGGTAGATATGAGGGAGTGACAAGATAGTTCTCAATGTAATGATCCTTAAGTAAAAATGGGTGGTTTGGGAAAGGATTCATGATGATTAATTTTAGTCCTTTCCCAAATTTTGATTTTGACAGATTGAAATCCCAATATTTTTTATCTATGTGACATGGTTAATTTCCCTATTGCTCTTATTTGAGTGTTTATATTTTAACATTATGATGTCTTAAATATAGTTGGTTGATTTCATGTGGAATCATATAACTCTGAATAAATCTGAATGAAATGCATGAGAAACCTACTAATGAACCACAATGAGAAAATAATCCCATATACCCAATTCAGGTAGAGGATATCGTTCATGTTTTCCAAGCTCTAGAATAAGAACTTGCAAGCATTCTTTTTCCGGATCCATATGTGGAACAATAGAGGGATGATCCTCGATATTGTGCCAAGTATTTCCTTCACCAGAAGACCTCTACATTCCAATTATTAAAAAATCCTCAAGAGGCTATGGATTTTATTAGGTGAATTGAGATTTTCTTTGAGTCCTTATATATTCTTGATTCAATCAAGGTGAAATATTCCAACTTCAAGAGAGAGGAACCTAGTAGGAGATGATCAGGCATAATGGTGATGTAATAGAGGAATTAGGGATTATAGTGTAAGGATTTAGAGGCTTTTTACCTACTAGTTTTATCTAGAATATTTGTTGTTGGATAAGGATATAGATTTTTTCAAACATGAGTCGGATGATAAGACCATGACAAAATATGAAAATTACTTTACTAAGATTTTTTAGTTTTTGCCTACGATTGTATCTAATTAGAAGATGAAGACTATAAGGTGTCATATTAGACTTATATTTGATATTTATTTTCAAATTATCTTTGTAAATATCTCTTCATATAATGAGGTGCTGGAAAGATTGTTGATTGTCATGCTTAATCTTGTTGGTATGTCAGGATTAACAGGTGTTCCCTTTTCTCAATGTGGTAGTTATATGAGTTTCTTTAAAGGAAGTGGATGAATTATGAGTCTGGTGCAATTTCTTGAATGTAAGATTCTTCTATACGAACTATAGTACCAATTATAGACCCTTTTATTTTCTACTAGCGAGGAATGTCTAGGAACTTGCAACATGTTTACACTGAGGGAACCATGATATGTGGATCCTACGGATGCTCATGTCACTTGAAAAAGTTTTTTCTTGTCAAATATACTCCACATAGTGGCACAAGATCATCAATACCAAAAATTACTATTGGTAAGTTAAATGCTTCATGAACTAAGGGGTTCTAGCTATAGAGTTCCAGAATGACACTTCTTCACATAGTCAAAGAGTCTCCAGAGGAAGCATATACGGGTCCAACAACTATGAGATGTATCATCATTATAAAATTATCTTTAGTGAAAAATTTATTTGATTCTATTTCATCTCATTTTACCATTTAATCTCATATTGTGAATATACTAAATCTTTCTACGAATATTTTATCCTATATGATGGATATTTCTACACCCCTAGGAATGAAGAGAGACCAGGGTATTCATTTTTGTGCATTTTTTTTCTCTTTATCAAATATTTATCTTACAAGGGATATTTTAGTTCTCAACATGAAGCCTATTGATTACATATTTAGGATGGATTATATCATTTCTAATAGAACATGGAATGATTTTTATCTCCGACTTGTCTCCATTACTACTATTGATAGGGTGTGCCATAACTTCCAAGGAAAATTTGACCTAAGGTCGAGTAGAGATAGATGTTCTTATCCATAGATTGGGAAATAAATATCATTTTTATCTTTGAGTATAGAGTGATAATCCATTAGAGATGACCCCCGATAGTTGGCTTCATGTTTCCAAAAATGTTTCCTTTTGACTTCTCTGGTTTTTAACTTGTAATAGTGGTATATTTCTCTATTGATTTAGTGTTAGGTACTCAGTAGGTATCTATACCATCTTACCCCATGGAACCTACTAACATGAAATATTTTAACACTATGTTGAATGATCTTCTAGAGAAAGGATTTATATTCCCAAGTGTGTCACCTTTGGTTTCACTTGTTCTCTTTATAAGAAAGTTGATGGGTAAGTTTTCCTTTACATTTATTACCAAAAACTCAATAGAGTTATGGTAAAGAAAAAATTTCTATTGTGATATTTCAATGATCTGTTTGACCATTCTAATGGAAGAATTGGTTTTTGAAGATAGATCTTTGATCTGGTTATCATCATTTGAGAATAAAATAATCTAAAATTCAGAAAACTACCTTCTAGAGAAAGTATGTCCATTACAAGTACCTTGTAATACTATTTTATCTAACCAATTCTCCTGCAGTATTTTTGGATTTATTGAATAGTATTTTTCATGAGTATATTGATACTTTCATGGTGGTATTAAATGATGACATCCTTATTTATTCTATGTCCAAGGAGGATCATGTACATCATATAAGAGAATTCTTATAATTGCTTAAAAATAAATAATTTATGCCAAGCTATCAAAATGTTTTTCCTAGATTTAATAAGTTATGTTATTAGGGCACGTATTGTTAGAACATGGTATCACAATTGATACTGAGAAGTTGAAGGCTCTTATGTTATGGGATCAACAACAAAATATGATTCATAGATTATTGGTTTTAGATGGATATTATCAATGGATCATTATGTATTTCTTAATGTTGGATTCTATGATGAATACCCCAACTCGAAAGAGAGTAAAGTTTATTTTGGATGAGAAATGTCAGACTTATTTTGTGGAGATGAAATATATTTTGTCTACCATAGTAGTGTTGAATCTTCCAAAGCCAAAGCAACGACATGTGGTCTTCTATAACACATCAGGTTAAAATTTGGAAATGTTCTTATATAGGGTGATCATGTCATTCGTTATGGAACTCAACAACTTTGTCCCCATGAGAAGAATTACCCAAACCATGACCTTAAACTTGCATCTATGATACATTAACTATAATTTTTTTGAAATTACCTTTTTAGGGAAAGGATTACTATTTTTTCTGACCATAATATCTCGAGTAATATATTCTATAAAAAATATTTAAATATATTCAAGAGGTATTGGGTGGAGTACCTATAATATTTTGACTTTGAAATTTCCTATAATCGGGAAAAGGGAATGTATTCATTGATTCATTGAACAAGAAACTTCCAACCCAGGCCATGAAAGAATCATTAGAAGAGATGAACTTGATGGATATTTTTTCATAGTTGGATATTGGAGTTCAGGTATCTGGAGATGAGGTTTTCTTGACCATTGTTCATTTGACCTCCCCTTTTCTAGTGCTATTTATTTTAGAGAAGTATCTTTATAACGATATCTGAAGAATTAGAGATTCTCTTTATGGTGGGGATATAGTGTATTAGGGTTATTTCTATATGTAGGGTAGTCTATGTTTTTAGAAATTTTTTTTGATCCATTTGTGGTGATAAAAGCTGTGATGATGGATTTTAATAATTCCCAAATGGCTATGCACCAAAAAACAATTAAGATGTTATATGGTATTCTACATCGATTCTGTTGTCTAGGCATGAGTTAGGGATTTTTTTTTAATTTTTCTCTCATTATTATTCATGAAAATAGGTCAGTGTTTAAAACATGATACCTCAGGATTTCTTCATCCACTTATAGTATTGACATGGAAATGGGATGATACTTCTATGAACTTTGGGGTTGGGGTTGCATGTACCCAAAAAAATAAAAATGGGATATGGTTTGTAATCGATCTGATTCCTAAATTAGATCACTTATTACCCATTTGTGATATAACCAATATTAGGTAATTTGGAAATTTCAATGTGAAAGGGATTATCTATTTTCATGGAATTTCATCTACTATAGTCACAGATAAGGATCCATGTTTTATTTATTTATTTTAGATAAAACTTTAGGATCCACTGAGATTTCAGGTTCATTTGGGTAAGACATACCATCCATAGATGGGTGGATAGACTAAGAGATATATACTGATTCTCAAGGGTATTATTTGTTCCTATGTTGTGAAATATAATGGGGCTTCAAATGAACTTCAATGGGTGATTGAGTTTTCTTACAACAATAGTTACTAGTAAATGATCAAAATGGATCCATTTTAGGCATTTTATGACTTTCCTTGTAAATATCAGTTCTGTTGGTCAAAGATTAGTGAAATTTAATTGTTTCCAATGAGCATGGTTTGAGAGATGAAAAAATATATTTAGTTCATTCATCATTTAATTTTGATGGCATAGAGAAGGTATAAGTCTTATACTTATCCTCACTATAGTCCAATGGAATTTTCAGTTGGTGATCAGGTGTTCTTGAAATATTCACCGAGTTTGGGTCAACAATAGTTTGGGAGGAATGGGAACCTAGTACTCATTTTTGGGGACCTTTGTAGGGTGTTGAGAAGGTGGGTAAAGTGTCTTAACATTTATTAGTTCCAATATAGTTACATCTATAAACAATGTCTTCCATGTTTTTTAAATATGAAAGTATATTTCTTATCCCTCTCATGTTTTGAGAAGGAGGGATCTTGACATCATGACTATTTTATCCATGAATGAGAATCCATTAAGGATAGTTGATTATGAATTTGAGATATTTTTTGGAAGGATAATAACTTTGGTTTGAGTGTTATGGAATAACGTTTCTGATACTCATGAGATGTGGGAGAGATTGGTTCTCATGAGAGAGAATTGGAATCATATTTTTCACATTGAGAATTTCTGATAAGCATTCCGGGGACCTAAAATTATGATGGTGGGGAGGCTGTAACATCTTGTTACAATTTTTAGGTACAAATTAACCCCATTTTGATCATTCTTTGGATGGGTTTCATTTAGGGGGTGCTTCAGGTGAAATGTTTATTTTTTAGAACTTTATGCATAGTTCATGGTTGGGTCATGGTTTGACAAACTGTGTATCCACCAAGGTGAAACCATGCACCCCATTGAAGAGTTTCACTATTAGGGTGCATAGTTTTGAAAACCATGAGACCCATCATGTGGAATTTTTTAATTTTGAAAAATGTTAAAAAAATTCCCAAACCCACCATATGAACACCTACTTAACCAAACATGGGAATTAAAATCATCCTAGGTAATTGGAGTCCCCAATTACCCATTTTAGCTCATCCAAAACTACTCTATAGTGAGTAAAATATTTTTAAATGTCATTCAATCCCTCTTTGATAGGAGTTCTTATCTCATTCTATCTTTTACTCCATATCTAACAATCATCCTTAGGGTTTGTTAGATCATCTATTTGGGGATGGATCTAAATATTTTTTTGGGATCTTTAATAATGGTTTGATTATTTGATTTAAATATATAACATTCATAATTGTTTTTTCCCATTTTTGGCATTGTGATACTTGATATCCATGTTATTTTAGGTGGTTCCATTGATAGTTTCAATGTTATAAACCTTCTTTTTATTTTATTTATATTGAATTGATTTCAAATAAAATATGAAAAAAATTCATTTTGGATTGAGATTTGAAATGTCTTGGAATGGATTTTGGGGGATACCCCAAATTATAATTCATTGGGGAATTTAGGTATGATTTTAATTTGATTGAATTTGTGAAAATATGATATGTGAATTTATTTTTGAAAAAGGAATACATTGTTTTGATAGAAACCTAGGATTGGTTTTTAACTTGGGAAATGCATTAACTGATTTAAAACCGATGTTTTGGTTTTTAAATGTAAATTGGCATATTGAAACTAAAAATGGGGCAATTGTATTTTAAATAGTTTTAAAATAATGTTTCCATTGTTGATTAATTTATTATGATCATTAAATCCTAGTTAGTTAATGGGTTATTTGGGAAAAAAATGTTATGATGGTAATTCCCTATCAATATATTGACACTCTAAAATCCTAATAAAACATTGTGCATCAGATCTAATCCTTGATGGGAGGCTGATTAGTCCACTTTGACCAGTTTCTGAGGGAAATGCATACACATATTGATGGGATCACCTATATGAGTGTGTGGGGATATTATAACTTGGAACTATTATACCTTTTTGTAGATGACCATGATAATTTTTTTGATTATTTTGATATATATATTACATTTATTGTAAATATTATTTTCACATGGCTAGTGATTTATATAATGTATTTTATATAAAATGTTAACTTAAGCAACTGTTTAAAATGTTTCAATTAATTGAAATAAAAATAATGTTTTTTAAATATGAAAATGTACTTAATTGAATGTTTTATTTTAAATTGAAATAATTATTTGGTTTATTTATATTGGAATCTTCCTATGGAATACTTTGTGATACCATAATAGTCCATTAGATGACACACTAACTTTTCCTTTGGCTTTTTTTAGATTTCCTTCTCCCAGGTTCAAGCAAGGGGAGAGAGCCACTTTGAGGTGGTGGTTGTTGTTGATCAATTTGGTCCTAGAGTTCCATGTGTTTTTAGGACTTGGGTTGTTTAATTTATCATTATGGTACTTTGATTTTGTACTTCCTGTGCTTTGTTTAACCTCTTTAACTTCTCGTACTATCTCCTTTGTGAATTTATTTTGAGCATATTGCTATTTAAATATTTCTTTCATCATTTTTGTGGAATAATAATTCCCTATTTTAACTTATATGATTCTAGGTGATAATCGCCATCCTATGGGGATCGGGAAAAACATTCTAGATATGTAAGGATCAGGTCAGATATCAGGGTACTAGGGTGTCTAGGCCGATTTTCGAAAAAAATTGTATTTTAATTTATTATCGAGAACATAAATAAATCATTATTAAAAACAAGTAACATTTACCTTATATTGATGAATTGATTGATCAAATTAACATATATGAATAATTTTCATATATTTTTTTTACTCAAGATATCATCAATTTGGTTCAATAAAGAGAATATAAAAAAGACATCCTTCCGTACAAGGTATGATCATTACAAATTTATAGTGATTTCATTGAGACAAACAAATAAACCAATATATTTGTTTATTTAATGAATAATGTCTTTAATTATTAACACGATCAGTCTGTGTTGGTCATTATAAATAATATTACTATATACTCAAAGAGAATGGAAGAGAAGGAAGATTATTTTAAAATTGTGTAAAACACCCTAAGGAATTAAAATCTATATTCTTAATTAAAAAATTGTGCATTATATTTACAAAAAAGTTCATTATTGGATCATATAATATCTATTTATGTTATATTAGTGGATCTTTCAAAGAAGGAATTCATTTATAAGTAACCTAGATGAACCGTGGTAAACAAGATCCGTAATTTTTTGGGTTGGAAGAATAAAATCTAAGTTTTGCTAGGGACTTATAATGGAAATCTAATCCACTCAGCATGTTGAAAAGGAATATATTCGAATTCCAATGGATAAATGAATATGAGGAAAATTTCAAGGAGATGAAAAAAGGTGGGTCAACCCACCTATGGTCACACTACCTTGCAGGGGATAAGGGTTTCTGATATATAGTGATTCATTGAGGAATGGATTGGGTTCCGTTCTTAGGTATTTTGAGATGGTGATAGATTAATACCCCCAATAATTGAAAATTCATAATAAAACAACTCAAATCACGATTTTGGGCTAGCATTGGGGTTTATTACATTGAAAATTTGAAGGAATTATCTTTATGGT
Organism: Viscum album; assembly: GCA_963277665.1. Classification (NCBI taxonomy): domain Eukaryota; kingdom Viridiplantae; phylum Streptophyta; class Magnoliopsida; order Santalales; family Viscaceae; genus Viscum; species Viscum album. The sequence goes on from OY728123.1 coordinate 629,903,808, forward strand.
GAATGGTGTGATATATATATAGATCATAAAATATTGAATTATATATTCATATAGAATTATTTGAATATAAACCAAATAATATTTATAGAATTGATTAATTATTATGACTTCTCAATACAATACCACTATAGGAAGGTAAATAATGTCATTCATTCTCTAATTCAAAAAGACCATGCTAGTTTTTACAAGATGAGAATTAAAGGCGATATAATATTTATTGATTGATAGAAGATGAAACTTGAAATAATGATGGAAGTGGACATATCATATATTTGTAAAATGAATTTTTAACAATCCCTCAATATGAGGATTAAATAGGTTTAGAAGGAAGATGTTGAATATCACGATAAGGAGATAAATGATCTTAAGTTACACCATGATTATGGTAGAATAACAATGATTTAAAACTGATCATATGTCCTATCAATACTATTATTGAATATGATGCTATTGTATAAAGATCATGGTTCATAATTCCTTATCCACTCTCGAATTTTGAAGATGTATAGTGTTATGTAAGAGTATTTCAGGTGGGAAAAAATGAAAAGGGATATTACAGATTATGCATCTTGATGTCTAGTGTGTCATAAGGTCTAAGTTGAGATACATAAGCCTACAGGTATGTTACAACCATTTCTGATTCATGAATGGGAATTGGAAAACAGTAAAATGTGTTTTATCATTGAGCTCACCCAAACATCAAAAGTGTGTAACTTTATTGGAGTTATAGTCAAACAACTTAAAAAATTAGCACATTTCATTACTAATAGAGAATATTTCACTCTTGATCAACTCACTAGGTTATTCAATATGTAATTTTTATTCTTCTATGGAGTAACACTCTTAATCATATCTAACCATGACTTAAGATTTACTTTGATGTTATAGATAAGTCTTCAACAATATTGGAATATGAGATTGTACTTTAGAAATGAATATCAAAATCTGATAGGTTCTCCGCCTGATATGACCATTAGAATCCTATAAGATAAGCTGAGATATTATTCTATGTATTTAAAAATGTTTTTTGGGATCCACACCTTCCTTTAGGGTAATTTTAATATAATAATAGTTTTCACTCAAGAATTCAAATGTACCCTTATGAAGCCATATTTTGTAAGAAGCATAGAACAATAATGCGATGGGATAAATTTGGAGAAATAAAACTATTGGTAATTAAGTTATTTTATGAAATGGTTGAGAATGTTAGATTAACTTTTTTTACAGACAACCCTAATATTTTTCTATTGGATAACGCATTCAACATGCAACACCGAATTTATAGAACCCATGCTATATATAACCATCAAAATCTAGCTAATAAATTTGTGTGTATGAATAAAATTAACTAATTATATATATGTATATATGTATATATATATTCCTTAATAAATATTAATTATTGAAAACTATTTAGTAAATAATCAATCAATTTTTAGTAAAGTGATTTTATTCTTCAAAAAAATGTTTTCTTCAAAATTGATTTTTTGCGTTTTTCAGGAAAAATTTTATATTCACCTTTTTTGGAAATTTTAGAAATTTTATTTCATAAAATTAAATTAATTTTTAAAATTTTAATATCAAATGTTACATTGGGTGTAATTTTAATAATTTTTAAAAAATATTGATTTTTCAGTGAATAGTGAAAATGTGGATTTTTGTAAAAAGTATTTTATTTTAAATAAATAATGTAATTTAAAAGTCACAATATATTTTAATATGTTTTAAATTATTCCATGTCTTATATAAATATTAAATCAACTTATTTTATTTATGTAAACTTTAAATTGGTTTTTAGTATAATTTTTCTTTTAGTCTTAAAATTGGTTTTTCTAAAAAAAATTAAACTGAATATTGCTTATCCATTTTAATTAATCAAAATAACCCTTAATGGGGGATTTTTTAAATTTTTTTTATATAATATATATCATAAAAAATTTATTTATTTTCATATTATTATTATTATTAGTCATATAGTTAATATATAATCATCTATTTCTCAAAAAATACTCCTATTAAAAACCAACTATGTCACCGTGATTGTGGGATTAACAATAAATTAAAACTGTCCATTGATATGAATTTAATTTAAAAATATGGATTAAATTTTTAATATTTATAATTTACAATTTATAATATGTATAAATTAATGTTTTTTCATAATGATTAGTGAAAATAGTTAAAATTAATCACAACAATTAAGGTAAAAACTAGTTTACTAGGGGATTAAACATTAATCTTAAATTAAAAAAATGACCTATAAACATTTACAAGAGACATTTTAAGGAAATATTTAGAAATTATATCTAATATTTTCAATAATGGTATATTATTTAGGCCATGGGACCTGAAACCAACAGGGGATGAATTCACTCTTAGAACAATTACAAGTGTTCCACTCACCCAACTTATAAATGATCAACCCCTATCATCCACTCTTCACACATTAAAAAAATCATTTTATTAATTAATTAACCAAATAAAAATTTAAATTATCTTATATAATCATATAATCCTAAATTTTTATAGAAATTCAATCATGGTAGGACTTTGGGTAATCCCAAAAAGTGATTCCTGAAGATGATGTAACATTCTTCAACGAGTGTTCTTATTTTATTTCATCCTCCACCCCATTAAATTATTGTTATACCAGGTTGATATATTATCATTATTATCTTCAAAATAATTATATATTTTTACTTTAATTTTATGATCTAAAACCACAAAACATCTACTAAATGGGTTAAGAAATCATTATTCATGTATACAACGGACTACCATCTTGCGAAATGATGTCATTCATTTTTTCCATTACCAACTATCATAGTTGGGTATGATGTTGGATGTAAAGTTTATTAATGATATTTATAACATAATTAAACATATGGAGTCAGGATTTCATATAAAAATTTTAATCTTTTCATTCCATAGGGGATAAGATAATATCACTCGTGTGTATGGTATACTACCACCTATCAAAGCGATATGATTCATTTTTCATTAACACATTACATAGAAAGAAACAAGGGTAAAGATAATGAATATATGTGATATAAATGAAATAATTATTATATTAATAAAATATATATCATTATTGAAATATTATATATCATTTTCTTTCTTAAATTTTCACTAAGAAGTCAAGTGATCATTACCACCTTCACGAAGCGATGTGACTCTCTTTTCTTCATCGCATCACAATAATTATATATATAAGAATATATAATTAAATAATTTGCTAATTTTTTTTATAATTATAATAATGTAAATATAATATATCAATTAATTTCTTTCCATAATGTTCATTTAAAAATGGATATGTTACTCATGCATACGTACGACATACTATCTACATGATAATAACATTATTATATTTTTCAGAACCGTATTTCATGATTTGTTTTAAATTTATAATTAAAATAAAAATATGATAATTATTTATTTATTATTATTATTTTGGATATGATGGATCTATATAATATTCAAAATAATTGGAACTCTCATAACAAAGCACAAAAGAGAAAATAAGGAAATTAACATCTAAAATAATGAAAATAATGAAAGGTTATTAACAAATGAGTGATAAAATTTTATAAAAGGATCATATATGATATTATAATAAATAATATGGTTATTTATTAAGTTAATAAAATGTTTTAAACTACAATATGTGATGTTAAATCATGATCAACCAAAAGTATGTGTAGGTTAAGTGTTTTTCCATCTCACTTTTATTTCTATGAGATATATTCCATATTCAAAAATTATTTTTATTATGTGACATATATACATCCCATGAATAACTTTTATGATTATTATCCTTAAATTTATGGGGATTTAAATTTCCATTTTAGGACCTCAGTTTCATGGGGTTTAAGATTTAAATTTTACAACAGTGGTAAATGATTTTTGTATCAATTTTTCTTTTTTGAGACATATGTAATGTTATAAACCTATCTTATTGTATGAGATGTATATACTGACATTTTGAAATGTTATATAATGAATATATTAATTTTAATGATATTATAAGTTTCAATATATGTTATTCTTTCAAGGGGTTTATGATTCAATGTTACAAAATTTGTAAGGGTGTTTTGTTACATTCTCATCATTTATCGGGATTGTTTATGGTTATACTTTAAATGATGAGATATTATGATAAATATATAAATAAAATAAATAATTTTATTTTAATTTTATTATTAATGATATATAAAAGTAATAGAACCATTTTTCTACTATTTGTTACATAAAATTGCAGAGAAATGTTTTTAAGAAAATCCGACATTATTCCTCTCTTTGTTCAGAAATCTGTTTACTTTAAGAAACATGTTTTTTAAAATGTTTTAAAAAATGTTTTTAATATTTTATAAATAATATTTTAAATAAATATTTACCCATTTGGGATGTTTAAAAAATATTTTCTAGGGATTCTTCTTCTCTATTTCTAGACAACACATCTTTCTAACCTTTTTACCATGAAAAAGGAATGTTCTTTACAACATGTACGAAGCTACCCACTCACATGAAAGTAATATATTTGAATATAAATTTTAAAGAATAAAATTTTATTTTTAAAGAATATTTTTTCTTAATATTCTGGAAATTAATTTTTTCTAAATATTATATTTCAATGAAAAATATTTTCAAAATGTTTTATTTTTTTGAAATTGTTTTTTGAAAATGAAAAGGGTATTTTTATCAAAAACCATTTTAATGGGTTTTTAATGGAATTTAAATTCATCAATGTCAACAAACCTTTTTGTTACTAATACTCCCTATGGGATATTTAGTATTTATATCATCCTCAATATTTCACTATATGGAGTGAGATTTTTTGAAAGAGACTGTTTTGACACCCGTTTCTATCCCATGAGCTAATCATGTTCCAAAGGGATTGTTAGGTAACTGAGTTATTTTCCATGAGATATTCTTGTTTCAAATATGTTGAAAAGAAACCCATTTATTTTCATTGGTTAATTGGGTTATGAAATAATAATGATTGTTTTCATTTGTTTTATAATGAAATGTTTGATCTTTGTACTTTAGTCATGTTGTGGTTCTTAGAAAATACCTATATGATGGGGAAACCTAGATTGAATCAGGTGAGACAATTAAATATTATACAATGGGGTAACCCAAATAGAACTGAGTGATCCCATTACAGTATATATGATGGGGTATCCCAGAGAGCACCTCGTGATCCCATTACAACTTATATGATGGGGTGGACCAAATTTTATTAGGTGAGCCTATTATTTATTATAAGAAATGTTCTCCCATATAGAAAACCAATGCATTTGGTAATGTTACTTGTATTAAAAAGATATAAATTGGTAGTTACCTGGGGGTTTCTCCTATGGATTTAGATGGGATATAGTTATTTATCACACATGTTTAACCAGTGTTATGATGACAAATGTTCCAGATTACCATATTTTTTTTCCTGTCTATGGGTTTATAAGGTTTATTAGGATAAATATTTATATCAATTGGAACATGATTATTGATTATTATTGTTTTTTCCATTTCCAAGTTTTTAAATTTGGTGATACATGTATTGATGGGTACTATTTATTTTATGACTAGCTCATGAAATCAGATTATGTCATTATAACAACCCTTCTCTTTATTACAAACATAAACATGATTTATTGCATAATATTGTACTTAAGACAACTCCAAGGATAGAGAGCTACAGACGACGTCGGAGTGCATCCCAGGAAGAAGCAGCATCTCCACGCTAGTTGCGGAGAAGTGGAAGGAAGGCACGTCGTCGCTCTTTGTGGAGTCAGCATTCTTCATCGAAGAGGCGTCGTTCTTCATGGAAGGATGGTGTTCTTCAACGAAAGAGGATCTCTCTTCTTCTTTTACACTAGAGATCTCTCAAATATCCTCCCAACACAACATATGCCAAAATAAAATAATATCTATGGATATTATTTTATTAACACTTGAAATTCAAATTTCAAATCACTTGATTAACTAAATGAATAGGTTGAATTCATTAATTAAGGTGTGTTGGCAAATAATAAAGAGAGAGAGAGAGGGAGAGGAAGAGTTCTCATTCAATAAGGGGAGTTGTCAAAGGATTAAATAAAGGGGGTTTAAGGGAGTTTAGGGAAGTTGAATGGTTGGGGATCGTGTGGGCCCCACCTCACAAATATCCACACATGTGAATTTTTGTGGTTGTGGGTCCCACCTTTAACTCCCCTTTGTAGGATATAACTACCATAGATATAAATAAAATTGTGTACTACCAATTTTATTTATTTTATTCTAAATTTGCAATTATTAACTTTCAACCCGCTTAAAACACAACTGCGGTAAAGGTCCCCAAAAGCGAATACTGGTGCTGTGAATTCATCAGTGCCCTCAAATTTCAATTCCGAGCACCGGTTCAAAAGATAGAAAAAAACCCTCTCATTCGATCACAGAACGTACCCGAGCATAACTTCAGAAATTAATTCCAGGAACACCGGGCCTCGGAATTAAGTGATGTCAGAAACTACGTACTCGTATAATTCCAAATAATTTAGGAAAAAATTTTCCTTGAAATTTACGGGTCATAAAATTACTCCCACCTCAGGGATTTACATCCCTATAAATCCAGAACATAGACTAGGGCAACAAATGAGGATACTGAGCATGCATTTGAGCCTCCCGCTCCCAGGTGCTCTCCTGGAGGTTCCCATACTGCCAGCGAATGCACACCAGAGGAATTGATCGTGCACGTAGGACCCACTCCTATTGATCCTCGACCTCCATTGGAACGTTCGTGAATGTCGCCCCATCATTGATGTCCCGCTCCCAATGATTGATGATGTTGGCCAGGTCATGCGCGTATCTCCTCAGCTGAGATAGATGGAAGACATCGTGCACCCTATGCAACTGAGGTGGAAAGGACAGGTGGTAAGCCACCTCGCCTACTCATCTAAGGACCTGGAAGGGACCGATGAAGCGCAAAGATAACTTTTCACCCCAGCCAAATCTCTGTAAACCTCATCAAGGTGAGACCCGTAAGAAAACGTGGTCACAAGCCTCGAACTTCAGTGGTCTCTGTCTCCTATCGGCATAGGTCTTATGTCTGCTCTGCGCAGTATCCATCCGCTCCTAGTTGACCTACACCTTCTCCGTTGTAGCCTGAATCATCTCTGGTCCTACAAGTGCTAACTCCCCTGGTTCATTCCATCACATTAGTGATCTAAAAGGTCGGCTGTACTGTGCCTCATTAGGTTCCATCCCGATGGTGGAGTGGTAGTTGTTGTTGTATGCAAACTTCACCATGGGCAGGTGATCCTCCAAGCTATGACCAAAGTCAAGGACACATGCACGGAGAATTTCATCGAGAGTATGAATGGTCCTCTCAGTCTGGCCATCCGTCTGAGGATGGAAGGCGGTTCTCAAGCGAAGCTGTGTCCCAAAAGCCTCCTGTTACCCCTTCCATAGCCGGGAAGTGAAACAAGCATCACCATCGGAAACAGTAGACGATGGCACACCATTAAGCTGTACGATCTATTGAATGTTGAGGAATCCCAAGCTCTCTACAGAGCCTTGCTCTCTGATTAGTAGTAAGTGGGCCGACTTGGTGAGTTGGTCGATGATCACCAAGATAGAGTTGTGTCCCCTGGATATACGTGGATGCCCCATCACTAAATCCATGGACATCCCATCCCACTTGAACTCTGGGACCTATAAGGGATGTAAGAAGCATGCTGGTACTTGGTTCTTGACCTTCACTTGCTGACAAGTGAGGTATCATTAAACGAAGTCTGCTACAACCTTCTTTATACCCGGCCACCAGTGCTATCGTCTGAGGTCCTGGTACATCTTCGCCACTCCTGGATGTACCACTTGAGGGGAAGTGTGAAACTCCCTCAGCACTTCCTCCTGTAGTGCAACTGGTACCATAGTACGTCCCTAGAAGAGGATGACGTGCTCCCCTCCTACAGAAAATCCATCAGGTGCCTGTCCTAAGGATATCTGAGCACATCATGTCTCACAGTCAACGTCCCCACACTGTGTCTCCCAGACTCACTATATCAGTGGAGGAGTGACTGTGAGTGACTGTAGAAAGGCTGCTCCATCTATATCCGCAAAGGATATCTGCAACGCGGATAGCTACTATGTCGCCTCTCCAAGTAGATAAATGCCCGATCTCCTACTGAGAGCATCAGCCAGAACGTTCCCCTTCCCAGGATTATAGACTATCTCAAAGTCATAGTCCTGGAGGAACTCGAGCCATCGTCATTGTCTCAGGTTCAGTCCTTCTGCGAGAAGATGTACCTGAGACTCTGGTGGTCAGAGTAGACTGTAAAGTGCTCACCCAATAGATAGTGTTGCCACATCTTTAAGGCGAAGACCACCGCTACTAACTCCATTTCATGGGTAGCGTAGTTCTGCTCATGTTGCCTCAACTGCCGTGAACCGTATGATATCACCGCTCGCTCCTGCATCCGGACACACCCAAGTCCAGTACCTGATGCGTTACAGTAACCTACGTACCCTAGGCCCTCCTCCGGTAGCCTCAAGATGGGCACACTGGTCAATATCTGTCTTGGATCATGAAAGCTCTGCTGACATCTATCTGACCACACGAAGGGTTTCCCCTACTTCATTAATGTAGAAAGAGGTGCTGTAACTTTGGAGATGTCTGGCTCAAATCTCCAATAGTACCCAGCCAGACCTAGGAAACTCCGCACCTCCATCACGCTCCTGGGTGGCTCCCAAGCAAGCACTTCCTCAATCTTCACTAGATCCACTATAACTCCCGCCTTCGAGGTGACGTGTCCAAAGAAGTGAACCTATCGAATCTAGAATTGAAACTTTGAGAGTTTACCATAAATCTGGTGCTATCAAAGTGTATCCTGTACAACCCGTAAGTGGTAGGCACGGTCCTCCTCAGTAGTCGAGTAAATCAGTAAGTCGTCGATGAAGACTACGACAAAATGATTGAGGTAAGGCTGGAAGATCCAATTCATGAGACTCATGAACACCGCTGGAGCGTTGGTTATGCCAAAGGGCATAACTAAGAACTCGTAGTGGCTATACCGACACCTGAAGGACATCTTCGGCACATCCTCGTCTTGAACTCTGCGCTGATGATAGCATGACCTGAGGTCTATCTTCGTGAACCATCGTGTTCCCTTGAGCTGATCAAAGAGGTCGTTAATCCTCGAGAGTGGGTACTTGTTCTTTACGGTCACCTGATTCATGACATGGTAGTTGACACATATTCGTAAGCTCCCATCCGCCATCTTGGAGAACAGAATTAGAGAAGCCCATGGTGAAACACTGGGTTGGATGAATCACTTTCCCTGTAAGTCCTCCAGCTGTACCTGCAGATCACGAAGCTCAGCGGGAGCCATCCGATATGCTAGAGTTGATATTAGTGTTGTCCTGGGGTATAGGTCAATGTAGAAGTATACCTATCTGTGAGGAGGTAGTCTTGGAACGTGTTCAGGAAAAACATCCGCATACTAATCCACTACAACAGGAAAACTCAGACTTCGCACATCAACCGCTCCTAGGATGAGACTAGCCAACTTATGTGTGATCGGCTGCCATCTCCTCTGCGTAAGTCCATCCTATGCTGCAAAGGCTCCCTTCTCACCGGTGAAGGCAAACCTGGTCCCATCCGTGCGGACACACCGCACTTTGTGCCTAATGCGGTCTATCTGAGCATGGACTGTAGACAACCAGTCCATACACAAGATGATGTCGTAAGGCCTCGACGCCACTACAAGAAGATCTCAGCCGAAGCTCTCGCCTCTTATAGTAAGATCACACGGCTGACACCAGTGCATAATCGTTGAGTCTGCTCCCATAGGACTCTCTAGCTGTAAGGATTGAGCGAACGACTTCATCGGAATATCCGAGTTTCAAACAAGGGTAGTGGGAATAAAAGAATGACTCAATCCTGTGTCTATAAGTACTACAACAAGGGTGGAGTAGACACATATAGCACCTCAAATCATATCAGGTGCACCATGGTTGTAGGCCTCGAGTGCCTGGAGATGAGCCTGCCTCTGTCTGTCAGTTCCCTATGGTCGGGGTGGTCCTCCTGGTGGTGGTGGTGGTAGAGCCTCAAAGCGTCGTCCACCACCCGCTGCTTGGCCATCTCCTCTAATTCATCTGCCTTCTCCCTGTGAACTACCATGGTCAAACCTCTGCCTCTTCCTGGGAGGTCCCTCTACTGTTTGCTGCTCATCTACATGGCAGGTCAGGCAGTCCCGAGCCATGTGACCCTGCCCGCCACATGCATAGCACTGCCTTCCCCTCGAATAAATGGCTCTGATTCGTGTGCCCCACACATAAGAACCAATATCCTGGGGTTACCCACCTGATGGCCTAGTCCGTTTGGACCTCTGCGACATCTGTCTACTTCCGGCTATAGAAGACTCCTCTACGTGTCTCTTTGCGGTGGGTCTCACTGCTGGCATAGGCTTAGGAAGAAATATCTCCACAAGAAGGGCTCGCTCCAGCACTTCTGCCTGTGTCGGAATTCCAAGGGAGATCATCGAAGCCCTGATCTCATTTCTCAGTCCCTGCTCGAAGGTCCGGACCCGAAATAATGGGTACCATACCATGTTTGTGGAGTAGCGTGAGAGGTCAGTGAATCTTGATGAGTACTGAGCTTCTGTCATACTTCCTTGCCGCAGATGAAGTAAATCTTGAATCCACACCGCACGAAGAGTGGCTGGAACAAACTCTGAGTGGAAGAGACTCTCAAAGTCCATACAAAGTAGAGATTCCTCGTCATGAACATGGATCATCAGGCTCCACCTTCTACTTGCTGCTGCGTGAATTAGACTCGCGACAAGGATCTCCATAAGGTCAGCTAGTGTCCCTACCAATCTGAAGACTCGGACGATAGCCTCCAGCCAATCCTCGGCAGCCTGAGGGTCCATCTCTCCACGGAACCTGGGCGGCCCCTGTCCCTGAAACATGTGAAATGCGCTCAGTCGGAGTGCGCCCTCTCCAGCTGGGGCTGGTAGTATCGGTAGCTCAGTGGGTAGTGGTACCACTAGTGCCTCCAGTGTGATGGGGACCTACACCGAATCCTCATCGCTCAGTGGGCTGCCATCTCGCACGTGAGTCGAAACCCTAGCTGGCTACCTTCGTGGGGACATCCTGAAAAGAAACAGATGCGCCATGGTCAAACAGTATACCTGGTGAGCTGACACAAGGTAATCACAAAGAAAACTTTTGAAACACATATGAAATCAATGTTTTTGTGCACTGAGTTAGGAATCAGGAGTTAGAGACCTGGTGTATGGATACGTCGGCCGCCACACCGACACTAGACACCCTGGACTCATAACTACACTCAATAATCTTAACATTATTGCTTCATAGAAAAGAATAATCAGAGGCTTGAGTTCTATGGTAGAACTGAATCCTCTGTACCCATTTCTCATGAACCGTCCTCGGGGCCCATGCCGTGACTAACCCAAGCCCGCCTTTCATAGGCCAGGGGCTGGCAACTAGCACCAAAGGTTTAAATCCAGATAAAAGTGAAGGTGTTGACTTTATAAAAGTAAACAAATACAACAGAGTATGCATGTGAAGAAAGCCCTAAGTAAACTAAGTACAAAAGTAAGTGCTGAAAAGTAAATGGGCCAGTATAGAAACCCAAATTAAAGTACAGTACAAATGAAAAGAAAGTACAACAGCAGTAAAGTAAAGCGGCAACCCCTCAGTCGTTTTCTGGATATCCCACTTGATGGGTGGGTACTAATGGTCTCCTCATCTCCACGGGTCCGGCCATCCACCTCGTGTATGTCCCGCCAAGTGGTCCACCTCCAGGTATCGTCCAGCTCCACAAACCTCCACCTCGATCAGTGTTGTCCATCGTCTGCATCCAACACAAAGTAGTGCAGGAATGGCCCATGCCGGGGTGAGTATACAATACTCAGTAGAGACCCCAAGACCCATGAAGGTCTCCTAGAATCCACGAATGATAAGCCACAATGTAAAGATACAATCACAAAGTATAAACCGTCTCTACTTATGAATATGCCCATACATATACCTAAGTTCTGAATTACAGTTCGACTCCAACTCTAGAGCCCAATCAGAACCCAGTCCACACAGGAAATAAGTCACTCAAATTAATGATAATGATTGAAATTCATGACTTAGCTCACTCAGGTATACTACTCACGAAGAGGGTGGAGATAATTAGATGTAGCCTCTGAATCATCTCCTCTGCCGAACCAACGTTGGATCCTACTATAGAAGTCGTCGTTGCCGAACCCACGGAGGATCCAAGTATAGTCGTCACCACTACCGAACCCATGGAGGATCCAAGTACATTAGTCATCAATGCCGAACCCATAGAGGATCCAAGTACAGTCGTCATCATCATCAAACCCATGAAGGATCCCAATATGGTAGTCGTCATCGTCGAACCCACAGAGGATCCCATTACGGTAGTCGACGTAGTCACAACCAGCTCTAGGGTTCCCACACACAACACGATTGATTCTTGGAGGGTCTGCTCCTCGAGCCAAGGGGTCGATGCATTAACTATCACAAAGTCTGGAGTTGATGTATCCTGAAGTTCCGTCTCGTCCAAAGGAACCCAACGCGATAGACGGCGTGTCAATCAGACGCCCGGTCTGAGAGATATTTGCCTTTTTCGTTCCATGGGCCCGGTTAGAAATACGCTCATTTCTAACCCGACCATTATCCAAAGTCTTCCAAAACTCACGTAGAGTATCGCAAAAGGACCACCTCATCGTGAGGGTCCCAGTGCCATAGACAGAGTGTCGATCAGACGCGCGATATTCGAGTTATTCACCTTTAAGTGAAAACGGGCCCGACTCTTTAAGCCCAGTGGGATGATGGGTCGGGTTAACCCAGTTTTGGCGAGTCCAAACTGGCAGGGGGGTCAGACCAGCCCGAAGAAATGCACAGCTCGGCCCAGCTCGAAGGGGCGCGTCCTGGACTAAGGGAGCGCTGCCCAGCCCAGCGCGGCGTGGCCCGACACGGCACGACGCGGCCCGGCTCGGTGTTGCCTTGCACGGCGCGGCGCGGCGTAGCCCGGAAGGGCGCGAACAGGCCTTGGCTCGGCCCGAGGGGGGCCGAGCGGTCCGAGGCGGGGGGCGCGGCCCCCCAGCTACCCGAATCGGTGGCTCTAAGAGGCATCACCCTCCCTAACCAGACGACCAAAGCTGACCAGCCTTCTTGGTGCAAGCGGCCCGCTTTGGCGGGCCGCGGTTCGTATGGGGGGGAGCCCTCCTGGCGCCGCGGCTCTCCTCCACCCGACCGGCCATCGGGCCAGCCGGTTCTTCTGCCGAAGCAGCCCGTGGAATACGGGCCGTGGTCTTCCGCAGCGCGGTGCCCCTTGTGGCGTCGTGGTCCTCCTTCGGCCAGACTGGCATTAGTCAGCCAGTTATTTGTCGGTCGAGCGGCCTGCGTTTGCGGGCTGCCATTCCTCCTCATGTTGTCGGTGCCTCCAATTTCCACTGCCTCTATCCGTCACCACCTTTTTCCGACATTGTCTCAATCGAAAATAAAATAAAATACGGAGGGTCATCGGGCTGTGTGCGTTTGGACGACGACCTCTGTGTTAGGTGGTAATAGTTGGCCGAATTCGTCTCAAAAAATTCAATGAAGAATAAGAACAATTATTATCATCTATAATTGTATATAATTCCACTAGTTCGATAATTGACGTCGTATGCCAGGAATTGCGGAAGGTGGTGTCACGGATATAAGATTCGTAGACGAAGTTAGAGTGCGTCTGAGGATGAAGCGGTGTCTCCACACTAGTTGCAGAGAAGAGGAAGGAAGGCACGTCTTCGCTCTTCGTAGAGTCAGTGTTCTTTGTCGAAGAGGCATCATTCTTCATGGAAGGATGGTGTTCTTCAACGAAAGAGGAACTCTCTTCTTCTTTTACACAAGAGCTATCTCAAATATCCTCCCAACACAATGTGTGCCAAAATAAAATAATAGCTATGGCTATTATTTTATTAACACTTGAAATTAAAAATTCGAATCACCTAATTAATTAAATGAAGAGGTTGAATTCATTAATTAAGGCGTGTTGGAAAATAATAATGAGAGAGAGAGAGGGAGAGTAAGAGTTCTCTTTCAATAAGGGGAGTTGTCAAAGGATTAAATAAATGGGGTTTAAGGGAGTTTAGGGAAGATGAAATGTTGGGGCTCGTGTGGGCCCCACCTCACAAATATCCACACATGGGAAGTTAGGTGGTTGTGGGTCCCACCCGTAACTCCACTTTGTAGGATATAACTACCATAGATATAAATAAAATTTTGTACTACAAATTTTATTTATTTTATTCTAAATCCCCAATTATTAACTTTCAAGCTGCATAAAACCCAACTGCGGTAAACATCCCCTTAAGCAAATACTGGCACTGCGAGTTAATCGGTGCCCTCAGATTTAAATTCCGAGCACTGGTTCAAAAGATAGAAAAAAACCCACTCATTTGTTCACTAAACGTACCCGAACATAACTTTAGAAATTGATTCCAGGCAGACCGGGCCTTATAATGAAGTGCCGTTAGAAACTGCGTACTCGTAAAATTTCAAAGAATTTAAGAAAATATTTTCCCTGAAATTTCTGGGTCTTTACAGTAAAAACAATAAGGAATAAATTTAATCATCAAATATAATTATGTGGAGTGTTATAATAAATCTATTATAATAAAATTATAAATAAGTCCTCAATTTAATATAATAATTTATATATTTATAAAAAGTACCACTTTACTAAAAAAGACAATTTATCAAATTTATCATTTTTAGGAAAGACCATTATCATAATGGAATTTATAGAAAATGAATTTTATTTATAAAAGGTATTAGACAATAAGTAAATAATACCTTATTACATACCCATATAACACTTTCGTAAGACCTAAGGGTGAAGTGTGTGATGGGGAAAGACTCTTGGGGTGGGTCAGATAACATCGCTCAAGTGGTAATCTTTATTTACTTGAACGTCTCCCGTAAGAGATTCTGTTCAAGCTTAACACATTAGAGATTGTCTTGGGATTGGTCAAGAGTGAATCCCTATGATTCTACCTCTTTTCCAAGATCTAAAACACAAGATTAATATATCTCGAATCTACTGGATGAGGCCATCCTCTCCATTTTCTATGTTGAAATGATTGTTTAATGCCTTATATTTATATCAATTGTGTGATCACTATTCAAAAACTATATTATCAACATAAATGTTACATAACAGTCATTAAAACCCAATAGAAAAATTTCTTGTGATTTCTATATCCATAATACATTAAAATAAAGGTAATTTTTCAAAAATGATTGGGTCATTATAGTTATCATACCATTAGGAACTTCTTATTCTTATTGATGAAATTCAATTGATAATGCCTATGCTTACCCATATTGGGGATTTGAGCTCACTATTCTTATGTTTCCTTTTCCCAAGGTTATAATGAATTTGTTCGAATGAATTATTTCTATAAGGTATTTCATATTGATGATGATGATGACTTAATTTGAAAATATAAAAAATGGGTTATTTGGGAGAAATGTTCATATGATGACATGAGTATTATTAATGTCATAGTTTGTACTTATTCTTTAAAACACTAAATAAAAATGGTCATAGAGAATATATGTGATCCAAATTTTCATTTTAATTTTTAATTATTTTGATGGAAAAAATGGGTCACAATTTTCAGAATCAAATCTTGAAATGTTAACTTTATGATTTCAGCACCAGATCTAAGAGTGTGGGTATTAGGTTGTTATAGTTGGTATAGGAGGTCTTCTTTGATAACATGGGATATTAGGATATTATAATGTTGGGTTACAATAATAGTTATAGATAACATATTTGGTCTATAATATTAATTTTGATCGTAAGTTCAATGTCTTTGACTCCCCTTTTATTTTTTATGAAATGAGATATTAAAGTGATTAATGAATCATTATGAGATAACTTATTAGATTGAAGTGTATATATATATTAGGTTTAATGTGAAGTATTCCTTTACAATTTGTGGGAATATGTTTGATGGTATTTTTAAACATTAGGTTTTTTTGATCTTGGATATTGAGGTAATTATCATAACCCTTGTTTTATCATAGAGATGAACATGAGATTGAAAATTTATTTGGTGATTATGTTATTAATGATTTTAAAAAAATGGAGATACCATGACATTCTTGGTATTATAAGGTGAATGTTATGAGATAACCTTTGAGTTTAAGAAACCATTTTATTTTGAAGTTATTTAGGAATGATTTAGTTGGAACTTTTGGAATTACTATTGATTTTTTAAGTCTAATGTATCATATGAATGTTAACCCATTTTTGGAATTATATTAAATTGTGAATACCATTTCGGTATTATCTAATTTCAAAAGATATTTGGATATATATTTATCTCTTTTATGGTTATTTTTTCTTGAAAATTTATTTTAGTACTTCAGGAATGAGAAAACTTCATCCCAAATACACATCATTTTGAGAGAAATATGATATTGGGGAGGAAATGGATTTAAGGATCAATGTTTACTAATCATGTAAGTTTATTTTAATTTTTTCTTAGTCTACATGGTAAGATAATTCCTCAACTCTTGAAAAAGGATCTTTAAGTTAAATTTATATCATAACACCTTAAATTCTATCGAACTGATGGTCTTTTGGATAATCAAAGATTTATGGTTATGTGGACCATATATTTCCATTATTTATTAAATTTATTGTGATAAATGACCCGAAATACTCTCTATAATTATTTACACTTTTACCCTATTCCCACCTTTGTTCTCCAATTTGGAAACCCAATTATGTATTATTCAAGATGACCTTTTTTTCTTGGATTTATATATTATTAATAAGATTTTTCTCGAACCCTTTTTATGTCATGGGTTTACAGAAAAAAATTAATTCAAATTTCCAGCATTTTATTACTAAGATATAGTTCAAATTGTGGGGATGCAATTTATTAGGGGGGTTATAGGACCCTATGATTTTAAAATAAGAAAATTATATTATATTGAATAAAAGAAATGAACCATAGAGTTTATATTATGTTACCCATAAAAATAATTTATTATTCAA
Organism: Viscum album; assembly: GCA_963277665.1. NCBI lineage: Eukaryota > Viridiplantae > Streptophyta > Magnoliopsida > Santalales > Viscaceae > Viscum > Viscum album. The sequence continues at coordinate 629,920,885 of OY728123.1, forward strand.
TTAAATGAAACCCTCAGTTTAGATTTCATTACACACAACCCTAAGATTTTTATTTTTAATAACATATTCTACACGCAAAACAAAACTTAAACAACCCACGATATATATTGCAGTTATAACATAGCTGTTAAATAATTGGGTATGAATATTATTCACTAATTTATTATATATATATATGTATTAATCAATATAAATTATTTATAAATATTTATTATATAATATATCAATTTTTAATAAAGTGATATTATTCATTAATAATATGTTTTCTTCAAAAACGTTTTTTAATTATTTTGATGAAAAATACTATAATCAATTTATGGAACTTTTAAAAAATTTATTTTATAAAATGAACATAATTTTTTTAATTTGAATATAAAAATTTACTTTTTTTGAAATATTGGGACTTCATAAAAAATACTGATTTTCCAGTGAATAGTGAAAATAATGATTTTTGTAAGAATTTTTTTTCTTCTCAATAAATTATGTAATTTTAATGTCCCAATAAGTTTTGAATATGTTTTGAGTTAACCTATGTATTTTTTATTTATATTAAATTCATTTATTACTTTTAATAAACTTCATATTTCATTTTAATATAAATTTGTGTTTTGGTTTAAAAATAAGGTTTCTAAAAATAGTTTTAAAATAAATAATGTTTCGAAAACTTAATTAATCAAAATAAATCTTATAGTGTAATATTTTAAATGAAATTAACAGATTATATATCTTATAATTTTAATTTAGTTTCATATAATGAATATTATGAATCATAGAGTTAGTATAGAATCACCATTTTTAAAAAGACACTCTTCTTAAAACCTGACGTCTCGTTGCGTCTGTGTGATTAATATTAAAATAAAATTTACCACTTATGTGATTTGAATTTTGAAAAATGGATTAAATATTTGGAATCTTAATAATTTATCATTTCTAATATCTCTAAATGATTTTTTATCATAGTCCAAAACCCATATTTTGGACATATTTTAGTCTTGTACTTTATTTGATTGAAAATGGACTATTATTGGGTGTTATTTAAATGAAAAAATGGTAGAAATTCACTAATTCATAAACATTAAAATTTTTATACTCACCCCACTTATAAATAGCCCACTGTATCCCCCTATCTTCACACCTTCAAAACCAATTGTTTTAGAAAATACCTAAAATTATCTTCTAAAATACACTAATACCATCCTATAATCCTTAATTTGGAAATATAAAAAACACTGTAAGGGATTTTGGTCAAAAAAATGGGTTATGAAATCATAAGTTTTGTGTATGGTGGTCTACCCCCTCACAAAATGATGTCATTGGTTTTGACATTACTAACTCTCACGGTTAGGTATGATGATGGATATAATGTTTATATATGAATTTATAAAATAATTATATATTTGTAGTAATTATATAATACAAACCATTATTTTTATTCCCATTTCATAGGGGATATAATAATGTTGCATGTCTGTATGGTAGACTACTACCTCAGAAAGCGATGCAATTCATTTTTCAGTAACGCTTTACATAGAATGTAACAAGGGAAACTATGATAAATATATGTGATATAAGTGAAATAATTATTATATTAAGGAAATATTTACCATTATATAAATAATATATATCATTTTATTTATATCCTTTTAACTCACTAAAAAATTGATAGTGTCATTCATGTACGTGTGGACTACCACCTTCAAGAAGAGATGTGACTATATTTTCTTCACCAAATAACAAGAATGAAATATATATATATATATATATATAATTAAATAATATGGTATTTATGATCTAATTATCATTATTTTAAAGAAAAATATTACTTACCTTCTTTCCATAATGATCACTGAAAAATTGAAACCTTTCAAATGTGAATTTATGACATACCATCTTTATGGTCGTTTTGTTAGATCATTTTTCATAAAAAAACATTATTATTTGTTTTAATATTATTATTTACATAAAAAATGATAAATTTTTTCTTTTTTTTAAATTATTTGGATATAAAATATTTTTAAGAAATAGAACTTTCATTACAAAGCACGTAAGGGAATACAAAAAAATTTGCACCCAAAAAAATATAGTAATTTTATTAATGAAAAATTGTTAATATGTTATAAAATGATCATATATTATATTATAAATATTAATATTGTTATTTAATAAGTGATAAAAAAGATTAAAACCATTATACATGATGATAAATCATGATCAAACAAAATGAAGAATGAGGTAAGATTATTTCTTGTCTCACTTTTATTTTTGTGAGATATATGCCATATTTAACACATTTTTTTGTTTTATCATTTATATAATTAAAACTATTTTATTTTATTATTATTATAATTAAATTTATTTGGATTTAAATATCCATGTTAGGATCTATCTTTCATGGTGTGTATGGTTTCAATGTTACCAAAGCGATAAGTGATTTTTGTCTCAATTTTACTTATGTGAGATGTATGTTATATTATAAATCTATCTTATTTTATGTGGGTTATATGATGAATCCATGACATTTTATATCATGAATAAACTTATTCTATTGTTATTATATTTTTCATTTAATGTTATGTTTTCTTAGGGAGTATGATTTAATGTTACAAAAGTGGTAAGAATCATTTGTTACAATCTAATAGTTTATTGGGATTATTGATCATTAATATTATAATGATGAAATATTATGATACATATCTCAAGGAACTCTTAAATTACATTAAACTATAGTTATAAATTATATCTATAATAAATAGTTCAATTTTCCAGTCTTTGGTAAATAAAATTGTCAAGAAAATGTTTTTAAGAGAATCAGACTTTATTTCTCTCTTGAGTCAAAAATCTATTTTCTTCCAAAAAAAACATTTTATGAAACATTTTTCAAAAAGGTTTTATCTCTTTTCAAAATGATTAATTAAATAATTTGACCCATTTTTTCTTGTTTCAATTTATTTTTCATATTTGTTAGTTTCAGAACAAGGCACTTTTCTAATATTTTTACCATGAAAAAGAAAATTTCTTTACAACATGTACAAAATTGCCCACTAACATGACCATTATTTATTTTAAGATTACATTGAAATTATATACAAATTTTAAAATATTTATTTCACTATATTCTATAATTTTTTTTGGTTTTTAGAAATTATCTTTCAAGGATAAGTATTTTATAAATGTTATGTGTTTTAGAAAGTGATTTTCAAAATGGAAATTATATCATCCTCAAGAATGAATGTAATGATATTTTTATTCGTCATCATAAAAAACAATTTTTGTTACTTATCTTTTAGTGGGGATATTTGTTATTAACATTATTTTCATTATTTCTCTATGAGGAATGAGAATATTTAAAAGATATTTCTATGGAACAATATCCTCATCCCATTTCGTGAGGATTGGTAAAGTGCATCCCAAATAACCGATATCAAATTTGAGCGGAGATAAATTTATGTGTTACTATAGAAATATTGTACCAGTCACTATAGCAGGTACTGTTCTATACTATAAGAGCCAGAACTATTCATCTGTTTGGTATTTCAGACCACTGGTTCGGTTCTAGAGTATTTTAAGGCCTTAAGTACACCCATTTCCATCGATCTAGTAAGTCTTTCAGGCCTCATTAAGGCCTTTGGGCCACCACAAGCCCTTCGGTCCACCTCAAGGAATTTGAGACACATGAAATTGTGCTTAAATGGACCAGGTAGACTCTACACGGAGCATGCTCTAGATGAGGATTCAGAGCAGGAACATTCACCAAAGTAGAGATGAAGGATTTGGAAGAATGAGAGGGTATATCAATTACCATTAGGACTAGACTATGCATGCACCAGAATCCTTGATGATTTTCAAATAAAAGTGGAGATTTGACATCATGATGTAGATACTGGGGATGGGAAGTTCAATGTATTTATGGTCTGGGAGAATTTCTCTAGGACCTTTGGGTCATATAATTCCACAAATCCAATATGCCATGTAAGGGTTCCCCTATAACCCTTAATACCTAGATTATCAGAAATGAATAAAAATAGAAGGGCTTTGATCTTTTTGGGGAAAAATGAGATTTCTATGAAATATGTTTCTCCTCCATGAGTTAATCACGTTTCAAATATATTGTTATGGAACACATTAATTTTACATGGGATGATCATGTTCCAATGATAATGAAAATTAACACAATTAATTTACATGGGTTATCCAGGTCATGAAAGAATAATGACAGTTTTCATGATTTTTATAATTAAATGAAATCTATTTTTTACACTAGTCATGAAATGACTCTTATATATTACTTGTATAATATGGAAGACAATATAGATCTCGGAGGACCTGTTATATCATATATGATGGGGTGGAACAGAAATATTTGGCTGGGCATTTTATTGCATATTTGATGGGGCGATCCAGATAGTGATGGGTGAGATCATTACAGCTTATACAATAGGGTGGCCCAGATAGTGCCAGGTTAGAACATTAAAGCTTATATGACATGTGAATCTTGATAGCGAACCAATTAATTGGTTAATGGACCATTTATAGAGAGAGAATAAGGGCAGAGTTACATAATGTTTTCTCTTATGGATTTAACAGGGATCCAATTGTTTTTTATATGGGTTTAACACGAGTTATAATGGATTTTTTCCAAGTTACCAATTCATTTATTTTATGATTTATATGGTTTTATAATTTTTCTTATGATAAATATTGATATCACGTATATCATGACTATTGATTTTGATGACTCTTAACCTCACTATATTTTCATATTTTATGATCCAGTTATTGAGGTGTATGATTTATTTTATGATTTTCTCATGAACATTGATTATGTCTTCATACCCTTATGCATTTCTTATTCTCATTGATGAAATTAAATTTATAATGATTATGTTTAAACTTTATCATAATTTTAGATCAACCTTATTATTTTTTCTTTTCCATAGTTTATAAATAATGAGGTTGAATGAATTATGTATAGAAGGGATTTCATATAGATGATCATGATGAATAAATGTGAAATAAGAAAACAAGGATTACGTTTGAGAAATTCCCATTTTATGATATGGATATTTTTTTAAATGACTTTTTTAATAATTATATAAAAATATAAACCTAAAATTTCATTCATAATTTAAGTAATGCAATTTTCATTTTGATTTTGTAAGGTTTTTATATAAAAAATGGGTCACAATTTTCATAATCGAAGTTGAAAAAGTAAAGACTATGAATTCAGAACCAAATCTAGATGTGTGCGTCTTAGGATTTTATACACCAATTCATTTGAATGACTTTGTTTTTTATATTAGTATTTATTCATTATCAGTGTTTCTAGGTTCCATGGGTAGTTTTTTGGGAAGATAGACCCTAGAAAATGGTTGGTGAATCACTTATATAACCATGTGGATAACTCTATTAGGATGTTGGTTTAAATACAATGATATTTTTCATGGATTTAGAAAGGTTTTTCTAACTAGGTGTTATCTAGTTGTAACCATTCCTCTTTGTTTTTTATTGATTTTGGAGGACACACACAATTGGTGTACAATTTTTTTAACCATGCTTCCAAACTCTATGTGCCATCTAGGACCATTAAATTTTGATAAATGACCTTTTTGTGCATGAAATAGTTCACTCCCCATTGGGTTATTTATCCTCCTACACATTCATATCCATACCCTCTTTTGTTTTGGAGAAGCATACCTAGGTTTTTAGGGGATCAATTTATTCTTTTGGTGATATATTTAAAGTTAATATTGATTTATTCATGATTTATCCTTTATTTAACCATATTATTCATTTTTATTATATTTTGGTTGAATTGTGAAACCATAGAATTAACTATAGAAAATATAGAGGTTTTAATGGTGGATTTGGTTTTTTTATTTGTGTTTTAGGTGTATGAGGACCTATCTGCCACGAATGAAATGTTTTTTGTTGAGGGAAACAAGTTTATATTTTATTTTGATATAAGTGTCTCTATTTAAGTGATCTTTCCAAGAATAAAATCATATTATTAGATTCCCTTTATTTTTATAATAATACTCCCTTTAAATTTATTTATGAATTATAGTTCGTCCATTTTTATGTGATTCATGATTTATATTGGAAATTTAATTATTTTGATTTAATTATCGAAGGGATTTCACTTTAACATATTCTATATTATTGTAAAAATGACCAAATATGATTTAGTACTTTCAAATGGATATTTGAGAGGTTTTTCAAACTGTTCTATCATGGTGTTGAAATATTAAAAAAATATGGGAATAAATAATTTATGAAATTGGTTTTTTTATTGGTCTCATCTGACATACACTTGTTATCTATAAAAATGAATTCAATGTGGTTTTTTATAAAAATGGTTTTCCTTGGGGAAATAAATTATTTTTAGAATAAGAATGTTTTAAATTTAAGATGTTTATATATTAAAATGGGGAACATGGTTTGATAAATTGGAATTTAAATGGGTTTTTGTGTAGTAATTGAAGATATTTTATGTGTTTGGATCTAAATAGAACATGGGATAACATGGTTGTGTATATGATGACTTAGGCCTTGATACCAGACCATATTACAAGGAATCAATAAGGAATGTTGTAAAAAAGAGCACTATATAATTTAGGCAGGAATCTGGAGGGATATTTCAAAACTTTTTCAAAGAGTTTATGGGAGATTTTGGAAGGAATAATGAGAGAGATTCTAAATGTGATTCTTAAATTTTTTTGGAAAATTTTATTTCACAAGATATTTTGTGAAGGGAGTTTGGATTGGTTCCCTTGGTTTAATGGTGTAATTTTTTTGTTTAATAAGCATGGATAGTTAGGATAATGTATTATGTTAGTTTCAAAGTACCTACCTAAAAGGTCATTATAGAATATATTATGTTTATATGGGAGTTCTCTTTTAGTTTTCTAATATATTTTTCCAATTTGATCTTTTATTTTTGGAATACCCCTAGAATCGAAATGGATTAAGAGAATACCTTGCGGTTTTTTTGATTCTTGTCATTATCAGCATTTAATTACAAATAATGTTTCTGGTGAAATGGTGGTAGGATTTTTGGGGTGCCTGTTGACTAATCCAACCAATAAAATTGTCAATTTTTATGTTTTATTAATGTTTAATGGTTTGTTTGTGTTTTATCGTGGAATGTAGTTTCCACTTATAATTTTAAGTGGGGATTTAAATGTAAAGTACTTTTAAGTGATAAAAGATGATTTCAAATATTAATTTTTAATTTTTAATGTGTTTTTACCCCAATTAGGTTATTAAATGAAGTTATAAGTTTGGATTTAAAATTCTGACAGTTTTTTTCTTGGCTATTGATGCAAAAAATTCCAAATTTCTAGGTTTTTTGAATTTTTGGAATATGAATTTTATAAATTGTGTGCTATTTTAAAACGCCTTGAATGTAGTTGGTTTATGAAGGGATATAAAAATATGGGGTTTTTAATCCTGTTGAGGGTTTTTAGTGATAATTTATTAGTTAATAAAATTGTTTTACGAATGTTTTTGTGTATTTATTTGGAATATGTTTTAGGAAATAATTTCAAGATCCTGAATTTATTGAATGTTTTTTGTTAGTACCTATAACCATTGATAAATGACTTGTAATTCCATTAATTTTGATATAGGCCTATTTGGAACTTTGAGTAATTTCTTAAACAGAGTTGGTGAGTGTGAGACCCGCTTGAGTCCTAGGAGGCTTTCTATTAAACATTGATATCATTTAAAATATTTTTTATGTGCTTTTGGTTGTCATGACTTATTTGTATCACATTATATTATCCATTTATAGAACCATTGTTCTTTTTGGACTGTGGGAATGCTTATTTTGTTTTAGGTTCCCTATTACGTACTGTTGTGTGGGTTTTATTTTTTTAAATTTCAAACTGCTTTGTGGAAATTATTTGGAAGGCGAGTTTGAAAATATATGTGCTATTATTTGAATTGATTATTTGGGAAAAGAAATTCTAAATATGACAACATGCGCTATAGTTATTTATATGGTTATTAAAAAAATGTCATCTTTTATTGTTTTCACGTGTTTGAAAAAGAGGTTTGAACTCCACCCTTATTTCTTATAGTAGATGGAAGAGGTGTTTTTAAAAATGGATTGAGGCCTAAAAATGATATTTTATGACTGATTATTTTCATTTAAGACTAATAGAATGGTTTTTGGGTAATACTCTTGTTTATTTGTTATCTTCAATTATTGTGGTTTGACTACTTACAAGATGTCTTTTGTTAAGCCTTTGGGTTTTGAGTTTTGGTGAATACCTCATTGTTTCAGTTTTCATCCTTTGGAAGTTAAAGTGTTTTATTATGTCATTACCATTTTGAGGCCAATTTCTTATTGATGTGGGAATTAGGGACATTTGGTGAAATTCTTGGATAAATAGAGAGGATGTTTCGTTCAAACCATTGATCCATTAACAATGCCATATTTTTGGTGTTTATTGTTGGACATCATTTTTGGTTGAGGTCTTAGCTTACCCATAGAGTATGGTGGCCCATGTTGAGATCCATTATAATTTTAAAATTTAAAATGTCATGTGTTATAATTTTTTATCATTATTTTCATTAGGCATATTATGAATTAACCATGTGGGTGTCTACATCCTTGAGATTGGTTTTATAATGAGGAAGTTGGAACTGGTTCCTCAGTTTTGATGGAATCTTTTTAGATATGTTTTCTCAATGTGGATGTCATTGAATGGGTAGTTCTCTTTTATTAAAAAATTCAGGAGATTTATAAATGGTGGGGAAATCCGTGATCACTCTCCCTTCCAATTTGATCTTGTAATGGTGACCGTGTTTGAGTTTTGAGATTATGTGGGTTGATGTTTTGGAATAATGAAATTACTGGTGTTCAGAAGTTTCTTATAAGGTTTCTTTCTAAAGAATATCATCCAACTCAACTCATTCCTTGGTTCATGGGTTTCGACCCATTATATTACTTTATTATTAATTTGTGACTTTTTTGGGAAATGGTAATTCAGTTGGGATATTTCTGGTTTTCCTCAGGTCACTAGTATGCCTTATTTTGTGTTTTATTTACCCATTTATTAATTCGTGGATTTCCTGGCTTCCAAGAGTAAAAAAATTATTTTTTAGAAGGTATAGCTTATTATAAAGTTGGAAAACAATTTTTCTTTCCATTGGAAAAATCATATAATGCTGTTTTTTGGGGATTGTTTCATTTTACATAGCTATAGAATAATTTATTTCAAACCTATAAACTCTACAAGTAATCATGTAATTTGGGTTTTTATGAGATAATATCTCCCATAAGGCATGTTTACAGTTTTCTTAATCGTATGTGACATTTCTAGGTCCTTGAAATTGTGAGAAATTGTCATTTTTAATTGATATATTTTACTCCCCATTAGGCTATTCATCCTAAACATCTGTACAACCCTATCCCATTTTATTTAGAGCATGATCTCTTAATTTTTTAAAGGTCACTTTTTTTCCATTGTTGATTTAATTCATGGTAAGCTTGATTTCTTCTTGATTTCTCCTTCCTTTTTCCCAATTCATCATTATTCTTACATTTTAGTGGAAGTGTAAAACTGTATCCTTCCCTCTGGATGAATATATGGATATTAATAGTGTATTTTGTTTTTTAATTATTGTTAAGGTGTGTGGGGACCTCTCCAACTCAAATTGTGTGGTTTTAATTGAGGGTGGAATTTTTGGTTTTGATTTCATGGTTGGAATATATATTTTAAGGTATATATCTAAAGATAAAATTAGATTCTTAATTTTCATTTTTTACTAAATTTAATTAAAATTTAATTACGAATTATGATTTTTCCATGTTTGATTAGATACATGATTTATGTGGGAAATTTGATGGTTTAAAATTATTTTTTAAAGGGAGTTAGATTTAACACACACCACATGTTTTTTGACATTGAATAAAGAGATTTGTTTAATTATAATGGAGTTATGGGATAATTTTTAAACGAATTATTATATGGATTTCAATGAATGAATTGTTATGGTAATAAATGTTTATTGAAATTTGATTTGTTTTTAGATGGCTCGTGTGATGGGAAATTGTTATGGACTTCAATAAATTTTAAATTTGGGCATCAAAAAGGTATTTTAATTGAGGAAAGGAATTATATTTTTAATGGGAATGTTTTTCCATGAATAAATTTTTATTTTAAAATAGGTAAATATCTTTGTTAAATTAATGGATTTTGTGTGTGGTACCTGAGAATGTTTTCTATGTTGGGGATTGAGTAGAACATAGTAGATCATGAGTGTGTATATTATTAACTTGTCATAGAGACCTTAGCTTATGCTATAGATTCCCTATGTTAAATTTTACAAGGGATTGAGAGGGAATATATAGAAACCCAAAATTTTATACATATATATTAAACTTTAACATAAGAATACTCAATACATAACATTTCGATCCACAACTGAATCACTTATGTCTAATATCTCTAAAAAATTGGAAACACAAAAAAATGGTTCATAAAACATCTACATAATCTCCCACTTATTAGTTCATAAATATAATTCATATTATACATGTTATACTTAATAATTTTCATCATAAACCAGGGAAAGGAAACATAAGAAAATGTTGAGATCAGATTCTCAGTAATGGTAAACAAGGTAAATTTCAATTACCTGATTTGAGAAACATGAACATATGTGTATAAAAATGTGTTCATATAATTTTTAAACCATAAAATACATATAAAATAGAATAATCTAAAGTCCTGGAATAAAAATTGGATTTTTATAATACCGAAATCATAATGTATTCAAAGCACACAAACTAAGAATTTTTAACATATGCATACAATATTGATATATTGCATCCACATAAGCCTATAAAATCATTTCATTACAGTATAATATCATTGAAAATGGTATAATAGTGATGTTAGTTCACTTTATAATCTATAATAGTAATTTGGTTTTAATCCCAAGGCTATCATAGGGGACATAGTCCTTTACAAAATAGGGTTCACTCCTTATTCTAGTCCTCTTTATCTCACAAGATATCAATTTTTACCTATTGAATTGAAGGGAGATTAGGATACCATCTATCAAATAATGAAAGTATTACATATTTATTCCAAAAGATCATAAGACATTCATTATATTATATCCTATGAAATGCAATGGGTTTTATAAATTTTTCAACATTTCATCATACCATAACCCATGGAAAAGGAATGGATTTCATATAGAAATTTTCATCAATAATATAAAAATTTATGATATGTGATAAGGGTGATATAATTGGATCATATACCTAGAAAATAAAAAATTTAATGAATTTTTTTTATATTTAAGTAATATAAATTCCATTAAAAGTTCAATAAACATTAATAATGAAAATATCAATTACAATTTGAAATTATTTCATTAAAAAACTAATCAATTAAAAAGGAAAATATTTTATTTTAAAATAAGAATATAAAATTCTAAATTAATATTTAAATGATATATTATTCATTACTTTACTAAAATACATTCATGCTTTATAAGTTAAAAAACATTCATTCCATTTTTTTGTCGAGAAAGTCACAAAGTACCTTATTTGGAAAAAGACAAAAATATTTCTTTCAAACTATTTAAAAAACTAAAGAATGTATATAAATTAATTTAAAAAATAATATAATAATATTAAAACCATATTAAAAAATTTTTTAGAAAATTTTCATATAAAAGAAAAATGTTTTTTTACCAAAGAGAGAGTAGTAGCTGATTTTCCTTAAAAATTTATTTTCAATCACTTGACAACATAAAATGAGGAAAATGAATGGAAAAAATTCATTTTAAAATATAAATTGAGGATAATAAAATTCAATAGTTTTATTTAATGTTAGATAATAATATTTCATCATTATAACTTAATCATAAATAATCTTGGTAAACAATGAGATTGTAACACAAACTCCCGTACATCGAGTTATCCTTTCTTCGAAAGGACTTGAAAACACTGTATTAAAAATTTGAATTTATTATAATTATATAACATATTAATTTATATATATATATATCATCATATATTATACCTTTATAATACTTTAACACTACCTTTTATCAATTACTCTAAATTAAAAGTTTAGTTTTTGGGTGTTAACTTTTTTATTTATCCAGAGTGTTCTTGTTAATTAGTTTTGGGACTTTTACATTTATATTTATTAAATACTATTTAAAATATTAATAATTATTTAAATATAAGATATAATAATTATATACATATTTTTATTTATTCATAAAAGACCTAGATAGTAAAATAAATTACACAGTTAATGGAGACGGTAAGTCTTATGTATGTGTAAATGATGTTTTCATTTTCCAAAGAATTAAATGAAAGAATGGTAAGAACAAATTCAAATTTTAAATATAATAATTATATCATATATATCATATATATTCATAACATTAATATTAATCACCATCCATGCAAAATATAAATGAAAAATTAATCACATCACTTTGTGGAGGTGGTAGTCAACACGTACAGACAAGAAACATTATCATTTCCCTAAGGATTTGATGTTATGAAGGGAGAGAAGATATTAAAATTAAATAATTATAAATTTTCACTATTATTATATATAAATATTAAACCCATAATTAAACCAATAAATAAAATACAGATATGAAAATTGAATTATATCGCTCTGTGGAGATATGAACCCGTACATACACATGAGTGATACATTCACTTATCATTTTATGGTAAAGATGGTGTATAATGGTGTTTAAATAATCATAATAAAATTTATGAATATTTATAATACATAATTTTTTATTTTATGATAAATAATGTAGATTTAATGGAGGTAATGGATATTACAAAATAACGTTATCATTTAATGGGATTACCTCATCTTTGAAACAACTTCTCTATATATCATATAAAGGACTCTATGTTTGGTATATTGGGAAGTTACGAGTCTCTATAATATTTATAGGAAAATTTATAAGATATATATTCAGAGTTTATTTTAGATATAAGGCTCAAAGTGGTGTGTATAAGTGAGGGAGGAGGTGCCCTTTTATAATTGAGGTAAGTGGAACTTTTGAAATTTTCTAAAATACTAAATTATAGTATATTAATTTTCAAGAAAAAAGAATAAAAATGGATAGATATATGAGGATAAAGTAATATAGGGTTATAATACCATCAAAAAATAGAATTTTGACAAGTTTCGGTATCATTTTATCCTTATCATTTTAAAAAACCATCAGTTAACAAATTTTTATTTTAACTATTGTAACAAAATTTTCGATATTAAAGGTTGTAATATATAATTTTAAGGTGAAATTATCCAATAAATGGAATATTTATGTCATTTTATGACTTATAATATCCAAATTGTATTAATTAAATATTTTTAATATTTATAAATAAATTAATAAAATATTATTTTGATGAAATATAATTGTTGTAAATTATGAAAGAATTCATATAATTTGGCTTAAAATACATAAATACAATTTTTTAATTAGAAAATAATATTTTAAATCCAAATTAACATGAAATATTTTACTTTAAAAGTCATTAAATACTCTAAATTACTCAAATTATATCACTTGTAATATCATTAAAATAATTTTTTTTCCGGAAATTGAATAAACACTATTTTGATGTTGTGTAAGAATTTAAGGTAATTATATAACGCCTTAAAGTTGGAAATAAATCACCATCATGAATATAATTTAATTTTTAAAAAAATTAATAATATTTTCATTCATAATAATATTTATTCCCTATTCAAAAACATAAAATATATTTAAAACTAATAGATTGAAATTTTGTAACTTTCTTTGGTCTATGTAATATATAAATAATTTTTATTGAAAATTGTTCATTAAAATAATAATTTAAGGAATAATGAGATAAAGGTATAATTAAATTCATCTAATTATAATTATTATTAAAACCTATGGCCTTATTATTTATTTTAATCAAGGTTAACCTGATTTACCCTTTATTGCTGTGATAAATTTTATTATGACTGCAATTCATACTGACAAAAAATAAATGGGAAATATTTAAAAAAATTCAGACTCCTAATTATTAATATTTAATTCATTTTATATAGTCAAATATTTTTTAACATAAAAAATTAATTTTAAATTAAGTGCATAAAATTCCAGAAAACAATGTTTTTAGGAAAATACATTTTTACGAAAATCTTGAAACTATTCTTATCCTATAGCTTGAAAAATATTTTTTTGACTCTTTAAATAATTTTATCAAGAAAATAATATGTAAATATCATTAAAATAAATCACCAATTGTGGTTAATTTAATTTATTAATATAAAAAATACAGTTTTAGTATAATGTTTTTAAGAAAAGTCATATCTCTTGTTTTCAAATATTTTCTTTGTTTTTAATTATAATGATTTGGAAAACAATAAATTATTTTTATAAATGTTTAAACTATTTTTTTCATAATTTGGTTATTATAATTTATACCAACCAACATAACTACCATGATCTTATGGGCACATAATATTTTAATTATGTTACATGATATGTCTAAACATTTTTTTTATGTAAGAAAATCTATCGAAGAAATAAAATTCTTTTAAGAGAAATATTTAATAAAAATATCATAGTATCCCATTCTATAACCATTAAAAATAAATTTCCATCAAAATAATTCAAAATGACACAAATATATGTGGATACATCTCCCTCATAACATACTTAGATTCTCACATTTCTTCCTCAAAATAGTGGTTTTTCCATAGATCTTTGACCACATGAGTGGTCTTATTTCATGTAACTTTCTCACTATTAATCAGAATAAATTCTCATTTTCTTCATAAGAAATATTTTTCTCCTATAATATGACGTATTATTTTAGTACAAGTGAAGGATCATCTGTGTAATTTTTTTGGAGAGATACGAGAAACACATCATGAACTTTAGAGAGATTAAATGGAAGTGCCAATCAATAAGATATCATTCTGATATGATAAATAATTAGAAAAGGACCGATTTCCCTAGTTCATAACTTTATATTATTTCTAAATATCATAACACTCTTATTGGGATATATTTATAGGAATAACTTATCACAAATATGATACTCTTGATATTTCCAAGGATTATCAGCAATTTTTTCATCTCTTAGCTATTCAAATATTCTGTTGAATGGATCTAACATACTATAACATTTCCTCAGATAGATAAAGTCCCAATAGCCTTAATTTTACCAATTTATTCTATAATGTGAGATTTATCCACTTACTACAATAGAGGGTTTCATATGGATCTATTTGAATGATTGATTGAAAGCTTTTGTTGTAAGAAAACTCTACTAAAAAAGCTGTTGATCCTAATACATTTGAAATCCATAGAGAACTATCTCAACAAGTCTTTTAGAGTTTTAATGGACCTTTTAGACGAACCCTACATATGAGGATTATAAGCGGTGTTGAAACATAGTTCTGTGTCTAGTGAAAAATATTGGCTTCCGCCAAATGTTGAGGTAAAATAGGACTCCTAAACTAATCCAATTAATAATGGAACACCATGTAATATTATCACTTCTTTAATGCATAATTGATTAAGCTGATCAAGTAGGAAATCTTCTCTTTGAAAAATGATGTGTGTTGACTTCAGAGGGGGATAGATTAAAACCCAAATTGAATATATCCCTTTAGATTATTTTGGGAGTCCGTTGATAAAATCCATGGTGATTTTCCCCATTTGTATATTGGTGTGTGTAATAGTTGTAAGATCTCTTCAAGATTTTCTCTCTCCTCCTTAACTTGATAAATACCAAGCATCGAGAAACATACTTGATAATATCCCTATTCAATCAATCACACTAGAAACACAATTTTAGGACTCTATAAATCACCGTACTACCTGGATGAATAGAGAATGATGAACTATGATCTTCATCCATCATCTCCTTCTATATATCTAGTACCATAGGATAGAAAAACTATTCCCAAAAAATATTATTCAATTATAATCAATCTTAGAGTATGTAACTTTTCTTACCATATTTTACCACTCTACATATTAGTTTTATGCCTCTTTAATATTCACTTAGATAAATACATGATCACCTATTTAAGAAAGAAATGACTTATCCCCTTAAATATTTCAAGATCCATAATTTTAATTTTAAAAAATTTTGGATCTTTTTTTATCCATATAATTGTTAAGATGGAAAGATCCTTTTGACATAGAGTACCTTAAAACTTGTCCACTTTCCCATGGTGGTAATGTAACAAGAAGTCATAATTTTTATTCAAATATATCCATCTTCCGTGGGGAATGTTTTACTATTTTTAAGTGTAAATATTCTTTAAATTTTTTGATAAGTAAATATATCACACGTTTCTCAAAAAATAGACTAACTCCATATATTTAATGAAAAAATTATTTCATCTAAATCCAAATCAAGATTTTATTAATTTACCTTATGAACATTAAATTTATCTAAGGAATAAGATATAACCATAATATTCTATCTGAGGACACATCTTAGTCCCTTCCTTGCTGAAACACTATAGATTATAAAACCTTAAACCCCACATTATAGTTTAACCGTAGTTGAAATAGATAGTCTTTTCTTTAGTTCCTTGAAAAATTAGGCCAATTAATCCATCCAAAGGAACTTCAATCCCATCAAAATTAATTTGGATAGTGGGATTCTACAAAGATGGAAAATTCCCCACAAAGAACTAATAATATCCAGCAAAATCAAGATATCTGTGGATCATAATAATAGTGGTTGGTCCTGGAAAATGTTAAATAACTTATTAATTTAAAGGATCTTATGATATTCCCTCACTTTAGATTTTATTAAAAAATAATGAAACTTTCTAATTCCAAAATTGATAATTGATAAAATTTTCAAAACATATCTCAATCCTTATGGTCTCTTGAAAACTTCTAAAATGATCATAATGTTCTTTCTTAATATTTAAATAAATAATAATATAATCTTTAAAGAATAATATAAGATTATTATGGAAATATCTAAATAATATTTTCATTAAATCCATAAATACAACTGGGTATTTTAATGACCAAATTTTATCACTATAAATTCATAGTGTCTATACTTTTTATGGAATGATGTCTTAGGAATATCTTCATTTCGACCCTCAATTGATTTTATCAAGAATAAAGGTCAATCTTGGAAAAGTATTGATCAATATAAACTTGACCAAACATGTCATAAATATTGGTCAGGGGTGATTTTTCTTGATAGTTATCTTGTTATGTTCTTGATAATAAATGTTGAGTCACATTGATCCATATTTCATCGTAACAAATAGGGTACACCCCAATGTGACACACTTAAATTAATGATTTACATTTCAATATTATACTAGTTTTTCATATTAAATTCATATAACTCAATTAGGGTCATTCTATATAGATTCCTACAAATAGGTGTAACAATAGGTATTAGTTATATTGATAAATCATCTTCTTGATTCAGTGGAAGAGTTGGAATCTATTAAAAAAGACATCAAATAAACTCCCAAAAATTGGAATATTTTATATATTGAATCTCTCCCCAACCATCTGAGATAAATGAGCCTTAATAATGGGAATAATTATCCATATAATTGATGAAATTTCCATTAGAATTTCATATTTTTCAACACACTAATATAAAATCATAGGTTTCTTTAGAATATAAAAAAACATCCCTTACTTGAAATTGATGTGGGATTTATTAAAGAAAACCAATCCATTCCCAAAAATAACCTCAAATTAAATTGGAGGAATAATGCAATGTTTTTTAGGAAAACAATTCTCACAAAATTCAATAGAAGAAGAATCATATTCTTGAGATATGATAATCATAAAATTTGGGGGTTTTAATACTATATAAACATCTAATTCTTCCTGTGGTACAATGAGAAACTTAGAAAATTCATTATGGATAAAGGATTGGATACATAATGAATCAAATAAGACATCAATAGTTCTAGATTATTTGGTAAGTGTTTATTTTGACATGTCATTATCGAACCCCTCATTAGAAATTGTGATCAAATGAGATTTCCATTTTTCTATAGTCTTAAGAGGTTGTTGAAATCAGTCATTTTTCATTAAACTTGGGATTTGGGAACGGGTTAGAATCATTTCCATACTCCATCCATATGAGGAATTAGAGTGCAAGTGATATATTATTTTGATATTTCTCTCTATTCATATCATTACCTAACTTATTCCCATCAATTCGTAATTTTATTACTCAATAACCTTTATTAACCCACTTGAATCATTTATGAGTTATCCTATGTTTTTTTACAAACATCAAGCATAAATTAAGTAATATATTCTTCTCTCTATTTTTTTTATAATTTCCTTTAAATTATAATTTTTTTATTATCAAGAAATGAGATAGATGGGTAACTCTAATATCCATATTTAACTTGATATCACATTAAAATTAATTTATAGATACTAAAGTACATTACCTATAATTACCTTTAGAGAATTGGTTTTAGGTCATTGGAGAATTGAACAATCTTAATTTCAGGTTAGGTGATAATACCTAAAGTGTACCTTGAGAGAATTTTGAAATTTTCCACATAAGTACTAAAATATTCCTCATCCTTATTTTTTAATCAATGAATTACTTCACAATTTTCACATGTTAAATACATGGAAAGTACTTTTTGATAAATAATATTTAAAATTCCTCATACTCCATAGATTCAATTTATCCCTGTTATATCTTTTTATTGATAAGTGTCCACCACTAAAATGATTTTCCGAAAAAATGATAATCAAATTTAATAACTTTATCAAGTTTCAAACACTGAGGAATTAAAAATATTCTTTCAATGGTACTAATCCATTACTCATCAATTAGTGGATCAATGGGCCTACAAAAAAGAAGTTGTGTTCTACCTCATGAAGGACTAAACACCAAATTATTCCATAATTGTTTCATTTATTAGCTCATCATAATTCATATATTGAAAAAATTGTGTGAGAATATCAATAAGATTTGGTATTCCAGGTCCTATAGAATTCAGTTTTTCAGGGGGAAAATAATTTCATTGTCCATCAAATTCAGTATTATCATGATTCTATTGTGTTCAAACCGTTGATTAAAACTAAAATTTATAGCGTGATAAATAATAATCACATTGGGGAACCAAATAATCATTAAAAATAACTTATATGGTATATAAATTATGAAACCTTATTATATGACACATTTGGTTTAACCTAGTTAATTATTGGTTATTTCCAAAAAATTAATATTTTATCGTATAATTAGAATAGAGCACAAGGTTATTACTATAGTGTTCCTATAATAGTTTCTAAAGGTTAACTAAACCTTACTCTGACACCATCTATATTGACACTTACATAGATATTACATCTTAATAGATGAATATTCATTACATAACATTTAAATCCATTCCATAATTATTTAGGTCTAGTAACTATATAAACATGGAACCATTAAAATGTAATTCATAAAATACGTACAAAATATCCCACTTATTTATTTTTATCAACTAATATTATTAGTAATATCATACTTAATACTTTCTTTAGAAATTGGGTAAAGGAAACATAAGAAAAATGTGAGATCATATGCTCAATAAGGGTAAAGATGGGAAATATCAATGATCACGTAATAATAACACAATAAAAATAGAATAAGAACATGATATTACCGTATTAAAATCATAATGTGTATATAAATGATCATAATATTATGTCATGGAATACATATTAGTAATTCAAAAGTCCTAGATCACAAAAAAATAAAATAATATGAACCATAAACGTTTGACATAGGAATTAACATTGATTTGTATCTTACACATAAATATGGACAAATAACTTCCTTAGTAGTTAAGGTGCAATTACAAGGTTATCATAGTGGAATAACACTACGGGAAAAATGGGTATTTGGGATGGGTCATTTGTGACGGGATCCCATCGCAAATGGCCTTTTGCGACGGGGGACCGTCGCAAATCGCCCGTTGTAGAAAACGCCGTCGCAACAACAATTATTTGCAACGGGCCCGTCGCTGAAGCTATTATTTTCGACAGGGATCCTTACTGTCGCAAATAATACTCCGTATATTTGTAAAAGATTTGAAAAAAGTAATCGCGACGGGCCCCGTCACAACAGTTATTTTCGATGAGTCCCGCCGCAATTGTTTTTTAAAAAATAAAATAAAAACTATTATTAAATTATTTTAATGGATATAATAATAATAGTATTTGCGACGGGCATAGTACCCCGTCGCAAATACTATAAAAAAAATAAAAAAAATTATTAATAAATTATTTTAATTAATATAATAATAATCCAATTATAATTCAAAAATAAAAAATAATAAAATATTAATAAATGATTTTAATTAATATAATAATAGAATTATAATTCACAAATAAAAATAATAAATTATAAATAAATTATTTTAATTTATATAATAATAATAGAATTATAACTCAAAAATAAAAAATAATAGAATGTTAATAAATGATTTAATTAATATAATAATATTATATTTATAATTCATAAATAAAAAAAATATTAATAAGTTATTTTAATTAATATAAAAATAATATAATTATTTTACATTCAAATATTAAAATAATTCAAATATTACAAAAAAATATAATTAAATTATAATATTATAAAATATTAATATATATATATAATTTAATATTAAAAAATATAAATAATATTATTATTCATATTAATATTGTTATTTCAAAATATAATATTATTAATATTTTATAATGAGACAGAAACAACGAATAGAAAAAATTCATATTTTGATTTAACAAATTTTATAGCATAAAAACAAACTCTAATATGAAGGAGGGGGGAGGGGGGGATATGCAGATGCTGGTGGAGGAAAATACATCCCTAAAGCATGAGTGAGTCGTCGCATGTACTCCATCTGCTCCTGGTGGTGCTGCTGCCACCGACTCATCTGCTCCTCGTATAACTGCTGCTGGCGTCGACGCTCCTCCTCATGCTGCTGCTGCTGCTGACGCATCTGCTCATGCTCCTGTCGGAGACTCTCTATCAATGCAGTCTGAGATTGCAACTGATCCTCATACTGTGTAGCAGAAGAAGATGCATGAGCTCCTCTCGAGCTGGACACCGACATCGCAACACTGCCATAATAATCTCCGGGAGTCAGTCGAGAGCTAATACCAACTACTCGGCCCTTCTCGAAGGCATACTGGGTGGCCTGCATCCATGCCGCCTCATCAAACTGACGGCCAGTGGTCTGATCTGATGACTTGGCCTGACTCTCAGGCCGGGTCTGTGACGCTGCGGCCTCATATGAGTCCTGTAGTTGCAATTTAAAATTAAAATTGTGAATATATTATATGCGGTTAATTTTTAAACTTGAAAAAAATAATACTGACCACGATGTGATGCTGACGATCACCTCTGAACTCCCCAGTAGCAGGATCACTATAGATCCTCTGATATACGTCGTACTCCGTAATGTCGGGGTGCTCGACAGCCTATAAGAATAAAAAATAAACTGTTAATATTTATAGTTATATAAAATATTTATAAAGAAGGTACGTACCAGATGCTGTCTATGAGTACTGAAAGAACGACTCCCAGCTCGATGAGTCACCTCCTGTCTCCCCCGATTCTGTCTCCCCACCGATGATCTCCTCTGAAAGGCACCACTCAACCAGTGCGCACATAATCCATCCCATACATGGGATGAAATGTACTCTGGTCGGTGTGCTCTACATGACTCGTCAAAATCTGACACTCCTGCTTTCTTTATGGCAGATTTTCATAAATTGTGCAAAAATTGACCCAAGCGATCACGCATGACCACCTCCCATGCCTTGTGGATGGCGTCACGCATGGTATCCTCGATCGGATACCATAAACCCTACAAATAAATCAAAATATCAAGTTAGCAATGAAATAATTTTCAAAATAAAAATTATTTATTTACGTACGTACCAACCAATGGCCGAACATGGCCTGCTGCACATCAATGAGAATCTGCTCCCATGTGGTCCACGGCTGAGAGAAATAGTTGCGAAAAATAGCGCTGCCTTGTCCGACTGCTATATGCGGAAAACTGTAAAAATAATAAACATTTATTATGTGAATAGATTAATGAAATCTTTGTCAAATCCACAGATTATCACACAGGTTATCACACCTTCGTATGCGTGGATCAAACCCAAGACGTGGACGTCACTCGGGGACGGGGTCAGGAATCATCAATCGTGCAAGACCGCGGCCCCCTCCACGTACTCCCTGGAGTGCCTACAGGCTGAGGGTCATCTTCCAGTAACTCATCCGCATCGAAATGTAGGTCATCATATTCCAACTCACGAAATATCTCGTCGTCCATCTGAAACAGAAAATGTTAATGTTGTTAGAAAATAATTGATAATTACTATTATATATATATATATATATTATGATTGTATAAAACTACCATGTAACTCTATCAGTGTTCATCTTCATCATCATCTTCATATATGTCAATTTCATCTTCATATTCCTCTTCAACATCATCGATATCCATTCGAGTTCCAGTTGCTTCATCTCTTACCATTTCAAATTCATATGTGACATCATTAACATCATCATCATCACCGACTCTTAAATGTGGGGTGTCGTCATTGATACTCATGTCTCTTTGTAAAAAATATTGATTTTGATGACTCTCTTGAAAAACTTCAATTCTTTGCACATCAGTGAAAGCACATTCACTTTGACTAAACTAATTGTCTCGAATTTTGATTTTTATTACACTCCACTAATCAGTCAAGTCTCTTGATGTAGCACAGTACTTTGCATAATAAACTTCATGTGCCTGTTGAGCCAATAAGAATGGTTAATTTACTGCGAGAACACTTCTACATTTAATATCGATGATTCCATGAGTCGGATGAACACGCACGACTCTCTCTGTATCCAACCACCGACATTTGAACATGGTTATGTAATGTTTTCCAAGATAACAGAGTTCAATGATTTCATCAAGTATGCTATAAAAGTCAACTTCATTTTCCCGATGATGAGATACTCTCAAGCTAACTCCACTGTTCATTGTTTTTTTTGATTCCCCATATGCATGTGTGTGAAATCGAAATCCATTCACCACATATGCATTATAAGTATTAACAAATTTGGAAGGTGGGTTACTCAATATACAAAGCCATTTGTCAATTTTATAAGTATTTCGAGACACCTGAAAAGTTGTGAAATAATTATCAATATAGTAAACTATACATTGAATGAGTTGCTAAAAGATAAAGAATTTATGTTACCAGTTTTTGAAACCACTGAAAGAAATTTTTCAGTCAGCGTTCTTCGAGAGCAGCTACTGTAATTTTTGGAATTTGTTTCTTGATATGATTATCATACAACTTAAAAAAACCAAAGTTATTTACTATAAAAAAATGATAGAATAAGTGATATAAACACTTACAGTACAACTGATTTCATCTCTTCACAGTTGAGCAGAACATACATATGAGCTCTGTGATGTTCATCATCCGAAAGCCAGCGTTCATAAACTCCACCAAAAGCAATCTCTGGCTAGTTGAAAATAGATAATTAATTGTCGATTTCATCGATATTCCTCTCGTTCCGTCCCTTTCAGTTTTGTTTTGAAGGATACTCAGATTCAAAATAATGGGAGCAGAAAAAAGATATTTCCTCTTTCAAATAAGCTTCTTCAATAGATCCTTCAACTAATGCTTTGTTACGTACTTTTCTTTTCAATTTTTGCATGCATCTTTCAAATGGGTACATCCATCAAAACTGTACTGGACCACCACATTTGGCTTCATATGGAAAATGTAACATCAAATGTTTTATTGAGTCGAAGTAAGAGGACGAAAATATTTTTTCCAGTTTACATATAATTACAACAACATCTTCTTCCAGTTTGCATAGAGCATCATAATCTGCTATAGCCGCACAAATTTCCCGAAAAAAATGAGACATGTCTGTTATAGAATCCCAAATCATAGAATTCAACAGACCTCTTAATCCAATGGATAGAAGTCTTTCCATTATAACATGACAATCATGACTTTTTAATCCAGTAATATGACCATTCTTTACACATCTACCCAAATTGGAAGCACATCCATCTGGAAGTCTCAAATCTGCAATCCACTGACAAAATAATAAACGGTTTTCTTTAGACAGTGTATAAGTTGCTTTTGGTTTTAGTAACCTTTCTGTTCTGACATTCTCAAACAGTTCCAGTTCTGGACGCCTGTGAATTTGGGCAAGATCTAAATGTGCATTTACATTGTCTTTGATCTTTCCCGGCGTATCCAAAACTTTATGAAACAAATTATCAAAACAGTTCTTTCTCAATGTGCATGACATCTAACATGTGTCGGACCAACAAATCAGACCAATATGGAAAATCCGAAAATATGCTACGTTTAATCCAATTGTGTTCTTTCCCAAAACCATAAATTTTCTATTGGTTTATTGTGGGACCAAAAGTGATTGGAGGTAATGAAAATACAACTGATTTTAACTCCGAACCTGATAGCATTTTTGGAGGTCCATCCCTTTCAACTGTTCCTTTTCTGAAATGAGATCTGTTTCTGCAAAAAGGATGATCAATTGGAAGAAATCTGTGATGACAGTCAAAAAAACAATGTTTCTTTCCATGAATGAACATAAATGCTTTGTTCTATCCCATATAGTAAGGACATGATTTCTGACCATGTGTAGTCCAGCCAGATAACATCCCATAAGCCGGGAAGTCACTAATTGTCCACATCAATGCTGCTCTCATTATGAAATTCTGTTTCGTTGCAACATCATATGTAATGACACCAGTACTCCACAATAAACTTAATGCATCAATCAATGGATTCAAATAAACATCAATATTTTTCTTCGGATGTCCTGGAATTAGTAAAGTAAAAAAGATATATGGCTCCTTCATCAACATCCATGGTGGTAAATTGTACGGAGTTAAAAAAATAGGCCAACATGAATATTGACTACCATAAGATCCGAACGGACAGAAACCATCCGTGGAAAGGCCCAGTCGAACATTTCTAGCTTCTAAAGCAAAGGATGGATGCACTCTATCAAAATGTTTCCATGAATCACCATCGGCTGGATGATTCAACTTTTATCGGTTGAAATATTCTCTTTATGCCATGACATCATTGTCGCTGTATTCTTAGACATGAATAAACGCTCAAGTCTGGATATAAGTGGAAAATATCTCAACTATTTTATAGGAATCAAACCAGACTTCCCATGTTTTCCTTCTTTATATCTCAGTTTCCCACATGTTGGACAACTATCCAATGACTCATTTTCCCCAGAATAAAAAATGCAGTCATTTGAACATGCATGAATCTTCTGACAAGTAAGTCCCAAATTTCAAACCATCCTCTTACTCTCATATTAATTTGCATGAAAAACATTTCCTTCGGGTAACAGTGTTTTAAGCAAAGAAAATATCTGGTCAAAACAGGTGTTTGACATTCCGTTATCTGATTTGATAGCCATAGATTTTGCAACTACTTCTAATTTTCTCATCTTGCAGCCAGGATATAATGCATCCTCAGCAGACCTCAATAACTCATAAAATTCAGACGGTGCCAACTCAGGATTTGAAGCTACATCAGCCGGAGTTTCTGTATGTTGAACAGATGAACCTGCAACATCATGTACTAAATCTTGAAACTGGGATGGATCCGGAATCAAGTTGGTATCACCTGCTCTGGAACTGCGTTCACCGTGTTGATACCAAAAAACATAATCTGGTTGAAAACCAAAACGCAAGAGATGTCCCCCGACTTTGTCAAACGTGTCAAACGTTCTCAATGCACATTTTCTACAAGGGCATTTTATTTTGCTTTCTGAAACAAATTCTGGATTTGATGACGCAAATGATAAAAAAGTCTCCACACCCTCTACTTATACTGGATTTAAACCAGAACCGTTTGGATTTATACATTGATTTATCCATATGCGGTCACCTAATAATGATTTTTGACGACCTCGTTGTTCCATATTTTTCTATAAAATATTAAAGAATTACTGGTTTTGAATAATTTGTTAGAAAAAACACTAAAGCAAGGATAATTATAGAGTTTACATCATACACGACTGACGCAAACTTTTTATTGAGATAGACCTAAAAATTGACCCTTAAAAAATTGAATATGTTGAGAATAAAGCAAAACCTGTTACAAATATTGATAATTTTAATATTATATAAATTTGTTATTATTTTCATAGTACTAATATTATTGGTAATTATTCCTAATTATTGGTAATTATTCCTAATTATTGGTAATTATTCCTAATTATTGGTAATTATCGGTAATTATTGGTAATTGTTGGTAATTATTACTAATTATTGGTAATTATTACTAATTATTGGTAATTATTACTAATTATTGGTAATTATTACTAATTATTGGTAATTATTACTAATTATTGGTAATTATTACTAATTATTGGTAATTATTACTAATTATTACTAAATATTGGTAATTATTCCTAATTATTACTAATTATTACTAATTATCGGTAATTATTGTTAATTATTGGTAATTATTCCTAATTATTGGTAATTATTACTAATTATTGGAAATTATTACTAATTATTGGTAATTATTACTAATTATTACTAATTATTACTAATTATTACTAATTATTGGTAATTATTACTAATTATTACTAATTATTACTAATTATTGGTAATTATTACTAATTATTACTAATTATTGGTAATTATTCCTAATTATTACTAATTATTGGTAATTATTCCTAATTATTACTAATTATTACTGATTATTTGTAATTATTCCTAATTATTGGTAATTATTCCTAATTATTGGTAATTATTCCTAATTATTGGTAATTATTGGTAATTATTCTTAATTATTGGTAATTATCAGTAATTATTGATAATTATTGGTAATTATTACTAATTATTGGTAATTATTTCTAATTATTGGTAATTATTCCTAATTATTACTAATTATTACTAATTATCGGTAATTATTGGTAATTATTGGTAATTATTACTAATTATTGGTAATTATTACTAATTATTGTTAATTATTGGTAATTATTTCTAATTATTTGTAATTATTCCAAATTATTGGTAATTATTCCTAATTATTGGTAATTATCGGTAATTATTGGTAATTATTTGTAATTATTTCTAATTATTCGTAATTATTACTAATTATTGGTAATTATTACTAATTATTGGTAATTATTCCTAATTATCGGTAATTATTACTAATTATTAGTAATTATTACTAATTATTGGTAATTATTGGTAGTTATTCCTAATTATTGGTAATTATTCCTAATTATAGGTAATTATCGGTAATTATTGTTAATTATTGGTAATTATTACTAATTATTACTAATTATTTGTAATTATTACTAATTATTACTAATATTGGTAATTATTCCTAATTGTTACTAATTATTACTAATTATCGGTAATTATCGGTAATTATTGGTAATTATTGGTAATTATTGGTAATTATTACTAATTATTGGTAATTATTACTAATTATTACTAATTATGGGTAATTATTCCTAATTATTGGTAATTATCGGTAATTATTGGTAATTATTGGTAATTATTGGTAATTATTACTAATTATTACTAATTATTACTAATTATTGTTAATTATTACTAATTATTGGTAATTATTTCTAATTATTACTAATTATTGGTAATTATTCCTAATTATTACTAATTATTACTAATTATTGGTAATTATTCCTAATTATTTGCAATTATTACTAATTATTGGTAATTATTACTAATTATTGGTAATTATTACTAATTATTACTAATTATTACTAATTATTGGTAATTATTACTAATTATTAGTAATTATTACGAATTATTAGTAATTATTACTAATTATTACTAATTATTACTAATTATTACTAATTATTACTAATTATTACGAATTATTGGTAATTATTCCTAATTATTAGTAATTATTACTCATTATTGGTTATTATTCCTAATTATTGGTAATTATTCCTAATTATTGGTAATTATTCCTAATTATTGGTAATTATTCCTAATTATTGGTAATTATTCTTAATTATTGGTAATTATCGGTAATTATTGATAATTATTGCTAATTATTACTAATTATTGGTAATTATTACTAATTATTGGTAATTATTACTAATTATTCCTAATTATTACTAATAATTACTAATTATTACTAATTATTACTAAATATCGGTAATTATTCCTAATTATTACTAATTATTACTAATTATTACTAATTATTGATAATTATTGACAATTATTACTAATTATTACTAATTATTGGTAATTATTACTAATTATTGGTAATTATTACTAATTATTGGTAATTATTACTAATTATTACTAATTATTCCTAATTATTTCTAATTATTGGTAATTATTCATATAATTACCAATAATTAGGAATAATTACCAATAATTAGGAATAATAACATTATTAGTATATTTTATTATTAATATTAAAATAATATAATTTTCTATATTATATACAATTCTCCTTTCATGTGTGTGTTTTCTGTCTCCACATACAAATATTACATGTGGAGATAGAAAACACACAGATGAAAAGAGAATTGTATATAATATAAAAAATTATATTATTTTAATATTAATAATAAAATATACTAATAATGTAATAATGTAATTATTCCTAATTATTGGTATTTATTACTTATTATTAGCATTTATTCTTCATTATTGAAAATTATTACTAATTATTACTAATTACCATTAACTATGAACAATACTAATAATTTAAATTTATTAAGTAACAAAACAATGTAAACATAATTAAATTACAACTAATTAAGAATAATTGAAACCAATAAAAAATTTAAAATAAATATTAAATTAAAATGAACATAAATACCTTTAAAATTGATATGAGGTTGACCTCTGACCGTTCTTGAAAACTTCAATATCAACTCCTGAGAAAAAAATTAAACTTAAGAAACGCTGAACTCTAGAAATAGAATTTTGAGAGAAGGAGAAGATGGAGTTTCAGAATGAATTGAAAAAAATGGATGGGGGTATTTATAGGTTAAATTATTTGTGACGGGATACCCGTCGCAAATAATATTATTCGCGACGGTACCCGTCGCAAATGCCTTAGCCATCATTTATTACGGTCAACAGTTAAATAGTTATTTGCGACGGGTCCCATCGCGAATAATAACCTGCCGACATACTATTTGCGACGAGGTTATATTCCCATCGCAAATAGCTTTTACCTCCGCCGGTATTTGCGACGGGGGTATATTCCCGTCGCAAATAACTTTCCCGCGATTTGGCGCGTAAACCGCGCCAGTCCTTTTGCGACGGGGTAAGCTAACCCGTCGCAAATAAGTAGTTATTTGCGACGAGGGAATTCCCCCGTCGCAAATAAGTTTCTAACGGGACTATTTGCGACGGGAATAAATCCCGTCGCAATTAACCCGTCACAAATAGCCATTTTTCCCGAAGTGTATGTTCACTCCCTAAACCATCATAGTGTGAAAGGTACACTCACACAACTATTATAGTAGACAAATTCATTTAATAAACTAGGATCACTCCCCATTAATGTCTTATTTATATAATGACATATAATTCATTACCCAATTAATTGTTATGTGATATAGGTTCCACCCATCACATAATGAAAATAACATCTATGATCTTTATAAGATCAAAAAATATTTATCATATCATAACTTATTAAAAGTAATGGGTTTGATAAAAGATTAATAATTTCGTCATAGAATGACTCATGGAACGGGAACAAATTTCACACACATCTATTAATCATAAACCTAAAACATACAAATAAAGAATAAGTATGATATCTTTGTATTATATCCTCAGTAAACCATAATTGAAATCAAGTTTCGTAGTATTTAATTAACATAAATACCATTAAAAGATCATTAATATTTTTTTGAGGAAAATGCGCTTTCCATTTTGAAATCCCTTACTTTAAAAAACCAGACACTTATAAAGGGAATCATTTTATTTTAAAATAACCCAATAAATTTTTAAGGGGTACTTCAAATCAAATATTAGTCCGCATGATAGTAAAATTTGATCATGTCGTATTTGTTAAAAAAACCCATACAATATTTTTTTTGGAATAGTCAGAAGTTACCTCATTTGGAAAACCAGAAAAAAGATTCATTTCAAAACATTTTGTAAACTGTCAAATATTGTTAAAAATGAATTTAAAAAATGATATTATAATAGTAAAATCCTCATTTAAAATATTTTTTTTAAATATGGTTTTGGAAGAAAAAATGGTTCTTGATTGAAGAGTGAAATTATATTAAATCTCCTTAAATACATATTTTCAGTATCTTGAGTAACTAAAAAGATGAAAATTATAGGAAAAAATTTATCCTAATGAATAACTATATGATATAAAAATTCAAGAGTTTTATTGAGTGTTAGATCATATTATTTAATAAGGGGTAATTAATCATAAAAAATCTTGACAAATAATTTGATTATAACATAAACCCGCTTACCTGAACCTCCAATATAAAAACATTAGTTATATTGTTCTTATACAAACTAATAATTTTAATACTTATAATATCATATATAATCACTTTATAATATTTTATCACCCCTATTTTCAATAATTCCTAATTTAAATCATCATTTTAGGGAGTAAACTATTTTTTTTTCAAGAGTATTTCATCTATGTAGTGTCTATCCTTGTAAATTTATTTTTGTCCCATTATATTAATAATATAAAAAATGATATAAAAATAATAATAATTCATTATATACATATTTATATTCATCCATAAAATTTAGATACAGAAAAATGAGTTACTCTTTTCATAGAGATGATATGTTATATGTATGCATGTACAATGTTTTCATTTGACGATAGATGTAAAAAAATAAAATTAAATATTAATTAAGATTTAAAAGATCATTACTTGATCATATATATCATATATATTCATCAAATGACTCATAATCCCAAAACAAGTAAAATATAAATGGAAAAATAATGACATCACTTTGTTGAGGGTGTAGTCCACACATACACATGAGCGACATTATCATTTCCCAAAAGATTAGATGGTAAGATGTTTGGAACGATATTATCATTGAAAAGGGTTAATTTTTTAATCATCATTATATATAAGTATAAAAAAAAAATAACTATCCAAAAATAATGGTGATGAAAAATGAATGGCATCACTAAGTGGAGATGGTAAGCCGAATGTATCCACAAGTGATACTATAACTTTTCATTAATGGTAAATTGGGTATATATTGGTGTTTTCATAATAATAATAAATTTTCAGCATACTTTTGATACTATAATTTTTTTATGATAAATATCATTGATATATAGGAGTTAAAGAACATTAGAAAATAACATGATCCATTAATGAAAATGTTTTCTTTGAAACAACTCATTTAGATATCCTATACTGGGCTCTATGGTCAGTCTTTTCGAAATATAAACACCTATACAATATGTATTGGGAAGTTGATAATGTAAATTTTAGATATTTTCTGAGTTATAAAATAAAATTGGATTGAAAAATTGAGTTAGGAGGTTCCCTTTTATTATTACATTGAGTGGTACTTTTGGAATTCATCACCATTTTAAATTTTAATAAATTAATTCTCAAGTAAAATTCCACGAAATATCTATAAATTTGATGATAATTATGGAAACGATTATTGTATCATCTATTAATTGAATTTATAAAAGTTTTTGTTTCATTTTATACATTATCAATTTGATTAACCCTCAGTGAAAGAATTTTAATTTAATCCATGATTGAAACTATTTCAGTATTAAGGGTTATAATTTTTAATTATAAGGTGTAAATTGGCCCATAAATGCCCAACTTATTAATATTTTACCATATTATATCAAACATTCCTTATTTAATTTTTTTAATATTTTAGCTAATTTAATAAAATAATGTATTGAAAAAATATAATTTTTGTATAATTTGACATTATTAATTTAATACAAATTATGAGAAATAAATAAAAATGTTTGAAAAAAATTTAATAGTTTATTAAAACACTAAATTATTATATTAATTTATAATTTTTTTGGGAACATTATGAATTACTCAAATTTTATCACTTTTAATTTTTTCAAAATCATCTTTTCAATAATTGAATAAATACTATTTCAGTGTTCTGTAAGAATTTAAGGTGATTGTTTGACACTTGAAAATTATTAATAAATTAGAATAAGGAATATACTTTCATTATGAAAACAGTTAATATTAATATTAATTCATGTTATGTTTTTTTCACTTTGTGAAAACATAACATATATTTAAAAGTAATAAAGTGATGTTTTGATACATTTTTTGGAATAAATAATATTTAAAATATTTTCATTGAAAAGTGTCCATTAAACTAATAAATTTTATGCCTAAGATGTTAGATTATAAGTAAATTCATCCAATAAAAATTATGATTGAAAATCATGTCTTTATTACTAATTTTAATTAATATTTTTATTATTTACCCTTTACCAAAGTGTTATATTTTACCACAGTAACTATTCATATTGACTGAAAATAAAAGGGTTTTATTTACAAAATTTTATCATCCTGATTATAAATATTTATCTCATTTTATATAATTCAATACATTTAAATTTATTAAATTAATTTCAAGGTAATTGCCTAAAAACACTACTTTTTAGAAAAACAGACATTTTTAAACATAAAAATAGATTTGTTCTTATGGTATGTCAAGGTATATAATTTTTTGTCTCATAATTTTTTTTAAAATTAAATTATATATATAATTAATTTCATTAATTGACATTTGTTATTTTTACTTATTTATATAAATAATAATTTGGGAAAATAAAAATAAATTTTCAGAAAAAAACACATTTATTTTCAAAAAAAACATTTCTCTTAAATTATAATAATTGTCAACTAATTAATTATTTTTATTAATGTGTAGATAATATATTCTTCACAAATTATTTATTAATTTTCAAACTATCTAATCCAATGGCTTGGCGATACTGGTAACATAATATTGTAATAATGTTATATAGTTTGTCTAAACTCTATTTTGTGCGTAAAAAAAGTTATCAATGAAATGAAATTACTTAAATAAAAATATTTCTTAAAAATATTGTGGTGTTACCGCCTCTATGGAGAAAGACATAGGTAGATTCTATAGTATTTTCTGAGGGACTAATAGAGAATTATGGGGGAATACCAAGAGTGCTTCCAATGTGTTTTCCAAGGGACCGAGGGAGCGTTTTTGGAGGAAGACTGAGAGAGCTTCCAATGCGTTTTCAAAGATTCTTAGGGGGAATTTTGGAGGGAAGAATGTGATCAGATCTAGTATATTTTCAAATTGACTAATAAATAATTGGGGGGGGGGGTCCCTGATATCTTCTAGCTTTTTTATAATTTCATTACATCTATGAAAACTTGTTTTTGCCTATTTTAGACTTGAAACTTATCGTTCAGTAACATGGTAAAAATTACTTATCCATTTTTGATTTTATTTTATTTATGAATGATGTTAGTTCCATTTATGGTATTTTTTCGTGTTCCCATCCCATATTTTTCATTATTTGGTTATATAATTCTCTTGTTCCCATGCATTTATTCTTAAAAAACTTTTTCTATAAGTGATATCAACATTGATTATGACCATTTTCCAACACTTTATTATATCATTATGATTATCTTTATAGTCAAGTTGATGTCATTGTTTTTGTCTAATTGAGCATGTTTATCCTAGGTGGATTTTTTTCTTGGATCCTTTTTCACTGTGATTTTGAAATGTGGTTTATTTTTGATTAAAAAATAAAGGGATTTCTAATTAATTTTTTATGTGTACTTTTGTTAAAAGTACGTTGGTATTGAAAAATATGTTTTACAACTAGAATTGTTGGTTTAATAGTTAAAATCCATAAATTTATTCATGGTTTTATCCTATTGTAATTTATGCCTCACACATTCCATATACCCATTTTGTTTATAAAAAATATATTTTGATGGTCCTTCTTGGTTACAATCATTTCATGGTTTTTAAGTTAGAGGAGATGTGGTCTTAAAGTGTTTAACCCATGAGGAGATATTTATGTGTATTTTCAAGTTTGAATGTTATGTGTTAGACCTTATGGTCTCCTTCCTAGGTACTTGGATTTTTAATATTATGAAAGTTGGATTTTATATATGTATTTCTGTTCATGGATTTTGATATAGTTGATTATGATATATTATTTTCATCATTTTTATGTTACTTTTCACATTTATTTATATTTTTGGACTCTTATTGTATGTTTGTGTGGACATCCATGTTTATAGATTGGTTATACAGGTTTTTTAAAGGATAAACCATTACAAAAATGTTTTTTATGATGGCCTAGTGCTTCTCATTGGCCGGTGAAGATTAGGAATACACCTAAGGAAATATGGATAAGTGGATCAGGTGGTGGGTCAGGTCGACTTGGGACAATTATTTACAGTTTGATCCATTTACCAGAATATTAGTATTTCTTAGAGTAAATAAAAATTTTATACTCACTATCATAAATGATATATAGTGTTCAAATTTATTGATACAGTTTTCTGATAAACACCACAATGAAGAATTTTTATGATATTTGGAAAAAATGGAATGATAATAAAACAATATATTGACCATTTAGAGAATATTTATCAGATACATATTATTTTTTATTGCTTATTACTTCCATCGAATCACTCCCATGTTCATGATGTGTTCTATGTATTTATTTTGAGGTGGTACATATTCAATCCATTAAATGTGTTGAACTTAGAGGCCATAACACTAGAGATTTATATTTCTAATTTGTAACAATTAGTAGATATTATTGATCATAGAGAATATGTTTTTAGAAACAAGACCACTCACATGGTTAATGTTTTGTGATAAATTAATTAATTCAAGGAAGCTACATAGGAACCCGAAGATGATATGAAGATGATGTATCCTCAGTTTGTTTTAAAAGAGTAATGAAATTTTCAGGGAAGAAACTCATAATAGGGGAATAAAGTAACACCCTATGATGTCATGATATAATTATAATTAATTAATTTTGATATATTAGATAATTTTCTCTATACCCAACTCCCAGTTTCAATGAACCATGTTATAGTAATTAAATATTATTATTACATTTTATAGTTATCGCCAAGACATTGGATTAGTGGGTATTAATAGGACCTAAAAAATTATTGAAAATTAATTTTGATACATGTATAAAATTAATTAACTGTTCAACAATCATTTAAAAATGAAAATAATAGAATTGGAAATTAAGGAAATGATGTTTTTCTGAAAAACTATTTTTATGCACAAAATTTATTTTTATTATAATATATTAAATTAATCACTACATATGAATTAATTTTATGGAATTATTCGATAATATAATACGTTAAATATTATAACATTAATTTAATGTTTCCAATTTGACATGAAATGAGATTTAATTCAATCTTATGCTTAAAAGTTCATTATTTTAAAAACAATTATCATTTCATTTAGAAAGATTTTATTAAAATGAATTTTGTCAAACTATTTAAATTGAATTTTATATAATGTTGTCCATAACTGGAATTTTTTTTAATGATTAAAATTTAATTTTTGGTCATAATTCATAATAAATATAGCCAAAATTCAATACATCAGTAATGGTTGAAAAGGGATAAGGATGGGTGAATCTAAAGAGGTAAGTTTTAATACAAATTTAATTTTATTTAAATCCTACTAATTATGTGGATTTCAACCCACCATTACCTTATATTCATTTTTTTCATTGGTTTCACTTTCAATTGCATATAAATTTATTATATTTTAATATTTTAAGTATTTAATTGTTTTCTACCCACCTCACTTATAAATGGGAACCTTATCCTCACTCATTCACACCATTTGATCCATATATTTCCACCAATACCAAATCAAATACCTTCTATACTTTTATATACAAATTGAAGTGGTTATTTTCTTTTTTAAATACCAACCCAATGGTCCTAAATAAGTGAACAAATTTAGACTTCTTAAATAAAAGGTAATCATCTTCATTGGATCCTTTTATGTTTATTTATTATTATGACTACTCAAAATCATCTAAAACGATATTAACTTGATTAAATAATGATTTTTACCATAATAATATGTTTTTTATGATAATGGGATATGCATTTTATATCTTATTTCTATAATATGTAAAATGATAATGTTGTTCGTGCGTATATGTAGACTACCACCTCCATGAAGTGATGTGATACATTTTTCATATACACTACGCATGAATGATAATATGGATGGGTTTACTTAATATATATGATATATATGATATTATAATACTAATTTAGAGATATATATTTATTTATCTTTCTTTCTATCTATACATTAAATTATGAAAACAATACGCATGTGTACATATGGAAAACCATCTCCACAAAGAGATGTAATTATTTTTCAAAAATGCATTATAATGATGGTTATAAAAGCGTACATAATGAATAAAAAATAGAACCCTGTCATGATTAATTTTTGTTTGAAGATGATGAAACCCTGAATAAGTCTGAAGGATCAGAGCTATCGAACCAAAACATAAATGGAGAATGAAATTTTTTTCACCCAAATGTTGATTTAATAATAAAATTGCTAATAAACATTAAATTGGATATTATAAGGGAAAGTTTTATATTATTAATTTTAAAAATTTGGTTATGGTGTGTATATATTTAATAAGTATAGATTTATTTTACATTATCTTATGTATTTATATAAAGAAATATAAGACACTTGGAAATAAATTTATGTAACAATTTTAATTATTATTTAGATTTCCTATGTGAAGTTTCTAATTAATAAAATTATATGATCCTTGTAATTTTACCACATATAATTTATTGTACTTTGGTTATTTCATTGGTTTTCATTATTTCTTTTCATTCTTCTATATTTGGTATATAATGTAATTAGAATCTTTTTTTGATGAAAAAATGTCGTTATTTCATCATTGGTCGACGAACATTATCTTCCATGTCCATGTTCTTGTTTTTTTCAAGAATGTTATTTTTGTTATTAAATGATTATATAAATCCATTTTCAAATATATATAAATTTCTTTTTTAAGAATTAGAATGCATTTTTTGTCATATTTCAGATGAGGTACTTGTTGAATTTTTACTAATTGTGAAAACAATATTTGTTTTAATGTTTAATTGAAAGAAACATTTTCACACATTAGTAAAAAAATTTTGATTTAAGATTATCCTTGTGATTTTTATGTAAAATATTTTTCTCAATATTCTAGAAATTTTTATTTTTGTTGATACCAATGAAAACTAAAATTTACATTATTTTAAAATATATTTTTAAATGGTATATTAATGGCATTATTCATCTTTATCAATATATATAGATGATTGTTATGCTTCATTTGGTATTTGATATAATGATACCACCATTTTTATTTCCCAAGATGTATTTTGATTAATGGATGATGAATTTTTTTGAAACCCATTTTTTTCATGCATTACACTATGATGAATTGTTGAATGTTTTTATGATATTCTTGAACACATATATATATGGTTTTCATCATGTGAAGGGTTATTAAATTAAATACCCATAATGAAATGGGTAATGATTAAAATATCATGAGATAACATGGAATAAAGGGTGGAGCGAAACTAGTTCTTTAAAGGTCTCTATCCACTATGATAGTATTGGAAGTGAACCTTGACTAAGAAAATGATTGAATAGGGGAGTGAACCCAGAAAAACTATGATATTCTTGAATATAATCTTTGACTAAGTAAATGGTTTCTTGTACTAATTTTTATTCAATTTTTTTAGTTATGCTAATTTTATTTTATGATTGGTTATGATTTATTATTTATAATACCTCACTCTTATGACTCATGTCTTTCAAAATTCTATATCTTTATACTATGACACAAGATTTATGATCTATCATTTATTGGGATGAATTTTGGATTTTATGATTATGATATCATACCCCTATTCTTATTTTATACTTATATATGAACAAAGAATGATATCTCCCATGTTTACCCTTACCAAGAATCTTATCTAACCATTCCTTATGTTTCTATTTTTTCCCAGGTTATGAAGAAAGGTTTAAATTTTAAAATGCCTATGAAGGATACTCTATTAGAAGAACATTATGGTATATGTTAAAGTAATTTTGTAAAGTAAGTTGACTATGTATTTGGTATAAAAAGCAATTAAAACTTTAAAGTCAGGAGACATGTATTTTTGAAAAATTTAATGAATATTTATCTGAAATGATGAAATAATTAATTATGTTATACATGATTTTCCTCTTAAAAATCCCTCATGGAGATATATCAGTGTTTTTAATTTTTTTTGTTGATAATGATCTAGGATGGAGAAGACTTCTATAAGATCAATGTTTCCCTACTGGGTGATGGGATGAAGCTATATAGGAATGAGGGGGATCAAGGTATGGAATATATGGAAGGTGTTTAGAAAATTTCACATGTATAGTGGTGATTTTTACAAGTGTTTTCTAAATTTTTGATCTCTAAAATTCAGATGAATGTGGAATTTTATTTTGAAAAAAATGAAAGATTATTTCAGAAGTGAAAAATTTATGTGAACAACTATTAATGTTTCCTGATAAGGAATATTTGAGGATGCCTATACAAAATATAGAAAATGAATGTTTTTAATGATTGTTGTATAGTTTTATGAAATTTTTATTTTTAATAATAAGATAGAGTTTTATTAACATGGTTAATGCATATGATTGTTTCATAATTGAAGTGAGTTGTTCACTAAAGGCTATGTGAAAACCATGATGTTTTATTGAATCTGTAAAGTTATGAACAAATTTGGATGCGAGTGAGAACGTTTTTTGATGGTAGATAATTCTTATAAATAGGAAACTAAACCCTCATTTGAAGTATATGAACATTAGAGAATATCAGGGCCCTAAGGTCACATTAGAGACTTTCAAAGGCACTTCTTCTCTAAAAAAGATAAATGTACAACAGTTCTATAAGGAAATCCGATTTTATTATACATTCCCTAGTAAATTTCAAGAAAGCCTCTGAATTATAATGAACTTTGGGGTTTTTATGATCTACTAAAATGTTGTGTTAATTTTAGGAATGTTGTACTTCTCAATTAATGTATTTATGATCAAAAATAGTATTTAGTATTCAAATATTTTCAATTGAGTATATTTCAGCTATAACATGTTTAGATTTTAGGAACATAAAATTCAAAACCAAAATAAGTAAAAGTGCACGAAGAAGACATTTTTAAAGTCTCATTCTACATTGGAGTATCAAACAACTAGTACAGAAGAACCGACTATCTTGTGTAAGTGGATAGATGGTCCACATTCACAAGAGGTTTGCTGGAAACCTAGTGGAGTGTCACCTAATAGTTGGTGAAATTTTACATAAGAATAATAGTCGTAAAAATCCCACTATTGACTCGTTGTGGCTCAAATAGTATTAAGTCTTTTATGGATAGAATATTAGAGTGAATGAGTTGAACATCAACTACTTAATTGTAGGCAACAACTACCTGGTAGAATCAAGACATTCAGTATGAGGAAACATTTAATAGTTTAAACAATGAATTGATATATAATTCTGTAGATAGATAAGGTTAAGTTATTATAGAATATTATTGGATCTATTAGATCCTATAAATAGATCCCTTGGAAGAATATAAAAATATATCAACACAATTTTCAATAATAATTCTCTACGATCATCATATCCCTCTCGGAAACACTAATGACCTTAACTTGAAAAAAATTATGAATCCTTTGTAAATTATTATGACATCTTATATATTATTCCTTATACCTCATTATGTAATTTATTATTCCGTTTTAGATAATGACCAATATACCAAGGTATTATTATTAAATAATCCAATCAATTATTCCATCTTTCAATTTTTTTTTCAAAAATATTAAATGTGATGTATTTACATTTCATTACAAAATTTCTAAAAGGAATTAGTTTTTTTTCTTTATTGGTTTCTAGATACAAATATTAAAAATATATGGTCAATGGTAATTATATTTTCCTACAATAACCAATTAAAAAAACATGAGTGTTGATATCTTGGCTACTATTAAATCTAAGGAATAATAATTTGAACCACCAATCCATTGAGGTGGGAGACGTAGGGGCTATAATTGAGTTATTATAGAAAATATTTATCAAAATTTTTACATTATTTAGTTTTTTCATATTATATTTTTTAATCAAAATAATTCAATTAATTGATTAATAATTTAAGACTTCAATCACCAAATCAATTAAAGAATTTGGGGGTTTTATAATTCTTTTATGTAAATCCAAAATCCCCCCCCCCCAACTTCAAAAATAATATTATGGGTTTCTCATGGGTGAAATTATCTTATGAAGCCGAAATTTTATCTCAAGAGGAAATTGGAAATGTGAAAAACTTTCTTATACATGTATTTTTCAAAAATTATATTATAATTATTCATCTATGTAGATTATAAAAAAGGAATAATTTGAAAAGAAAAGTTATAACAATAGAAATAAAATTTTTCAAATAATAACTATGAAATTCTAAAGGTTTTAAAAATGATAAAATAAAAAAATATAGATTAAATTCTAAAACGTATTTTTTTTATAAATATAATTTTAAGAATGTTATAATTAAATTAAATAAAAAACCCTAATAAAACTGATATTATTTTCAAACTAAATTAAATATCTATCACACAAAAGTCATTAATTTTTAAATGAAGAAGGAATAAATCTAAATAGTACTTTTAACCAATTAAATACCCATTTTAGGGTTATATATACATTAAAAAAACTAAAAGTTTTTTGGTATAAGGAATGAAATAAGAGCCACATAAAATAAGAAAACACTTAAGAATTTATTTTCCTCACATAATCATTAATAAATTTTAGTATAAAGGAATAAATATAATGAGTGAAATACAGGAATGACATAAAGAATTAGTTTTTATCTAAATGTTACCCCATGGACTTTATAATGTCAAACAGTCAATTTCCCTTGAATATTTTCATGGTTTTAGTGAAATGTTGGGTTCATATTTTACAAACAATTATTGACATTGAATTTTTTTTAAAATAATGAAACAAAATATAATTTTCATCCAACTCGAAGTACAAATTTCTATTAACCTCTAGGAGACCTATATCAAATAATTAACACAAAAAAATAGGCACTATGTTTGGATGAGTGATTTTAATAATTACAAAAAAGATAAATAAATATTTCAATAACTTAAAAATAAATAATGAAAGATAATGAAGTAGTAAAGGTTTAATATGGACCATGAATTTAATTTCATAATGAATTTGGATACATATATTATGATTTTAATTATATTTAAAATGTTTATAGCCAAAGATATTTGTACAATATTCATCAATGATTTTACTAATAATGTATTATTTCAAAGGGGGAAATAAAAATAATGTGCTGAATTAAATCCATAATTTAATAGTGATTAACTACCTAAAAGTTTCATCAGAATATTTAAACTTAATAAAAATGTTGAACCAATTAAGTTGAAGGTGAGTAACAACTAATTTTAAAAAAATTAAAAGGATTCTGATGGGATTT
Source organism: Viscum album (assembly GCA_963277665.1). NCBI lineage: Eukaryota > Viridiplantae > Streptophyta > Magnoliopsida > Santalales > Viscaceae > Viscum > Viscum album. Next base: position 629,962,565 of record OY728123.1, read on the forward strand.
TCATTAAAGGTTAGTTCAGTTCATTAATGAAGTTACTCCCCCAAAACATTAAAACCCATATTGTTCCTCAAAGAGGAAATAAAGTTGAATGAAAAAAGTTGACATTTAAGTTCAGTTTTTTTTGTAATTTAACAATACAATAAAATGTTTTATGGCTCAAAGTAATGTTCATTAAAATTTTGGGAATGCTTTTCAAATCATTTCACAAAATAATTTTTTTTTCTGTATATGAATTTACTTCATTTGTTAGAAATTACAAAATTTTCAAAAAACTACTAGAATTTATAATTTTTATCAATTTTATAAGTAGAAAAGATCATTTTCAAAAAAAATATTTTTTTATCTCAACAGAAAAAAGTTCAATGTTCTATGAAAGATCTTTGAATTCTCAAAATAATTTCAAAAACAAAGAAAACGATAATCAAAACCCGAAGAAAATTACATAAAAAAAACTTAAATAGAATTTCAAAGTAATAATGGACTTTCTAAAAAACTTAATTTTTTTGAAATATTAAGAAATGAATAATAGTAATTAATACAATAAGAAGAAAAAAACTACCCTCGTAAAATAATCATAACTCATTTTAGATTATTTAAAATTACATCATATTTAAACCATGAGTGAAATATCCTGGATAAAAATTTATAACTCTTATAGGATGAAACATTCAACATTAGATATTGTATAATAGAGATTTAGAAAGAAAATAACCAGATAAATTTTTTTGGGAGGTGAATAAATTAATATCAGGCATATTTCTCTTAGATATAGTAAAAAATAATTGATGATTCAACTATAGTAGCTTTGTGGAACCTCAAATTCAAAAAACCAAATAGAAAAACATTTAAAAAATCTATAACACTTGAGAAAATAGAAATATTTTTAGTGAAAGATATGAAAATTATGAACAAGGAAGAAATAAAAAAATATTTTTATTTAAATGGAAATAAGAAAAAACAATTGGGAGAATGTGATGACTCCCATGAAGCACTGAGTTTAATTCCTTTAGTTATACTTATTTATTTGTCATATTTCTATAATGGAGATGTTAGACAAGACCGTTGATTTGTTCTTAATTTAATGATTAACTCTATAAACCTTGATAAATAATGGTATAGTTTCCTTTACAATTATATCAAAGTCACCATTCAGAAGTTATCTTCAGATAGTAAATTTTTCAAACCATTTGGTTTTGAGATTCCCTAGAAAAAGTTTCAATCTGGAATCAAAAATTAAGACCCTATCACCAACCATAAAGTGCATATTTTGAATAATGGAATAAATAAAATATTTTTATTTAACTTTATAAATACCATAATTCTCATAATACTAAATTTTAATTTCTTTTATCTCACTTAAATCTAATTATATCCTCTCTCTAGCAGACTTGAAATCATAATTGAGGGATTTCAATACCCAATATGATTTCATATCGAGATCTACTAGAAAATTACATTTATAAACAAAGTTATGTTTTTTAGAATACATCCCTATGGGATTTTTATAATTAGTCATGTAGACCCATATTGCCTCATCTTGCATTATATACCAATCATTTAGTGAACTATTCATAGTTTTCTCTAAAATATATTTCAATTACCTATTTTATATCTTGGCCTTCCCATTGGATTGGGGGTGGTATTTTCTGCTTGTTTTAGGAATACCACCCTATTGTTGAACTGATGATCCATATATAATTATCTTAAAATATTTTCCATTATCATTGATAAAATATTTTAGCACACTGAATCTGGAGAGAATATTATTCTTGTGGAAACTCACAACACTGCTGGAATGATTTTTCTAATCTGTGATTGACTTACCCATATGGAGAAGTAGTATACACAAATAAGGATGTACTAATTCCCATTTGAATATGGTGATGGTATCATTATATATAACAACCAAATATAAAAAATTTAATCCTCTAGGATCCCGTTTGGCTAAAACCTTTATTTACTAGCCACATTCTCCAACCATTGATATTTATCAAATATTATAACAATAATTATTTCATCATTTATCATGATAATCCAGTAAAATTCATATTTAAGTAACTTATGGGAAGTCGTCTCTCCTCCATGTTTTCCACCCCATGAAGATGCATGGAAGCTTAATAAAAATGGAAAAATTTCTTCCTCAACAATACACCTCCTGAATATGCCATCAGTATACCTTTGAAATAAAGAGTTCCTACCAAAAGTTTTACTTAATATCTTCATAGACATTTTTGTATTTGATTTCATTTAATATATTTTGGAATAATACCCACAACTATGAAGTTGAATAAATCTACAATCCAATAATATATTTTAAAATAAAAATAAAAATTATTCCTCAAGAAATGATTTATTGATCTCTTAGGGATCACTGGTTTGAAATGTGGTAATAGGTAAGCATGAAAAATGGATAGCTACCTCAATTTCTTCCTCTTTGTTGTCTTTTTTTTCCAAATAAACTCTTGAAACAAATAATTCCCCTTTATAAGTATAAATTTTGATTCATTCTTAGTGAAGAGATATTTTAGAGCAGAATGATAAAGGAACATTATTAATTTCAATCCTATGATATATTGTGTTAAATTGTCCATGGGAAACATGCCAGTAGTCACCTCCTTGTAAATATTAGAATAATTTTTATAGTAATCATATATAAATTGATTATCATAGTAAATCACAAGTAACATTTTCTATTTTTCCCTCAAAATTCCCATACTACCCAATCACTTGCCTAAAAAATAACTTCAAATGGTAGTTTCCAGTTATAGGTTGTCATTATTAGTGAATATGTATGCTTTTATATAAACATATTTTATTATTCTTGGAACTTTAAAGTAAAAAATTAAGGTATATCCTTGACTAATATTGAGAAAAGTGTCAAAAAAATATAACAAAGTTATTTGATGAATCTGTCATAAATGATGACATATCCTAAGAAAATTCTAATGGAATTAACATTTTTAGAAAATAGAATCTTTATAATCACTTCAATATTTGTATTTTACACTACAATCTACGTCTTTTAAACATTATGGCCCAATGAAATCCATTCGGTAACCTTAAAGTGAAATTTATTTCAATACATGACAATGTTTGTCTCCTTACACCCCTGTAAAGTGGTTTCAAAATTGGCCAAACTTCCTTAAAACGTTGAACTAATAATAAAAAATTTATCCATGAATAATTCAATAATTTATACAATCATATCATAAAATCCAGTCATTATGCATCTTTACAAGGTTTAATGATAACAACATAGGATAAAGGTAATTCTAATATAGGAAAATACCTTGAATTAAAAGGTGAATGTTGACTTTTCTATCTCTTTTAGATATATGAGAATTTGTTTTTAATCGAAATAGATTTTTATGAAATATAAAAATTCTTTTCAATACCACCTTTCAAGAATTTGATCTATAAATGGAACTTGAAAATAATCTTTTCATGTTGTATGGTTTACATATCTATAATGAATATAGACTCTATACTTGAAAGCTTTTCTTATTTGAATTTTTTCATTCTTATCATTAGTTATAATCGTGAAAAACCCTTTATATGGACAACTTTATGAGACTTAACTAGGTATTTTAAGAAACATGAAATATGATTATACAATAAAGTGGCTAATTTACTCTCTATTTAATGTTTGAATTTAAAATTCATTTGCATTCAAATCCAATTTTTGATCAAGCTAAATTGGTATATTATAAATGAAAAATATGTACTTATTCCCTTAATATTATCTATAGGACATCTTAGAAAAGACTTGAGCTTCCTTTGAATATACATTAATCTCACTTCATGAATTGTTTATTAATCATTAGATATTATATCAAGAAATATATAACATTACCCCATAAAAGAGTATTTGAGATGATAAAGATGTGGGTTGGCCCCTAAAGTTGGTGTTTTTAGACTACAAGGAAGACACTTGGGCACATTATGTCCATGTTTTTTAATATTATAAATAAAATATAAATTTTATATCATGAAAACCTTATCCATATGGTTATATGCATATGATAAATCCTCATAATCAGTTTCGAGTTTTGGTTTTATGGTTTTTTCTAAATAAAATTGATCATTATTTTCCTAAAATTCACATTCATAAGAATTTATTTTCTCTTCCAATTTACTTGAAAAAGTTCCCATTAAAGCTCATATTTTTTCGTGTTACTATTAATTTCATTAATTATGTTTAAAAATTAATCTGCAAAATCATTAAATGTATCTTCATATTCAAGTATCCTATCACTAAACCAGTTTCAAAATTGCATTGAAGCTTTTAATTTCTCAAAAAAATTGAACTCTTTACTTTGATATCCCAGTATGAAAACAGATTTTCCATTAGAAACAATTATTATGTCTCCTATAAGGTAATTTAAGGGCCTACCAAGAATTATTAGGACCTTCTTATCACACTCTAAATTAAGTATTGGAGAATTAGTCTGTAAAAATATTTTTCCTACCACGACTATCATATCATCAACTCTTATTATAGTGTGGCTAATAATGTGGCCTTCCACTTTCAAGAAAAATGTGGTGGTTAATAAAAATCACTAACTCAACTGCATGAACACTGATTAATGTATAAGATTGATACTATCCCCAAGATCACAAAAGAAGTTAACCTGTCCATTATTTCAAAAGGTACGCAGAATAAAAAACTACCATGATATTTGAGATTATGAGGCATAATATTTTGAAATACAACATTGAATTCCTTAATTAAACTAAATGTTGTAAAATCATCAAGGATCTTATTTTTAAAAACAATATTTTGAAAAAAATTCCGATATGATGTAACTTTTTCTTAATCTTGTATAAATGGTCTATTAATATGAATCCTTTTAACTAATCAAGAAATTTTCGAAGTTCAAGTTCAATATTATTCTACTTAATTATATCAGGAAAAGGAATTCATGTAGAATTATTTATAAACTATTTAAATCAACTCAGGTTCATTCATAATATTTTATTTCCAATTATTTTTCATGATTATCATCACTTTATCATATTTACTATTAGGTGGAACAATAGGTGATACATAAATTTCATTGGGGAAGTCAATATTTGTAGTTGTTGTGGTTTTATTGTTTTGGTTATAACTGTCTTCAATAATTAAATTTTTGATATGTTTAATATTCCTTGGTGATTTTTGGTGAGTCAGGAGACCAATCCTAGTAATGATATCTTAGATATTATCCATAGTATTGACATAATTACCCCTTAGTAATTTACCTTTCTCTTGTTGATTTGTTCCCCTAGCATGTTTTCTATATTTTAAATAATTTTTTTTGGAATAAGATTTAATTTTATTAGAATAATATTTGGTTTTTTACGTATTAAATTGAGAATCTCATCTTTTATCTTGAGAATCCATTATATTGATAATTTGGTATAGCTTATAAAAAATTTGGTACTCAAGGTTCCCTTGAGTATTGGAAGGTACATCCCTTGGTTGGTTTTGGAATGTTTTCCAAGGATGTTGTCAGTAACTAGTGGGTAGTAGGTCTAAGAACCAACGACTCCTTCCAATAAGGGTTTTGATGATTTATATAACCTTGGCTGTAGTTATTATAAAAGGGATCAATCCTTGGATATAACCAAGGTGCATAACCAAAAAAGTAGGCGTCCTATGGTAGTTAGGATGTAAAAGAATCATTAGGAATATATATTTAGAATTTCTATACATGTCATATTGGTGGTAGTCCTCCCCTTGTGAGATTTTATTATTTTTATTATAAAAACTGGCAACATTGAATTCAACTGGGTGAACGTGATTATTCTCTTTTAAAACTATATTCATTCCCTTAGAACACTTATTCTATGATTTATGTGAAATTATTTGGAATATTTTTTACGTTATTAATTAATATTATTACTAAAATCCTTTTTAGAAGCTTCATCAACTAAGATTTGATGATATGGGGTGGGAATATTATAAAAAGTTCACATAAAGAACTTTGGAGTACACTGGTTATATGAACATTATCTAAGAACACACCTCAAGATCTTCCATGAATCATGGAACAAAACATAATCATTTTTCAAAAATCCATCGATCTTAAACCTAATTTCAGTTATTATTCTTCGTTGAAGATATTTCATTATAAAGTAATTACATAATTGGTTCTAAGAACTTAAAATATCATCATATAACTATTATAACCATGACCTAGAATTTCCCTTTATAAAGATTGGTAAACCACAATGTTTTATCTCTTCTTTGATATGTCCTCTTAAATATAGCTGCTTCACCACATATTAAAAATATCTAAGGAAATCCAAATATTCTACATTAGTATGCCCATTATATAGTGGAATCATATAATGGTGTGATTGTTTTATCTCATAATTTCATTCCCTGGGTGTTTTTTGAATAAAATACGGATTTATAGAAATGTTTGGTCCTTAAAGGTTTCTAAAGACAACTCTATTATCTAAATCTGAAGAGGTTGATGATTCAAAATTAGATTTTTTTTATTATTCATATTTTTAAAATTGTCACCCATTTTATCTTTTTTTTTATTTTTAATATTTGGTTAGTCAATTTTAATTTCTGAAATAATAGGTTCTAATTTTCTAGCCCATGATATGGTGTGTATGAACACACATAATCAATATTTTTTCACGATAAGTTCAATTTTTATAATTTCATTACATGGAATTTTGTAATTTTTTTTAGATTTTTTTATTTCTGAAATTTATATATTTTTCATAAGAGACTCATTTTTCACTAGAAATTGTCTCAAAATTTGATAAAGTAATCATAAAATAAGTTCAAATAATTTATTTATTTATTTATTTAATATAATATAGATAGTGTATAAGTAGGAAAACCACAAAGAAGTCATTAGTGATAACAGTGACAATGAAAGACACAAGAACACTCCAAAAAACAAGTAGAAAAAGAAAAAAACTAAATGAAGTAGTAGTGGAAGAAAAGAAAAAGGTGAAAAATTATTAATTAAAGGGATGCCAATTAATTAGTTTAACAATGCTCCATTATTTATGAAAAAATGTTTCAATGGAAATTTGTTTTAAGGATTTTGACTAGACTTTTCTGTATGTTAAACTATGAATGAAATAATTATTCCAATTAGAAATTATAGAATTAGTTATATAAAAAATGGTAAAACAAATATTCAATAGAATCAATTTTCTAATTAATTATTTTATGCTATTATCACAATAAATATATTATTATAATATTAGAAATGAATAAAAAGTTCTAAATTATTCTAATTGAGTGTAATTTTCATCAAACTTCAATGAAATAAAATATATGAAAATATTCAAGAATTAATTTGATAGAAAAGAAATCCAGGATTAAAATTTATAGAGGAAAAATTAAAAATTTTAACATGCTAAAATTGTTCTTATTAAAATAATATCAATAAAACATAATAGAAATTTCAGTACGCAAATAATTTATAATATCTGTAAAAGGAAGTAAGTGAAGTAAGATATGAAATGTTTTTTATAAAGGATCTCTTTTGCTAACTCAACCTATAATTCATTGCCTACTTCTTGCCTCCTAGACCCCACTCTCTCTCAAAAAAATATATAAAAAATAAAGATTAAGCCCTCATTTTTCTTTTTCTGGATACCACTTTTTTGTATGGCCAAAACCCCCAAACTAAATTTTCTAATATCACATATTAGTCTTCACAGTATTATTATTTTTCTATTTTACTTCTTTCACTACCACCATTATTTTACTAAAACTCTTCAACAAAGTCTTTGAAAACTACCAATTTTCTGAATTTAATTGTCCAGTAAAAAGTAATTTAAATATAAATAATTTAATTCTAGGAAATTTATTGTCTAAATCAGCCTCTATCTCATTAGTTTTGGAATTAAATTTTCATCTTCCCATTTCCACTTTTATCAAAATTTTCAAAAAAAAAATGATCGAACAATGAGAAAAAAAGTTTGTACAATGTTTTTATAGTTGTGTTGGGAAATATAGACTTATCCTCCTCCAATACAACTTCATAAAAATTAAAAATATAGTTTTCCTAGAAATAGAAAATGGAACAACTTCATCTTATTTTTTGTTCACCCCAACATTAAAATGATAGACTCATTCATGAACTTATCCCTCAAACTCACACAACATTATTTTATTTGGGATGATTTGGATCCATAAATTATCACCAAGTATTATACCCATAATTAGGGTTTCCAAAATCATTGTGGAATATCACAATGGGTTAATCAGAAATCCATTTGGTGTAGATATTCCTAAATAGATGTGCTCGAGAAAACAGACACATGATAATCAAGATTTCTCAAATGAACCAGATCATCATGGGACAGTCATATTTGAATCAGAATCTCTATTAAATTTTTGACACTTCCTCAACAAGCCAAGAATCTAATTCCTTCAGATTCACCAATCATAGAACTAAAATTGGTATGCTCATCTACACTATACATGATTGGAATTCTACTTTCTCAAATCTAAGTTATCCACTAACATCAGATTAATTAATTAAATCATTAACTTACTTTTTGTTCATTCATAATGAAATATCAATCGATGTCAACTCATCTAAATATAATAAGTATAATTTCATATTATTCTTCAATGTAGGGGATTATGTAGAAATTCTCCAAATCATGTGTGTCCTGTGCATCAAATAATTTATTTTTCCTCATTCGAAATTGATGTTCAGCTTCAGATCTAGTGTCTTCACTATCATCATTTAATGTATCATCCTCTATAAAAATTAGTTTATACTCCCCTTACATGAAATGATGATCTTGGAATTTTTGTTACATATAATTTTTTTGTTCATTTGAATCTCCTTGTTTTTTTGTTAACTCAATATTGGGTAGCCTTAGTTGGTTTGGGTTCCAACATCAAGCATGATTATTATTTTTCTGATGATTTATATTATTATCTTAAAATTTATCTTACAAGATGAAAACAACAATATTACATAACAATCTAAATTAATTCAATGATATAAGAGGTTTGTTAAATATTTTATGGAAATACTAAAAGTGTCCCTACGTTCTAAATAATATTTTGGGATGCTCTGTGGTGGAATTCTCTAATGCAGCTGACATTTTATCCTATAGATAAAAAGTCAATATAAGAAATCCTCTTAAATGGATCTATTTTCTGAATTATCATTCAAGGATGCTATAAAAGAAAATAAAAATAAAAATAAATAATTATAAATGAAAAAGAATAATAATAATAATAATGACACAAAAAATAATAATTTCAAAATAAAAATTCTGGAAATATTGTAAAATACAAAAATTAAACAAATTCAATTATAATACTTAAAAAAAAATATTTTAAATAATATCGGAGAATGTAAAAATAAAAAAAAATAAAAAAAATATACATTATAAAATCATTTACACACTAAATTAATCAATTTTCACATGAAATTAAATAATTTTTAAATTAACACTAAATAAATCTAAAAATTGTAATTAATCACTTGAATACGTATTTTTTTCATTAAAAATACATTAAAAACAAAATAACCAATGTGAAAAATGGAATGAAATATAAGACACATCACTAAGGATAATAAACAAGGTAAAGAAGCTCTGGATTTCATTACTTGGTGTTCTAGAGACTACTCACTTGCTTCATCTTAATAAATAATGAATGTGAAATGTGCCTCATGTCTGAAATTGTGGTATGCGATGAGATCAATTTAATTATTTATACTCATTAAATTTTGTATTATTATTTTCAACCTCTTATATATGCTATATGGATCTCTTCAATACCTGATAACAACTTTAAAATTAATTTTTGTGAACCAACTTTAGAATTTTTAGGATAATTTGAAGAAGTATAATCATTTTTTAAAAGATCAAATTTATAATGAAAAATTTGATATGGTTTTAAAAATAAATAAATAAATGAACCTTATGAATTTTGAATATCAAATAAAGTATCTTAAAAATTATATATAACTATCAATATATGTTGATCAATATCTAAATATGATTTTTGGAATTTTGATATATTTTAATGTAATTCCATATTTTTTTTTTCAAAACTATATAGTATCGAAAAAATTCTAAAAGTAATATTTTTTTAAGGGATGTTCCAATTTTTTTTTAACAATTGTAAAAAATTGGGACATTTTATTTAGGAATTTAATTTCATGAATGATAGTTATGATAGGTGAAATATCATTAATCTCTCATCTTACTTAATTTTGGTAAACATGTATTGATTCCAAATACATTATTATCTTACATAAGTGGAAAAAAATTATGGTAGAAAATGACTTAGTCACAAGATCATTTATAGGAAAAATGTGTCAAGAAAAAATTCTGAGAGGGTACTTTGTATAATGATAGAAGTTTTTAGAGGCACATGCATGGTTAATTTTCTGAATTCTATCATATCAAATAATTTGGGGGATCACATATTACATTCAAAGATGATTCAATAAGTAAAATTTCCCGGATTGTTATGATTGACTTCTCTAAATATAATTCAATTAAATATGTTTAACATGTAAGTGGGCTGAACCATAATTTTCCTTATATTAGTAAATCATGTTATCGAATTTCAGAATAAAATTTTGAAATTATTTTTAGGTTTTTAATATAAAAGTAAAATATTTATTTACCACATCTCCTTTTCAAAATGAATGTATTATATATTTATAATATCTTTAATGATAAAATATTAAGTGTTTAAGTGATAATGATAATGAGAATTGGATTTGGAATATGCTCCTTGGTCATTATAGAACAAAGACACCAGTCAATCTCAAGTGTAATCATGTACTATGAGATTTAAAAAAAATTCTTTCTTATATAGCATTGTAAGTGGACCTTTCCAATTCGGTAAGAAACAAAAATATTCTATCAAATTTTAAAATTAATTTTCCACCTCTAACTACTTAAATATTATACACATATATATTTTGGTTCCAAGTAAATTCATAGCTTTACGTTAAATATTACACCTTTCTAATTATTATATATTATAATAGTTATATTTTAGATTATTTTTTTATCTTAGAAATTAGGCTTGAAAAGGCCTGAACAAATTTTATAGGAAATTAAAAAATGATAAAGGATATAAGATATTATCCCTTAGAAGTGACCGTGGTAGAGAGTTAAATTACAAAACAAATTTGTGAAACTATTTCCTTATATGGTTATCAATATTCATTCTCAACTTATATAACACCACAACAAAATGGGGCTCTTTAAAGGTGAAATAAGACCCTGAAATAGGTTTCTATAACTATTATAAATTAAAATTAACCCCCAAAATTATTATATTTTAAGGTGGTCAATAATGGTTTCTATATCATTATTCATGTTCTTCTAAGAAACATCCTTTGAAAAACCTCTTATAAACTTTGGAAATTAAAACTTATTAAACATTGATATTTTGGGGTTTTTTGTTTGTAAATGTTATATCTTTAACTCCAAGGGAAAAAAAGTATTTTTGACTCCAAATTTGATTAAGTTATCTTTTTTGGGTTTTCAAACTCAATTAAAGCTTACCGAGTATTCAATAAGAATACCTAAACCATAGAATAATCGATTCACAAAATTTTTAGGAAAATATAGCTAAATTTTATCAACATAGTGATGTTGAAATTGACCTAGATAGTTTCAACATACCTAAGACTCTACCTTGTAAAGACATAAAAAGTGAAAAAGGACCCATATATTCTCTATTACCTAAATTATCTATAAAAAAAATAAGACTATCCCAAAGATATGTTTATTGGTAAATTACAATTCTTAACATTTACTAGAAGGTTTATATTAAATAAGATTTAAAATCAAGATTTTATCTCCCACATTAAAACTGAAACCCATGTTGAGACTATTAATAATGAAAATGGGATACTTTTCATGTAATAATATATGGACTAATTTCAATGGAACAATGCTTGGATTATCATAGAATGATCCAATGATCATCCCATTAATGATATAAAATGGGAGTTTCAAAATTAGAAAGATGATTAGGCAAATATCACATATAACGAGGATATACTAATTACTAAAGTTTATAATAATGAATAAGGTATTGATTATAGTTTTTTTATTTCTCATATTTATCAAATAGAATAAATTAGATTCTTTTTGAATTCTCTTCTCACTTAGATTTATATCCTTTTCAAATGGATTTTGAAAGTTATATTCTAAATGGTTCTTTATTAAAATATTTTTTGCGGAAAACCACTAGATTTTGATAATTATAAAATTATAAACCATATTTCTATGTTAAACATATCTATCAATGGATTTATAAAATCATCTTAGTATTGGTATGAATGGTTAAAAAATTTATTTATCAACTAATTTTACAAAGGAATGAGTTGATTCCGAAATTTTATTAATTTTTTGCATGATTTATTGATTTTAATATTTATATTAATGATTTTATATTGTGATCAACTAATGTATCTATTTATTATGAATTTTATGATTAAATGAATAAAGTGTTTGAAATTATCATTACAGGATTACTCATATTCATAATTAGTTTTCATGTTTTTAAAAAATATTGACTGAAACATTCGAAACAAATGTAAATAAACTAATGATACTTCATTTTTTTGGAATATACCTTGATTAAGAAAGAAGTTATCCTATGAGTGGTACTTGTAAAATAAATTTGGATGAATATGGTTAACTAGTTAAAAGAACATTACAGAAGTTGAGCATGAGTATTTTTTATCTTATTTAAACCTATAATATTAATATCATTAGTGTTTTCATTTGTTCTAATTTTATATAAAATATAATGGAATATAATTTCAATGCACTAAAAATAAGTTCAATAAATTTGAATGTATATAAAAACATAATGTTATTTATCAAATGTATATATCTTTTGAAATCTCTTGTTTTTTATATTGATTTTTGGGGTTTACCACCAGATATGAAAAGTAACTGTGGGACTTGAGAACAACTATAAAATCCTTTGTCTCATAAAGAATTAATAATTCTAACTGTGTTTCTATTTTTAAATCTTAGCTGTAATTAAAATATTTGGAGAGTTTTTTTGACCAAGTAATATCTAAAAAGCATAATATTTTAGTCTACGGCCTTATAAATCACCAGGTCTTAATAAAAGTTGAAATGAATAATGAAATTGGTATATCTAGAAATTTTATCCATCATTGTTGCACTAATCACATCGATATATGGCACCAAATTCACTATGATCACTTTTAAAATGGTGACATCATTCCAAATTTTGTTTTCCTTGGCCCTCAGTTAGATATAATCCTCAGTAAAAAACGTTGTACGAAATTTCACAACCCATATTAAAAGAGTCTTTGGTATGATTAGAATCTGGTGCATTTTCCTTAAATTTGGTAAGCATGAGTTATTCTTTGTTTTTAATAAAATATTTTAATTTTTTTAAAAATTATAATTTTTTTTAAAATATCATTAAAAATGTTTTTAAAATTTCCATTATTTTAGTTATATATAGTGAGTGTGACATTATAAAAAAACGTTCCTTCCTAAATATAAACAAGTTGATGTGGTTTTGGTATAGATTCACCCAAATGTTATTACCTAAAAAAGGGATGGATGGATTTTCAATCTAATATTCACCATGGGAACACACAGTTTATGTTTACATCATACCTTATTTAACACTTATAGATAATTCGATTTAGATTATTACCATAATATTTTAAAACCGTAATGATAGGATATAATTTATTAGTTAAAATAACACTTTAATTTTTTATATATCAATTATTTATATTATTTAATGGTTTTTAAATATTACCTTATTAAGATTTTATATATTTATGAGCATATAAATGGATCCTTATTTTTGTAAGGAATTAATATAGGGGGAGTTACTCTTGTTAGAAGTAAGTTGTTCTTAGTGGAGACAGTCCTTTTTAAATATTAATTTTATTTAAACTGTTTTCTTACAAAGGGTTATTATAATATTTAGCTTTATTTTCATTTATCATTAGAATCTATATTCTTCTAAAAATTTAATTTTATATCAATAACTATTTTAAAATTTGGTTAATTTAAAAAAATATTAATTTATTTTTTCTATTTAATTTTGTCTCTCTCTAGATCATTTATGATAAAAAAATTAAATTATTTATTTTTTAATTGTTAATAATTTCAAGATAATTTTTATTTATAATAATCACTTCTCAATCATTTATACAAGTTTTTTTGATTACCGAAAAGTGGTTATAAATTCCATGTATGGATAAATTCATCGTAAAAGATAAGAAAGTGAGACACTCACTTTACCCAATTTACATTATTTATAAGTTATTTTAAGAAATTAGTTTTTTCAAAAAGGATGAGAAATTAACGATATTCTTATGAAATTATGGTTTTAGGAAATATTTTTTATAATGGTGGATAATTATTTTTAAAAGGATGATAAATTTTTTATTTTACAAAGGGGAGACTATTTATATTTTAAAATGACACAAAAATTTATTCAAAGGAAATTTTTATATGTTTTGGGAATGATTATTCAAAATAAAACTAATCCAATCATACTTTTTAATTATTCTTAGTCCTGTATATGTATTAATAAAAAAGGTAGAGATTTTTTAATGATAAAAAATAACCTATAATGATATACCCATTTAAATTTAGTATATTCAAGTTATTTTTTTAAATATCATGGAGAGAAGATACATAATAAAAACAAGGAATTAAATGGTATAAAGAAGAGATTATTGAATGTTCATTCCATTTGGGTTCACCGACCAACTGAAAAAGATGAATTGTTCAGCTGGTGGAATTGGAATAAAGCTCCAAATTCATTGGATGTCCAATAGATACCTGATGGAATATCACAAAATAGGTGAAGGAATTAGAAGATAGAATCCTAGATTTTGAAATACTACATGATACTCAATAGATATTTCTGAAAACATGCGGGTGTCTATAAAAGTGTTATTTATTTATTCCTTATTGATACTGATCTAAAAATTAATTTCTCCAAAAACTACTCTCTCTTCATTATTTTTACTATTTTGGGGCACACCAACATTAAAAGTGAGGGACATAGGTTTCTTATTAAAACTACTAAAAGTAATCAAATTTTTTCTATGGTTTATAATTACGAACATTAAAATGCAAGGGTAAATTATAATTCTAGTTTATTACTAGAAACAATTAATACGTAAGGGATATGTTTTTATCTTTTCAACCATTAAAGATAATGACTAATACATTAAACCCTAAAGTCATTGAGTTGTGAGACATAAGGGTCCATATAGGGTTATTTTCAAACCTCAATACCAAATTTCATACATTATTTAATTTTTGAACTTTTATTAATTAATTTAATTTACTAGCTAATAAATAAATTTATTAATCCATCAATCAATAAATCATTTTATCTTTGAAATGATTTTTAGAAATACGGTTCTTATAAGTTCCTACTATTATATTTGTTTCAAAAATTCTTACATTTTCTTGAAATCTTTTAATTATAAAAAATGGTTTTTCGTCATTTAAATATTAGTTTAAAATTTTGTTTTCAAATTAAAATTAACCCACTATTACCAATTATCATATTCTTTCATCAGTGGATGTTGTGCGATGTTTGTTCAAAGTTGTGAGAAAGTGAAAGTAGTATGAACTAGAGGGATTTACCTAGAAACTATATGATAAATTGATACTCATATTATGGGTGAGAGTAGAGCTTCATGAAACTATAAATTTAGTGTAAGAAAAAATTATTAAAGAGTTCATGTATATAATATTATCAAGGCTTAATGCACATAGTTTAGTTAAGATACGAGTGAGCTTTCAAAGTGTGGCTAGTAGCGAACTTCCCATTATGAAATCAGTTGGTTTGGTATATTATCAAATTTCATTTATATGATCTTCAAGTAATAATCTAGTTATGTTATGATAAGTTATTTTAATGAATTAGTATTATTCATTAATTATATTTTATAGAGCTATATTCAATATAATAATATTATGTAATTTTTCAGTCAAAATGGTAAAAAGATTTATTTCTAACCAAATTGGAGTTTCGTGAATTATATTATTCTATTTAAAATATCAATTTAAAGATAAAAATTTAATTTGACAAAATAATCTTATTTGTTGAATACCTAATGCCAAATTTAGATGAGGTAATTTTTTTTATAATTTTAATAAAATTTTGATTTTTCAACAAATACAGAAAAATAGAAAGTTTTAATTGAGTAAATTTTTTTTCAAGTATGTTTAAATTAAAATAATATTTGAGATTAATTATTAAATTGATTTAATTTTTTTATAAGAAAAATGAAATTATGTTCTTTTTAATGAATTTTATACTTGAATTCGGTATGAATATATTTTCATAGTTAAAAATGAAATTTTACGAAAAACCATTTTTATCATGTTTAACTTTTTTAATTTTAAATTTAATTATAAATAATTTAGATATTGATGTTTGAAAATTTAATTCCATATTTGTAATTAGGACACAAAAATTTGGCAAATAAAGTATTTTTATTTTTTACTGTTATTAATAGTAACCATAATAAATGTTTGTTATAATTTTGAAGGTATGATAGGTTATTTATGGTTAAAAATAATGTGTTAAGCCATAACTACATTCCAAAACATGTTTTTATTTACTTTTATGAGGATATATCATCCATATTAATCCAAAAGTTTTAATATATGTCTTATTTTGTCCGTTTATATTTGATTTTAACCACTTGTTTCATTTATCATATTTTTTTTTATTTTCACAAAGGGATTAAAAAAAGTTGTGAATGAAAATTAATGGTTATGTTGAGATTAATGAAACAATGATTATTATTTTAAATTACTTATAATTTTATTTATTATATAATTTCCTTAAATATTACACAACATAGACTCAATGTTTGTAAAAGTAGTAAAAAACCATATAAATGATTTTCCAAACACAAAAATTAAAATTTTTGTGTTATTTATAGTTTCCCTATAATTTTATAGATTAATATTTCACTTTAAGGATATTTTAGTGGTTTATATTATAATTCATTGATTTGAATTATATATTCAATATCATAACAAATAAATAGTTTCAAAAATTACATTAATGATATTTTATAATAAATAATTATTTATTAAATGATTTAAATTTTTAAAATAATACTCTATAATGATATTTAAATCCTATATGATTGAAATAATAATACAAGGTCCATTTATTTTAATTTTTTACATTTATTGTTAATTTATTTACCCTTAAATAAAAAACATTGATATCCCCGTAATTGTTAAAGGTGTTAATAGAAGGTTAAAACAATGAAATAAGGGTAAAAAAATAATGTAAAATTTTATAAATTTAAATTTATGATATTATTTGGACCCATAATATTCCTATATTATAATTATATAAACATGGAGCTACTTTAACACTTAATATAATTTATAATAATTTAATACATTTTGATGTTTCTAAAATGCTCCTCCCCTCACTTATTAAAGGTTCCACTACTCATTTATTATTTACACCTTTTGAGCACTATAGATTATTTAGGACCTATAATTATACCATATTAACATCCATTAACCAATTATAGATATATTTTATTTTATATTATACAACACTTTGAGGGATTATTGTTTAAATAAAATCATGTTGTCTGGGGAGGAGGAATAGCTTTTAACCAAATGTTTTAATTTTATTTCTTCTTCTTTCAACTAAAAATATTATTAAAACATGGTGAAACAATATAAAAATTACCTACATCTGTTAATTTTTTTATATATTAATTTCATAGCCTATATACTTCTCTTTCTTCCATAAAATGTGAAATGAAACAATTATTCATGTTTAAGGAGGATTATCGCCTCATCAACCGATGTAATTTGTTATCAGTTATCACCTATCAAGGATGTTTACAATGGTGTATTTATTGTATAAATATGATATTTGTGAAAGAGTTATCATTATTTAAATATAATATATCTTATAATTTCATACCATTCCATCCTTTTAAGAATGATAATGTCATTACTGTGTATGTGTGGTTTACCACCTATATAAAGCGATGTGATACAATTTTCTTAAACACATAACATAAGTGATATATATAAATTTAATTAAATAAATAATATTTTATTTATAACATAATAATAATATTTTAATTGTAAAATGATGCTTACCTTCTTTGGGTCATGTTATTTAAAAATGGAAACATTACCCATGAATACACACGATATACCCTCTCCAAGATTGTAATATCGTTCATTTTTCATTACCATATCTCATGGTAATTTTTAAAAGTATAATTTAAGTGAAAAGATTATAAATATTTCATGATTATTATTATATATATGATTAAATAATTACCTTTTTGGCCATAATCAACTTACCAAAGTCGTTTGAATATATGAGGCAGATATCGTCGAAACATAATGCAGGAAGAGAATTGATCATATAATCATATATAACATCGAAACTGACAATTAGGAAATTAAAAAATATATAAAGGTTCTTCATCAAGTAAATAATTAACACATGTTTATTATTGTGGATAATATGGAGTGCACATGATGAATTAGACTCACGGTAGGGAAAAAATACCTTAAAATTATCCTTTTTAATTATTTTAATGATTTTTTAAAATATTTTTATTAAATTTATATATTTGAAAAAATTTATTTTTTATTTTATTGATATAAATTAATAAGAAAGGAAACTGTTTTATTTATTAATTTTTTTTCAAAAGGAACATTTTATGTAATTTTTATCTTTCTTTATAAAACATAAAAGGAATGTTCTATTCTAACATATATAGTGTCAATGGATTCTTCCACCACCTCAAACATTATTTTGAGTTTTTAATAATTTAAAATGTTACATTTTTTATTTAAAGAAAAATACTCATTACCATTGTTTTATATATTTTATCTTTTCAAAAGAGGGATTTAAAAGGAAAGGGTGTTTCGATACTTGAATGTGTTTTTTGTATACATTAAAACAAGGGTTTTAAGGGATTTATGATGAAAAGGTCCAATATTAAATTATATTATTCATGATATAATACTTGGAATTTTTTACAATAACCGGTGTGTGTGATATATATTATGATTATCGATGTTCCCTATATAGGTCATGACGATGAGTGAGCTCGATATTGGTAAGGATGATGGGTGAGCTTGATATATATCTCCAATGCATTGGATATTAAATATTTTTTTCTAGATAATAATTATTATAGTTTACCATATATGTTATTTCAATTTGTAGGGATGTTTTAAGGGTTAAATTATGATGATTTACCAAAGAATATATATTAATATTCTTTTCATGTTGAAGAGTTTTATTGAAAATCATTTTATTTCAAAAGGTAAGATATTGATCTTTTGTAAAAAAAATTATTATTCACTTTTATAATATAATGGTATGTATTAAATAATTTTTTTTCATTGGTTTTCATTTTTTATATTAAACCCTAATAAATATAATTATTTTTCATGCTTTATTATAATGTTTTAATGGAATAAATTGGGCTGTAAAGATGATTCCATGTGTAAGTAAATTATTACTTTAACTAAATGATTATATTTTAAGGGAAAAAATATATTTTATGATCTCATGGTTTTATATTGTGATGATGAGTTCTTTAAACCTTTTTATGTCCCTTAATGATATTTTTATGGTGATCTCGCATTTAGAAGTGTTTTTAGAGGTATAAAGGAATAATATGAATAGAGAAGAAGACAAGATGGAATTCACAAATATTTTTCATGAAAATTAAAAATGTTTTTTTTAAATATTTTTACTGTGAAAAAATAGATACAAATAGGAGTTTTACATGTTGTAAAGTAAAGGGTTGTTATGCAATATTTATGTTCTAATTCACTAAAAATTTAATCATGAATGATCTATGAGAATATAATATAATTAATTACTATTTTGAAATGTAATTGTGGATTAGATAAGGGTTAGGTGTTTATATTTTGTGTAAGAGAAAATGTTTAGAAAAATAGAGAGGTTAAGATAATGAATATAATTACCTATAAGATATTATAATTTATAGTTGTCAAGATATAACATTTTATAATTACCATGTCTCTTTGTATAAAATATATTTTTTTAGAAATTATTTCCACCAAAAAATAGGGTAGAAGAAGTATAAAGGAACCAAGATTAAAATATCCATCTAAATCGAAAAAATATAATGGTTAGAGCTAGAACAGATTTGTTAATTTCTACAATAGAACTTTTGATAAATGCTATAAATGGAGATAGTATCCAAGTGATAGAGAAACCACATACATTATAGAGAAACATGTATGTAGTTGAGTATTTCGTGAAACAACATGATCTTGTATTCAGTGTATCATATTACCCTGATATTTTTGGAGGATGGGTTAAAGCCTTTGAAAATACATTTGAATTCAAGGGTTATTAATGTCATCAAAAGCTAACTCTTTGTATATACCCTTTTAAAGGTGAAATGAAAATGGCAGTCAATGGTTAAAAATACCATTGAAATATAAGAAAATGAAACTATGGAATGAGACATATTTAAGGATATTTTAAATGAGAAACCTCTTCCTAATGTTATTCAACATGGGATATAAAATAAATATTTAGAATTGTGGTAGGTGGTAGAACATTCAATAAATACATACGATGAAACCATAACACAGTTATAAAGGCACACGTGAAATTTTAAATTTTATTTTTTTAGTAAGATTAATTGGTTTTACTAAGGATAAAATCCAAGATATCAAATAGAATTAGCTTCTAATGAATTAAAAACATATAAGAAACATGTTAAATTTGATCAGAAATCGGAAATAAAGTTTTTAGATGATTATGTATTCTATGAAAAAAGTATAAAAAATGTTCATATGGATGGAAATGGGGAAGAATCTATAAAAATAAATCTAAAGGTAAGAAAAATATGTTTCTACATTATGATATATGTGGTAAAATGAACACTGGAGAATGTTTTATTAAACATAGAAAGTGTTTCTATTGTAAAAATTGTAGAAATTTTTTCCCTTACTATAAACAAAAGGATCTGATAAATAATGAAAATATGATGGTAAGATAATTTAACTGTAATGATATGGGTACTTATGTGAGTACTTGTCCATTGATCAGAATTAATGATATAAATAATCAAGTTCAACATTTAAATGGTGTCACTAAATCCTTTATGAATACTTTAGTTGATATTGAGGCATCCAACATTATGACTTCAGGTACATTAATATTTTATTCAGATTATGCCAATTTTTTTTCATTTGGGGGTATAAAAAATAGTTCATTTCTATTAAAGTCTTAGGTAAATTATATATTTTCACCATAGAAACAAATATAGTAATTTTGATAAAAAACATGGGGGGTGTATTATAGTAAAAATAAATTTTATGAATATTCCTATTATTTTCTATTAAATGTATTTACCTGAAAAATAAAATTATTCCCTATAATAGTTTGTTATTATTGTGGGTATTGATTTTTTTTTTCATTTTCCATGCTATAATATATTTTAGTGATAATTATTTTATTTTTCTAAATGAGTTTTGTTTTGTATAAAACAATTAATGTAAACCTCTTAAAACATATAAATATATCGAGAGGCTATTTATAGATAAAAAAGAAATTTATTTTCCATATATTATTAATAAAATAGATTCTATTCATATCATTGATTCCCCTGTAATGAATGAATATCTAGATGTATTTATAGATGAGTTTCCTGGTATTATATATGACTAATAATTTGTGTTTACTATTGAATTAGCTCCTAAAACCATTCCATTTTAAAAACTCATTATCAAATGAATCAAACAAAACTTTTGGATATGAAAAAGAGGTTACAATAGTAACTAGTTAGAGGTTTCATTCAACCTTTCTCTTCACCATGGTGTGATAATATTTCATTTCTTAAAAATAAATAGGGTTCAATGAGACTTTATATTGATTATATTTTTTTAATGAAATCACTAATACGAACACATATCATTTGACTCATATTGAATATTTTTTTGGGATAAGATGTAGGGTGAAAAATGTTTTTTCAATGATTGATATTACTTTGGGGTACCTTGTGTTAAAGGATAATGATGATAATATTACAAATACATCATTTTCAACTAGATACAAGATTTATGAGTTTTTTAATGCACTTTGGGTTATCTAATGTACTAAGTGTATTCATGGATCTTATGATTATATTTTTCTATTACTATTCAGATACTTTTTTTTTTATTAATGATATTTTGGAATATTATAAAATTGACGAGTATCATGAAACACCCTTAAGTAATTTATTGAAGACATGAAAATAAAATGAATTATATAGAAAATTTAGTATGTATGATTTTTTGTTGTAATATATTTATTTCCTCTGAAAAATTGTTTTTAATGATTAAAAAACTATTGACCCAAATAACTCCAATCTTATTCATGAATGGGTAATACCCAAAAATGTAATATATATTCATAGTTTTCTTGGATTAAATTGAAAATAACAATAATTTATTGAAAATGATTTTCAGTTATCTAGCCCAAATACTATGTTAAATAGAAATAAAGTTAAATTAATCAATTTAAAATAATGTAACGATTATTTATATGAACTAAAAAGAAGATTGATGAATTATTTTATTTTGGTTCATACCACTATAAATGGTGAACTATTCTTTTAGAATAATGTTTCATTTAAAGGACTTGGTTTCATTTTGGTGTAGAATGATAAGGTAATTTCTTATGCATCATGTTTAAGGAAACATAACGAGTTAAATTATTCTAAACACGATCTATAATTAAATTCCATGCTTTTTTATTTAATAATTTTCTGGCATCATTTATATGGATTAAAGTGGTACATATATACTAATAATTTTTTTGATTATATATTCCCTCTGAAAGTTTTGATCATGAGGCATGTAAGATGACTAAATATGATTAAGGATTATAAAGGTAGAACTCATTACCATTATGGAAGAGAAAAAAAATATTATTCTTTGATTTGAAAATATTATTAAATTCTCATAATATTAAACATAGAAAACAAATGTTTGGTAAATGATTTGATGAATTTTCTCAATGATAATGTGGATGTGAGAACTTCCTCTATTTTGATTCAGGTTCCAGTAAAATTGTATCTATCATAAAAAATTAAGAAATCATAAAAGGTGGATGATTTTTTATTATAAGGGGTATAATAAATAAAAAATTTATTATTATAGTGTTTACTTTTGATGAATAATGTTATACTTGATTCATATAAAGATAATATTTGAATCATGATTACCAGTTAATGAGGGACATAATGAGTGATGTTTATATTTCCCTATTTTATATTCATCCTAGATTCACTAATAATTATAGAGACCATGGGATGAATTAATGGTGGGATGGAATCAAATCAGACATTATTTAATATTCCTTGAAATTATTTACTCATCAAAGGTTAATGTAGAATAATATTTTGAAGTGGATACTTCATTCTCTTCAATTACTAGAGTGGAAATATGGGAATATATTAATGGATTTCAATCTCTAATTTCTAAAGACATCAAGAGGTAAAAATGTGATTTGAGTTATTGTTTATCGACTAACTACATTTACATATTTCCTTTATAGTTGAGATATTGTGTATTTGGATAAGCTTTCTTGATAGTACCCCATCGTGATAGTGAAGTTACTTGGAGATCCTTTATCTACTGTATCTGAACATGATATAATATTTTATTCTAATTTTCAGAAAGGCCTTCAGAAGTCATTGAGTGCTGAATTAATTTTTAGAATAACTTTTCCCCTCAATCGGATGGATAGTATAAGAAAACGTGTTTGATATTAGAATACATTCATTGATACTTTCCTATAGATTACCAGGGAAATTGATATTTTTATCATTAATTTGTTGAATTTTCATGTTACAATATTTTTCATTATTGTGTATAGAAATAAAATTTTGTGGAATTATATGTAAAAGAGTGCGAGAATCTAGTTTTTTGGGATGATGTAGGTGGGAGAACATTTTTAATACCATATTTGTAAAAAGAAATGGTTAAGAGGATGAAGATGATTAATCAAAATATGTTAGCTGTTCAAAGTATGTACTAATGTTATATATATATCAAGTTGAAGGAGATATCATTTGAAGTGGGAGATCATATTTTCTTAATGTATCTTTATAGAAAATTCTAATTCATTTGGGTAATAATGGGAAGCTAAGTCCATGGTTCACTGGATCATATAAAATTATGTTGAATGTTTTATTTGTTTCCTTCTAATTATTATTACCACCATGTCTATCTCAACCATATGACATGTTTCATGATTAAATAGTAATAAATTATGTGACATATGATTCTCAATTTTTGATCCCTGAAGTTGTTTAGTTGGAAGAAAAATTTTCAAATAAGGAACCACCTTTTTAAATTATTAACTAAGAAGAGAAATTATTATGAAATAAAGTGTTTTACGTAGTTAATATTTTTTGGAAAACCCATATGACTTAAAAAGTATCATGTGAATCAAAAAATGCTAAAATGGGATGATATCTTTACTTATTAGATTAATAAATGAAATTGTGAGGAAATAGTTACCAAATGGGAGAATAATGTAATAATCTAGGTAAAAATAATATAACTACTTTTTAAGTATAATTATAATTAATTAAATGGATATTATAGAGTTAAATTATCTTAAATAATATTCCATAAATTTTCATTCAAATGGAAAAAATATTTATTTGTAACCAAATGGGGTCTTCATTAATTATATGTTCTTAATTAAAAGATAAATTTAAATATTATTGAATTTATATTTTAAAAAGTAAAATACATTTTTTAATTAATTAAGTCAAAATTATCTTCGGATGAATTCTGTAAATTTTTTTGAAAGATTTTATTTTGTAAGTTATAGAGAAAAATTCTAACTTTTATTGAAAATTGTGTTTTGTATTCAAGAATTTGAAAATTAAAATACTATTTTTCATTAGTAATAAAATTAAATAAACTAATTATTATTAAAAAAATAAATTATGATATTTTTAATGAATTTAATACTGGAATTTTGTATAAAAATATGTCTATACTTAAAAAGTCATTTTAAAAGCCATTTTCATTGGGTTTTAATTGACTGATTTCACATTAAATTATATCTATTCTTGAATTTGAATCCTAAAAAATGGATTCCATTTTATGAATCATTATGAATGGATTTTTTAAATATCCCCCTTTTATTTTTGTTCGTTGTGGACAGTAACCATATAATGTTTTTGTTACCAAGGTAATGGTAAAAATAGTTAATTAAAGTTAAAACCAATGTATTTTTGATTAAATTTGTTTCAACCACTTATAATTATTTCATTGGATGAGTCTATTTCATCAAATAACTTATTGAATTTGAAAATAAGACCACTTTGGTTGATTTTTCCCAAGAAACTTCTTATTTTAATGATCACAATTCATTTTTATATATTTTTAATGAATTTAATTTTTTATGATACTAAATTAATTTTTGGATAAATTTTGAAATTTATTTAAGTATTTATCTGTCATTTAAATATATCAATATATAAATGGAAAATAATTATTTTAAGGAAGTTACTTCTAAAATATATCTTTAGATCAACAAGATACCACTAGTACAATTCCATGATCTATAAGATATACTATCTGGTTGCGCTACCGTCATGTGTAGCTACTACCACTTCCAAGTAAATCCACAACTATAAGATTCTACTATTTCTTGGTGCTATAATCAGTTCAATGCTTCCATAATCATATGTTTTTACATATTAGTAGATATACCACCATGGAAAATATATTTCTACCATTGAGAGAATATGTCACTAAAGTGAAGATACGTCCATTACTAGCATCTACTATGACTATCAAAAACTACTATCATCAAGCGATCCTATCACCAAGAGATTCTACCATTAGTTCATCTATTGATAAGAGGTACTATCAAAAGATATCAATAAGTCCAAGGGATTCTGTGATATAAATAAATCTCCAGAGATTTATACTATGGGAGTATTATCGTAGCTATCTAAAATTAATTTCAAAACAAATTCTCCATAATCTAATTTATGCATTTATTCTTAGGCTAAAACACATGGATTTGATATTTATAAGTCTTAAATTAAATCATAGATGTCTTAATGAAAAATTCAGACATTCTATATTGTTTTCTCAATATAAGGATCCCTATTATTCTTTTATTAACCTATTGTGGAAAATTGTACCACCTGGAAGGGTATAAATTTTAATATATCTCCCACGTGTGCATAACTCACTTGCATAAATATTTGAATATATACTACGATGCACTAAAAAACGAATCATTGATACACATGTTTATTGAAAATAACTATATTTTTTCATATCTCTAGTAATTATCCTTATGTTTTACCTTTATTTTGAGTTGTGTTTGGTTTTTAATCTATTTATCTATAAAACAATGTCTTCTGCAATAAACTATGGAGTGTGTGACAATCATTATCATGATAATTGTTTTTCCATGTATAATTTTGAAGGAGTTCATGTATAAACTATAACCTTTTTACCCCATTTATAACAATCGAATAGGATTTGTTTATATAAATACTTGTTTATTAGTGTTTGTAAAACCTGATCTAGTATATAGATTAGTTTATTTTTTAATAAACTACTTTCACATCTTGTGATTTCTTAGAGTAGCTGATTAAGTATTTTTTTAAGATAGAACCTATTATTTAAATTCCACATTTACTTATTTAATGTACCTTACTTGTTTTTTTATTTATTTTAAATACATATAGTTTATATTTACAAAATTATTGAACAAAAAATCACTCAGATAGAAAACATAAATTTATGCTTTATATCTAGTGTTTGCTATTAGTAAACTAGTTTCAAAATTTAATGTATTTCCAAAATTTTTGTTTATCTAAGATGTGATTTGGATTTTGATAAGATTTTATAAATATAAAATCATGCAATTATTCTATTTTTGTTAAATAATATTTTATATCAAATTTGGAGACATATGATTTAAAAAAAATTTAAAATAAATTTTATTGGAAAGTCAATTAAACACACTCTTGATTTGTCATCTTAGCCCAATATTTGGTATCATATGTTTTCAAAAATACTTTTTACTATCATCTATTTTTTCTTAAGGTTATTGGTTTTTTTAAATTATATAGTTATGGATAATATTAATCTTGACAGAACTACTAGAAATTTTCCTTATTCTTTTAATTCAACTTCTTATATTCAATGGAATATTAACTTAAAGATTCATATAGAGATCATGGGGTTTGATATTTGTACTATTGTTGAGGATAAATATGAGATACCAAAAGAAGATAAAAAATAGTGTTGTAATTACACTATGGTTACCTATGATTGTAATTTCAATAAAAGGAATGATTTTTAATATTCTTTATATGAGGATTAATATAATCAAATATCTGATTGTTCTACTAATTTTTAAATATGGGATACACATGATGTTTCCCATGAAGGAACATTTAATGTAATGAAATGAATTTGAATACTTATAATATTAAATACGATACTTTAACATGAATATTAACGAATCAATTTATGAAATATATCACAAGTTCAATTAAATAGACATCACCATACATGTACATAGAAATTCAATTGTTGATAATTATCAAGTAATGATACTTTTGAGATGTCTATTTGGAAAATGAATTGGGACCTCCCATTCCCTTAGAGAAAAAAATTTTATTAGTAAGTTTCTTATAGAGTAACTCATTTTGGAAATCATGATGTACAAATAAGAATTAAAATTATTCAAAGAAGATGAAGAAACCAAAAGGATGTTAGTAGATTTAAACAATTATGACGGAAAATTAAAAGAGATGATCATAGTTTAAAGCTCATGTGATAATGAATCACCATCTAAAAATGATGAGGAAATATATCAACATGAAATAAATTTCTACAAATTATATTGTAATAATAATTTCTTTATGAAATTTAAATACATAGGTAACTATGACAATAAGGATAATGTTAGAAAAGTGTAGAAAACTTATGATTTCATAAAACAAACTACTACGAGTGTAAAAGAAAAGGAAACATCAAAGAAGACTATACCAAGTTGATATATATATATATATAATATTAGGAGAATGGAAGGTGACATAAAAATGATATGAAATCCCCAATAAGTGGATCATAGGGTAGTATAAGTGATTCATATTCTAGAAAAGAAGACAAAAATTACATTTATGGTATATGGTCCATGAAAAAGACATACGAGGTATCAAATATATTTCCTTCATATTCCAAAAAAATATCTCCTTATTATAATAGTGAAAATGATGTAGAAAATAAGGTCACTAAATTTTTATTCAAAAAATGTAATTTTTTGGATGAGAAAATTAATTAATTGAAGGATAAGTACAAAATCATAAAAAAGTAGTATGTAACATCTGCCTATGATAAAAATGATTTTTCTCTAGAAAAAAGAAAAGAATGCTCAATTGAAAAATAAAATTAACTTGTTTATTAACTTGGAAAAATAAGGATTTACAAAAATAATGTTTTCCCAAGTTGTAGTTCCAAGAAATCAGTAAACACATCTTAATCTTATTGAACTAGAAATATTTTTATTTCTAAAATTATAAGGACTAGTTTTAAAAAACTAGAAAATTATTATTATATTATAAATCTATTATTACTAATATATGTGGAGTTAATTAAATATTGGTACCCAAATCATTTCTAGATTAAAAATATTTTTTAGAAACCCACTTGTATTCTTATAGTAAAAAATTATAGTATCTCGAGAGTAGATGTTCCAGAAACATGATTGGGGATTACTTGATCTTCATGAACCTAATCAAATTGGATGGTTGACATGTCAATTTTGGTGAAACTTGCAAAGGAAAAATAACTAAAATAAGTCAAATCAAAAACTCTAGTACTATTTTAATTTTTAAATTAATATTTTTATATGTTTTAAATTATTATTTTTAATTTTTTTAAAATATAAACATATTTTAATTTAATAATTCTATAATGATGGTTACCATTTAATTTTAGAAAATAATTCTAACAATATATTTGCTTCCAAACATGTTTTAATTTTTAGTGCTATCTGAAATTAAATTGTTCATGCTATTGATTTGAATTAATGTTTTTCTCAAAATTGTTATTATTTACGTTCTCTTCATAAATGATCCTGTATTTGGAATAGGATACTATAAAATTTCAATATACAATTTCTTAGAAATATAACAAGGTAATTATTTGTCCAAGATTATCCTAAACTATATATCCCAACAGACAATGTCTGTTACTCAAGTTAAAATGGGAAGTTTTAAAAACTATATCTAACCGAAGAAAGAAGTTTTAAATTATAATCCTTTAAATTTGGTTCAAATGGAATTGTTTGGACTATTTAGAGTTTCTATTTCAGTGAAACACATTATATCTATTTTATGGTGGGTCGTATGGGGTGTTTTCTTTTCTCATAAAAGTGAATATATTTTCTATTTCTCTAAATATTCTAAATCTATGGAAAATAATATTTGATTTAGAATTTAGTATTTAATAATTTATAATGGTCATGAGTTTGTTAATTTAGATTTGGAAATCTTATTCCCACAATATATCTATAGTCACAAATGTTTTTTCCCAGAACCCTATAGTAGAGTGGTGTACTGCAAATAAAAAGAACCCTTTAATAAATTTCATAGACTATGCTCAATGAGTATGATTTACCTATTTATTTTTTAGGTAGATGTTATGAATATATATTTCATTATTTTTAACAGAGTTTTAATTAGACCACTTTTAAAGATAATCAATGTTTAATTTTGGAAGGGTAGAAAAGAAAAAGTAATTTAATTTAGTGTTTTTGGTTGTTATGAATTTATACTCAATACAAAAGAGAATTTATACTTTTTTTCATCTAAAAGGAATGAATGGTTTTTACTTAGTTATTATACTGCCATTATATCATATAGATTATTTAATAAAAGGACCATTATTGGGTAAGGATCTATATATATTATTTTTTGTTAGAGAGATACACAAAAACCTAAGTCCTATTTTGAAAATATGGAGGTGATCTTTCCAATATATAAATTCATGATAAAACTAAAGAAAATTATACTAGATCCCCTATAGAAAAATCTTCTAGTTATGCGGGATAAATTGAACATGAATCTATAAGTAAATATGAGGTAACAAATACCTCTATCCCTAGAGCTATTAGGACCCAAATATCATCATATAGATACAATTTTTGGATACCTAAATAATGTAATATGGACAATATCATCTCTTATAAACCATGTTTAACGTAGATATTTCATATCAAATATAGAACCTAAGAACATCACAAAAGAAATTGATTCTAAATCATAGGTTATGAAAATGAATGAATAACATAATCAGTTTTATTGAAATGGAGTCCTGAACTATCTAAAAGACACATGGAATAGAAAATTATTAGTAATAAATCAGTGTAAATAAATTTTTTTGATTAGTTAGGAATAATAATTAGAAACAATATAAGACTGATTATATAATGATATAATAAAAAAGAAGCTCTTGAAAATAAAGGAACATTTTTCTACAGTATCTGTAATCCAAGCCATCAGAATGATTTTTTTATGAAACACATTTGGATTTCAAATTATATAAAATGGATGTGAAGAGAGAATTGTTTAATGGTTATATAATGGACTATGGTTTTGTTAAATACTATGTTTATTTAAAAACCATATCTTTCCAAATCATGTATTAAAATTAATAAAACACTTTATATGGTTTCAAATAAGTCCCTAATGTGTGGTTTGATAGGTTCAACTAATTTTTTTAGAGAAGGTTTTACCAAAGTAATAATCGAAGCTACTATATTTACTAAAATAATTGCAAATGGGGTTTTAATATTAAAAATATAAATTGATTATATTATTCATGGACATGTTGAAAATTAATTATCAAATGATATTTCAAAAATAATGCTAATAGAATTAGAAATGAATATAATGGTTGAGTTAAAAATTTTCATTTCTTTCAAAATTTTCAAAATAATGAAAGAATTATTTTAAATCAAAGAAAATACCATTAATATTTTCTAATATGTTTTATTATGGATAATATTGAAGGTTTTGATTCTCCCATGAGTACAAGATGAAAATTGTATCTTGATAAAATTAGGAAACTAGTTTATCTAAACAATTAAAGAGATATGATTTTAATGTTATAATACTTAACTTCTAATTGATATGATATAATATTTACTATGTTAATGTGTACATTATTTTAAGAAAATAAAAAATATTCACATTTAAATATTCTCAAAATAATTTTAAAATAACTAAAAAGTATAAACAATTTATAATAATTCTATTCCATAGATAAATAATTTGATTATTTAATTATTCAGATAATGATTTTGGTGGATGTAAGTTATATAAATAAATCACATCTAGAGAATTTCAATTTTTAGGAATGTCTTTAGTTTCATGGTTTAGTATGAAACAAAAATATATTCCATTATCCAATGTTGAAGTTGAGTACATAAGTGTAGGTAGTTAGTATCAAGAGATTATGTGGATGAAACACACTTTTTTAGACTATGGATATCAATTTTGACATATCCCTATAAATTGTGATAATAAAATCACTATAAACATTTCCAGGAATACTATGCCTCACATTAACAAAAAAATAGATATATGTAATCAGTTATTAAGATTCCATTTTTTAAATTTTGATATGACAATTGGATTCCTTTGAAATAAACATGAGATTACTAAAATATTCAAAAATCACATGAATTTTGAGAGAATTTTCTATATCAAACATGAACTTGGAATGACATGTTTGGGGTTTTCTATTACTCTTAAATTTATTTTTTGTCTTGGTATAGAAAAATCACAAGATCGATGTGAACATGATAATAAACCAAAAGTCAACCTAACATGATGATCAATCATTATTAATACTACCATAATGGTCTACTATTTCATTCTAACATTAATAATTGACCATGAAAATAAACAATTCGATTGATATCATATGTTGATACTATAACATTGTACTGTTACAAGCTACTGTGACATGGTATCATAAATTTAAACCACCATGATGATACCATGGGGTGATTCTATTGAATACTATCATTAGGATGATACCAAACAACCTACCATTACGTTTCCACAATCCCTAGTTCTACCATTAATTTTTTTATAATTAATAATATTATTATAATTAATTTTTTATTCATATTATAATTAATAATTTCAGATTTAAGAATCCCTAAATGATAAAATTTACCTATAATATGAGTTTGAGGAACCCTTTATTATGAGTTCCTCTCTAGACACCCTTAACTTTTTTTTAAACCTTTCTGTTTTTCTCTCTTAATGCCTTCTAACTTTATCCCTCCTGAAAGAGATAAAATGGTTAATGCGAAGCATACTTCTGAATTACTAGATGAATCATATATTTGAATGAAATTATTAGGAAAATCAAGGTGGTAATTAGAACTAAAGAATCCTTGATACCATATCATGTCGTTGTTACTAAGAATGAAATTGAAGATGTGTGGTTATCATTGAGAAAGTTTCTCATTTGGAATGTTATATAGGACAAATGATGGGTTATATAGTTCTAAAGAAATGATGGACTATTATACCATAAATTGGTCCATTATTTCCATATATTTATAGAGTATCTATTTGGAGAAAAGATTCATTTTATAAAATATGTAATAGATGGTAGTGATATAATATTTTGGTCTAGACAGTTGGATAAATATCTAGGGGTTCCTAAAAAAGGTGTTCATGAGGATTAACAAGGTTCCTTTTTTATCAACTATGAGAAAATCATGATCAAATATTCTTTGATTGAGTTTATTGGAAATGAAACATTCAAAAGGCCTACTATAGTGAATATTTAGGGAGAAATATGATTTCTTCTTAAGTTTATTAAACACATGATGTGTCCTAGAGAAGGGGATTACAACATAATTAGGTATCATGACATCTTCTTCTTATTTCTTAAGAAAATGTGAGACTATATATATATATATATATTTAATGGTTAATATAATGAACATATAAAAGACTTTATTGAGGTCTAATTACCTTTACTATCCTAAATTTAGTTATTCTCTTTTATAAGAAATAGGAATTATTTCTCTTGGAGAATAAAGGTTGTACAAGGTAATTGTTTTTTTCCTCATTCATGTAACTTGAAATAAGATGAGAGTAAACTAGAACACATGGTTTCAAATGTGGGTAGTGGAAAATGATAATATTTATGAAATGTTTGATATATTAAAGAATATTTATAGACCAAGAGATATGCTTGGCAAAGTCTTGGATCTAGATAACGTAGTAGAGTATTCCTCTGAAAAATAACATATGAATTTTGATAGTACCAATGTTAAAGTGGAAGAAGCTATAAATATGGATGAGTTATATATAACTATTTTAATGTAATAGAGGATTGACATTGATGTGGATAAAGTCCCAATGTATCTTATGGTTATCCTATTCCACTAATTTTACTTCCTTCTATAGATATTTTTCAAAATAAATAATAAAATAAAAGAGTATAAAGCCTATAATACTAAATAGTTTGAGACATATCCTTAAATTAGAATATAGGACATAATATTTCTTTATAATGATATATAATATGATATTAATGGTGGAGAGAAGGATTCACCATCTAACCACTATCAAAATTATATATCTTCTATTAGGCCTATAATGGAGAGTGGTCGACCATATCTCCATCTGCTTCACCAAGTAAAGAACCTAGTGATATATATGAACTATGTTCTTTAAAAGGTTAGGAGTCTAGAAACCATGATGATCTATTTTCCTCTTATAGTTTTGATAATGGAGTTCTATGTATGGTTGATTAATCCATATGATCTTTTAATATTGGGATGGATTACACAAAATGATGTGATGATGATGAAAGTGAAGATGTTGGTGATTGGGGAAGTCCACCAGATCACGGTAGACCATCCATATCAGGATATCTTATGGATACTAAAGGGTCTCTAGTAGAGAGGATTTTCAAGAATATGTTTTCAACTAATTTTTGATAGAGGTACCTATTGTGGAAAATATACATGAGGATACTAATTTACCTATCCAGGAAAGGACATCACATCCTCCTCTTTTTATCCTCTAAATTTCATGGTAAGAATAAAATTGATATTTTTTCCTTCCGAATAGATCATCGATTAGATCTTAGTGGGATGTTTTGGTCTTCCGTAGATCAGGAAATAAATATCATTGAATCAGACAACATGATGATTATCTATTTACTCATTGATCATATCCAACCCAAAATTCACTTAAATATGTGAAATACGAAAGGAAAGAATAAAAATATAATGGAATAAATTCATTCTCTTGAGTGTTATATAGAGAAAATGAGTTTTATAATCACAAAGAGAGAGATTTAACTTTTAGAGAGGATGGAGTCTTTATCTACTAATGGAGTATCATATTCTAGTGCTCCATCTTTTTCTAGTAATGATGATGCTTGTTTGATTTGATCCATAGTGATAGAAAGACTAAAATTTGTAAATATTAAGGCTTTACCTAGGTGAAATTTGGTTGATAATTATATGTATTTGGGTGGGGGAACATCTGCCACGTCCTCATGAAAGACATCATCATACTCCACCACCATTGTATGGAGTTGAAAGCCCATAGAATCAGATGATATGAGGGTAATTATGGGAAAATATTGGGAAATTTGATGTATCCTCATATGTAAGAGCCTAACTTTATCTTCCTAGGTTTCCTCCTCACCCACAAAGGAAAACCTCATCCAATCACCATGAAAACACCATAACCTCTGTATGAAATATTCAATATGGGCATGAAATGTGTATAGACAATCCTTCTCACAGATGAAATCATACGACCTCATCAGTTCAACAAAGAGATCCGATAATAATATCGGTACTCCATGAGTCAGGAGACAATGTAAGCAGCAGTGTGTGATCAATGAATTGACTATGGTTAGAGTCCTTAAGAATATGTCTGAGTTGAGGGATTAACCAAAATCTCTATGTTAAAGACAAGAGACATATCAATTAAAGAGTGAATTTCACCCATGTCTATTAGAATTACAAAATAAAATAGAGAGGACATAGTTCATACATCTAATAATCCTTCAAACCCTTGGGTCATAAGTCTCTTATGTATGTATCTGTCCCTATCTATTGATACCATCTCCCTAAGCCTAGTGTGGACCACCTGGATGTGGTGTAGATAATTGGTGAATCCTTACTCTTCATAATGTTGCTATCATAGCTTATTTTCTATGTCCTCTTCCCTACAGACTTCCCTATTCCTTTACAGGTAAATTCTTGTGTGGTCCAAAGACTATTTTTAATAAGATATAATATGGATTGAACAATCCAGTGCAATATATCATATCCATCGAAAGGTAAACACCAACAATATCTTGGATAAGTTAATCTTACTTGAGATCCCAAGGATGAATATCCTCTATGATAAGATGATATATTGAAATGTATCATATTTTTAAATACATATGTCTTCTATCAGTTACCAACTACCATGGTATCAACTCTTGCATTCCCACTACCGACACTAGATATCAATGTCTACTCACCTAGAAAACTCTCTACCACTATGGATCACTCAAGCACCCCATTATTTATGGGAATTAATAGACATATCAATGAAGCCCTGATTACACTATGAAATCTCTACTAGAATATACAATTGTGGGAAAATAAATCTTGAACCATATCTACAGAGTATCCAGAGAGGTTTTTTAACCACAATGAATACCCATTCATGGTCATACTACCAAAACAAAGATGTATAAGCTCATGGACGAACACCACTTGTAACATAGATAGATATAACTCATTCATGAATAGTCACTTGAAATATTTACAAGAGAGAGTCTTCTCCCCATGAATCTGAGTCACCAGACTCCACCATCACCCAATGTATCCTTAATAATGACTCATCTATCTAACCACTAATTAATCAAGAGGTGTCCATAGAAGGTGAAAAACTTAGGTCACTACCTTTATCCATTCCTCAACTTTATATGGGTATAGATTACACTGACTTTTGGGAGGCCACTACCTCTAAAATGTACTGAGTTTTCTTAACCTACACACATAATCATTCAGTACATCTAGCACAAACTTCAACTCAATGTGTTGTAAAAACCTGGCTAACCAAATTGAGGTTCCACATCACATACATGACAATGTACTAAAAAATTTCACTAGGATGACCATAATCATGATATTTTAGTGAAATATAGGATGGAAATTATCATGGAGGAATCATAAAAGAAAATAAAGATGTACCATTATTAAATAGTATATCTTGGGAGCTATCTCAAGAAGGATATAGAACACACAACACATTCCTATATTAGGAATGTACCATTATTTCCCCTTAAAACTATGACTGAATGCACCAAGTATACCAGAACGTTATTAGTGTCCTTGTAAATGTATATGAATAACACAGAATTGACACTATATCCATGGGACAACAATCTAAACTGAGATTTTTTATCATTATTTGAATCAGTACCAAAGTAAAACTCATATCTTAAAAAACTATAAAATCTATTCCTAATATGGGATCATTCTTTTGACACTACTATATTTTTTCATGATCCTCCATGGACTTCCTAGCTATTGGTTGTCAAGTGTGAAACACCAAGACTACCTATAATAGGACAGGGGATGGTGACCAGGGTGGAGTAGGAATACCAAACCCAATGGAGGCATTAACCCAATTTACATGTATACGTGCATATATATCTAAATACCCACCAAATACTATATGTAAAATAAAATATATACCATAATCCCGACATATTGTTTGTATCAGATAAGAGTATGATAAAACACTAAAAAGTAATAAAAAGGTCTTAATTAAAGATCACACAAAAATAAAAATGAGTCTAGCTTGCTAAGTAGGAGGGGAATTCTATCAAATTTATCACCTAGAATAACCAAGTTCTATCTAGAATGAAATATGATACTCCTACTCGCAGTGCCCCAAGTACCCCATAAAAGGGCCCATTGTCTACATAAGACATGAGAAACTTGTGTAGATCTCATTCATGGGTGAGTATAATGATACCTAGTAGGACACCCCTAAATCACCAAACCAAAACATTATGAGAGTTTTCTAGTCAATATATGGTATTACAACAAGATTTGAGATATAAAAATAATAAAACCATATATAATAATGATAGAACCCTAGACTAAAATATGTCTCACAAC
The DNA here is from genome assembly GCA_963277665.1 of Viscum album. Lineage (NCBI taxonomy): Eukaryota > Viridiplantae > Streptophyta > Magnoliopsida > Santalales > Viscaceae > Viscum > Viscum album. The sequence continues at coordinate 629,999,823 of OY728123.1, forward strand.
AATACAATCTTAATGATTCTACTCAGGGATTCAAGGTAACACTCCTCCAAGAGAATAAATTCTATTAGCCATGTAACTGCTATTGTTTTTCATTCAAGAAGTTGTGATCATCCGACCATTACAAATAATAACCAACTGGATTTCTTCTAATCTTGATGCATTGATATGGGATAATATGTAATACTTCTAAGGATTTACCAAAACTAATATGAAATGAACCAAAATGAAGGGGTTAAATACCCACATTAGTTGGTCACTCTGATGCCCCAAACTCAACAGATAGAAACAAAATAAATGACAGAGGATCCCACCTCGGTTGGAAAAAATGGACACCACGAAAGATATTAGAGACTAAAGCTAAAGAAGGGATCAAAATCCTATGAAGAGGATGTAATGACACAATATATCCTCATATAAACATAATAATGGAACACAATAAAGTGATATTTTTCTTATATTAAGAGACATAAATACTCAATATACATAGGATGATGTACATGACATGTAATGGGTGGGAAGAAGATATATCATCTCTTCTCAAGGTCTACACATATCTCACCATTTCAAATTATATGAATTACTCAATATAAAAAGTATGGCCTCATTGGGTACATGAAATGTTGATGTTTATTTGACACTTGGTAGGGCTCCAACACATTCCCATGTATGTCTTACCATTCTTGGGTACTTCAGTCCATGCCCGTATACATTTTCATTACCGAGTACAAGGACATGACTATGTACTCTGGCTATGCTCGTGTGCCCAAACATATCAATTCCTATGTACCCTTTGAAGAATATGTTGATCCACCACCACTGAGTCAAACAATGTGTGACACATGTATATGACAGTTGAGATTTTTCATCATGCATAAATCGTTTTTACCACATTATGGTCCACAATTCATGTGTTTTTCATATGACACACCATGCAATTCATATTTTTAAAGAAATCCAAAACCATTATGTGATTTTCCTTGTGCCTCTATTGTCCCCAATTCTATAATCCATCACACCTTTCAATCCTGGATCTATGGACAAACATTTCCTAGCCACCGTTGGTGGATAGAATCCAACATTAAATCTTCTCATGAAACCACTCCCATTGAACCAACATGTTGAGACACAAAATTTCGCCATTGGGGATCTATAAATCAAAACATGATCTTCTTTCATTGGTGATATCAAAACCAAATCAAAGATCTCCATTATTAAGTCATGGTATCGATCCATTACAATAAAGATCAATTGTGGAACAATCATTTATCGTGTATTTGCTAAACCACTATCCAAATAAAATATTTATGATTATTTTAGAAAGAGTATTGGGATGATTTCATAAAACACAAACACAAGGATTGAAGCCTTATCCAATGTTCCCTTTTTCCTCAAACCATTTTTATAAGAATGATGAACGATGAGGGAAACAAATATCTTCAAATTTCTATTTCGAGGAAGATAATCCCATATCTGCACCACATGATCAATACATGAGTTAAAATATTAAAAGAACTGATTTATATTTTTCATCAGATAATTAAATGGGGATGAATTAACATAAAACAACATCATAAATTGTGTTTGGATATATTAATGGTGAATAAAAAATCTGAGTTTTTTTATTGATGATGTTCTCACATTCTTTAGTCATTTGAGTTTGTTGGGGTACTCCAATCATTAATCCATGATCTAGATTTCTTCCAACACTCCTCCAATGAATTATATATGAATATGTAATATTATGATTCCAACCCAAGATATTATTCATAAACACATATTTATAGGGGATAATAGGTTTAGGGGGAATATTAGACAATAAATTATTTAGTTAATTAATTAATGATATATTTTTCCCATGACTATGCTCAACCCAAGAACCAGATTCCGTCCAAGGTTATGTCACACCTAGGCTATGACTAGGATTTTGGAGTTATTTTTTGTCTCACATATCCAATCACAGACTCTGTTCAGGTTATGTTCAAATAATTTTGAAAAATATATGCATACATGTTAATAAATATTTAATATTTTTATAATATAAATACCGAGTCTCTATATAGCTCAAAATCCTACACCAACTGAAAACATAGTTCAGAAAATATTATTATATATATATATATATATTCTAAACCATTATAAGGACTAGAGTCATTATAGACAGTTCATGTTATCCTCACATTGATTATAATATATAACATTTTTTGGAAACAACAAAAAAACATCAAAAAGGGGATTTAATATATAATAAATATACTGATTAAATTCTTAACAATAGAATTATTATAAATTATTCATACTACAATTTGTTTTATTTCACATTATAAATCCTGAAAATTATAAATAAAATTATTTTTTTGAACCTCCCTTTTCGATAACCTCTTCATTTCATCACTTACCATATAGTACACTCTCAGAGATAGACACTATCTAGTACCCTCAATCAGGTCCCTTTATTTGTTTCCATATTCATTTGATATCACTATGTATAGTATCCTCCATCTAATTATATTGTATCTATTACATCAAGAAAGAGGCAAACACTCTCAAGCCCTATGGAAGACATCTCACATCATCAATAACTGTCACCAAAGAAAAAACCTTCTCAGTGTACCTTCTTTTATTTAAATAAGAATAGTAATTCTAAAACCATATATGTTTGTGAAAAATTGAAATTAAAATACCTCATGGAAAAATTTAATATCTAACCCTAATATTTTTTTGGTTGACCACCTTCAAAACATTGACTAAATAGGTGTCAATGGTGATTGTAAAGAACTTACTTATAAATCAAATTCAATGATATCTTTATCCTTCATCATACCCATAATAGAATCATGATATTTACTTCTTTATTATTTAAGTTTTTAAAATCTATCTCAATATCTTCAAAAATATAGTACTTTTTAAAAATATCATAAATATCCTCAATAGTTTATTTGATATAACTTCTAATGAAATCCTTTGTATGGAAAATCCCCATTCAATAAAATTTATTAGGAATTCATATTCTAAATGGATTCATAGAATTACTCTATCCAATAACCATCACCAACCATTTATCAATTAAATTATGTCTTATCGATTCACTTGGGAACCTATGTCTCAAATACTTCCATTCGATATCAAACTCTTTATGATTGACTTGTTTTTTTCATTTTACACAACTTCACCAATTTGAATATTTATATTTTTATATTCCTGTTCTAGAAAATATGTATATAAATTTTTCCAAAAATAATTTTTTTGATAAGAAATACCTCAACAAGAACCATAATAACACTTAGTACTCATGATGTTAGGTGCTTTGATGAATAATATAACAACACTAAATTTCATATTTTTTTCAAATATCTATATTCGATAGAAATATGAATTAAATAAGAAAAACATATAGTACCAAACTCTATCCTTTCACCACTATCTATTACAATCCATTTTTTGACTCCATATGATCACATTTTTCGTGATGGATTAAACTTTATCATGTTATTTATTTAATGAACAAAACGAAATAGTTATAAAACTTTTCTATTTTAACTATATTATTCAAGAAACAGCACCTGGAAACATCTTGGTCTAAATAATATATCCTATTCTATTTTATTTATAAACCATGAAACATAAATCACTGAATTCTAAAACTAATGGAATGGATCGCAGTAAAATATTTTGATGCCTACATGAGAAAAATAAGTGTTAAAAACTTGAATCATGGAACAATGATAGTATACTATCCATAAAAACGTGATTCACAATCATTTTCAATTTTTTTTATTATAAAATCATCATAAAAAAAACTCCATTATGTAATAAATAGTTCCTATATCAAATTTAAAAAACTATTAAAATAGTTCACACATGCTGAAATAACAAATTGCCCCTTTTAAAAACTCCCCATGAATATATCCTATAAAAAATATAGGTAAATCACATATGAATTGATAGATTTATTTTATATATTTTCCACACTTTTGATAGAAAAATCCAAATAATATATGAAGTAGGGGAAAACACATACCCTATCCTTGAAAATAGTGAGGTTGAATGACATAATCCACATCACCTTATAAATTGTTTCCATCTATAATGTCTCTTTGTTACTCTGATATCATATTGACTATCACAACTGAAGAGAACTAACAGATTTAGATCAACCGAAAAATATTAATACAGTGTCCTAATCCATATTAACTATATTTTATCTTGAGTGTAACCTAAATAATCATCTTATATAGTGTTTAGAGATATTAGAAATTGATTACATGTATTCAAATTCAAAAATATTTCTCCTTAAAAGAATACTCCACCAGATGTGGATCTTCTTTTATCATCACAACTTTTCCAGTCTTCATCTATGTAACCAAATAGATAAATCATTACTATACTAAATCCATCTTTTTATTTTATAAAAACCAATTTTTGGGTAAGTGGGAATCGTATATAAAGATCCACAATAATACTACATAAAAAAACAATCCCTTCCATACGTTAGAAAATGTTAAAAAATATACACTTCATCTGGACATAAAGAAGATAGTTATAGAAAGATTCCAATCATCTTTCAAAATTCATTACAATATTTTTATATTTCTTTCTGATATTTTTTAAAATTCATTTCTGCTGAAATATTTTTGAAAACATGCTTTGAATCATTCATTACAATTTTCTTATAGAGTTCTTTAACATAATTTTCTTAAGATAGGAATATGTACTTTTTGATTTTATAGATTTTTAATCTATAAATGTTTTTATTTTCTCCTAGAAGAGAAATTTCAGATAACTTTTTTCCTCACCATAAATATTTTCAGTCATTTATTCATCATTACCCATAAATATTATATACTAAATATAACCAATAACAATGAGGGAATCCCCTTAAATATCTTTTTTATAGGTTTTTATAAACTCTTACTTTCTTAATATTCCACTTCTATAAGAAAGTATACATTTTAGAATAAAAATATCTCAGATATTTTTTCAACCCAGAAAAATCATTCATAAAATTTTTGAAGTATCATTCATCATGATAATTCATTAATACATATGATTTATGAGAATAAACATATTCATCGATATATTTTTTGATTAAATATTACATTACATCCCTCTAGAATATCTTATATTTTCATCGTGTAATAATTATATGAAATATTTTTATGGTTAAAAGGCTTTCTACTAGAGAAATGGTTACAAAAAAATAAATGTCTTCATCCTTTTAATATACTTTATAAACCAACATTTCCTTGTTTATTAATACTTCACATTTTTCATTCAACATTTTCAAAAAACCAAATTTTTAGTCACATTATTACTTTTCGGTTTGGGTATAAGATTCCATGTCTAATTAATTTTAATTTAATTTAATTCATCATTTATTTCATCATTATTCTCTTGATGCTTCATTTTTTTGACATATCATGTCTCAACATGTGGATTTATAGAGTTATGTGAAACAATATTTGATGTTATTAAGAATTTTAGTTGTTGTTCATGATATCTAAAGGTATTTCGGATCTCCACTTTTATCCAAATTTATAGAAATAGTGAGTGAAATTTACCGATATAACTTGAAAAATATAAATTATTTTATTCTTCTTGAATATCTCTTATATAATCTCTTTTTTTAAAAAACATTTTCATGCTATTTAACAAAGACACCTTCATCTTATCTTTCTCTTATATATGCATATGACTGTGAATACATAACGTCAGAATGTTCCAGCACTTTTACATATATATAATCCACAATATTTACAGATTCCTTGATAAATCACGTGTATCCACCACCATCAGGTTGGTGTCCATGGAAAATAACTTCATCTCCTTTTTAATGTAAATTCCCTAGTTCGTTACTTTTGACATTGATAATATAGGGGTTTTTGGCCACCCTTAGGTAATTTAAATTTTCTGTTTCATTATATTACATATCATAAGGAGTCACATCATAGTTTTTAAAATATAAATAATTATTTTTAATATGAATTTATTATATAATATCTTCTCTCGAAAATAATTAAGAGTAACATTGTTTAATCGTCATAGTCTGAGCCATCTCATACAACATCTAATTTTTCTTTTAGTTAAAACATTCTACCATGGTGTGTATTGTACACTAAATTAATGATTAATTACATTCTTTTCAAGATATTCATTAAAATTCCATTTTTTATTGAACACTATTATTAGTGTGCACTTTATTCAAGGAATGTCCATCTTTATTTTCATTACTTTTCTTGAAAAGCATAGACATTTTCAGAGGCTTAGATTTATATTTCAAAATAATAATAAATTTAATATTAGAAAAATAAATAATAACTAAAATAATGTATTTATCTATTTTTCTAAATTTCTTTCATATGAGACCATATATGTTAGAAAAAATAATCTCCTTGGGATAAGTTTAATGTATATTTTATTTCTTATAGATTGAATTTGTATCTTTAATTTATGATATATTAAACGATACCAATATATTCTTTTTTTAATTCCAATAAAATGAAAAATACTTTCTCTCTTTTTCATATATTTTTATTCATCTGGAAAATATTTCAAATCCTATTATTCCATTACTTAATTTCATATGGAATTCTCATATTGCATGATCCATATGCTTCTCCAACTTGAAATTAATTTACCTTGGATTGTTTTCCTCTTATTAAAATATTCCCATATTTAACCCTTTTAATAAAAAACAATCAATTCTGAAATAAAATTTTCCTTTATCAAAAAGTTGTGAAACAATGAAAAAATATTTTCTATCCATTAACAAATATGGTAATTTTGGGTTTCAATCCTTATTTTTCAAAGATAGTTGATTCAATGGATTTGATTCTGAGAAAATCATCATTTAAAAATTATCACTAACCCTTCTATTCAATCTTTTTAAATTTTTTATAATTTTAAATGTTTTTTTGTTTATGAATAAAACTTACAATGAAATATTAAAGGTCATTCCCATTTCAGGGACTTGAATGAAGTTTCAATAATAAAGGCCTTATCCATTCCCTTTTCATCATTATTATATGAATTATTATATTTTTTATATAAACTTTTATGATATTTTATAATTGCACAGAATATTTTATCAAGATGTCCTGAATGATCAATTATTTCCAAAATAATTCTATAGGGTAAAATATAAATTTATATTTCAAACTAGATTTCTAGGTTCCCTTGTTTATGTCAGTTGACATGTCCCTCAAAAAGATCATATAATACCACTAGTATTCATTTTAGTGTTGATTATTGGATCAAAATATTTAAACTTTATTCCCAAAGCCTCTATATTACCATAAATATCCATATATATTATTTCTTATGTAAATAACATGTTTTCTGGAACTATAAACCGTATTTTCATCATCACTTGACCATCAAAATTTAATCCTTCTTGTTAACCATTTTTTATTATTATGACATAATATTATTTATCATATAATAATTATCTCTACCAGTAATTTCTTCATTTATAATAGATTTTTTAAACTTTTATTCCCTAGAATTATTAGTTTTCTGTCTTTACTTTTTTAGCAGCACACATTGTCCTCTTATCTTGCTTCTTATTCTGAACATTTTAAACCTAATTCAAACTTCTAAGTAGGATTTTTTATAATCCTTATATAGTTTAAAATTAATAAAACATTAACCTACTTTTCAAATCATGTTTTATAAGTTTTATATTCCTTGTTTAGTGTCAACCAATATCTGTTGAACAAGGTCAAATATTTATACATCATCACTATCTTTTATTCAGGATTGATGTAGAGGGTATTATACAATTCATATAACATATTAATATTTTTACCTCTTTTAAAATTATGAAATTTTATTCAAGATATTATTAATAATTATTTATTGATTGATTTTGTTTATTCATATTTTTTTCACTTTTATATTGTTTAATAATATTTGAAAATTTTTATTTCAATTCACCTTAATTGAAATAATCCATCTGTGATTTCTCCACTTATTCTTATTTAGAGTTTCTAATTATTTCACTTGTAAAATTATCATCATTGAAATTTCTAACAATCAAATTATCATCACAATCATCACTAGGATTTTCATCTTCCACTAAAGAACCATCATCTTCCATATATTTTGATAAAAAATTTCCGTTTTTATATTTATTGAATTTCTTATCCATTCCTTTTTAATAAGGCTTTTATTTTTATATATTATTATTCAAGGATCATCACAACTATCCAACTTCTTCATCAGTATATTCACATTCCATTATCCCTTTATAGTTTTCTTTGAAATCTTTAATGGCTCCGACACTAAAGAACATCATCAGTAACATTCCTTTATACATCCATTTGTTTCTATTCAACTTTCTAACAATTAAATGAAATCATTATTTTTTTTCATTCATGATCTTCAATTCCAATGTAAAAAATTATTTTTTTGGTAAATTTTTATAATTTCCTTTCATAGAATATTTGAATGATATTTTTTGATCAAACATTAACTTTTCTTTAATATCCTTTTACTTTCTCATTTCATATGTGTTGAGAATTCTATGATTATTATCTATAGATAGATTTCATGGGATAATTGTCTTCTATATATAACACCATGGTGTCATATTTATCCTAAATAATTATAAGAATCATTTACAAAATAGAAAATACATTTTATATCTAAGAAAACATATTATATGACAACAATGTCAATAACCCTTCTAAATAACTCACCAATTTAGTCATCAACACCTATTTTATGATCTTAATACATAAATCTATATATTTTATTTTTGTTTCATCACCATCATGTTTCCATCATACATATTATTATACTTATCCCAGATTCCTTTAGCTAGTCGAATTCCATTAACCATCATAAAATCAACTTTTAAGAGTGTGGAATGTATGAAATTTCTGGCTCATCTACCATTCTCCAGATTATTATTTTATACAGATATAAATGGTCTACCTTAAAATATATGACTAAATCCATCTATAGATGCATCATGAAACTCATAGATAATAGATAATTTATAGTGTAAAAATCATTTATTACATAAATGATAGTTCTTTATGTAGAAGATATGAATTATATTACTTTTAACAGAGTGTTTAACTTCCATGAAAACATTATGTCTCTTCAAACATGATGTAGTAAAGTATTAATTAAGGAATATTCCAAATAATACATATTGAAAGACCAATCTGGATCATTTTTGGTCACCCAGAGGGGGAGGTGTCAATTAGTGATATAGTCCATTTTTATATTTTATAACACAACAATACCTTTCTCATTTGGTTAACAAGAATTGAGTCTATTTGAAGAAAAAAAGCACAACAACATGAACCTAAGTATTTATAGGGTTTAATACTCAATAAATAATCTCTAACCATACAAAAAATAGGAAAAATAACCTTTTTATTGTTACAGTAATCCAGGAATGTCGATAACTTATATGGCACTATTTTATTTGGATAAAGAATATAATCCTTGTATAAATAATATAATATGTTTTTTCAAGAAAAAATAACCTCCTCCAACAAGCTTCAATACATTTCTATTGTGGAATATAAATTATTCACCCTTTACTTCTTGTATGTTCTTCAGCTTCTAGTTAAATTTCATTAACAATAACAAATAAGAACTCTTTAAAATATTTTTTTAACTTTTTCTTATGATAATATTTTCATCCATTAGATATGTTTTCGGTAACCTCTATAAAATACACTATTTATGGTACCCTTGGCCTAGTAACATTTTTTGTTTCACTATATGTCCCATACCACTCTTTTTGGTATCCACTATCTGATACTTCTATATTTGGTAATTTGTCTAAGAGGAAAATGCACTCAAACATTGTTATTGGAACCTCAATTCTTCATTAACTCTCAAAAAGTCAAAACAATTATTTGAAAACCATCTACCCTTAAAATAAGAATAATTTTTCTAAAAACAGAGGGAGTATTTTGAAAAATACTGAATGCTACTAGTCAAACAATGAATATACAATTTGAATCTTTGTTTGGTTGATCTCCATTAAACCTTTAATTTAATTGTAGTAAAAAATATTTATAAATCAATTCCTTATATCTTATCATCAATTATCACTTAAACCATCTAAATCCTTGGTTATAATCACTATATTTACTTTTTAGATAATTCTAATGTTGAACATCCTACTCTACATCATCAAAATTATAGAACATTATAAATAATTTATAAAGCTCAAAAATGCTTCATCAGATATAACTTTACATGAATTACTCTATATAGTAAATCTTTATTCGATAACACTTAATTATAATTTTTTTATATATTGGATTCATATAATTCATCTATCTAATAACCTTAAAAAAATCCATCTAGTCAAGTCCACCGACAATTTTTGTTAGTATGTTTTGTTTGATAGACTTCACAATGATAAAAAAACTCTATCCAAAAAAATGTTCCATTCATTAGAGAAAACATAACCCCATCAGAACTTGATCATTGTAAAATTTTATTTGGTATAATTACGATATATCTTAATTTTAATCAAAATCATATGATAAGAAATACGTCAGTTTAAACCCTAAGAATTGTTAGTACTCCTGATGTTTGGTACATTTATGTATATTTAAGAATCAACTAATTTAACATTAATCAAACTTATCCGTTTGAGGAAATGATTAATATAATATGAAAAATATATGATTCCTTCTTATATATAATCACTTCAATCTTCTGGTCTTTGTCCATTCAACTCTATCCATTGACAATATCTAATCAGCATTGTAGGGAAGGTATATTCTTTTTCTTGTGATTTATGTAATGATTAAAAAAGACAATACAAAGGAATCCTAACTTATTTTTATCCATATTCCACACAAAAAAAACAACTCAGAACCTCTTGGTATTAATATACCTTCCAACACATCATTCTCATGACCAATTATAGATGTTTTTATCCCTCATAACATTATTTTAACCATTGTATTAGAATGTTCGAGTAATTAGTTTTAATCACTAGAAGATAGATTGATGAACTTAATAGAATAACTTATATACTACTTACGATTATATCACTAGAGTGTGGGTGGATTAGTATGTTAATTTTTTCTCCATTTATTTATTTTTTTCCCATTAAATTTACTACAATATTCATTATCTCGATAAACTTGTTTTCCACACTTGAAACATTTACTACTCCCCTTATGAAAATTTACCTCACACTTTTTTTTAATAATTTTGGAAAGATAGAAAATTTATTTTCTTTCCTCCATTAGTTTTATTATCATAATATCATAAAAGTTTCATGTTTTTATTCTTATCCCCAAAACCATGAGAATAATGGGAGTCACCATTCTCTATTTCTACCTTGAGAGAGATTAAGGATATTTATATAGATATAGTAAAGACTCTTATAGCCAATACCTTTTGATGAAAGTTTCATAAGACCCTAAAGAATCAACCAATATTTTTTTGGTACGTTGGTGAAACCAAAGGCATACCCCACAAGTGTGCTGAAATTTTCCTTAAAGGTACTAGTGGATCCTTAATCATTTTAATTCAGTTATAGTAATTATATCTTCATTTTAGTTTGAAGAGTTCGAGGAAAATTCTTATAGGAAAATACCTTCTCAAATTATTCTAATTTCATATAGTGTATTTATTCCTCTTAAATAATATTAGTGATAATATTCTATAATTGATTATCTCTACCTTCCAAAACGTACAACAAAAAAAATACTTTTCATGGACCATGAAATTGAAAATGGAAAATATATTTTTTATTGCATTGATCCATCAATGCATAATTAGTTTATCAGAGGACCAAATGAAGGATGGTGTAAATTTCAACATAAATCTCTAAATAGTGTGAAGTTCCTTAATTTTTTAATTCAAAAATTCAACAGTGTTTACATTAATTTTTTATATCTTGAAAGATTTGGGAATTACATTTTATAAGATTTTGTATCCTAGCTTCCATTTTATTTGGTTTCTCATTGTGAGAATCTCCACATTCCCCATCACAGCCATTTTTAACTTGGTTTCTCTTAATTCCATCAATATAAAAGAGTCATTTAAATATATGTATGAGAAGAATTCTAAATGTAAATCTACAAACTTGGAATAAATAATTAAAAAATAATATTTATTTACGATCTTATAAACATATGAACTTTATTTTTTCTTTTCCCTAGTAACTTTATAATTGTCTTTATAACCAATATATATTTTAATCCATCATAATGGTTTATAAATTGAATATAAATTAACAAAATCATATGAATTATTTGTTTCAAAATAGGTGCATAGTTAGGCTTCATTTTCATGAACCATGTGAAGATCAAATTAATTTATGACCACAATTTTTAGGATTATTACCCCATGTGAAATGGGTCCAAGGAAGAAATCCAATTGTTTCTATTCAGACATAGATTTCATTTCTAACAAACCAAATATTATATATTTTTTAAAAATATATATATATTTTTTATATTTAGACTTATTATTATGGTTCTTATTATTTGTTCTAATCATTATCAAAAAAACAATTAAACCGAACAATAATACTGACTGAGGTGACCTAATCGTAACATACATAAAAACAACATTATTTTAAACAATTACTAATTATATATCTTAATAATATAAACCATATAATTGATAACATTTAGTTTTATTAGAGACAAGATACACAATAAACTTATTTGTTAAAAATCTTTAACGCATCCCACTATAATTATCCACACATGATACCCTTCTAGATTTATTAAACTCAATATATATTTTTTATAACCCATTTGAAATAGAAACATCATAAATTTTTATAATATATGATCAAAATGGATAAGTAGTTGAGGTAAAAATTTAATATAATAAGTGAGTATAAGATGAGAGTACGGGTATAAGAACATCATCATAACTCATGAAAATATACCCAAGAATTCATAGACAATAAATTCCAACTCATGGAATAAGGATTTATCATAATAAAATACATAAGCCACTATAGTGGGGTATCATCAATAATCAATCATGATTAGTGAGAGAATATCATAAAAATAACACATAAGTTTTTATAATACACATATGTATAGAAACTCATTTCCTTAGTGAAGTATAACCAATAAGACTATTGTAATGTAGAGGAAAAAGTCCCTTAATGGATTGGGTTCACTCCCCATTCTATTATGTATCTTCTCATTATGGTTCGTGATTTAATCAATTCATTAATGGGATATATAACTCTGGTCTGACCCATATCATAATAAATACCATAAATATTTGTGCCTTAGGATCCCAAAATTCTTTATAATTTCTTCAAAACATTATTAAATAGTGTAAAAGAAGTAGGTTTCATGAAATTATCCTTATCATCATTACATTTATATTTTATGAATAAATTGGATGGTATCATAAGAGAATAAACCAAACTAAGTGTAAAAATACTTAATGAATTTTGATAGGGATGGAAAATTCTATTATCGAACCATTAGAATATTTTTTTTTGAAAAATAAGAAGAGATATAATTATATTATTGCATCTAAAAATTCATAGAAAAATGGTGACAGGGTTTTACGAAATAAATATAAAAACCTATAAATTATGTATACTAATAAATAACAAAAATGATAGTTGGAAAATTTGATCAAGTGGTTAATGTTAATAAATGTACCTTCTTACACAATTACAAAGAAAGTCAAAATTTAATTGTATAAATACTGTTAAAAATATTTATTAAAAATATTTTTAAAAATACATTGATATTTGAAAATTACCTTTAAAATTGGTTTTTTTATAATAACATTTTCTAAATAATTTTAACTACATGGATATAGAGGAAAAATATTCTTGACCTAAAAAAATAGATATGGTTTGTTTTTCAAATAACAATTTTTTTTATTAATATAGAACTAAATGGAAAGTAAATGATAAAAATACATGTAAAAAACACGTATAAATATAGTAGAATAAAATATATGGGTTTTAAAAGTTAATTAAACTACATTTCTAGAAAGGTAAATTTAAACAGAACCAAGAATGATTAAATTTGAGAATGAAAAATAAACATTTACCTCAATCATTAGCATATACGAACCTAAGATAATATTATATAAAATAAATTTAAATTTATTTCAGTAAATATTAGAAATATATTTCCAATACATATTACCAAATAACATACCATTTTAATTTTAATTATTTTTTTATTAATAATTGTCTATTAAATCCAATATTTACATGGTAACTATTGGGTTTTCCATGATTGTTTTAGTTTTATAGTTCTTATACATTACATAGGTTAATTGTTCTAGAATATCAATAATTTAATAAAAATAATATATATTTTTTATATGAACCATTATATATATATATCCATTTTAGGTGTTGATGAAAAATTAATTACACCACTTTAAAGAAAAGGTAGTCCACCAATACGCTTGAGCGATTTTTACTTTTTTTACTATATAGAAATAATTATACTTAGAAAACAATTTATCATTTTAGAATCATAATTTTTCCATTAATATAATCTTTATTTATTAAATCAGTCTTTAGAACTATTCCTGTGAGGTGGGGATGAAAAATGAAATAAATTTATTTACATAGGTGGTAGTTTGCACATAATCTTGAGCGATATTTTAATTTGATGGAATGTAGGTAGATAATGGTAGTTACATCGAAATAATATAATTTTAGTATATTAATTATAATTAAATCAATATGTTGTGGTGTTATAATAATACATTTTTGGATGTAATAAGAAATAAAATTAAAATCACCAAGTAAATATAATTACCACTTCTTTAAGTATCATCCTTTGGACTATAGCTTAAGCCCTCTTAGGTTGGTATTTTAGTGATAAAAAAACCCAAAGGATGGATGGAGTAATTTTTAAAAGTGATTTTGGTAGATCCTGGTCAATCTAAGGGGATCAATGTGTACAAAGGATTTAGAGAGGAGGTTACAATTTATAATTGAGGGGAATGTCATGCCTATAATTACCCATAACGTTTAAACATTATAAACTCAATTTGATTAGAAATTGGAATAAAATAGAATGTTTTCAAATATAGGATAACTGAGGGTCGAAACCTAATCCCTAATAACATTATTGTTATAACATTGAGAAATTTAAATCCTTACGCTTTAGTTTAACCCCTTTTAACCCATTTTACCATTAATTGTGATGTCTTAACATATACCGTTGTAACTATTATTTATAACTAAAAATTAAAAATGATATTATAAAAAATTATTAAAATTATAATACCAAATATGTAATCCATTTTATTAATTTTTTTTAATTTTCATAGCAATTAATTCTAATATCCATGCATAAAACAAGGAAAACCGTTTAAAATCGTGCATTTTTCAGGCATAATATGAATATATTCTTATTACCTTCCATTTAATAACCATTATAAGAGTTTTAATTTACATATAATAATATATTATCCCAAAATTTCATTAAATTATTTCATTTATAATGACACATTTGATTCAATAATATCAAAATACATTCCACACAAAAAAACCATTTCCTTAAAAACATCTATTTTCAGCCTCAAATGAATTCATCTTCATTAAAGCCCATTTTTAATCAATTTATGAATGTTAATTTTCTATACAAGTATAAAATAGACATTTTTTGATATTTAATTTGATTAATAAGAGAAATTAACTATTAGATGAAACATATATAATAAAAAAATATTTATAAAAAAACCTTTACATTTAACTAAGAATTATCAAACTATTATTTATTATCCTTAATGAACCATTTAATATATATAAATTGTTAATATTATTAACTATAACCTTAATTTTAGAAATAAATTTTATTTATATAATTCCTAAAATATATTAAATCTAAAAAATACAAAATTTAACAAAATAATTAAAAACAATCTATTTAAAATCAATTATTTTTTAGTGAATTTGAATAAATCATTTTTTATCAATTTAATTTAACTATCTAATAATAAATTCCATTTTTTAGAAGTAATGAATTATTAACATAAGTCCAATGTGACCCATATCATAAGCTATCTAACCATTAAAATTTATTTTGATGGAAAATATATTCAAAAATAATGGGGTGATATAGAGTAAACCGACTATGTCAAACTTGTTGTATCTTGATAATGACCAAGGCACATTCCCAATCAACCAAAGACAACCATTAGTTATAGGGAATAAAATTCATACATTGGTAAATATTTCACCCACAAAAATATTTTTAAACCACATTAGACTCATCTTGAGAGTCTAGAATGATGTATCAACACATTTGACACCTCTAAAAAATAATAAATTGTTCAAGAAAAGACTGTAAATAGAAAAATCATAACCATCATGAAAGAAAAATAAATCCCATAAACATATACCAAGAAGTATAATAATATGATATGTTCAAATAATACTACAAAATATTCAATGTGAATATGAAAGACGTAAATAAAATATATCCAACAATATTTGAAAAACACAAAACACCAAAAAAGAATCTATATGTGACCTAATGTCACTTACTCCGATAAAAGTCATCCATAAACTAGAAAATCATTTAATTTCAGAAAACGTGTATTATATTTCATGAATATTTGAATTAAAATATAAATTATACATACTTATGATATTGTGTATATTGGGTGTGAGCTATACTAACTGAATATTATTTCCCCAATGAGTTCATGAAATTTCTCTAATGATATATTTACATAATACTAGTTTAAAAATAATTTTAAGATTATATATTTTAGTTAATTATGAGATAAAAATAACATTATAAAACATTATCCTAGATTTAATTTTGAAAATAAGAATAATTCATTTTAATGAACACCTTTTTCAATAAATCAAGAGTTGTTTTCAAAACCCCATTTGAAACAGATGTTTTTTAGATTAAAGGATTGAATTTTATACTATGAATATAAAAACTAAAATAGATCCTATTTTTTAATGTACAATTTCAAAAACATATGATGGAAAAAATGAAACACAATTATGGCAAAATTTTATGGAAACATCAAGAGCTATAAGATTATAAGAATTAAATGTGGATAAATAATAGAAGAGAGTAAATAATTAATGGATATATGAAGTTTTAGTTTTATTTTAAATAAAGAATACTAATATAGTTTTTGAAATAGTGTAATAAAATATAATAAAAATGGAGATGAATAACAGAAGATAAAATATATTAATAAAGAATATTAATCAAGGAAAAGTAATGGATAAAATAAAGAATAAAAAATATAGAAACCCAAATCAAATTGAGCTAGGCATGGAAAATTCCTCAGGCCTTAATGATACAATACTAGATCAATATGAATGGAATAATCTTCCATCCTTTCTATTCATTCCCTATGATATAACCCCCGACTTACTGTTGTATGCCTTACCAAACAACAACCATATAGGGAGAGTCTCATTATACACTACAAGGTCCCTGATAGGGTGTAAAAATAATTAGAATAAAAATAATCTCCCAATTTCTCACCTAGATACCTAGGGTTAATATGAGTTAGAATAATAAAGGTTATGAATAATATCACATAACCAATCATAAAATATTTAAATTGTGTTGATATAGACTCATAATATTACTTTTATAAAATATTTAAAGTGATGATCCCTAAAACATTTATTTCAAATAATATCAATTTATATCATATAATTTACATTCCAATATAATAAATAAAATAATATTTCTATAATGTCAATAATGTTACGTACTCTATGAAGATAAATTTTATCATTTCCCAAGATTTCTATAACATCCTAGGTAAATATAGAATATGAAATTTTCGTATTTATTAATATTTGGAAATTAATAAATAATTTTAATTTAAAGAGGATTCTATGTTCGATGGCATACCTGATACACAAAAACAATTTTCTTTGAAATCATATGTTGCACACAACATTGAGTTATACCAAAAATAAAATAATATTATAATTATTTTAAATGGTAGATAACAACTAGCTATTATAATAGAGGGAATGAACAGAACTAACTGATAAATTATTTTACATGTTTGTTAAATGTTTTTACATTTATTCAATAAATTTTAGAAGCTTAAAATAAGAACAAATCTGTTTTTAGCATAAATACTCAAATATTCTTTAAAAGGTTATTTTACCGCCTTTTGATGGAAAACCCTTTTTAAAAATAGTTTTTGTAACTTTTATATGTTCTATTTGACAAAATTATATTCTTCTAAAGAATAATCACTTCAAAATTTAATTTGTAATAATTTTTTATTATTTTTCTAATAATGTTCATTTTTTATGAATAGTAAAAATACTATATTTTGATTCAAAAATGACTTTTAATCTAATTTATTTATATCGTTCTATTATATTCTATGTTTTTATTAAATTTTTATTAGATTATTTATTTTTAATTAAATCCAATTATGGTCATTGGAATTAATTTCTATTTGTAATTGGACATAAACAATTGTCTATCTTTTAATTGTTATTATTTCTTAAAAACACACTTTTTATTCTAACAACGAGAATTAATTTTAAATTACTTACATCCACTTCTGTGTTTTGAATTTTTAAAAATGGATTCCATATTTGGCATCAAGAGGTCCAAATTGTGTAAATATGTATCTTTCAATTTTAGACATTATGAATATTTACTTTAGTAAATATTTTATTTACCATGGTTAAATGGTAAATCTGGTAAATAACTGTAAACAAATATTATTATAATTATATTTAAATTACCCCAACACGTATCCTAATAAAATTGGTTGATACATGTACGACCATGGGCATCCTTGGATCGATTTGGGGACCCCATGGAGCCACATAAGAGTGATAATGACACTTTATATTAATTAATATAATGGAAAGACAAAAATGACATAAACATATATATTATAGTAAATCAGTTTTTATACAGGGTTATATAAGTTATATATTAGACTATAAATATTAATTGGAAATTTAAAAAATATTTCCAACACCATGGTATTTTATTATAATTTTTATACATTAAATAAATTAAATTATATATGACACAATAATGTGGTAGTGTTTACCACATTAATGAATGATTTAAATAAATAAGATTATTAAAATAAAAAAATATCCAAAACCTGTCAAATTATTATTGAATGAATTTATTTAAAACATTAGTAATCATATATTCATCTTTAATGTGTTTTTTATGTTTAGAAACTAACAATCATTATATAATAAAATAATATTTTCTAACCTTCCTAAAGAGCCCACCCCCCTTATAAAAAGCCATCACCTCTAACCCATTACTCACACCTCTTAAGCTCCTCGTCTCATCCAACCTCTACCAAATAATTCTCTATACATCCCTCTCTTCCACCTAGATTCCTTATATTATGCATAAGGCACATCAAAAAATCCTTTTGGTTCAAACCAAATGGAGTTACCCGATTTAAAGGTAACGTCTTCTCTCAAGTTCTTTTTTTATTTTGCTTCTCCAACCCCCTAAATTCTATTTATTTCTTTATTTTATAACAACACCATTATCCTAAATATACTATGTTATTGTTTTGATAAGGATTCGAACTACTGTTTCAAAGGCGCTATTGTGGGTACCCTCAAATGATTAATGGTTTTGGGGGTACTTAGGTGCAATAGAGTGGCTGACCAAGGTCCACTCTCAAAGGGGAATTAATTGAAACAAATTATTAACGATATTATGAAGAAAAATAAAAGAGAAGAAAAAAATACTATATAAAAAGGATGTGGTATTTTTTACCAATTATAAACCTTGATAAAGTTTTCTGGAATAATATTGTAATTTTTTTTGTATTTTTTAAAAGATGTTTCATTAATAAGATACAACGAGAAGATACTTCTTTGAGAGAATATTCCTAAAATAAGTAATAAATCTAAATATTCCTATTAATTTAATTATTAATTATTATCATATAAATTAATACCCACTTAGTTATGATCCACTAATTTTTTAACCCTCAAACACTACGAGAGTAAACATAACCACAAAGATGAAATTTCTTAAACCCTAGGCTAGCTTCGGAACACACAATCACAAAACCCGACATTGATTGATGTACTAAGGTTAGTTCAGGATTTGCGGATAATTATATCACATATCAATTATGGATATTAGGATTAATTGAGTTTAGGGATTATATTTTAACTCTACAAACTTATCATGTGTGGTCTGGTATTACTGATTTAGATCGTGCTCTCATAATTCACACAAAACTCAACCTCGCTTGTTCTTCTGTTAATTATTCAATTGATTTCTTATTTTTTTCTAATTTAAAAAATCAATTCAGGGATCATTTTATGATAATTATTATATCTCAATAATTTAAAATAATTAAATTAAGAGGTTATAGTATAGATTGATTGCTAAGAAAACTACTCTTACATGGGTGGTGTGGTCATCGTGGTGACGTTTTTCATGAGCAAAGGATTGAAAGGGTAGAATCCAATCTCATATCCAAAATTAATTCCAACCTAAATAGGATGAGTAAAAAATTATAATTTAACAAAATAGAATAAAATAGAAGAAATAAAAGAAGAAAAAAGATGTTCATTTCACAAATGAAAACATTACAACATGAAGAAGAGTATAAGGCTTCGATGAGGGTATCCTTGATTTAAGAGATACCCCTCTTATAATGGTTAGAGAATTTGGGTGAAACCAATTCTACTCAACCATGAATAATAGAATTCTCATCCCCAAACTATCCAATAGAGAAAAATAATAATTTATAGAGTGAAGGGGAGGCTATGTTTAAAGAGGGTACAAGTGTGAATGAGGAATCTCTGCTATATATTTTAATAAAAGTTGAACGTCCCATTTGACCTCTAAAACCAATGAAACAACTATTCTTGCAGAAGAATTATTTGTGAAAAATTGGGTTAGAGATATCAACTCAAAAATTGGCCCCAATCCCAAATCAAATGAAGAAGTTATGTCCCAAATACAAAACCAATGTCCTATCTGTCAGGTCCAGCCCACCTTTACCTTCATGGTCCATTTTGTCCAACAAAATGCACAATTTCTCTCCAATGCCTAGAACTAAGGTGGTATCCCATTATATTGGGAACACAGTAACAAATTTTTTAAAATAATAAATATGAAAATATTTATCTTTGAAAT